>OX461810.1:25480617-26680617 GCA_949802685.1 Dicyrtomina minuta
CGGATTTAAATCGGATTTAAATCGGATTCAAATTGTATTTAAATCGGATTCAAATCAGATTTAAATCGAATTCCAATCGGATTTTAATAATATTTAAATTGTATTTAAATCATACTTTAGATTAAGTATAAGAACATTTTGAAACAATTTGATTTATAACTAAATTAGTCCCTAAATATCACGAAATTGTTTGTAATTTGTAAGCAATACCTAATAATGCTTATCTCGGTCAGAAAATAACATTTTGTCATTTTTAAAAGATTAACGTTTCTCGAGTTGAGTTAAGTGAGGTTGAGTTGTATTGAGTTATTGGATTCAAATCCGGTTTAAATCGGATTAAAATCAGATTTAAATCGGATTCAAATCGGATTTTAATTGGATTCAAATCGGATTTAAATCGGATTCAAATCGGATTCAAATCAGATTTAAATCGGATGCATATCGGATTTAAATCGGATTTAAAACGGATTCAAATCAGATTCAAATCGGATTTAAATCGGATTCAAATCGGATTCAAATCGGATTTAAATCGGATTCAAATCGGATCCAAATCGGATTTAAATCGGATTTAAATCGGATTCAAATCATATTCAAATCAGATTCAAATCGGATTTAAATCGGATTAAAATCGGATCCAAATCGGATTTAAATCGGATTTAAATCGGATTTAAATCGGATGCATATCGGATTTAAATCGGATTCAAATCGGATTCAAATCAGATTCAAATCGGATTGAAATCACTTTCAAATTGGATTTAAATCGGATTCAAATCGGATTCAAATCGGATTTAAATCGGATTCAAATCGGATTCAAATCGGATTTAAATCGGATTCAAATCGGATTCAAATCGGATTCAAATCGGATTCAAATCGGATTCAAATCGGATTCAAATCAGATTCAAATCAGATTTAAATCAGATTCAAATCGGATTTAAATCGGATTCAAATCGGATTCAAATCGGATTCAAATCAGATTCAAATCGGATTCAAATCGGATTTAAATCGGATTCAAATCGGATTCAAATCGGATTCAAATCGGATTTAAAACGGATTCAAATCAGATTCAAATCGGATTTAAATCGGATTCAAATCGGATTCAAATCGGATTTAAATCGGATTCAAATCGGATCCAAATCGGATTTAAATCGGATTTAAATCGGATTTAAATCGGATGCATATCGGATTTAAATCGGATTCAAATCGGATTCAAATCAGATTCAAATCGGATTAAAATCACTTTCAAATTGGATTTAAATCGGATTCAAATCGGATTCAAATCGGATTCAAATCGGATTCAAATCGGATTCAAATCGGATTTAAATCGGATTCAAATCGGATTCAAATCGGATTCAAATCGGATTCAAATCAGATTTAAATCGAATTCTAATCGGATTTTAATCGGATTTAAATTGGATTTAAATCATACTTTAGATTAGGTATAAGAACATTTTGAAACAATTTGATTTATAACTAAATTAGTCCCTAAATATCACGAAATTGTTTGTAATTTGTAAGCAATACCTAATAATGCTTATCTCGGTCAGAAAATAACATTTTGTCATTTTTAAAAGATTAACGTTTCTCGAGTTGAGTTAAGTGAGGTTGAGTTGTATTGAGTTATTGGATTCAAATCCGGTTTAAATCGGATTAAAATCAGATTTAAATCGGATTCAAATCGGATTTTAATTGGATTCAAATCGGATTTAAATCGGATTCAAATCGGATTCAAATCAGATTTAAATCGGATGCATATCGGATTTAAATCGGATTTAAAACGGATTCAAATCAGATTCAAATCGGATTTAAATCGGATTCAAATCGGATTCAAATCGGATTTAAATCGGATTCAAATCGGATCCAAATCGGATTTAAATCGGATTTAAATCGGATTCAAATCATATTCAAATCAGATTCAAATCGGATTTAAATCGGATTAAAATCGGATCCAAATCGGATTTAAATCGGATTTAAATCGGATTTAAATCGGATGCATATCGGATTTAAATCGGATTCAAATCGGATTCAAATCAGATTCAAATCGGATTGAAATCACTTTCAAATTGGATTTAAATCGGATTCAAATCGGATTCAAATCGGATTTAAATCGGATTCAAATCGGATTCAAATCGGATTCAAATCGGATTCAAATCGGATTCAAATCGGATTCAAATCGGATTTAAATCGGATTTAAATCGGATTCAAATTGTATTTAAATCGGATTCAAATCAGATTTAAATCGAATTCCAATCGGATTTTAATAATATTTAAATTGTATTTAAATCATACTTTAGATTAAGTATAAGAACATTTTGAAACAATTTGATTTATAACTAAATTAGTCCCTAAATATCACGAAATTGTTTGTAATTTGTAAGCAATACCTAATAATGCTTATCTCGGTCAGAAAATAACATTTTGTCATTTTTAAAAGATTAACGTTTCTCGAGTTGAGTTAAGTGAGGTTGAGTTGTATTGAGTTATTGGATTCAAATCCGGTTTAAATCGGATTAAAATCAGATTTAAATCGGATTCAAATCGGATTTTAATTGGATTCAAATCGGATTTAAATCGGATTCAAATCGGATTCAAATCAGATTTAAATCGGATGCATATCGGATTTAAATCGGATTTAAAACGGATTCAAATCAGATTCAAATCGGATTTAAATCGGATTCAAATCGGATTCAAATCGGATTTAAATCGGATTCAAATCGGATCCAAATCGGATTTAAATCGGATTTAAATCGGATTCAAATCATATTCAAATCAGATTCAAATCGGATTTAAATCGGATTAAAATCGGATCCAAATCGGATTTAAATCGGATTTAAATCGGATTTAAATCGGATGCATATCGGATTTAAATCGGATTCAAATCGGATTCAAATCAGATTCAAATCGGATTGAAATCACTTTCAAATTGGATTTAAATCGGATTCAAATCGGATTCAAATCGGATTTAAATCGGATTCAAATCGGATTCAAATCGGATTTAAATCGGATTCAAATCGGATTCAAATCGGATTCAAATCGGATTCAAATCGGATTCAAATCGGATTCAAATCAGATTCAAATCAGATTTAAATCAGATTCAAATCGGATTTAAATCGGATTCAAATCGGATTCAAATCGGATTCAAATCAGATTCAAATCGGATTCAAATCGGATTTAAATCGGATTCAAATCGGATTCAAATCGGATTCAAATCGGATTTAAAACGGATTCAAATCAGATTCAAATCGGATTTAAATCGGATTCAAATCGGATTCAAATCGGATTTAAATCGGATTCAAATCGGATCCAAATCGGATTTAAATCGGATTTAAATCGGATTTAAATCGGATGCATATCGGATTTAAATCGGATTCAAATCGGATTCAAATCAGATTCAAATCGGATTAAAATCACTTTCAAATTGGATTTAAATCGGATTCAAATCGGATTCAAATCGGATTCAAATCGGATTCAAATCGGATTCAAATCGGATTTAAATCGGATTCAAATCGGATTCAAATCGGATTCAAATCGGATTCAAATCAGATTTAAATCGAATTCTAATCGGATTTTAATCGGATTTAAATTGGATTTAAATCATACTTTAGATTAGGTATAAGAACATTTTGAAACAATTTGATTTATAACTAAATTAGTCCCTAAATATCACGAAATTGTTTGTAATTTGTAAGCAATACCTAATAATGCTTATCTCGGTCAGAAAATAACATTTTGTCATTTTTAAAAGATTAACGTTTCTCGAGTTGAGTTAAGTGAGGTTGAGTTGTATTGAGTTATTGGATTCAAATCCGGTTTAAATCGGATTAAAATCAGATTTAAATCGGATTCAAATCGGATTTTAATTGGATTCAAATCGGATTTAAATCGGATTCAAATCGGATTCAAATCAGATTTAAATCGGATGCATATCGGATTTAAATCGGATTTAAAACGGATTCAAATCAGATTCAAATCGGATTTAAATCGGATTCAAATCGGATTCAAATCGGATTTAAATCGGATTCAAATCGGATCCAAATCGGATTTAAATCGGATTTAAATCGGATTCAAATCATATTCAAATCAGATTCAAATCGGATTTAAATCGGATTAAAATCGGATCCAAATCGGATTTAAATCGGATTTAAATCGGATTTAAATCGGATGCATATCGGATTTAAATCGGATTCAAATCGGATTCAAATCAGATTCAAATCGGATTGAAATCACTTTCAAATTGGATTTAAATCGGATTCAAATCGGATTCAAATCGGATTTAAATCGGATTCAAATCGGATTCAAATCGGATTTAAATCGGATTCAAATCGGATTCAAATCGGATTCAAATCAGATTCAAATCGGATTCAAATCGGATTTAAATCGGATTCAAATCGGATTCAAATCGGATTCAAATCGGATTTAAAACGGATTCAAATCAGATTCAAATCGGATTTAAATCGGATTCAAATCGGATTCAAATCGGATTTAAATCGGATTCAAATCGGATCCAAATCGGATTTAAATCGGATTTAAATCGGATTTAAATCGGATGCATATCGGATTTAAATCGGATTCAAATCGGATTCAAATCAGATTCAAATCGGATTGAAATCACTTTCAAATTGGATTTAAATCGGATTCAAATCGGATTCAAATCGGATTCAAATCGGATTCAAATCGGATTCAAATCGGATTTAAATCGGATTCAAATCGGATTCAAATCGGATTCAAATCGGATTCAAATCAGATTTAAATCGAATTCTAATCGGATTTTAATCGGATTTAAATTGGATTTAAATCATACTTTAGATTAGGTATAAGAACATTTTGAAACAATTTGATTTATAACTAAATTAGTCCCTAAATATCACGAAATTGTTTGTAATTTGTAAGCAATACCTAATAATGCTTATCTCGGTCAGAAAATAACATTTTGTCATTTTTAAAAGATTAACGTTTCTCGAGTTGAGTTAAGTGAGGTTGAGTTGTATTGAGTTATTGGATTCAAATCCGGTTTAAATCGGATTAAAATCAGATTTAAATCGGATTCAAATCGGATTTTAATTGGATTCAAATCGGATTTAAATCGGATTCAAATCGGATTCAAATCAGATTTAAATCGGATGCATATCGGATTTAAATCGGATTTAAAACGGATTCAAATCAGATTCAAATCGGATTTAAATCGGATTCAAATCGGATTCAAATCGGATTTAAATCGGATTCAAATCGGATCCAAATCGGATTTAAATCGGATTTAAATCGGATTCAAATCATATTTAAATCAGATTCAAATCGGATTTAAATCGGATTAAAATCGGATCCAAATCGGATTTAAATCGGATTTAAATCGGATTTAAATCGGATGCATATCGGATTTAAATCGGATTCAAATCGGATTCAAATCAGATTCAAATCGGATTGAAATCACTTTCAAATTGGATTTAAATCGGATTCAAATCGGATTCAAATCGGATTTAAATCGGATTCAAATCGGATTCAAATCGGATTTAAATCGGATTCAAATCGGATTCAAATCGGATTCAAATCGGATTCAAATCGGATTCAAATCGGATTCAAATCAGATTTAAATCGAATTCTAATCGGATTTTAATCGGATTTAAATTGGATTTAAATCATACTTTAGATTAGGTATAAGAACATTTTGAAACAATTTGATTTATAACTAAATTAGACCCTAAATATCACGAAATTGTTTGTAATTTGTAAGCAATACCTAATAATGCTTATCTCGGTCAGAAAATAACATTTTGTCATTTTTAAAAGATTAACGTTTCTCGAGTTGAGTTAAGTGAGGTTGAGTTGTATTGAGTTATTGGATTCAAATCCGGTTTAAATCGGATTAAAATCAGATTTAAATCGGATTCAAATCGGATTTTAATTGGATTCAAATCGGATTTAAATCGGATTCAAATCGGATTCAAATCGGATTTAAATCGGATGCATATCGGATTTAAATCGGATTCAAATCGGATTTAAATCAGATTCAAATCGGATTCAAATCGGATTCAAATCGGATTCAAATCGGATTCAAATCGAATTTAAATCGGATTCAAATCGGATTCAAATCGGATTTAAATCGGATTCAAATCGGATCCAAATCGGATTTAAATCGGATTTAAATCGGATTTAAATCGGATGCATATCGGATTTAAATCGGATTCAAATCGGATTCAAATCAGATTCAAATCGGATTGAAATCACTTTCAAATTGGATTTAAATCGGATTCAAATCGGATTCAAATCGGATTCAAATCGGATTCAAATCGGATTCAAATCGGATTTAAATCGGATTCAAATCGGATTCAAATCGGATTCAAATCGGATTCAAATCGGATTCAAATCGGATTCAAATCAGATTCAAATCGGATTTAAATCAGATTCAAATCGGATTTAAATCGGATTCAAATCGGATTCAAATCGGATTCAAATCAGATTCAAATCGGATTCAAATCGGATTTAAATCGGATTCAAATCGGATTCAAATCGGATTCAAATCGGATTTAAAACGGATTCAAATCAGATTCAAATCGGATTTAAATCGGATTCAAATCGGATTCAAATCGGATTTAAATCGGATTCAAATCGGATCCAAATCGGATTTAAATCGGATTTAAATCGGATTTAAATCGGATGCATATCGGATTTAAATCGGATTCAAATCGGATTCAAATCAGATTCAAATCGGATTGAAATCACTTTCAAATTGGATTTAAATCGGATTCAAATCGGATTCAAATCGGATTCAAATCGGATTCAAATCGGATTCAAATCGGATTCAAATCGGATTTAAATCGGATTCAAATCGGATTCAAATCGGATTCAAATCGGATTCAAATCAGATTTAAATCGAATTCTAATCGGATTTTAATCGGATTTAAATTGGATTTAAATCATACTTTAGATTAGGTATAAGAACATTTTGAAACAATTTGATTTATAACTAAATTAGACCCTAAATATCACGAAATTGTTTGTAATTTGTAAGCAATACCTAATAATGCTTATCTCGGTCAGAAAATAACATTTTGTCATTTTTAAAAGATTAACGTTTCTCGAGTTGAGTTAAGTGAGGTTGAGTTGTATTGAGTTATTGGATTCAAATCCGGTTTAAATCGGATTAAAATCAGATTTAAATCGGATTCAAATCGGATTCAAATCAGATTCAAATCGGATTTAAATCGGATTCATATCGGATTTAAATCGGATTCAAATCAGATTTAAATCAGATTCAAATCGGATTCAAATCAGATTTAAATCAGATTCAAATCGGATTTAAATCGGATTTAAATCGGATTCAAATCAGATTCAAATCGGATTTAAATCAGATTCAAATCGGATTTAAATCGGATTCAAATCGGATTCAAATCGGATTCAAATCGGATTCAAATCGGATTACAATCGGATTCAAACCGGATTCAAATCGGATTCAAATCGGATTCAAATCGGATTCAAATCGGATTCAAATCGGATTCAAATCGGATTTAAATCGGATTTAAATCGGATTCAAATTGTATTTAAATCGGATTCAAATCAGATTTAAATCGAATTCTAATCGGATTTTAATAATATTTAAATTGTATTTAAATCATACTTTAGATTAAGTATAAGAACATTTTGAAACAATTTGATTTATAACTAAATTAGTCCCTAAATATCACGAAATTGTTTGTAATTTGTAAGGAATACCTAATAATGCTTATCTCGGTCAGAAAATAACATTTTGTCATTTTTAAAAGATTAACGTTTCTCAAGTTGAGTTAAGTGAGGTTGAGTTGTATTGAGTTATTGGATTCAAATCCGGTTTAAATCGGATTAAAATCAGATTTAAATCGGATTTAAATCGGATTTTAATTGGATTCAAATCGGATTTAAATCGGATTCAAATCGGATTCAAATCGGATTTAAATAGGATGCATATCGGATTTAAATCGGATTCAAATCGGATTTAAATCAGATTCAAATCGGATTCAAATCGGATTCAAATCGGATTCAAATCGGATTCAAATCGAATTTAAATCGGATTTAAATCGGATTCAAATCGGATTTAAATCGGATTCATATCGGATTTAAATCGGATTCAAATCGGATTTGAATCAGATTCAAATCGGATTTAAATCGGATTCAAATCAGATTTAAATCGGATTTAAATCAGATTCAAATCGGATTTAAATCGGATTCAAATCGGATTCAAATCGGATTCAAATCGGATTCAAATTGTATTTAAATCGGATTCAAATCAGATTTAAATCGAATTCAAATCGGATTTTAATCGGATTTAAATTGGATTTAAATCATACTTTAGATTAAGTATAAGAACATTTTGATACAATTTGATTTATAACTAAATTAGTCCCTAAATATCACGAAATTGTTTGTAATTTGTAAGCAATACCTAAAAATGCTTATCTCGGTCAGAAAATAACATTTTGTCATTTTTACAAGATTTAAGTTCCTTGAGTTGAGTGAGGTTGAGTTGTATTGAGTTATTAGATTCAAATTGGATTCAAATCGGATTCAAATAGGATTCAAATCGGATTCAAATCGGATTCAAATCGGATTCAAATCGGATTCAAATCGGATTCAAATCGGATTCAAATCGGATTCAAATCGGATTCAAATCGGATTCAAATCGGATTCAAATCGGATTCAAATCGGATTTAAATCGGATTCAAATCGGATTTAAATCAGATTCAAATCGGATTTAAATCAGATTCAAATCGGATTTAAATCGGATTCAAATCGGATTCAAATCGGATTCAAATCGGATTCAAATCGGATTTAAATCGGATTCAAACCGGATTCAAATCGGATTCAAATCGGATTAAAATCGGATTCAAATCGGATTCAAATCGGATTCAAATCGGATTTAAATCGGATTTAAATCGGATTCAAATTGTATTTAAATCGGATTCAAATCAGATTTAAATCGAATTCTAATCGGATTTTAATAATATTTAAATTGTATTTAAATCATACTTTAGATTAAGTATAAGAACATTTTGAAACAATTTGATTTATAACTAAATTAGTCCCTAAATATCACGAAATTGTTTGTAATTTGTAAGCAATACCTAATAATGCTTATCTCGGTCAGAAAATAACATTTTGTCATTTTTAAAAGATTAACGTTTCTCGAGTTGAGTTAAGTGAGGTTGAGTTGTATTGAGTTATTGGATTCAAATCCGGTTTAAATCGGATTAAAATCAGATTTAAATCGGATTCAAATCGGATTTTAATTGGATTCAAATCGGATTTAAATCGGATTCAAATCGGATTCAAATCAGATTTAAATCGGATGCATATCGGATTTAAATCGGATTTAAATCGGATTTAAATCAGATTCAAATCAGATTCAAATCGGATTCAAATCGGATTCAAATCGGATTCAAATCGAATTTAAATCGGATTTAAATCGGATTCAAATCGGATTTTCATCGGATTCATATCGGATTCAAATCGGATTCAAATCGGATTCAAATCGGATTTGAATCAGATTCAAATCGGATTTAAATCGGATTCAAATCAGATTCAAATCGGATTTAAATCAGATTCAAATCGGATTTAAATCGGATTCAAATCGGATTCAAATCGGATTCAAATCGGATTCAAATTGTATTTAAATCGGATTCAAATCAGATTTAAATCGAATTCAAATCGGATTTTAATCGGATTTAAATTGAATTTAAATCATACTTTAGATTAAGTATAAGAACATTTTGATACAATTTGATTTATAACTAAATTAGTCTGTAAATATCACGAAATTGTTTGTAATTTGTAAGCAATACCTAAAAATGCTTATCTCGGTCAGAAAATAACATTTTGTCATTTTTACAAGATTTAAGTTCCTTGAGTTGAGTGAGGTTGAGTTGTATTGAGTTATTGGATTCAAATTGGATTCAAATCGGATTCAAATAGGATTCAAATCGGATTCAAATCGGATTCAAATCGGATTCAAATCGGATTCAAATCGGATTCAAATCGGATTTAAATCGGATTCAAATCGGATTCAAATCGGATTTAAATCGGATTCAAATCGGATTCAAATCGGATTTAAATCGGATTCAAATCGGATTTAAATCGGATTCAAATCGGATTTTAATTGGATTCAAATCGGATTAAAATCATATTTTAGATTAAGTATGAGCACATTTTGAAAACACTTGATTTATAACTAAATTAGTCCCTAAATATCACGAAATTGTTTGTAATTTCAAATCGGATTCAAATCGGATTTAAATCGGATTCAAATCGAATTCAAATCGGATTCAAATCGGATTCAAATCGGATTCAAATCGGATTTAAATCGGATCCAAATCGGATTTAAATCGGATTCAAATCGGATTTTAATTGGATTCAAATCGGATTAAAATCATATTTTGGATTAAGTATGAGCACATTTTGAAAACACCTTATTTATAACTAAATTAGTCCCTAAATATCACAAAATTGTTTGTAATTTGTAAGCAATACCTAAAAACGCTTATCTCGGTCAGAAAATAACATTTTGTCATTTTCACAAGATTTACGTTCCTTGAGTTGAGTTGAGTGAGGTTGAGTTGTAATGAGTTATTGGATTCAAATCGGATTCAAATCGGATTCAAATCAGATTCAAATCGGATTTAAATCGGATTCGAATTGGATTCAAATCGGATTCAAATCGGATTCAAATCGGATTCAAATCGGATTCAAATCGGATTCAAATCCGATTTAAATCGGATTCAAATCGGATTCAAATCGGATTTAAATCGGATTCAAATCGGGTTCAGATCGGATTTAAATCGGATTTAAATCGGATTCAAATTGTATTTAAATCGGATTCAAATCAGATTTAAATCGAATTCTAATCGGATTTTAATCATATTTAAATTGTATTTAAATCATACTTTAGATTAAGTATAAGAACATTTTGAAACAATTTGATTTATAACTAAATTAGTCCCTAAATATCACGAAATTATTTGTAATTTGTTAGCAATACCTAAAAATGCTTATCTCGGTCAGAATACAACATTTTGTCATTTTACAAGATTAACGTTCCTTGAGTTGAGTTAAGTGAGGTTGAGTTGTATTAAGTTATTGGATTCAAATCGGGTTCAAATCGGTTTCAAATCGGATTCAAATTGTATTCATATCAGATTAAAATCAGATTTAAATCGTATTCAAATCGGATTTTAATTGGATTCAAATCGGATTAAAATCATATTTTGGATTAAGTATTGGATTCAAATCGGATTCAAATAGGATTCAAATCGGATTCAAATCGGATTCAAATAGGATTCAAATCGGATTCAAATCGGATTCAAATCGGATTCAAATCGGATTCAAATCGGATTCAAATCGGATTTAAATCGGATTCAAATCGAATTCAAATCGGATTCAAATCGGATTCAAATCGGATTCAAATCGGATTTAAATCGGATTCAAATCGGATTTAAATCGGATTCAAATCGGATTTTAATTGGATTCAAATCGGATTAAAATCATATTTTGGATTAAGTATGAGCACATTTTGAAAACACTTGATTTATAACTAAATTAGTCCCTAAATATCACGAAATTGTTTGTAATTTGTAAGCAATACCTAAAAACGCTTATCTCGGTCAGAAAATAACATTTTGTCATTTTCACAAGATTTACGTTCCTTGAGTTGAGTTGAGTGAGGTTGAGTTGTAATGAGTTATTGGATTCAAATCGGATTCAAATCGGATTCAAATCAGATTCAAATCGGATTTAAATCGGATTCAAATCGGATTCAAATCGGATTCAAATCGGATTCAAATCGGATTCAAATCGGATTCAAATCGGATTCAAATCAGATTCAAATCGGATTCAAATCGGATTCAAATCCGATTTAAATCGGATTCAAATCGGATTCAAATCGGTTTTTAATCGGATTCAAATCGGGTTCAGATCGGATTTAAATCGGATTTAAATCGGATTCAAATTGTATTCAAATCGGATTAAAATCAGATTTAAATCGAATTCAAATCGGATTTTAATTGGATTCAAATCGAATTAAAATCATATTTTGGATTAAGTATGAGCACATTTTGAAAACACTTGATTTATAACTAAATTAGTCCCTAAATATCACGAAATTGTTTGTAATTTGTAAGCAATACCTTAAAATGCTTATTTTGGTCAGAAAATAACATTTTGTCATTTTTACAAGATTTACGTTCCTTGAGTTGAGTTAAGTGAGGTTGAGTTGTATTGAGTTATTGGATTCAAATCGGATTCAAATCGGATTCAAATAGGATTCAAATAGGATTCAAATCGGATTCAAATCGGATTCAAATCGGATTCAAATCGGATTCAAATCGGATTCAAATCGGATTTAAATCGGATTTAAATTGGATTTAAATCGGATTCAAAACGGATTTTAATTGGATTCAAATCGGATTAAAATCATATTTTGGTTTAAGTATGAGCACATTTTAAAAACACTTGATTTATAACTAAATTAGTCCCTAAATATCACGAAATTGTTTGTAATTTGTAAGCAATACCTAAAAATGCTTATCTTGGTCAGAAAATAACATTTTGTCATTTTTACAAGATTAACGTTCCTTGAGTTGAGTTGAGTGAGGTTGAGTTGTATTGAGTTATTGGATTCAAATCGGATTCAAATCGGATTTTAATTGGATTCAAATCGGATTAAAATCATATTTTAGATTAAGTATGAGCACATTTTGAAAACACTTGATTTATAACTAAATTAGTCCCTAAATATCACGAAATTGTTTGTAATTTCAAATCGGATTCAAATCGGATTTAAATCGGATTCAAATCGAATTCAAATCGGATTCAAATCGGATTCAAATCGGATTCAAATCGGATTTAAATCGGATCCAAATCGGATTTAAATCGGATTCAAATCGGATTTTAATTGGATTCAAATCGGATTAAAATCATATTTTGGATTAAGTATGAGCACATTTTGAAAACACCTTATTTATAACTAAATTAGTCCCTAAATATCACAAAATTGTTTGTAATTTGTAAGCAATACCTAAAAACGCTTATCTCGGTCAGAAAATAACATTTTGTCATTTTCACAAGATTTACGTTCCTTGAGTTGAGTTGAGTGAGGTTGAGTTGTAATGAGTTATTGGATTCAAATCGGATTCAAATCGGATTCAAATCAGATTCAAATCGGATTTAAATCGGATTCGAATTGGATTCAAATCGGATTCAAATCGGATTCAAATCGGATTCAAATCGGATTCAAATCGGATTCAAATCCGATTTAAATCGGATTCAAATCGGATTCAAATCGGATTTAAATCGGATTCAAATCGGGTTCAGATCGGATTTAAATCGGATTTAAATCGGATTCAAATTGTATTTAAATCGGATTCAAATCAGATTTAAATCGAATTCTAATCGGATTTTAATCATATTTAAATTGTATTTAAATCATACTTTAGATTAAGTATAAGAACATTTTGAAACAATTTGATTTATAACTAAATTAGTCCCTAAATATCACGAAATTATTTGTAATTTGTTAGCAATACCTAAAAATGCTTATCTCGGTCAGAATACAACATTTTGTCATTTTACAAGATTAACGTTCCTTGAGTTGAGTTAAGTGAGGTTGAGTTGTATTAAGTTATTGGATTCAAATCGGGTTCAAATCGGTTTCAAATCGGATTCAAATTGTATTCATATCAGATTAAAATCAGATTTAAATCGTATTCAAATCGGATTTTAATTGGATTCAAATCGGATTAAAATCATATTTTGGATTAAGTATTGGATTCAAATCGGATTCAAATAGGATTCAAATCGGATTCAAATCGGATTCAAATAGGATTCAAATCGGATTCAAATCGGATTCAAATCGGATTCAAATCGGATTCAAATCGGATTCAAATCGGATTTAAATCGGATTCAAATCGAATTCAAATCGGATTCAAATCGGATTCAAATCGGATTCAAATCGGATTTAAATCGGATTCAAATCGGATTTAAATCGGATTCAAATCGGATTTTAATTGGATTCAAATCGGATTAAAATCATATTTTGGATTAAGTATGAGCACATTTTGAAAACACTTGATTTATAACTAAATTAGTCCCTAAATATCACGAAATTGTTTGTAATTTGTAAGCAATACCTAAAAACGCTTATCTCGGTCAGAAAATAACATTTTGTCATTTTCACAAGATTTACGTTCCTTGAGTTGAGTTGAGTGAGGTTGAGTTGTAATGAGTTATTGGATTCAAATCGGATTCAAATCGGATTCAAATCAGATTCAAATCGGATTTAAATCGGATTCAAATCGGATTCAAATCGGATTCAAATCGGATTCAAATCGGATTCAAATCGGATTCAAATCGGATTCAAATCAGATTCAAATCGGATTCAAATCGGATTCAAATCCGATTTAAATCGGATTCAAATCGGATTCAAATCGGTTTTTAATCGGATTCAAATCGGGTTCAGATCGGATTTAAATCGGATTTAAATCGGATTCAAATTGTATTCAAATCGGATTAAAATCAGATTTAAATCGAATTCAAATCGGATTTTAATTGGATTCAAATCGAATTAAAATCATATTTTGGATTAAGTATGAGCACATTTTGAAAACACTTGATTTATAACTAAATTAGTCCCTAAATATCACGAAATTGTTTGTAATTTGTAAGCAATACCTTAAAATGCTTATTTTGGTCAGAAAATAACATTTTGTCATTTTTACAAGATTTACGTTCCTTGAGTTGAGTTAAGTGAGGTTGAGTTGTATTGAGTTATTGGATTCAAATCGGATTCAAATCGGATTCAAATAGGATTCAAATAGGATTCAAATCGGATTCAAATCGGATTCAAATCGGATTCAAATCGGATTCAAATCGGATTCAAATCGGATTTAAATCGGATTTAAATTGGATTTAAATCGGATTCAAAACGGATTTTAATTGGATTCAAATCGGATTAAAATCATATTTTGGTTTAAGTATGAGCACATTTTAAAAACACTTGATTTATAACTAAATTAGTCCCTAAATATCACGAAATTGTTTGTAATTTGTAAGCAATACCTAAAAATGCTTATCTTGGTCAGAAAATAACATTTTGTCATTTTTACAAGATTAACGTTCCTTGAGTTGAGTTGAGTGAGGTTGAGTTGTATTGAGTTATTGGATTCAAATCGGATTCAAATCGGATTCAAATAGGATTCAAATCGGATTGAAATCACTTTCAAATTGGATTTAAATCGGATTCAAATCGGATTCAAATCGGATTCAAATCGGATTCAAATCGGATTCAAATCGGATTCAAATCGGATTTAAATCGGATTCAAATCGGATTCAAATCGGATTCAAATCGGATTCAAATCGGATTCAAATCGGATTCAAATCGGATTCAAATCGGATTTAAATCGGATTCAAATTGGATTTAAATCGGATTTAAATCGGATTCAAATCGGATTCAAATCGGATTTAAATCGGATTTAAATCGGATTCAAATAGGATTCAAATCGGATTGAAATCACTTTCAAATTGGATTTAAATCGGATTCAAATCGGATTCAAATCGGATTCAAATCGGATTTAAATCGGATTCAAATCGGATTCAAATCGGATTCAAATCGGATTTAAATCGGATTCAAATCGGATTCAAATCGGATTCAAATCGGATTCAAATCGGATTCAAATCGGATTCAAATCGGATTCAAATCGGATTTAAATCGGATTCAAATTGGATTTAAATCGGATTTAAATCGGATTCAAATCGGATTCAAATCAGATTTAAATCGAATTCTAATCGGATTTTAATCGGATTTAAATTGGATTTAAATCATACTTTAGATTAGGTATAAAAACATTTTGAAACAATTTGATTTATAACTAAATTAGACCCTAAATATCACGAAATTGTTTGTTATTTGTAAGCAATACCTAATAATGCTTATCTCGGTCAGAAAATAACATTTTGTCATTTTTAAAAGATTAACGTTTCTCGAGTTGAGTTAAGTGAGGTTGAGTTGTATTGAGTTATTGGATTCAAATACGGTTTAAATCGGATTAAAATCAGATTTAAATCGGATTCAAATCGGATTCAAATCGGATTCAAATCGGATTTAAATCGGATTCATATCGGATTTAAATCGGATTCAAATCAGATTTAAATCAGATTCAAATCGGATTTAAATCGGATTTAAATCGGATTCAAATCAGATTCAAATCGGATTTAAATCAGATTCAAATCGGATTTAAATCGGATTCAAATCGGATTTAAATCGGATTCAAATCGGATTCAAATCGGATTTAAATCGGATTCAAATCGGATTCAAATCGGATTCAAATCGGATTCAAATCGGATTCAAATCGGATTCAAATCGGATTTAAATCGGATTTAAATCGGATTCAAATTGTATTTAAATCGGATTCAAATCAGATTTAAATCGAATTCTAATCGGATTTTAATAATATTTAAATTGTATTTAAATCATACTTTAGATTAAGTATAAGAACATTTTGAAACAATTTGATTTATAACTAAATTAGTCCCTAAATATCACGAAATTGTTTGTAATTTGTAAGCAATACCTAATAATGCTTATCTCGGTCAGAAAATAACATTTTGTCATTTTTTAAAGATTAACGTTTCTCGAGTTGAGTTAAGTGAGGTTGAGTTGTATTGAGTTATTGGATTCAAATCCGGTTTAAATCGGATTAAAATCAGATTCAAATAGGATTCAAATCGGATTCAAATCGGATTTAAATCGGATTTAAATCGGATTCAAATCGGATTTAAATCGGATTCATATCGGATTTAAATCGGATTCAAATCGGATTTAAATCAGATTCAAATCGGATTTAAATCGGATTCAAATCAGATTCAAATCGGATTTAAATCAGATTCAAATCGGATTTAAATCGGATTCAAATCGGATTCAAATCGGATTCAAATCAGATTCAAATCGGATTCAAATCGGATTTAAATCGGATTCAAATCGGATTCAAATCGGATTCAAATCGGATTCAAATCGGATTTAAAACGGATTCAAATCAGATTCAAATCGGATTTAAATCGGATTCAAATCGGATTCAAATCGGATTTAAATCGGATTCAAATCGGATCCAAATCGGATTTAAATCGGATTTAAATCGGATTTAAATCGGATGCATATCGGATTTAAATCGGATTCAAATCGGATTCAAATCAGATTCAAATCGGATTGAAATCACTTTCAAATTGGATTTAAATCGGATTCAAATCGGATTCAAATCGGATTCAAATCGGATTCAAATCGGATTCAAATCGGATTTAAATCGGATTCAAATCGGATTCAAATCGGATTCAAATCGGATTCAAATCGGATTCAAATCGGATTCAAATCAGATTTAAATCGGATTTAAATCGGATTCAAATCGGATTCAAATCGGATTCAAATCGGATTCAAATCGGATTTAAATCGGATTCAAATCGGATTCAAATCGGATTCAAATCGGATTCAAATCGGATTTAAATCGGATTCAAATCGGATTCAAATCGGATTCAAATCGGATTCAAATCGGATTCAAATCGGATTTTAATCATAATTAAATTGTATTTAAATCATACTTTAGATTAAGTATAAGAACATTTTGAAACAATTTGATTTATAACTAAATTAGTCCCTAAATATCACGAAATTGTTTGTAATTTGTAAGCAATACCTAAAAATGCTTTTCTCGGTCAGAAAACAACATTTGGTCATTTTACAAGATTACTGTTCCTTGAGTTGAGTTAAGTGAGGTTGAGTTGTATTGAGTTATTGGATTCAAATCGGGTTCAAATCGGATTCAAATCGGAATCAAATTGTATTTAAATCGGATTTAAATCAGATTTAAATCGGATTCAAATCGGATTTTAATTGGATTCAAATCGGATTAAAATCATATTTTGGATTAAGTATGAGCACATTTTAAAAACACTTGATTTATAACTAAATTAGTCCCTAAATATCACGAAATTGTTTGTAATTTGTAAGCAATACCTAAAAATGCTTATCTCGGTCAGAAAATAACATTTTGTCATTTTTACAAGATTTACGTTCCTTGAGTTGAGTTGAGTGAGGTTGAGTTGTATTGAGTTATTGGATTCAAATCGGATTCAAATCGGATTCAAATAGGATTCAAATCGGATTCAAATCGGATTCAAATCGGATTCAAATCGGATTTAAATCGGATTCAAATCGGATTTAAATCGGATTCAAATCGGATTCAAATCGGATTCAAATCGGATTCAAATCGGATTCAAATCGGATTTAAATCGGATTCAAATCGGATTGAAATCGGATTCAAATCGGATTTTCATTGGATTCAAATCAGATTAAAATCATATTTTAGATTAAGTATGAGCACATTTTGAAAACACTTGATTTATAACTAAATTAGTCCCTAAATATCACGAAATTGTTTGTAATTTGTAAGCAATACCTAAAAATGCTTATCTTGGTCAGAAAATAACATTTTGTCATTTTTACAAGATTCACGTTCCTTGAGTTGAGTTGAGTGAGGTTGAGTTGTATCGAGTTATTGGATTCAAATCCGGTTTAAATCGGATTAAAATCAGATTTAAATCGGATTCAAATCGAATTTTGATTGGATTCAAATCGGATTTAAATCGGATTCATATCGGATTTAAATCGGATTCAAATCGGATTTAAATCAGATTCAAATCGGATTTAAATCGGATTCAAATCGGATTCAAATCGGATTCAAATCGGATTCAAATCGGATTCAAATCGGATTCAAATCGGATTCAAATCGGATTCAAATCGGATTCAAATCGGATTCAAATCGGATTCAAATCGGATTCAAATCAGATTTAAATCGGATTCAAATCGGATTTAAATCGGATTCAAATCGGATTCAAATCGGATTCAAATCGGATTCAAATCGGATTCAAATCGGATTTAAATCGGATTCAAATCGGATTGAAATCGGATTCAAATCGGATTTTCATTGGATTCAAATCAGATTAAAATCATATTTTAGATTAAGTATGAGCACATTTTGAAAACACTTGATTTATAACTAAATTAGTCCCTAAATATCACGAAATTGTTTGTAATTTGTAAGCAATACCTAAAAATGCTTATCTTGGTCAGAAAATAACATTTTGTCATTTTTACAAGATTCACGTTCCTTGAGTTGAGTTGAGTGAGGTTGAGTTGTATCGAGTTATTGGATTCAAATCCGGTTTAAATCGGATTAAAATCAGATTTAAATCGGATTCAAATCGAATTTTGATTGGATTCTAATCGGATTTAAATCGGATTCATATCGGATTTAAATCGGATTCAAATCGGATTTAAATCAGATTCAAATCGGATTTAAATCGGATTCAAATCGGATTCAAATCGGATTCAAATCGGATTCAAATCGGATTCAAATCGGATTCAAATCGGATTCAAATCGGATTCAAATCGGATTCAAATCGGATTCAAATCGGATTCAAATTGGATTCAAATCGGATTCAAATCGGATTCAAATCGGATTCAAATCGGATTCAAATCGGATTTAAATCGGATTTAAATCGGATTCAAATTGTATTTAAATCGGATTCAAATCAGATTTAAATCGAATTCTAATCGGATTTTAATCATAATTAAATTGTATTTAAATCATACTTTAAGTATAAGATTAAGTATAAGAACATTTTAAAACAATTTGATTTATAACTAAATTAGTCCCTAAATATCACGAAATTGTTTGTAATTTGTAAGCAAAACCTAAAAATGCTTATCTCGGTCAGAAAACAACATTTGGCATTTTACAAGATTACCGTTCCTTGAGTTGAGTTAAGTGAGGTTGAGTTGTATTGAGTTACTGGATTCAAATCGGGTTCAAATCGGATTCAAATCGGTTTTAAATTGTATTCAATTCGGATTAAAATCAGATTTAAATCGGATTCAAATCGGATTTTAATTGGATTCAAATCGGATTAAAATCATATTTTGGATTAAGTATGAGCACATTTTGAAAACACTTGATTTATAACTAAATTAGTCCCTAAATATCACGAAATTGTTTGTAATTTGTAAGCAATACCTAAAAATGCTCATCTCGGTCAGAAAATAACATTTTGTCATTTTTACAAGATTTACGTTCCTTGAGTTGAGTTGAGTGAGGTTGAGTTGTATTGAGTTATTGGATTCAAATCGGATTCAAATCGGATTCAAATAGGATTCAAATCGGATTCAAATCGGATTCAAATCGGATTCAAATCGGATTCAAATCGGATTCAAATCGGATTTAAATCGGATTCAAATCGGATTCAAATCGGATTCAAATCGGATTCAAATCGGATTCAAATCGGATTTAAATCGGATTCAAATCGGATTGAAATCGGATTCAAATCGGATTTTCATTGGATTCAAATCGGATTAAAATCATATTTGAGATTAAGTATGAGCACATTTTGAAAACACTTGATTTATAACTAAATTAGTCCCTAAATATCACGAAATTGTTTGTAATTTGTAAGCAATACCTAACAATGCTTATCTCGGTCAGAAAAAAACATTTTGTCATTTTTACAAGATTTACGTTCCTTGAGTTAAGTTGAGTGAGGTTGAGTTGTATTGAGTTATTGGATTCAAATCCGGTTTAAATCGGATTGCAATCAGATTTAAATCGGATTCAAATCGAATTTTAATTGGATTTAAATCGGATTCAAATCGGATTCAAATCGGATTTAAATCGGATTCATATCGGATTTAAATCGGATTCAAATCGGATTTAAATCAGATTCAAATCGGATTTAAATGGGATTTAAATAAGATTCAAATCGGATTTAAATCAGATTCAAATCGGATTTAAATCGGATTCAAATCGGATTCAAATCGGATTCAAATCGGATTCAAATCGGATTTAAATCGGATTCAAATCGGATTCAAATCGGATTCAAATCGGATTCAAATCGGATTCAAATCGGATTCAAATCGGATTCAAATCGGATTCAAATCGGATTCAAATCGGATTCAAATCGGATTCAAATCGGATTCAAATCGGATTTAAATCGGATTTAAATCGGATTCAAATTGTATTTAAATCGGATTCAAATCAGATTTAAATTGAATTCTAATCGGATTTTAATCATAATTAAATTGTATTTAAATCATACTTGAGATTAAGTATAAGAACATTTTGAAACAATTTGATTTATAACTAAATTAGTCCCTAAATATCACGAAATTGTTTGTAATTTGTAAGCAATACCTAAAAATGCTTATCTCGGTCAGAAAACAACATTTGGCATTTTACAAGATTACCGTTCCTTGAGTTGAGTTAAAAGAGGTTGAGTTGTATTGAGTTACTGGATTCAAATCGGGTTCAAATCGGATTCAAATCGGATTCCAATTGTATTTAAATCGGATTCAAATCAGATTTAAATCGAATTCTAATCGGATTTTAATCATAATTAAATTGTATTTAAATCATACTTTAGATTAAGTATAAGAACATTTTGAAACAATTGGATTTATAACTAAATTAGTCCCTAAATATCACGAAATTGTTTGTAATTTGTAAGCAAAACCTAAAAATGCCTATCTCGGTCAGAAAACAACATTTGGCATTTTACAAGATTACCGTTCCTTGAGTTGAGTTAAGTGAGGTTGAGTTGTATTGAGTTACTGGATTCAAATCGGGTTCAAATCGGATTTTAATTGGATTTAAATCGGATTCAAATCGAATTTTAATTGGATTCAAATCGGATTTAAATCGGATTCAAATCGGATTCAAATCGGATTTAAATCGGATTCATATCGGATTTAAATCGGATTCAAATCGGATTCAAATCGGATTCAAATCGGATTCAAATCGGATTCAAATCGGATTTAAATCGGATTCAAATCGGATTGAAATCGGATTCAAATCGGATTTTCATTGGATTCAAATCAGATTAAAATCATATTTTAGATTAAGTATGAGCACATTTTGAAAACACTTGATTTATAACTAAATTAGTCCCTAAATATCACGAAATTGTTTGTAATTTGTAAGCAATACCTAAAAATGCTTATCTTGGTCAGAAAATAACATTTTGTCATTTTTACAAGATTCACGTTCCTTGAGTTGAGTTGAGTGAGGTTGAGTTGTATCGAGTTATTGGATTCAAATCCGGTTTAAATCGGATTAAAATCAGATTTAAATCGGATTCAAATCGAATTTTGATTGGATTCAAATCGGATTTAAATCGGATTCATATCGGATTTAAATCGGATTCAAATCGGATTTAAATCAGATTCAAATCGGATTTAAATCGGATTCAAATCGGATTCAAATCGGATTCAAATCGGATTCAAATCGGATTCAAATCGGATTCAAATCGGATTCAAATCGGATTCAAATCGGATTCAAATCGGATTCAAATCGGATTCAAATCGGATTCAAATTGGATTCAAATCGGATTCAAATCGGATTCAAATCGGATTCAAATCGGATTCAAATCGGATTTAAATCGGATTTAAATCGGATTCAAATTGTATTTAAATCGGATTCAAATCAGATTTAAATCGAATTCTAATCGGATTTTAATCATAATTAAATTGTATTTAAATCATACTTTAAGTATAAGATTAAGTATAAGAACATTTTAAAACAATTTGATTTATAACTAAATTAGTCCCTAAATATCACGAAATTGTTTGTAATTTGTAAGCAAAACCTAAAAATGCTTATCTCGGTCAGAAAACAACATTTGGCATTTTACAAGATTACCGTTCCTTGAGTTGAGTTAAGTGAGGTTGAGTTGTATTGAGTTACTGGATTCAAATCGGGTTCAAATCGGATTCAAATCGGTTTTAAATTGTATTCAATTCGGATTAAAATCAGATTTAAATCGGATTCAAATCGGATTTTAATTGGATTCAAATCGGATTAAAATCATATTTTGGATTAAGTATGAGCACATTTTGAAAACACTTGATTTATAACTAAATTAGTCCCTAAATATCACGAAATTGTTTGTAATTTGTAAGCAATACCTAAAAATGCTTATCTCGGTCAGAAAATAACATTTTGTCATTTTTACAAGATTTACGTTCCTTGAGTTGAGTTGAGTGAGGTTGAGTTGTATTGAGTTATTGGATTCAAATCGGATTCAAATCGGATTCAAATAGGATTCAAATCGGATTCAAATCGGATTCAAATCGGATTCAAATCGGATTCAAATCGGATTCAAATCGGATTTAAATCGGATTCAAATCGGATTCAAATCGGATTCAAATCGGATTCAAATCGGATTTAAATCGGATTCAAATCGGATTCAAATCGGATTCAAATCGGATTCAAATCGGATTCAAATCGGATATAAATCGGATTCAAATCGGATTGAAATCGGATTCAAATCGGATTTTCATTGGATTCAAATCGGATTAAAATCATATTTGAGATTAAGTATGAGCACATTTTGAAAACACTTGATTTATAACTAAATAAGTCCCTAAATATCACGAAATTGTTTGTAATTTGTAAGCAATACCTAACAATGCTTATCTCGGTCAGAAAAAAACATTTTGTCATTTTTACAAGATTTACGTTCCTTGAGTTAAGTTGAGTGAGGTTGAGTTGTATTGAGTTATTGGATTCAAATCCGGTTTAAATCGGATTGCAATCAGATTTAAATCGGATTCAAATCGAATTTTAATTGGATTTAAATCGGATTCAAATCGGATTCAAATCGGATTTAAATCGGATTCATATCGGATTTAAATCGGATTCAAATCGGATTTAAATCAGATTCAAATCGGATTTAAATGGGATTTAAATAAGATTCAAATCGGATTCAAATCGGATTCAAATCGGATTCAAATCGGATTCAAATCGGATTCAAATCGGATTTAAATCGGATTTAAATCGGATTCAAATTGTATTTAAATCGGATTCAAATCAGATTTAAATTGAATTCTAATCGGATTTTAATCATAATTAAATTGTATTTAAATCATACTTTAGATTAAGTATAAGAACATTTTGAAACAATTTGATTTATAACTAAATTAGTCCCTAAATATCACGAAATTGTTTGTAATTTGTAAGCAATACCTAAAAATGCTTATCTCGGTCAGAAAACAACATTTGGCATTTTACAAGATTACCGTTCCTTGAGTTGAGTTAAAAGAGGTTGAGTTGTATTGAGTTACTGGATTCAAATCGGGTTCAAATCGGATTCAAATCGGATTCCAATTGTATTTAAATCGGATTCAAATCAAATTTAAATCGAATTCTAATCGGATTTTAATCATAATTAAATTGTATTTAAATCATACTTTAGATTAAGTATAAGAACATTTTGAAACAATTTGATTTATAACTAAATTAGTCCCTAAATATCACGAAATTGTTTGTAATTTGTAAGCAAAACCTAAAAATGCCTATCTCGGTCAGAAAACAACATTTGGCATTTTACAAGATTACCGTTCCTTGAGTTGAGTTAAGTGAGGTTGAGTTGTATTGAGTTACTGGATTCAAATCGGGTTCAAATCGGATTTTAATTGGATTTAAATCGGATTCAAATCGAATTTTAATTGGATTCAAATCGGATTTAAATCGGATTCAAATCGGATTGAAATCGGATTTAAATCGGATTCATATCGGATTTAAATCGGATTCAAATCGGATTTAAATCAGATTCAAATCGGATTTAAATCGGATTTAAATAAGATTCAAATCAGATTCAAATCGGATTTAAATCGGATTTAAATAAGATTCAAATCGGATTTAAATCGGATTCAAATCGGATTCAAATCGGATTCAAATCGGATTCAAATCGGATTCAAATCGGATTCAAATCGGATTCAAATCGGATTCAAATCGGATGCAAATCGGATTTAAATCGGATTCAAATTGTATTTAAATCGGATTCAAATCAGATTTAAATCGAATTCTAATCGGATTTTAATCATAATTAAATTGTATTTAAATCATACTTTAAGTATAAGATTAAGTATAAGAACATTTTGAAACAATTTGATTTATAACTAAATTAGTCCCTAAATATCACGAAATTGTTTGTAATTTGTAAGCAAAACCTAAAAATGCTTATCTCGGTCAGAAAACAACATTTGGCATTTTACAAGATTACCGTTTCTGGAGTTGAGTTAAGTGAGGTTGAGTTGTATTGAGTTACTGGATTCAAATCGGGTTCAAATCGGATTCAAATAGGATTCAAATCAGATTCAAATCGGATTCAAATCGGATTCAAATCGGATTCAAATCGGATTCAAATCGGATTTAAATCGGATTCAAATCGGATTCAAATCAGATTCAAATCGGATTTAAATCGGATTTAAATAAGA
Source organism: Dicyrtomina minuta (assembly GCA_949802685.1). Lineage (NCBI taxonomy): Eukaryota > Metazoa > Arthropoda > Collembola > Symphypleona > Dicyrtomidae > Dicyrtomina > Dicyrtomina minuta. The sequence continues at coordinate 25,505,945 of OX461810.1, forward strand.
TTCAAATCGGATTTAAATCAGATTCAAATCGGATTTAAATCGGATTTAAATCGGATTTAAATCGGATTCAAATCGGATTCAAATCGGATTCAAATCGGATTTAAATCGGATTCAAATCGGATTCAAATCGGATTCAAATCGGATTCAAATCGGATTTAAATCGGATTCAAATCGGATTCAAATCGGATTCAAATCGGATTTTCATTGGATTCAAATCGGATTAAAATCATATTTTAGATTAAGTATGAGCACATTTTGAAAACACTTGATTTATAACTAAATTAGTCCCTAAATATCACGAAATTGTTTGTAATTTGTAAGCAATACCTAACAATGCTTATCTCGGTCAGAAAAAAACATTTTGTCATTTTTACAAGATTTACGTTCCTTGAGTTGAGTTGAGTGAGGTTGAGTTGTATTGAGTTATTGGATTCAAATCCGGTTTAAATCGGATTAAAATCAGATTTAAATCGGATTCAAATCGAATTTTAATTGGATTCAAATCGGATTTAAATCGGATTCAAATCGGATTCAAATCGGATTTAAATCGGATTCATATCGGATTTAAATCGGATTCAAATCGGGTTTAAATCAGATTCAAATCGGATTTAAATCGGATTCAAATCGGATTCAAATCGGATTTAAATCGGATTCATATCGGATTTAAATCGGATTCAAATCGGATTCAAATCGGATTTAAATCGGATTCAAATCGGATTCAAATCGGATTCAAATCGGATTCAAATTGTATTCAAATCGGATTAAAATCAGATTTAAATCGGATTCAAATCGGATTTTAATTGGATTCAAATCGGATTAAAATCATATTTTTGATTAAGTATGAGCACATTTTGAAAACACTTGATTTATAACTAAATTAGTCCCTAAATATCACGAAATTGTTTGTAATTTGTAAGCAATACCTAAAAATGCTTATCTCGGTCAGAAAATAACATTTTGTCATTTTTACAAGATTTACGTTCCTTGAGTTGAGTTGAGTGAGGTTGAGTTGTATTGAGTTATTGGATTTAAATCGGATTCAAATCGGATTCAAATAGGATTCAAATCAGATTCAAATCGGATTCAAATCGGATTCAAATCGGATTCAAATCGGATTCAAATCGGATTTAAATCGGATTCAAATCGGATTCAAATCAGATTCAAATCGGATTTAAATCGGATTTAAATAAGATTCAAATCGGATTTAAATCAGATTCAAATCGGATTTAAATCGGATTTAAATCGGATTTAAATCGGATTCAAATCGGATTCAAATCGGATTCAAATCGGATTTAAATCGGATTCAAATCGGATTCAAATCGGATTCAAATCGGATTCAAATCGGATTTAAATCGGATTCAAATCGGATTCAAATCGGATTCAAATCGGATTTTCATTGGATTCAAATCGGATTAAAATCATATTTTAGATTAAGTATGAGCACATTTTGAAAACACTTGATTTATAACTAAATTAGTCCCTAAATATCACGAAATTGTTTGTAATTTGTAAGCAATACCTAACAATGCTTATCTCGGTCAGAAAAAAACATTTTGTCATTTTTACAAGATTTACGTTCCTTGAGTTGAGTTGAGTGAGGTTGAGTTGTATTGAGTTATTGGATTCAAATCCGGTTTAAATCGGATTAAAATCAGATTTAAATCGGATTCAAATCGAATTTTAATTGGATTCAAATCGGATTTAAATCGGATTCAAATCGGATTCAAATCGGATTTAAATCGGATTCATATCGGATTTAAATCGGATTCAAATCGGGTTTAAATCAGATTCAAATCGGATTTAAATCGGATTCAAATCGGATTCAAATCGGATTTAAATCGGATTCATATCGGATTTAAATCGGATTCAAATCGGATTTAAATCAGATTCAAATCGGATTTAAATCGGATTTAAATAAGATTCAAATCGGATTTAAATCAGATTCAAATCGGATTTAAATCGGATTCAAATCGGATTCAAATCGGATTCAAATCGGATTCAAATCGGATTTAAATCGGATTCAAATCGGATTCAAATCGGATTCAAATCGGATTCAAATCGGATTCAAATCGGATTCAAATCGGATTTAAATCGGATTCAAATCGGATTCAAATCGGATTCAAATCGGATTCAAATCGGATTCAAATCGGATTCAAATCGGATTCAAATCGGATTCAAATCGGATTCAAATCGGATTCAAATCGGATTTAAATCGGATTCAAATTGTATTTAAATCGGATTCCAATCAGATTTAAATCGAATTCTAATCGGATTTTAATCATAATTAAATTGTATTTAAATCATACTTTAGATTAAGTATAAGAACATTTCGAAACAATTTGATTTATAACTAAATTAGTCCCTAAATATCACGAAATTGTTTGTAATTTGTAAGCAATACCTAAAAATGCTTTTCTCGGTCAGAAAACAACATTTGGTCATTTTACAAGATTACTGTTCCTTGAGTTGAGTTAAGTGAGGTTGAGTTGTATTGAGTTATTGGATTCAAATCGGGTTCAAATCGGATTCAAATCGGATTCAAATTGTATTCAAATCGGATTTAAATCAGATTTAAATCGGATTCAAATCGGATTTTAATTGGATTCAAATCGGATTAAAATCATATTTTGGATTAAGTATGAGCACATTTTAAAAACACTTGATTTATAACTAAATTAGTCCCTAAATATCACGAAATTGTTTGTAATTTGTAAGCAATGCCTAAAAATGCTTATCTCGGTCAGAAAATAACATTTTGTCATTTTTACAAGATTTACGTTCCTTGAGTTGAGTTGAGTGAGGTTGAGTTGTATTGAGTTATTGGATTCAAATCGGATTCAAATCGGATTCAAATAGGATTCAAATCAGATTCAAATCGGATTCAAATCGGATTCAAATCGGATTCAAATCGGATTCAAATCGGATTTAAATCGGATTCAAATCGGATTCAAATCAGATTCAAATCGGATTTAAATCGGATTTAAATAAGATTCAAATCGGATTTAAATCAGATTCAAATCGGATTTAAATCGGATTTAAATCGGATTTAAATCGGATTCAAATCGGATTCAAATCGGATTCAAATCGGATTTAAATCGGATTCAAATCGGATTCAAATCGGATTCAAATCGGATTCAAATCGGATTTAAATCGGATTCAAATCGGATTCAAATCGGATTCAAATCGGATTTTCATTGGATTCAAATCGGATTAAAATCATATTTTAGATTAAGTATGAGCACATTTTGAAAACACTTGATTTATAACTAAATTAGTCCCTAAATATCACGAAATTGTTTGTAATTTGTAAGCAATACCTAACAATGCTTATCTCGGTCAGAAAAAAACATTTTGTCATTTTTACAAGATTTACGTTCCTTGAGTTGAGTTGAGTGAGGTTGAGTTGTATCGAGTTATGGGATTCAAATCCGGTTTAAATCGGATTAAAATCAGATTTAAATCGGATTCAAATCGAATTTTAATTGGATTCAAATCGGATTTAAATCGGATTCAAATCGGATTCAAATCGGATTCAAATCGGATTTAAATCGGATTCATATCGGATTTAAATCGGATTCAAATCGGGTTTAAATCAGATTCAAATCGGATTTAAATCGGATTCAAATCGGATTCAAATCGGATTTAAATCGGATTCATATCGGATTTAAATCGGATTCAAATCGGATTTAAATCAGATTCAAATCGGATTTAAATCGGATTTAAATAAGATTCAAATCGGATTTAAATCAGATTCAAATCGGATTTAAATCGGATTCAAATCGGATTCAAATCGGATTCAAATCGGATTCAAATCGGATTTAAATCGGATTCAAATCGGATTCAAATCGGATTCAAATCGGATTCAAATCGGATTCAAATCGGATTCAAATCGGATTTAAATCGGATTCAAATCGGATTCAAATCGGATTCAAATCGGATTCAAATCGGATTCAAATCGGATTCAAATCGGATTCAAATCGGATTCAAATCGGATTCAAATCGGATTCAAATCGGATTTAAATCGGATTCAAATTGTATTTAAATCGGATTCCAATCAGATTTAAATCGAATTCTAATCGGATTTTAATCATAATTAAATTGTATTTAAATCATACTTTAGATTAAGTATAAGAACATTTCGAAACAATTTGATTTATAACTAAATTAGTCCCTAAATATCACGAAATTGTTTGTAATTTGTAAGCAATACCTAAAAATGCTTTTCTCGGTCAGAAAACAACATTTGGTCATTTTACAAGATTACTGTTCCTTGAGTTGAGTTAAGTGAGGTTGAGTTGTATTGAGTTATTGGATTTAAATCGGGTTCAAATCGGATTCAAATCGGATTCAAATTGTATTCAAATCGGATTTAAATCAGATTTAAATCGGATTCAAATCGGATTTTAATTGGATTCAAATCGGATTAAAATCATATTTTGGATTAAGTATGAGCACATTTTAAAAACACTTGATTTATAACTAAATTAGTCCCTAAATATCACGAAATTGTTTGTAATTTGTAAGCAATACCTAAAAATGCTTATCTCGGTCAGAAAATAACATTTTGTCATTTTTACAAGATTTACGTTCCTTGAGTTGAGTTGAGTGAGGTTGAGTTGTATTGAGTTATTGGATTCAAATCGGATTCAAATCGGATTCAAATAGGATTCAAATCAGATTCAAATCGGATTCAAATCGGATTCAAATCGGATTTAAATCGGATTCAAATCGGATTTAAATCGGATTCAAATCGGATTCAAATCGGATTCAAATCGGATTCAAATCGGATTCAAATTGGATTTAAATCGGATTCAAATCGGATTGAAATCGGATTCAAATCGGATTTTCATTGGATTCAAATCAGATTAAAATCATATTTTAGATTAAGTATGAGCACATTTTGAAAACACTTGATTTATAACTAAATTAGTCCCTAAATATCACGAAATTGTTTGTAATTTGTAAGCAATACCTAACAATGCTTATCTCGGTCAGAAAATAACATTTTGTCATTTTTACAAGATTTACGTTCCTTGAGTTGAGTTGAGTGAGGTTGAGTTGTATCGAGTTATTGGATTCAAATCCGGTTTAAATCGGATTAAAATCAGATTGAAATCGGATTCAAATCGAATTTTGATTGGATTCAAATCGGATTTAAATCGGATTCATATCGGATTTAAATCGGATTCAAATCGGATTTAAATCAGATTCAAATCGGATTTAAATAAGATTCAAATCGGATTCAAATCGGATTTAAATCGGATTCACATCGGATTTAAATCGGATTCAAATCGGATTTAAATCAGATTCAAATCGGATTTAAATCGGATTTAAATAAGATTCAAATTGAATTTAAATCAGATTCAAATCAGATTCAAATCGGATTCAAATCGGATTCAAATCGGATTTAAATCGGATTCAAATCGGATTCAAATCGGATTCAAATCGGATTCAAATTGTATTCAAATCGGATTAAAATCAGATTTAAATCGGATTCAAAACGGATTTTAATTGGATTCAAATCGGATTAAAATCATATTTTTGATTAAGTATGAGCACATTTTGAAAACACTTGATTTATAACTAAATTAGTCCCTAAATATCACGAAATTGTTTGTAATTTGTAAGCAATACCTAAAAATGCAATCGGATTCAAATCGGATTTAAATCGGATTCAAATCGGATTCAAATCAGATTCAAATCGGATTTAAATCGGATTTAAATAAGATTCAAATCGGATTTAAATCAGATTCAAATCGGATTTAAATCGGATTTAAATCGGATTTAAATCGGATTCAAATCGGATTCAAATCGGATTCAAATCGGATTTAAATCGGATTCAAATCGGATTCAAATCGGATTCAAATCGGATTCAAATCGGATTTAAATCGGATTCAAATCGGATTCAAATCGGATTCAAATCGGATTTTCATTGGATTCAAATCGGATTAAAATCATATTTTAGATTAAGTATGAGCACATTTTGAAAACACTTGATTTATAACTAAATTAGTCCCTAAATATCACGAAATTGTTTGTAATTTGTAAGCAATACCTAACAATGCTTATCTCGGTCAGAAAAAAACATTTTGTCATTTTTACAAGATTTACGTTCCTTGAGTTGAGTTGAGTGAGGTTGAGTTGTATTGAGTTATTGGATTCAAATCCAGTTTAAATCGGATTAAAATCAGATTTAAATTGGATTCAAATCGAATTTTAATTGGATTCAAATCGGATTTAAATCGGATTCAAATCGGATTGAAATCGGATTTAAATCGGATTCATATCGGATTTAAATCGGATTCAAATCGGGTTTAAATCAGATTCAAATCGGATTTAAATCGGATTCAAATCGGATTCAAATCGGATTTAAATCGGATTCATATCGGATTTAAATCGGATTCAAATCGGATTTAAATCAGATTCAAATCGGATTTAAATCGGATTTAAATAAGATTCAAATCGGATTTAAATCGGATTCAAATCGGATTCAAATCGGATTCAAATCGGATTCAAATCGGATTTAAATCGGATTCAAATCGGATTCAAATCGGATTCAAATCGGATTCAAATCGGATTCAAATCGGATTCAAATCGGATTTAAATCGGATTCAAATCGGATTCAAATCGGATTCAAATCGGATTCAAATCGGATTCAAATCGGATTCAAATCGGATTCAAATCGGATTCAAATCGGATTCAAATCGGATTCAAATCGGATTTAAATCGGATTCAAATTGTATTTAAATCGGATTCCAATCAGATTTAAATCGAATTCTAATCGGATTTTAATCATAATTAAATTGTATTTAAATCATACTTTAGATTAAGTATAAGAACATTTCGAAACAATTTGATTTATAACTAAATTAGTCCCTAAATATCACGAAATTGTTTGTAATTTGTAAGCAATACCTAAAAATGCTTTTCTCGGTCAGAAAACAACATTTGGTCATTTTACAAGATTACTGTTCCTTGAGTTGAGTTAAGTGAGGTTGAGTTGTATTGAGTTATTGGATTCAAATCGGGTTCAAATCGGATTCAAATCGGATTCAAATTGTATTCAAATCGGATTTAAATCAGATTTAAATCGGATTCAAATCGGATTTTAATTGGATTCAAATCGGATTAAAATCATATTTTGGATTAAGTATGAGCACATTTTAAAAACACTTGATTTATAACTAAATTAGTCCCTAAATATCACGAAATTGTTTGTAATTTGTAAGCAATGCCTAAAAATGCTTATCTCGGTCAGAAAATAACATTTTGTCATTTTTACAAGATTTACGTTCCTTGAGTTGAGTTGAGTGAGGTTGAGTTGTATTGAGTTATTGGATTCAAATCGGATTCAAATCGGATTCAAATAGGATTCAAATCAGATTCAAATCGGATTCAAATCGGATTCAAATCGGATTCAAATCGGATTCAAATCGGATTTAAATCGGATTCAAATCGGATTCAAATCAGATTCAAATCGGATTTAAATCGGATTTAAATAAGATTCAAATCGGATTTAAATCAGATTCAAATCGGATTTAAATCGGATTAAAATCGGATTTAAATCGGATTTAAATCGGATTCAAATCGGATTCAAATCGGATTTAAATCGGATTCAAATCGGATTCAAATCGGATTCAAATCGGATTCAAATCGGATTTAAATCGGATTCAAATCGGATTCAAATCGGATTCAAATCGGATTTTCATTGGATTCAAATCGGATTAAAATCATATTTTAGATTAAGTATGAGCACATTTTGAAAACACTTGATTTATAACTAAATTAGTCCCTAAATATCACGAAATTGTTTGTAATTTGTAAGCAATACCTAACAATGCTTATCTCGGTCAGAAAAAAACATTTTGTCATTTTTACAAGATTTACGTTCCTTGAGTTGAGTTGAGTGAGGTTGAGTTGTATTGAGTTATTGGATTCAAATCCGGTTTAAATCGGATTAAAATCAGATTTAAATCGGATTCAAATCGAATTTTAATTGGATTCAAATCGGATTTAAATCGGATTCAAATCGGATTCAAATCGGATTTAAATCGGATTCATATCGGATTTAAATCGGATTCAAATCGGGTTTAAATCAGATTCAAATCGGATTTAAATCGGATTCAAATCGGATTCAAATCGGATTTAAATCGGATTCATATCGGATTTAAATCGGATTCAAATCGGATTTAAATCAGATTCAAATCGGATTTAAATCGGATTTAAATAAGATTCAAATCGGATTTAAATCAGATTCAAATCGGATTTAAATCGGATTCAAATCGGATTCAAATCGGATTCAAATCGGATTCAAATCGGATTTAAATCGGATTCAAATCGGATTCAAATCGGATTCAAATCGGATTCAAATCGGATTCAAATCGGATTCAAATCGGATTTAAATCGGATTCAAATCGGATTCAAATCGGATTCAAATCGGATTCAAATCGGATTCAAATCGGATTTAAATCGGATTCAAATTGTATTTAAATCGGATTCCAATCAGATTTAAATCGAATTCTAATCGGATTTTAATCATAATTAAATTGTATTTAAATCATACTTTAGATTAAGTATAAGAACATTTCGAAACAATTTGATTTATAACTAAATTAGTCCCTAAATATCACGAAATTGTTTGTAATTTGTAAGCAATACCTAAAAATGCTTTTCTCGGTCAGAAAACAACATTTGGTCATTTTACAAGATTACTGTTCCTTGAGTTGAGTTAAGTGAGGTTGAGTTGTATTGAGTTATTGGATTTAAATCGGGTTCAAATCGGATTCAAATCGGATTCAAATTGTATTCAAATCGGATTTAAATCAGATTTAAATCGGATTCAAATCGGATTTTAATTGGATTCAAATCGGATTAAAATCATATTTTGGATTAAGTATGAGCACATTTTAAAAACACTTGATTTATAACTAAATTAGTCCCTAAATATCACGAAATTGTTTGTAATTTGTAAGCAATACCTAAAAATGCTTATCTCGGTCAGAAAATAACATTTTGTCATTTTTACAAGATTTACGTTCCTTGAGTTGAGTTGAGTGAGGTTGAGTTGTATTGAGTTATTGGATTCAAATCGGATTCAAATCGGATTCAAATCGGATTTAAATCGGATTCATATCGGATTTAAATCGGATTCAAATCGGGTTTAAATCAGATTCAAATCGGATTTAAATCGGATTCAAATCGGATTCAAATCGGATTTAAATCGGATTCATATCGGATTTAAATCGGATTCAAATCGGATTTAAATCAGATTCAAATCGGATTTAAATCGGATTTAAATAAGATTCAAATCGGATTTAAATCAGATTCAAATCGGATTTAAATCGGATTCAAATCGGATTCAAATCGGATTCAAATCGGATTCAAATCGGATTTAAATCGGATTCAAATCGGATTCAAATCGGATTCAAATCGGATTCAAATCGGATTCAAATCGGATTCAAATCGGATTTAAATCGGATTCAAATCGGATTCAAATCGGATTCAAATCGGATTCAAATCGGATTCAAATCGGATTCAAATCGGATTCAAATCGGATTCAAATCGGATTCAAATCGGATTTAAATCGGATTCAAATTGTATTTAAATCGGATTCCAATCAGATTTAAATCGAATTCTAATCGGATTTTAATCATAATTAAATTGTATTTAAATCATACTTTAGATTAAGTATAAGAACATTTCGAAACAATTTGATTTATAACTAAATTAGTCCCTAAATATCACGAAATTGTTTGTAATTTGTAAGCAATACCTAAAAATGCTTTTCTCGGTCAGAAAACAACATTTGGTCATTTTACAAGATTACTGTTCCTTGAGTTGAGTTAAGTGAGGTTGAGTTGTATTGAGTTATTGGATTCAAATCGGGTTCAAATCGGATTCAAATCGGATTCAAATTGTATTCAAATCGGATTTAAATCAGATTTAAATCGGATTCAAATCGGATTTTAATTGGATTCAAATCGGATTAAAATCATATTTTGGATTAAGTATGAGCACATTTTAAAAACACTTGATTTATAACTAAATTAGTCCCTAAATATCACGAAATTGTTTGTAATTTGTAAGCAATGCCTAAAAATGCTTATCTCGGTCAGAAAATAACATTTTGTCATTTTTACAAGATTTACGTTCCTTGAGTTGAGTTGAGTGAGGTTGAGTTGTATTGAGTTATTGGATTCAAATCGGATTCAAATCGGATTCAAATAGGATTCAAATCAGATTCAAATCGGATTCAAATCGGATTCAAATCGGATTCAAATCGGATTCAAATCGGATTTAAATCGGATTCAAATCGGATTCAAATCAGATTCAAATCGGATTTAAATCGGATTTAAATAAGATTCAAATCGGATTTAAATCAGATTCAAATCGGATTTAAATCGGATTTAAATCGGATTTAAATCGGATTCAAATCGGATTCAAATCGGATTCAAATCGGATTTAAATCGGATTCAAATCGGATTCAAATCGGATTCAAATCGGATTCAAATCGGATTTAAATCGGATTCAAATCGGATTCAAATCGGATTCAAATCGGATTTTCATTGGATTCAAATCGGATTAAAATCATATTTTAGATTAAGTATGAGCACATTTTGAAAACACTTGATTTATAACTAAATTAGTCCCTAAATATCACGAAATTGTTTGTAATTTGTAAGCAATACCTAACAATGCTTATCTCGGTCAGAAAAAAACATTTTGTCATTTTTACAAGATTTACGTTCCTTGAGTTGAGTTGAGTGAGGTTGAGTTGTATTGAGTTATTGGATTCAAATCCGGTTTAAATCGGATTAAAATCAGATTTAAATCGGATTCAAATCGAATTTTAATTGGATTCAAATCGGATTTAAATCGGATTCAAATCGGATTCAAATCGGATTTAAATCGGATTCATATCGGATTTAAATCGGATTCAAATCGGGTTTAAATCAGATTCAAATCGGATTTAAATCGGATTCAAATCGGATTCAAATCGGATTTAAATCGGATTCATATCGGATTTAAATCGGATTCAAATCGGATTTAAATCAGATTCAAATCGGATTTAAATCGGATTTAAATAAGATTCAAATCGGATTTAAATCAGATTCAAATCGGATTTAAATCGGATTCAAATCGGATTCAAATCGGATTCAAATCGGATTCAAATCGGATTTAAATCGGATTCAAATCGGATTCAAATCGGATTCAAATCGGATTCAAATCGGATTCAAATCGGATTCAAATCGGATTTAAATCGGATTCAAATCGGATTCAAATCGGATTCAAATCGGATTCAAATCGGATTCAAATCGGATTCAAATCGGATTCAAATCGGATTCAAATCGGATTCAAATCGGATTCAAATCGGATTTAAATCGGATTCAAATTGTATTTAAATCGGATTCCAATCAGATTTAAATCGAATTCTAATCGGATTTTAATCATAATTAAATTGTATTTAAATCATTAAACATTTCGAAACAATTTGATTTATAACTAAATTAGTCCCTAAATATCACGAAATTGTTTGTAATTTGTAAGCAATACCTAAAAATGCTTTTCTCGGTCAGAAAACAACATTTGGTCATTTTACAAGATTACTGTTCCTTGAGTTGAGTTAAGTGAGGTTGAGTTGTATTGAGTTATTGGATTTAAATCGGGTTCAAATCGGATTCAAATCGGATTCAAATTGTATTCAAATCGGATTTAAATCAGATTTAAATCGGATTCAAATCGGATTTTAATTGGATTCAAATCGGATTAAAATCATATTTTGGATTAAGTATGAGCACATTTTAAAAACACTTGATTTATAACTAAATTAGTCCCTAAATATCACGAAATTGTTTGTAATTTGTAAGCAATACCTAAAAATGCTTATCTCGGTCAGAAAATAACATTTTGTCATTTTTACAAGATTTACGTTCCTTGAGTTGAGTTGAGTGAGGTTGAGTTGTATTGAGTTATTGGATTCAAATCGGATTCAAATCGGATTCAAATAGGATTCAAATCGGATTCAAATCGGATTCAAATCGGATTCAAATCGGATTTAAATCGGATTCAAATCGGATTTAAATCGGATTCAAATCGGATTCAAATCGGATTCAAATCGGATTCAAATCGGATTCAAATTGGATTTAAATCGGATTCAAATCGGATTGAAATCGGATTCAAATCGGATTTTCATTGGATTCAAATCAGATTAAAATCATATTTTAGATTAAGTATGAGCACATTTTGAAAACACTTGATTTATAACTAAATTAGTCCCTAAATATCACGAAATTGTTTGTAATTTGTAAGCAATACCTAACAATGCTTATCTCGGTCAGAAAATAACATTTTGTCATTTTTACAAGATTTACGTTCCTTGAGTTGAGTTGAGTGAGGTTGAGTTGTATCGAGTTATTGGATTCAAATCCGGTTTAAATCGGATTAAAATCAGATTGAAATCGGATTCAAATCGAATTTTGATTGGATTCAAATCGGATTTAAATCGGATTCATATCGGATTTAAATCGGATTCAAATCGGATTTAAATCAGATTCAAATCGGATTTAAATAAGATTCAAATCGGATTCAAATCGGATTCAAATCGGATTCAAATCGGATTCAAATCGGATTCAAATCGGATTCAAATCGGATTCAAATCGGATTTAAATCGGATTCAAATCGGATTCAAATCGGATTCAAATCGGATTCAAATCGGATTCAAATCGGATTCAAATCGGATTCAAATCGGATTCAAATCGGATTCAAATCGGATTCAAATCGGATTCAAATCGGATTCAAATCGGATTTAAATCGGATTTAAATCGGATTCAAATTGTATTTAAATCGGATTCAAATCAGATTTAAATCGAATTCTAATCGGATTTTAATCATAATTAAATTGTATTCAAATCATACTTTAAGTATAAGATTAAGTATAAGAACATTTTGAAACAATTTGATTTATAACTAAATTAGTCCCTAAATATCACGAAATTGTTTGTAATTTGTAAGCAAAACCTAAAAATGCTTATCTCGGTCAGAAAACAACATTTGGCATTTTACAAGATTACCGTTCCTTGAGTTGAGTTAAGTGAGGTTGAGTTGTATTGAGTTACTAAATTCAAATCGGGTTCAAATCGGATTCAAATCGGATTCAAATTGTATTCAAATCGGATTAAAATCAGATTTAAATCGGATTCAAATCGGATTTTAATTGGATTCAAATCGGATTAAAATCATATTTTGGATTAAGTATGAGCACATTTTGAAAACACTTGATTTATAACTAAATTAGTCCCTAAATATCACGAAATTGTTTGTAATTTGTAAGCAATACCTAAAAATGCTTATCTCGGTCAAAAAATAACATTTTGTAATTTTTACAAGATTTACGTTCCTTGAGTTGAGTTAAGTGAGGTTGAGTTGTATTGAGTTATTCGATTCAAATCGGATTCAAATCGGATTCAAATAGGATTCAAATCGGATTCAAATCGGATTCAAATCGGATTCAAATCGGATTCAAATCGGATTCAAATCGGATTTAAATCGGATTCAAATCGGATTCAAATCGGATTTAAATCGGATTCAAATCGGATTCAAATCGGATTTAAATCGGATTCAAATCGGATTGAAATCGGATTCAAATCGGATTTTCATTGGATTCAAATCGGATTAAAATCATATTTGAGATTAAGTATGAGCACATTTTGAAAACACTTGATTTATAACTAAATTAGTCCCTAAATATCACGAAATTGTTTGTAATTTGTAAGCAATACCTAACAATGCTTATCTCGGTCAGAAAAAAACATTTTGTCATTTTTACAAGATTTACGTTCCTTGAGTTAAGTTGAGTGAGGTTGAGTTGTATTGAGTTATTGGATTCAATTCCGGTTTAAATCGGATTGATATCAGATTTAAATCGGATTCAAATCGAATTTTAATTGGATTCAAATCGGATTTAAATCGGATTCAAATCGGATTCAAATCGGATTCAAATCGGATTTAAATCGGATTCATATCGGATTTAAATAAGATTCAAATCGGATTCAAATCGGATTCAAATCGGATTCAAATCGGATTCAAATCGGATTCAAATCGGATTCAAATCGGATTCAAATCGGATTTAAATCGGATTCAAATCGGATTCAAATCGGATTCAAATCGGATTCAAATCGGATTCAAATCGGATTCAAATCGGATTCAAATCGGATTCAAATCGGATTCAAATCGGATTCAAATCGGATTCAAATCGGATTCAAATCGGATTTAAATCGGATTTAAATCGGATTCAAATTGTATTTAAATCGGATTCAAATCAGATTTAAATCGAATTCTAATCGGATTTTAATCATAATTAAATTGTATTCAAATCATACTTTAAGTATAAGATTAAGTATAAGAACATTTTGAAACAATTTGATTTATAACTAAATTAGTCCCTAAATATCACGAAATTGTTTGTAATTTGTAAGCAAAACCTAAAAATGCTTATCTCGGTCAGAAAACAACATTTGGCATTTTACAAGATTACCGTTCCTTGAGTTGAGTTAAGTGAGGTTGAGTTGTATTGAGTTACTAAATTCAAATCGGGTTCAAATCGGATTCAAATCGGATTCAAATTGTATTCAAATCGGATTAAAATCAGATTTAAATCGGATTCAAATCGGATTTTAATTGGATTCAAATCGGATTAAAATCATATTTTGGATTAAGTATGAGCACATTTTGAAAACACTTGATTTATAACTAAATTAGTCCCTAAATATCACGAAATTGTTTGTAATTTGTAAGCAATACCTAAAAATGCTTATCTCGGTCAAAAAATAACATTTTGTAATTTTTACAAGATTTACGTTCCTTGAGTTGAGTTAAGTGAGGTTGAGTTGTATTGAGTTATTCGATTCAAATCGGATTCAAATCGGATTCAAATAGGATTCAAATCGGATTCAAATCGGATTCAAATCGGATTCAAATCGGATTCAAATCGGATTCAAATCGGATTTAAATCGGATTCAAATCGGATTCAAATCGGATTTAAATCGGATTCAAATCGGATTCAAATCGGATTTAAATCGGATTCAAATCGGATTGAAATCGGATTCAAATCGGATTTTCATTGGATTCAAATCGGATTAAAATCATATTTGAGATTAAGTATGAGCACATTTTGAAAACACTTGATTTATAACTAAATTAGTCCCTAAATATCACGAAATTGTTTGTAATTTGTAAGCAATACCTAACAATGCTTATCTCGGTCAGAAAAAAACATTTTGTCATTTTTACAAGATTTACGTTCCTTGAGTTAAGTTGAGTGAGGTTGAGTTGTATTGAGTTATTGGATTCAATTCCGGTTTAAATCGGATTGATATCAGATTTAAATCGGATTCAAATCGAATTTTAATTGGATTCAAATCGGATTTAAATCGGATTCAAATCGGATTCAAATCGGATTCAAATCGGATTTAAATCGGATTCATATCGGATTTAAATCGGATTCAAATCGGGTTTAAATCAGATTCAAATCGGATTTAAATCGGATTCAAATCGGATTCAAATCGGATTTAAATCGGATTCATATCGGATTTAAATCGGATTCAAATCGGATTTAAATCAGATTCAAATCGGATTTAAATCGGATTTAAATAAGATTCAAATCGGATTTAAATCAGATTCAAATCGGATTTAAATCGGATTCAAATCGGATTCAAATCGGATTCAAATCGGATTCAAATCGGATTTAAATCGGATTCAAATCGGATTCAAATCGGATTCAAATCGGATTCAAATCGGATTCAAATCGGATTCAAATCGGATTTAAATCGGATTCAAATCGGATTCAAATCGGATTCAAATCGGATTCAAATCGGATTCAAATCGGATTCAAATCGGATTCAAATCGGATTCAAATCGGATTCAAATCGGATTCAAATCGGATTTAAATCGGATTCAAATTGTATTTAAATCGGATTCCAATCAGATTTAAATCGAATTCTAATCGGATTTTAATCATAATTAAATTGTATTTAAATCATACTTTAGATTAAGTATAAGAACATTTCGAAACAATTTGATTTATAACTAAATTAGTCCCTAAATATCACGAAATTGTTTGTAATTTGTAAGCAATACCTAAAAATGCTTTTCTCGGTCAGAAAACAACATTTGGTCATTTTACAAGATTACTGTTCCTTGAGTTGAGTTAAGTGAGGTTGAGTTGTATTGAGTTATTGGATTTAAATCGGGTTCAAATCGGATTCAAATCGGATTCAAATTGTATTCAAATCGGATTTAAATCAGATTTAAATCGGATTCAAATCGGATTTTAATTGGATTCAAATCGGATTAAAATCATATTTTGGATTAAGTATGAGCACATTTTAAAAACACTTGATTTATAACTAAATTAGTCCCTAAATATCACGAAATTGTTTGTAATTTGTAAGCAATACCTAAAAATGCTTATCTCGGTCAGAAAATAACATTTTGTCATTTTTACAAGATTTACGTTCCTTGAGTTGAGTTGAGTGAGGTTGAGTTGTATTGAGTTATTGGATTCAAATCGGATTCAAATCGGATTCAAATAGGATTCAAATCGGATTCAAATCGGATTCAAATCGGATTCAAATCGGATTTAAATCGGATTCAAATCGGATTTAAATCGGATTCAAATCGGATTCAAATCGGATTCAAATCGGATTCAAATCGGATTCAAATTGGATTTAAATCGGATTCAAATCGGATTGAAATCGGATTCAAATCGGATTTTCATTGGATTCAAATCAGATTAAAATCATATTTTAGATTAAGTATGAGCACATTTTGAAAACACTTGATTTATAACTAAATTAGTCCCTAAATATCACGAAATTGTTTGTAATTTGTAAGCAATACCTAACAATGCTTATCTCGGTCAGAAAATAACATTTTGTCATTTTTACAAGATTTACGTTCCTTGAGTTGAGTTGAGTGAGGTTGAGTTGTATCGAGTTATTGGATTCAAATCCGGTTTAAATCGGATTAAAATCAGATTGAAATCGGATTCAAATCGAATTTTGATTGGATTCAAATCGGATTTAAATCGGATTCATATCGGATTTAAATCGGATTCAAATCGGATTTAAATCAGATTCAAATCGGATTTAAATAAGATTCAAATCGGATTCAAATCGGATTCAAATCGGATTCAAATCGGATTCAAATCGGATTCAAATCGGATTCAAATCGGATTCAAATCGGATTCAAATCGGATTTAAATCGGATTCAAATCGGATTCAAATCGGATTCAAATCGGATTCAAATCGGATTCAAATCGGATTCAAATCGGATTCAAATCGGATTCAAATCGGATTCAAATCGGATTCAAATCGGATTCAAATCGGATTCAAATCGGATTTAAATCGGATTTAAATCGGATTCAAATTGTATTTAAATCGGATTCAAATCAGATTTAAATCGAATTCTAATCGGATTTTAATCATAATTAAATTGTATTCAAATCATACTTTAAGTATAAGATTAAGTATAAGAACATTTTGAAACAATTTGATTTATAACTAAATTAGTCCCTAAATATCACGAAATTGTTTGTAATTTGTAAGCAAAACCTAAAAATGCTTATCTCGGTCAGAAAACAACATTTGGCATTTTACAAGATTACCGTTCCTTGAGTTGAGTTAAGTGAGGTTGAGTTGTATTGAGTTACTAAATTCAAATCGGGTTCAAATCGGATTCAAATCGGATTCAAATTGTATTCAAATCGGATTAAAATCAGATTTAAATCGGATTCAAATCGGATTTTAATTGGATTCAAATCGGATTAAAATCATATTTTGGATTAAGTATGAGCACATTTTGAAAACACTTGATTTATAACTAAATTAGTCCCTAAATATCACGAAATTGTTTGTAATTTGTAAGCAATACCTAAAAATGCTTATCTCGGTCAAAAAATAACATTTTGTAATTTTTACAAGATTTACGTTCCTTGAGTTGAGTTAAGTGAGGTTGAGTTGTATTGAGTTATTCGATTCAAATCGGATTCAAATCGGATTCAAATAGGATTCAAATCGGATTCAAATCGGATTCAAATCGGATTCAAATCGGATTCAAATCGGATTCAAATCGGATTCAAATCGGATTCAAATCGGATTTAAATCGGATTCAAATCGGATTCAAATCGGATTCAAATCGGATTTAAATCGGATTCAAATCGGATTGAAATCGGATTCAAATCGGATTTTCATTGGATTCAAATCGGATTAAAATCATATTTGAGATTAAGTATGAGCACATTTTGAAAACACTTGATTTATAACTAAATTAGTCCCTAAATATCACGAAATTGTTTGTAATTTGTAAGCAATACCTAACAATGCTTATCTCGGTCAGAAAAAAACATTTTGTCATTTTTACAAGATTTACGTTCCTTGAGTTAAGTTGAGTGAGGTTGAGTTGTATTGAGTTATTGGATTCAATTCCGGTTTAAATCGGATTGATATCAGATTTAAATCGGATTCAAATCGAATTTTAATTGGATTCAAATCGGATTTAAATCGGATTCAAATCGGATTCAAATCGGATTTAAATCGGATTTAAATCGGATTCATATCGGATTTAAATCGGATTCAAATCGGATTTAAATCAGATTCAAATCGGATTTAAATCGGATTTAAATAAGATTCAAATCGGATTTAAATCAGATTCAAATCGGATTTAAATCGGATTCAAATCGGATTCAAATCGGATTCAAATCGGATTCAAATCGGATTTAAATCGGATTCAAATCGGATTCAAATCGGATTCAAATCGGATTCAAATCGGATTCAAATCGGATTCAAATCGGATTTAAATCGGATTCAAATCGGATTCAAATCGGATTCAAATCGGATTCAAATCGGATTCAAATCGGATTCAAATCGGATTCAAATCGGATTCAAATCGGATTCAAATCGGATTCAAATCGGATTCAAATCGGATTCAAATCGGATTTAAATCGGATTTAAATCGGATTCAAATTGTATTTAAATCGGATTCAAATCAGATTTAAATCGAATTCTAATCGGATTTTAATCATAATTAAATTGTATTTAAATCATACTTTAGATTAAGTATAAGAACATTTTGAAACAATTTGATTTATAACTAAATTAGTCCCTAAATATCACGAAATTGTTTGTAATTTGTAAGCAATACCTAACAATGCTTATCTCGGTCAGAAAAAAACATTTTGTCATTTTTACAAGATTTACGTTCCTTGAGTTGAGTTGAGTGAGGTTGAGTTGTATTGAGTTATTGGATTCAAATCCGGTTTAAATCAGATTGAAATCAGATTTAAATCGGATTCAAATCGAATTTTAATTGGATTCAAATCGGATTTAAATCGGATTCAAATCGGATTCAAATCGGATTCAAATCGGATTCAAATCGGATTTAAATCGGATTCATATCGGATTTAAATCGGATTCAAATCGGATTTAAATAAGATTCAAATCGGATTTAAATCGGATTTAAATAAGATTCAAATCGGATTCAAATCGGATTTAAATCGGATTCAAATCGGATTCAAATCGGATTCAAATCGGATTTAAATCGGATTCAAATCGGATTCAAATCGGATTCAAATCGGATTCAAATCGGATTCAAATCGGATTCAAATCGGATTCAAATCGGATTCAAATCGGATTCAAATCGGATGCAAATCGGATTCAAATCGGATTTAAATCGGATTCAAATCGGATTTAAATCGGATTTAAATCGGATTCAAATTGTATTTAAATCGGATTCAAATCAGATTTAAATCGAATTCTAATCGGATTTTAATCATAATTAAATTGTATTTAAATCATACTTTAAGTATAAGATTAAGTATAAGAACATTTTGAAACAATTTGATTTATAACTAAATTAGTCCCTAAATATCACGAAATTGTTTGTAATTTGTAAGCAAAACCTAAAAATGCTTATCTCGGTCAGAAAACAACATTTGGCATTTTACAAGATTACCGTTTCTTGAGTTAAGTTAAGTGAGGTTGAGTTGTATTGAGTTACTGGATTCAAATCGGGTTCAAATCAGGTTCAAATCGGATTCAAATTGTATTCAAATCGGATTAAAATCAGATTTAAATCGGATTCAAATCGGATTTTAATTGGATTCAAATCGGATTAAAATCATATTTTGGATTAAGTATGAGCACATTTTGAAAACACTTGATTTATAACTAAATTAGTCCCTAAATATCACGAAATTGTTTGTAATTTGTAAGCAATACCTAAAAATGCTTATCTCGGTCAGAAAATAACATTTTGTCATTTTTACAAGATTTACGTTCCTTGAGTTGAGTTGAGTGAGGTTGAGTTGTATTGAGTTATTGGATTCATATCGGATTTAAATCGGATTCAAATCGGATTTAAATCAGATTCAAATCGGATTTAAATCGGATTTAAATAAGATTCAAATCGGATTTAAATCAGATTCAAATCGGATTTAAATCGGATTCAAATCGGATTCAAATCGGATTCAAATCGGATTCAAATCGGATTTAAATCGGATTCAAATCGGATTCAAATCGGATTCAAATCGGATTCAAATCGGATTCAAATCGGATTCAAATCGGATTTAAATCGGATTCAAATCGGATTCAAATCGGATTCAAATCGGATTCAAATCGGATTCAAATCGGATTCAAATCGGATTCAAATCGGATTCAAATCGGATTCAAATCGGATTCAAATCGGATTCAAATCGGATTTAAATCGGATTTAAATCGGATTCAAATTGTATTTAAATCGGATTCAAATCAGATTTAAATCGAATTCTAATCGGATTTTAATCATAATTAAATTGTATTTAAATTATACTTTAGATTAAGTATAAGAACATTTTGAAACAATTTGATTTATAACTAAATTAGTCCCTAAATATCACGAAATTGTTTGTAATTTGTAAGCAATACCTAACAATGCTTATCTCGGTCAGAAAAAAACATTTTGTCATTTTTACAAGATTTACGTTCCTTGAGTTGAGTTGAGTGAGGTTGAGTTGTATTGAGTTATTGGATTCAAATCCGGTTTAAATCAGATTGAAATCAGATTTAAATCGGATTCAAATCGAATTTTAATTGGATTCAAATCGGATTTAAATCGGATTCAAATCGGATTCAAATCGGATTCAAATCGGATTCAAATCGGATTTAAATCGGATTCATATCGGATTTAAATCGGATTCAAATCGGATTTAAATCAGATTCAAATCGGATTTAAATCGGATTTAAATAAGATTCAAATCGGATTCAAATCGGATTCAAATCGGATTCAAATCGGATTCAAATCGGATTCAAATCGGATTTAAATCGGATTCAAATCGGATTCAAATCGGATTCAAATCGGATTCAAATCGGATTCAAATCGGATTCAAATCGGATTCAAATCGGATTCAAATCGGATTCAAATCGGATGCAAATCGGATTCAAATCGGATTTAAATCGGATTCAAATCGGATTTAAATCGGATTTAAATCGGATTCAAATTGTATTTAAATCGGGTTCAAATCAGATTTAAATCGAATTCTAATCGGATTTTAATCATAATTAAATTGTATTTAAATCATACTTTAAGTATAAGATTAAGTATAAGAACATTTTGAAACAATTTGATTTATAACTAAATTAGTCCCTAAATATCACGAAATTGTTTGTAATTTGTAAGCAAAACCTAAAAATGCTTATCTCGGTCAGAAAACAACATTTGGCATTTTACAAGATTACCGTTTCTTGAGTTAAGTTAAGTGAGGTTGAGTTGTATTGAGTTACTGGATTCAAATCGGGTTCAAATCAGGTTCAAATCGGATTCAAATTGTATTCAAATCGGATTAAAATCAGATTTAAATCGGATTCAAATCGGATTTTAATTGGATTCAAATCGGATTAAAATCATATTTTGGATTAAGTATGAGCACATTTTGAAAACACTTGATTTATAACTAAATTAGTCCCTAAATATCACGAAATTGTTTGTAATTTGTAAGCAATACCTAAAAATGCTTATCTCGGTCAAAAAATAACATTTTGTAATTTTTACAAGATTTACGTTCCTTGAGTTAAGTTGAGTGAGGTTGAGTTGTATTGAGTTATTGGATTCAATTCCGGTTTAAATCGGATTGAAATCAGATTTAAATCGGATTCAAATCGAATTTTAATTGGATCCAAATCGGATTCAAATCGGATTCAAATCGGATTTAAATCGGATTCAAATCGGATTCAAATCGGATTCAAATCGGATTCAAATCGGATTCAAATCGGATTTAAATCGGATTCAAATCGGATTGAAATCGGATTCAAATCGGATTTTCATTGGATTCAAATCGGATTAAAATCATATTTGAGATTAAGTATGAGCACATTTTGAAAACACTTGATTTATAACTAAATTAGTCCCTAAATATCACGAAATTGTTTGTAATTTGTAAGCAATACCTAACAATGCTTATCTCGGTCAGAAAAAAACATTTTGTCATTTTTACAAGATTTACGTTCCTTGAGTTAAGTTGAGTGAGGTTGAGTTGTATTGAGTTATTGGATTCAATTCCGGTTTAAATCGGATTGAAATCAGATTTAAATCGGATTCAAATCGAATTTTAATTGGATTCAAATCGGATTTAAATCGGATTCAAATCGGATTCAAATCGGATTTAAATCGGATTTAAATCGGATTCATATCGGATTTAAATCGGATTCAAATCGGATTTAAATCAGATTCAAATCGGATTTAAATCGGATTTAAATAAGATTCAAATCGGATTTAAATCAGATTCAAATCGGATTTAAATCGGATTCAAATCGGATTCAAATCGGATTCAAATCGGATTCAAATCGGATTTAAATCGGATTCAAATCGGATTCAAATCGGATTCAAATCGGATTCAAATCGGATTCAAATCGGATTTAAATCGGATTCAAATCGGATTCAAATCGGATTCAAATCGGATTCAAATCGGATTCAAATCGGATTTAAATCGGATTCAAATCGGATTCAAATCGGATTCAAATCGGATTCAAATCGGATTCAAATCGGATTCAAATCGGATTCAAATCGGATTTAAATCGGATTTAAATCGGATTCAAATTGTATTTAAATCGGATTCAAATCAGATTTAAATCGAATTCTAATCGGATTTTAATCATAATTAAATTGTATTTAAATCATACTTTAGATTAAGTATAAGAACATTTTGAAACAATTTGATTTATAACTAAATTAGTCCCTAAATATCACGAAATTGTTTGTAATTTGTAAGCAATACCTAACAATGCTTATCTCGGTCAGAAAAAAACATTTTGTCATTTTTACAAGATTTACGTTCCTTGAGTTGAGTTGAGTGAGGTTGAGTTGTATTGAGTTATTGGATTCAAATCCGGTTTAAATCAGATTGAAATCAGATTTAAATCGGATTCAAATCGAATTTTAATTGGATTCAAATCGGATTTAAATCGGATTCAAATCGGATTCAAATCGGATTCAAATCGGATTCAAATCGGATTTAAATCGGATTCAAATCGGATTTAAATCAGATTCAAATCGGATTTAAATCGGATTTAAATAAGATTCAAATCGGATTCAAATCGGATTCAAATCGGATTCAAATCGGATTCAAATCGGATTCAAATCGGATTTAAATCGGATTCAAATCGGATTCAAATCGGATTCAAATCGGATTCAAATCGGATTCAAATCGGATTCAAATCGGATTCAAATCGGATTCAAATCGGATTCAAATCGGATGCAAATCGGATTCAAATCGGATTTAAATCGGATTCAAATCGGATTTAAATCGGATTTAAATCGGATTCAAATTGTATTTAAATCGGATTCAAATCAGATTTAAATCGAATTCTAATCGGATTTTAATCATAATTAAATTGTATTTAAATCATACTTTAGATTAAGTATAAGAACATTTTGAAACAATTTGATTTATAACTAAATTAGTCCCTAAATATCACGAAATTGTTTGTAATTTGTAAGCAAAACCTAAAAATGCTTATCTCGGTCAGAAAACAACATTTGGCATTTTACAAGATTACCGTTTCTTGAGTTAAGTTAAGTGAGGTTGAGTTGTATTGAGTTACTGGATTCAAATCGGGTTCAAATCAGGTTCAAATCGGATTCAAATTGTATTCAAATCGGATTAAAATCAGATTTAAATCGGATTCAAATCGGATTTTAATTGGATTCAAATCGGATTAAAATCATATTTTGGATTAAGTATGAGCACATTTTGAAAACACTTGATTTATAACTAAATTAGTCCCTAAATATCACGAAATTGTTTGTAATTTGTAAGCAATACCTAAAAATGCTTATCTCGGTCAGAAAATAACATTTTGTCATTTTTACAAGATTTACGTTCCTTGAGTTGAGTTGAGTGAGGTTGAGTTGTATTGAGTTATTGGATTCAAATCGGATTCAAATCAGATTCAAATAGGATTCAAATCGGATTCAAATCGGATTCAAATCGGATTCAAATCGGATTCAAATCGGATTCAAATCGGATTTAAATCGGATTCAAATCGGATTTATATCGGATTCAAATCGGATTCAAATCGGATTCAAATCGGATTTAAATCGGATTTAAATCGGATTGAAATCGGATTCAAATCGGATTTTCATTGGATTCAAATCAAATTAAAATCATATTTTAGATTAAGTATGAGCACATTTTGAAAACACTTGATTTATAACTAAATTAGTCCCTAAATATCACGAAATTGTTTGTAATTTGTAAGCAATACCTAACAATGCTTATCTCGGTCAGAAAAAAACATTTTGTCATTTTTACAAGATTTACGTTCCTTGAGTTGAGTTGAGTGAGGTTGAGTTGTCTTGAGTTATTGGATTCAAATCGGATTCAAATCGGATTCAAATAGGATTCAAATCGGATTCAAATCGGATTCAAATCGGATTCAAATCGGATTCAAATCGGATTCAAATCGGATTTAAATCGGATTCAAATCGGATTCAAATCGGATTCAAATCGGATTCAAATCGGATTCAAATCGGATTTAAATCGGATTCAAATCGGATTGAAATCGGATTCAAATCGGATTCAAATCGGATTCAAATCGGATTCAAATCGGATTCAAATCGGATTCAAATCGGATTCAAATCGGATTTAAATCGGATTTAAATCGGATTCAAATTGTATTTAAATCGGATTCAAATCAGATTTAAATCGAATTCTAATCGGATTTTAATCATAATTAAATTGTATTTAAATCATACTTTAGATTAAGTATAAGAACATTTTGAAACAATTTGATTTATAACTAAATTAGTCCCTAAATATCACGAAATTGTTTGTAATTTGTAAGCAATACCTAAAAATGCTTATCTCGGTCAGAAAACAACATTTAGCATTTTACAAGATTACCGTTCCTTGAGTTGAGTTAAGTGAGGTTGAGTTGTATTGAGTTACTGGATTCAAATCGGGTTCAAATCGGATTCAAATCGGATTCAAATTGTATTCAAATCGGATTAAAATCAGATTTAAATCGGATTCAAATCGGATTTTAATTAGATTCAAATCGGATTAAAATCATATTTTGGATTAAGTATGAGCACATTTTAAAAACACTTGATTTATAACTAAATTAGTCCCTAAATATCACGAAATTGTTTGTAATTTGTAAGCAATACCTAAAAATGCTTATCTCGGTCAGAAAAAAACATTTTGTCATTTTTACAAGATTTACGTTCCTTGAGTTGAGTTGAGTGAGGTTGAGTTGTATTGAGTTATTGGATTCAAATCCGGTTTAAATCGGATTGAAATCAGATTTAAATCGGATTCAAATCGAATTTTAATTGGATTCAAATCGGATTTAAATCGGATTCAAATCAGATTCAAATCGGATTTAAATCGGATTCATATCGGATTTAAATCGGATTCAAATCGGATTTAAATCAGATTCAAATCGGATTTAAATCGGATTCAAATCAGATTTAAATCGAATTCTAATCGGATTTTAATCATAATTAAATTGTATTCAAATCATACTTTAAGTATAAGATTAAGTATAAGAACATTTTGAAACAATTTGATTTATAACTAAATTAGTCCCTAAATATCACGAAATTGTTTGTAATTTGTAAGCAAAACCTAAAAATGCTTATCTCGGTCAGAAAACAACATTTGGCATTTTACAAGATTACCGTTCCTTGAGTTGAGTTAAGTGAGGTTGAGTTGTATTGAGTTACTGGATTCAAATCGGGTTCAAATCGGATTCAAATCGGATTCAAATTGTATTCAAATCGGATTAAAATCAGATTTAAATCGGATTCAAATCGGATTTTAATTGGATTCAAATCGGATTAAAATCATATTTTGGATTAAGTATGAGCACATTTTGAAAACACTTGATTTATAACTAAATTAGTCCCTAAATATCACGAAATTGTTTGTAATTTGTAAGCAATACCTAAAAATGCTTATCTCGGTCAGAAAATAACATTTTGTCATTTTTACAAGATTTACGTTCCTTGAGCTGAGTTAAGTGAGGTTGAGTTGTATTGAGTTATTCGATTCAAATCGGATTCAAATCGGATTCAAATAGGATTCAAATCGGATTCAAATCGGATTCAAATCGGATTCAAATCGGATTCAAATCGGATTCAAATCGGATTTAAATCGGATTCAAATCGGATTCAAATCGGATTCAAATCGGATTCAAATCGGATTCAAATCGGATTTAAATCGGATTCAAATCGGATTGAAATCGGATGCAAATCGGATTTTCATTGGATTCAAATCGGATTAAAATCATATTTGAGATTAAGTATGAGCACATTTTGAAAACACTTGATTTCTAACTAAATTAGTCCCTAAATATCACGAAATTGTTTGTAATTTGTAAGCAATACCTAACAATGCTTATCTCGGTCAGAAAAAAACATTTTGTCATTTTTACAAGATTTACGTTCCTTGAGTTAAGTTGAGTGAGGTTGAGTTGTATTGAGTTATTGGATTCAAATCCGGTTTAAATCGGATTGAAATCAGATTTAAATCGGATTCAAATCGAATTTTAATTGGATTCAAATCGGATTTAAATCGGATTCAAATCGGATTCAAATCGGATTTAAATCGGATTTAAATCGGATTCATATCGGATTTAAATCGGATTCAAATCGGATTTAAATCAGATTCAAATCGGATTTAAATCGGATTTAAATAAGATTCAAATCGGATTTAAATCAGATTCAAATCGGATTTAAATCGGATTCAAATCGGATTCAAATCGGATTCAAATCGGATTCAAATCGGATTTAAATCGGATTCAAATCGGATTTAAATCGGATTCAAATCGGATTCAAATCGGATTCAAATCGGATTTAAATCGGATTCAAATCGGATTCAAATCGGATTCAAATCGGATTCAAATCGGATTCAAATCGGATTCAAATCGGATTCAAATCGGATTCAAATCGGATTCAAATCGGATTCAAATCGGATTCAAATCGGATTTAAATCGGATTTAAATCGGATTCAAATTGTATTTAAATCGGATTCAAATCAGATTTAAATCGAATTCTAATCGGATTTTAATCATAATTAAATTGTATTTAAATCATACTTTAGATTAAGTATAAGAACATTTTGAAACAATTTGATTTATAACTAAATTAGTCCCTAAATATCACGAAATTGTTTGTAATTTGTAAGCAATACCTAACAATGCTTATCTCGGTCAGAAAAAAACATTTTGTCATTTTTACAAGATTTACGTTCCTTGAGTTGAGTTGAAAGAGGTTGAGTTGTATTGAGTTATTGGATTCAAATCCGGTTTAAATCAGATTAAAATCAGATTTAAATCGGATTCAAATCGAATTTTAATTGGATTCAAATCGGATTTAAATCGGATTCAAATCGGATTCAAATCGGATTCAAATCGGATTCAAATCGGATTTAAATCGGATTCATATCGGATTTAAATCGGATTCAAATCGGATTTAAATCAGATTCAAATCGGATTTAAATCGGATTTAAATAAGATTCAAATCGGATTCAAATCGGATTCAAATCGGATTCAAATCGGATTCAAATCGGATTTAAATCGGATTCAAATCGGATTCAAATCGGATTCAAATCGGATTCAAATCGGATTCAAATCGGATTCAAATCGGATTCAAATCGGATTCAAATCGGATGCAAATCGGATTCAAATCGGATTTAAATCGGATTCAAATCGGATTTAAATCGGATTTAAATCGGATTCAAATTGTATTTAAATCGGATTCAAATCAGATTTAAATCGAATTCTAATCGGATTTTAATCATAATTAAATTGTATTTAAATCATACTTTAAGTATAAGATTAAGTATAAGAACATTTTGAAACAATTTGATTTATAACTAAATTAGTCCCTAAATATCACGAAATTGTTTGTAATTTGTAAGCAATACCTAAAAATGCTTATCCCGGTCAGAAAATAACATTTTGTCATTTTTAAAAGATTAACGTTCCTCGAGTTGAGTTAAGTGAGGTTGAGTTGTATTGAGTTATTGGATTCAAATCCGGTTTAAATCGGATTAAAATCAGATTTAAATCGGATTCAAATCGGATTTTAATTAGATTCAAATCGGATTTAAATCGGATTCAAATCGGATTCAAATCGGATTTAAATCGGATTCATATCAGATTTAAATCGGATTCAAATCGGATTTAAATCAGATTCAAATCGGATTTAAATCGGATTTAAATCAGATTCAAATCGGATTTAAATCAGATTCAAATCAGATTTAAATCGGATTCAAATCGGATTCAAATCGGATTGAAATCGGATTCAAATCGGATTCAAATCGGATTTAAATCGGATTCAAATCGGATTCAAATCGGATTTAAATCGGATTCAAATCGGATTCAAATCGGATTCAAATCGGATTCAAATTGTATTTAAATCGGATTCAAATCAGATTTAAATCGAATTCTAATCGGATTTTAATCATAATTAAATTGTATTTAAATCATACTTTAGATTAAGTATAAGAACATTTTGAAACAATTTGATTTATAACTAAATTAGTCCCTAAATATCACGAAATTCTTTGTAATTTGTAAGCAATACCTAAAAATGCTTTTCTCAGTCAGAAAACAACATTTGGTCATTTTACAAGATTACTGTTCCTTGAGTTGAGTTAAGTGAGGTTGAGTTGTATTGAGTTATTGGATTCAAATCGGGTTCAAAACGGATTCAAATCGGATTCAAATTGTATTCAAATCGGATTTAAATCAGATTTAAATCGGATTCAAATCGGATTTTAATTGGATTCAAAACGGATTAAAATCATATTTTGGATTAAGTATGAGCACATTTTAGAAACACTTGATTTATAACTAAATTAGTCCCTAAATATCACGAAATTGTTTGTAATTTGTAAGCAATACCTAAAACAGCTTATCTCGGTCAGAAAATAACATTTTGTCATTTTTACAAGATTTACGTTCCTTGAGTTGAGTTGAGTGAGGTTGAGTTGTATTGAGTTATGGATTCAAATCGGATACGAATCGGATTCAAATAGGATTCAAATCGGATTCAAATCGGATTCAAATCGGATTCAAATCGGATTCAAATCGGATTCAAATCGGATTTAAATCGGAGTCAAATCAGATTTAAATCGGATTCAAATCGGATTCAAATCGGATTCAAATCGGATTTAAATCGGATTCAAATCGGATTTAAATCGGATTCAAATCGGATTTTCATTGGATTCAAATCGGGTTAAAATCATATTTTAGATTAAGTATGAGCACATTTTGAAAACACTTGATTTATAACTAAACTAGTCCCTAAATATCACGAAATTGTTTGTAATTTGTAAGCAATACCTAACAATGCTTATCTGGGTCAGAAAATAACATTTTGTCATTTTTACAAGATTTACGTTCCTTGAGTTGAGTTGAGTGAGGTTGAGTTGTATTGAGTTATTGGATTCAAATCCGGTTTAAATCGGATTAAAATCAGATTTAAATCGGATTCAAATCGAATTTTAATTGGATTCAAATCGGATTTAAATCGGATTCAAATCGGATTCAAATCGGATTTAAATCGGATTCATATCGGATTTAAATCGGATTCAAATCGGATTTAAATCATATTTTGGATTAAGTATGAGCACATTTTAGAAACACTTGATTTATAACTAAATTAGTCCCTAAATATCACGAAATTGTTTGTAATTTGTAAGCAATACCTAAAAATGCTTATCTCGGTCAGAAAATAACATTTTGTCATTTTTACAAGATTTACGTTCCTTGAGTTGAGTTGAGTGAGGTTGAGTTGTATTGAGTTATGGATTCAAATCGGATTCAAATCGGATTCAAATAGGATTCAAATCGGATTCAAATCGGATTCAAATCGGATTCAAATCGGATTCAAATCGGATTCAAATCGGATTTAAATCGGAGTCAAATCTGATTTAAATCGGATTCAAATCGGATTCAAATCGGATTCAAATCGGATTTAAATCGGATTCAAATCGGATTTAAATCGGATTCAAATCGGATTTTCATTGGATTCAAATCGGATTAAAATCATATTTTGGATTAAGTATGAGCACATTTTGAAAACACTTGATTTATCACTAAATTAGTCCCTAAATATCACGAAATTGTTTGTAATTTGTAAGCAATACCTAACAATGCTTATCTGGGTCAGAAAATAACATTTTGTCATTTTTACAAGATTTACGTTCCTTGAGTTGAGTTGAGTGGGGTTGAGTTGTATTGAGTTATTGGATTCAAATCCGGTTTAAATCGGATTAAAATCAGATTTAAATCGGATTCAAATCGAATTTTAATTGGATTCAAATCAGATTTAAATCGGATTTAAATCGGATTTAAATCAGATTCAAATCAGATTTAAATCGAATTTAAATCGGATTCAAATCAGATTCAAATCGGATTTAAATCAGATTCAAATGGGATTTAAATCGGATTCAAATCGGATTTAAATTGTATTCAAATCGGATTGAATTTAGATAAATCGGATTCAAATCGGATTTTAATTGGATTTAAATCGGATTTAAATCATATTTTGGATTAAGTATAAGCACATTTTGAAAACACTTGATTTATACCTGAATTAGTCCCTAAATATCACGAAATTGTTTGTAATTTGTAAGCAATACCTAAAAATGCTTATCTTGGTCAGAAAATAACATTTCGTCATTTTTACAAGATTTACGTTCCTTGAGTTGAGTTGAGTAAGGTTGAGTTGTATTGAGTTATTGAATTCAAATCGGATTCAAATCGGATTCAATTCGGATTCAAATCGGATTCAAATCGGATTTAAATCGGATTTAAATCGGATTCACATCGGATTCAAATCGGATTTAAATCGGATTCAAATCGGATTCAAATCGGATTTAAATCGGATTCAAATCGGATTCAAATCGGATTCAAATCGGATTCAAATCGGATTTAAATCGGATTCATATCGGATTTAAATCGGATTCAAATCGGATTCAAATTGGATTCAAATCGGATTCACATCGGATTCAAATCGGATTCAAATCGGATTTAAATCAGATTCAAATTGGATTCAAATCGGATTTAAATCGGATTCAAATCGGATTCAAATCGAATTCAAATCGGATTCAAATCGGATTCAAATCGGATTTAAATCAGATTCAAATCGGATTCAAATTATATTCAAATCGGATTTAAATCGGATTCAAATCGGATTCAAATCGGATTTAAATCGGATTCAAATCGGATTCAAATCAGATTTAAATCAGATTCAAATTGGATTCAAATCGGATTTAAATCGGATTCAAATCGGATTTAAATCGGATTCAAATCGGATTCAAATCGGATTCAAATCGGATTTAAATCAGATTCAAATCGGATTCAAATCGGATTCAAATCGGATTCAAATCGGATTTAAATTGTATTTAAATCGGATTTAAATCGGATTCAAATTGTATTTAAATCGGATTCAAATCTAAATTTAAATCGAATTCAAATCGGATTTTAATCGGATTTAAATTGGATTTAAATCAAACTTTAGATTAAGTATAAGAACATTTTGAAACAATGTGATTTATAACTAAATTAGTCCCTAAATATCACGAAATTGTTTGTAATTTGTAAGCAATACCTAATAATGCTTATCTCGGTCAGAAAATAACATTTTGTCATTTTTAAAAGATTAACGTTCCTCGAGTTGAGTTAAGCGAGGTTGAGTTGTATTGAGTTATTGGATTCAAATCCGGTTTAAATCGGATTAAAATCATTTTTAAATCGGATTCAAATCGGATTTTAATCGGATTCAAATCGGATTTTAATTGGATTCAAATCGGATTTAAATCATATTTTGAATTAAGTATAAGCACATTTCGAAAACAGTTGATTTATACTTAAATTAGTCAATAAAAATCACGAAATTGTTTGTAATTTAGAAGCAATACCTAAAAATGCTTATCTCGGTCAGAAAATAACATTTTGTCATTTTTACAAGATTTACGTTCCTTGAGTTGAGTTGAGTGAGGTTGAGTTGTATTGAGTTATTGGATTCAAATCAGATTAAAATCGGATTCAAATCGAATTCAAATCGGATTCAAATCGGATTTAAATCGGATTCAAATCGGGTTCAAATTGTATTTAAATCGGATTCAAATCAGATTTAAATCGAATTCAAATCGGATTTTAATCTGATTTAAATCGTATTCAAATCGGATTTAAATCGGATTCAAATCTGATTCAAATCGGATTCAAATCGGATTCAAATCGGATTCAAATCGGATTCAAATCGGATTCATATCGAATTTAAATCGGATTTAAATCGGATTTAAATCAGATTTAAATCGGATTCAAATCAGATTTAAATCGAATTCAAATCGAATTCAAATCGGATTCAAATCGGATTTAAATCGGATTCAAATCGGATTCAAAACGGATTTAAATCGGATTCATATCAGATTTAAATCGGATTTAAATCGGATTTAAATCAGATTCAAATCAGATTTAAATCGAATTTAAATCGGATTCAAATCAGATTCAAATCGGATTTAAATCAGATTCAAATGGGATTTAAATCGGATTCAAATCGGATTTAAATTGTATTCAAATCGGATTGAATTTAGATAAATCGGATTCAAATCGGATTTTAATTTGATTTAAATCGGATTTAAATCATATTTTGGATTAAGTATAAGCACATTTTGAAAACACTTGATTTATACCTGAATTAGTCCCTAAATATCACGAAATTGTTTGTAATTTGTAAGCAATACCTAAAAATGCTTATCTTGGTCAGAAAATAACATTTCGTCATTTTTACAAGATTTACGTTCCTTGAGTTGAGTTGAGTGAGGTTGAGTTGTATTGAGTTATTGGATTCAAATCGGATTGAAATCGGATTCAAATCGGATTTACATCGGATTCAAATCGGATTTAAATCGGATTTAAATCGGATTCAAATCGGATTCAAATCGGATTCAAATCGGATTTAAATCGGATTTAAATCGGATTCAAATCGGATTCAAATCGGATTCAAATCGGATTCAAATCGGATTCAAATCGGATTCAAATCGGATTCAAATCGGATTTAAATCGGATTCAAATCGGATTCAAATCGGATTTGAATCAGATTTAAATTAGATTCAAATCGGATTCAAATCGGATTCAAATCGGATTTAAATCAGATTCAAATCAGATTCAAATCGGATTCAAATCGGATTCAAATCGGATTTAAATCGGATTCAAATCAGATTTAAATCGAATTCAAATCGGATTTTAATCGAATTTAAATCAGATTCAAATTGGATTTAAATCGGATTCAAATCAGATTTAAATCGAATTCAAATCGGATTTTAATCGGATTTAAATTGGATTTAAATCGTACTTTAGATTAAGTATAAGAACATTTTTAAACAATTTGATTTATAACTAAATAAGTCACTAAATATCACGAAATTGTTTGTAATTTGTAAGCAATACCTAAAAATGCTTATCTCGGTCAGAAAATAACATTTTGTCATTTTCACAAGATTAACGTTCCTTGTGTTGAGTTAAGTGAGGTTGAGTTGTATTGAGTTATTGGATTCAAATCGGGTTCAAATCGGATTCAAATCGGATTCAAATTGTATTCAAATCGGATTGAATTTAGATAAATCGGATTCAAATCGGATTTCAATTGGATTCAAATCGGATTTAAATCATATTTTGGATTAAGTATAAGCACATTTTGAAAACACTTGATTTATACCTGAATTAGTCCCTAAATATCACGAAATTGTTTGTAATTTGTAAGCAATACCTAAAAATGCTTATCTTGGTCAGAAAATAACATTTCGTCATTTTTACAAGATTTACGTTCCTTGAGTTGAGTTGAGTAAGGTTGAGTTGTATTGAGTTATTGAATTGAAATCGGATTCAAATCGGATTCAATTCGGATTCAAATCGGATTTAAATCGGATTTAAATCGGATTCACATCGGATTCCAATCGGATTTAAATCGGATTCAAATCGGATTCAAATCGGATTTAAATCGGATTCAAATCGGATTCAAATCGGATTCAAATCGGATTCAAATCGGATTTAAATCGGATTCATATCGGATTTAAATCGGATTCAAATCGGATTCAAATTGGATTCAAATCGGATTCACATCGGATTCAAATCGGATTCAAATCGGATTTAAATCAGATTCAAATTGGATTCAAATCGGATTTAAATCGGATTCAAATCAGATTCAAATCGAATTCAAATCGGATTCAAATCGGATTCAAATCGGATTTAAATCAGATTCAAATCGGATTCAAATTATATTCAAATCGGATTAAAATCGGATTCAAATCGGATTCAAATCGGATTTAAATCGGATTCAAATCAGATTTAAATCAGATTCAAATTGGATTCAAATCGGATTTAAATCGGATTCAAATCGGATTCAAATCGGATTCAAATCAGATTCAAATCGGATTCAAATCAGATTCAAATCGGATTCAAATCGGATTCAAATCGGATTCAAATCGGATTTAAATCGGATTCAAATCGGATTTAAATCGGATTTAAAACGGATTTAAATCGGATTCAAATCGGATTTAAATCGGATTCAAATCGGATTCAAATCGGATCCAAATCGGATTCAAATCGGATTCAAATCGGATTTAAATCGGATTCAAATCGGATTTAAATCGGATTTAAATCGGATTAAAATCTTATTTATATCGGATTCAAATCTTATTTAAATCGGATTGAAATCGGATTTAAGTCGGATTCAAATCGGGTTCAAATCGGATTTAAATCGGATTCAAATTGTATTTAAATCGGATTCAAATCTTATTTAAATCGGATTGAAATTGGATTTAAGTCGGATTCAAATCGGGTTCAAATCGGATTTAAATCGGATTTAAATTGTATTTAAATCGGATTTAAATCGGATTCAAATTGTATTTAAATCGGATTCAAATCTAAATTTAAATCGAATTCAAATCGGATTTTAATCGGATTTAAATTGGATTTAAATCAAACTTTAGATTAAGTATAAGAACATTTTGAAACAATGTGATTTATAACTAAATTAGTCCCTAAATATCACGAAATTGTTTGTAATTTGTAAGCAATACCTAATAATGCTTATCTCGGTCAGAAAATAACATTTTGTCATTTTTAAAAGATTAACGTTCCTCGAGTTGAGTTAAGCGAGGTTGAGTTGTATTGAGTTATTGGATTCAAATCCGGTTTAAATCGGATTAAAATCATTTTTAAATCGGATTCAAATCGGATTTTAATCGGATTCAAATCGGATTTTAATTGGATTCAAATCGGATTTAAATCATATTTTGAATTAAGTATAAGCACATTTCGAAAACAGTTGATTTATACTTAAATTAGTCAATAAAAATCACGAAATTGTTTGTAATTTAGAAGCAATACCTAAAAATGCTTATCTCGGTCAGAAAATAACATTTTGTCATTTTTACAAGATTTACGTTCCTTGAGTTGAGTTGAGTGAGGTTGAGTTGTATTGAGTTATTGGATTCAAATCAGATTAAAATCGGATTCAAATCGAATTCAAATCGGATTCAAATCGGATTTAAATCGGATTCAAATCGGGTTCAAATTGTATTTAAATCGGATTCAAATCAGATTTAAATCGAATTCAAATCGGATTTTAATCTGATTTAAATCGTATTCAAATCGGATTTAAATCGGATTCAAATCTGATTCAAATCGGATTCAAATCGGATTCAAA
Organism: Dicyrtomina minuta; assembly: GCA_949802685.1. NCBI lineage: Eukaryota > Metazoa > Arthropoda > Collembola > Symphypleona > Dicyrtomidae > Dicyrtomina > Dicyrtomina minuta. Next base: position 25,542,197 of record OX461810.1, read on the forward strand.
TCGGATTCAAATCGGATTCAAATCGGATTCATATCGAATTTAAATCGGATTTAAATCGGATTTAAATCAGATTTAAATCGGATTCAAATCAGATTTAAATCGAATTCAAATCGAATTCAAATCGGATTCAAATCGGATTTAAATCGGATTCAAATCGGATTCAAAACGGATTTAAATCGGATTCATATCAGATTTAAATCGGATTTAAATCGGATTTAAATCAGATTCAAATCAGATTTAAATCGAATTTAAATCGGATTCAAATCAGATTCAAATCGGATTTAAATCAGATTCAAATGGGATTTAAATCGGATTCAAATCGGATTTAAATTGTATTCAAATCGGATTGAATTTAGATAAATCGGATTCAAATCGGATTTTAATTGGATTTAAATCGGATTTAAATCATATTTTGGATTAAGTATAAGCACATTTTGAAAACACTTGATTTATACCTGAATTAGTCCCTAAATATCACGAAATTGTTTGTAATTTGTAAGCAATACCTAAAAATGCTTATCTTGGTCAGAAAATAACATTTCGTCATTTTTACAAGATTTACGTTCCTTGAGTTGAGTTGAGTAAGGTTGAGTTGTATTGAGTTATTGAATTCAAATCGGATTCAAATCGGATTCAATTCGGATTCAAATCGGATTCAAATCGGATTTAAATCGGATTTAAATCGGATTCACATCGGATTCAAATCGGATTTAAATCGGATTCAAATCGGATTCAAATCGGATTTAAATCGGATTCAAATCGGATTCAAATCGGATTCAAATCGGATTCAAATCGGATTTAAATCGGATTCATATCGGATTTAAATCGGATTCAAATCGGATTCAAATTGGATTCAAATCGGATTCACATCGGATTCAAATCGGATTCAAATCGGATTTAAATCAGATTCAAATTGGATTCAAATCGGATTTAAATCGGATTCAAATCGGATTCAAATCGAATTCAAATCGGATTCAAATCGGATTCAAATCGGATTTAAATCAGATTCAAATCGGATTCAAATTATATTCAAATCGGATTTAAATCGGATTCAAATCGGATTCAAATCGGATTTAAATCGGATTCAAATCGGATTCAAATCAGATTTAAATCAGATTCAAATTGGATTCAAATCGGATTTAAATCGGATTCAAATCGGATTTAAATCGGATTCAAATCGGATTCAAATCGGATTCAAATCGGATTTAAATCAGATTCAAATCGGATTCAAATCGGATTCAAATCGGATTCAAATCGGATTTAAATTGTATTTAAATCGGATTTAAATCGGATTCAAATTGTATTTAAATCGGATTCAAATCTAAATTTAAATCGAATTCAAATCGGATTTTAATCGGATTTAAATTGGATTTAAATCAAACTTTAGATTAAGTATAAGAACATTTTGAAACAATGTGATTTATAACTAAATTAGTCCCTAAATATCACGAAATTGTTTGTAATTTGTAAGCAATACCTAATAATGCTTATCTCGGTCAGAAAATAACATTTTGTCATTTTTAAAAGATTAACGTTCCTCGAGTTGAGTTAAGCGAGGTTGAGTTGTATTGAGTTATTGGATTCAAATCCGGTTTAAATCGGATTAAAATCATTTTTAAATCGGATTCAAATCGGATTTTAATCGGATTCAAATCGGATTTTAATTGGATTCAAATCGGATTTAAATCATATTTTGAATTAAGTATAAGCACATTTCGAAAACAGTTGATTTATACTTAAATTAGTCAATAAAAATCACGAAATTGTTTGTAATTTAGAAGCAATACCTAAAAATGCTTATCTCGGTCAGAAAATAACATTTTGTCATTTTTACAAGATTTACGTTCCTTGAGTTGAGTTGAGTGAGGTTGAGTTGTATTGAGTTATTGGATTCAAATCAGATTAAAATCGGATTCAAATCGAATTCAAATCGGATTCAAATCGGATTTAAATCGGATTCAAATCGGGTTCAAATTGTATTTAAATCGGATTCAAATCAGATTTAAATCGAATTCAAATCGGATTTTAATCTGATTTAAATCGTATTCAAATCGGATTTAAATCGGATTCAAATCTGATTCAAATCGGATTCAAATCGGATTCAAATCGGATTCAAATCGGATTCAAATCGGATTCATATCGAATTTAAATCGGATTTAAATCGGATTTAAATCAGATTTAAATCGGATTCAAATCAGATTTAAATCGAATTCAAATCGAATTCAAATCGGATTCAAATCGGATTTAAATCGGATTCAAATCGGATTCAAAACGGATTTAAATCGGATTCATATCAGATTTAAATCGGATTTAAATCGGATTTAAATCAGATTCAAATCAGATTTAAATCGAATTTAAATCGGATTCAAATCAGATTCAAATCGGATTTAAATCAGATTCAAATGGGATTTAAATCGGATTCAAATCGGATTTAAATTGTATTCAAATCGGATTGAATTTAGATAAATCGGATTCAAATCGGATTTTAATTTGATTTAAATCGGATTTAAATCATATTTTGGATTAAGTATAAGCACATTTTGAAAACACTTGATTTATACCTGAATTAGTCCCTAAATATCACGAAATTGTTTGTAATTTGTAAGCAATACCTAAAAATGCTTATCTTGGTCAGAAAATAACATTTCGTCATTTTTACAAGATTTACGTTCCTTGAGTTGAGTTGAGTAAGGTTGAGTTGTATTGAGTTATTGAATTCAAATCGGATTCAAATCGGATTCAATTCGGATTCAAATCGGATTCAAATCGGATTTAAATCGGATTTAAATCGGATTCACATCGGATTCAAATCGGATTTAAATCGGATTCAAATCGGATTCAAATCGGATTTAAATCGGATTCAAATCGGATTCAAATCGGATTCAAATCGGATTCAAATCGGATTTAAATCGGATTCATATCGGATTTAAATCGGATTCAAATCGGATTCAAATTGGATTCAAATCGGATTCACATCGGATTCAAATCGGATTCAAATCGGATTTAAATCAGATTCAAATTGGATTCAAATCGGATTTAAATCGGATTCAAATCGGATTCAAATCGAATTCAAATCGGATTCAAATCGGATTCAAATCGGATTTAAATCAGATTCAAATCGGATTCAAATTATATTCAAATCGGATTTAAATCGGATTCAAATCGGATTCAAATCGGATTTAAATCGGATTCAAATCGGATTCAAATCAGATTTAAATCAGATTCAAATTGGATTCAAATCGGATTTAAATCGGATTCAAATCGGATTTAAATCGGATTCAAATCGGATTCAAATCGGATTCAAATCGGATTTAAATCAGATTCAAATCGGATTCAAATCGGATTCAAATCGGATTCAAATCGGATTTAAATCGGATTCAAATCGGATTTAAATCGGATTTAAAACGGATTCAAATCGGATTCAAATCGGATTTAAATCGGATTCAAATCGGATTTAAATCGGATCCAAATCGGATTCAAATCGGATTCAAATCGGATTTAAATCGGATTCAAATCGGATTTAAATCGGATTTAAATCGGATTAAAATCTTATTTATATCGGATTCAAATCTTATTTAAATCGGATTGAAATCGGATTTAAGTCGGATTCAAATCGGGTTCAAATCGGATTTAAATCGGATTCAAATTGTATTTAAATCGGATTCAAATCTTATTTAAATCGGATTGAAATTGGATTTAATTCGGATTCAAATCGGGTTCAAATCGGATTTAAATCGGATTTAAATTGTATTTAAATCGGATTTAAATCGGATTCAAATTGTATTTAAATCGGATTCAAATCTAAATTTAAATCGAATTCAAATCGGATTTTAATCGGATTTAAATTGGATTTAAATCAAACTTTAGATTAAGTATAAGAACATTTTGAAACAATTTGATTTATAACTAAATTAGTCCCTAAATATCACGAAATTGTTTGTAATTTGTAAGCAATACCTAATAATGCTTATCTCGGTCAGAAAATATCATTTTGTCATTTTTAAAAGATTAACGTTCCTCGAGTTGAGTTAAGCGAGGTTGAGTTGTATTGAGTTATTGGATTCAAATCCGGTTTAAATCGGATTAAAATCAGATTTAAATCGGATTCAAATCGGATTTTAATTGGATTCAAATCGGATTTAAATCATATTTTGAATTAAGTATAAGCACATTTTTAAAACAGTTGATTTATATTTAAATTAGTCAATAAAAATCACGAAATTGTTCGTAATTTAGAAGCAATACCAAAAAATGCTTATCTCGGTCAGAAAATAACATTTTGTCATTTTTACAAGATTTACGTTCCTTGAGTTGAGTTGAGTGAGGTTGAGTTGTATTGAGTTATTGGATTCAAATCGGATTAAAATCGGATTCAAATCGAATTCAAATCGGATTCAAATCGGATTTAAATCGGATTCAAATCGGGTTCAAATTGTATTTAAATCGGATTCAAATCAGATTTAAATCGAATTCAAATCGGATTTTAATCTGATTTAAATCGTATTCAAATCGGATTTAAATCGGATTCAAATCGGATTCAAATCGGATTCAAATCGGATTCAAATCGGATTCAAATCGGATTCAAATCGGATTCATATCGAATTTAAATCGGATTTAAATCGGATTTAAATCAGATTTAAATCGGATTCAAATCAGATTTAAATCGAATTCAAATCGAATTTAAATCGGATTCAAATCGGATTTAAATCGGATTCAAATCGGATTCAAAACGGATTTAAATCGGATTCATATCGGATTTAAATCGGATTCAAATCGGATTTAAATCAGATTCAAATCGGATTTAAATCAAATTTAAATCGGATTCAAATCAGATTCAAATCGGATTTAAATCAGATTCAAATGGGATTTAAATCGGATTCAAATCGGATTTAAATTGTATTCAAATCGGATTGAATTTAGATAAATCGGATTCAAATCGGATTTTAATTGGATTCAAATCGGATTTAAATCATATTTTGGATTAAGTATAAGCACATTTTGAAAACACTTGATTTATACCTGAATTAGTCCCTAAATATCACGAAATTGTTTGTAATTTGTAAGCAATACCTAAAAATGCTTATCTTGGTCAGAAAATAACATTTCGTCATTTTTACAAGATTTACGTTCCTTGAGTTGAGTTGAGTAAGGTTGAGTTGTATTGAGTTATTGAATTCAAATCGGATTCAAATCAGATTCAATTCGGATTCAAATCGGATTCAAATCGGATTTAAATCGGATTTAAATCGGATTCACATCGGATTCAAATCGGATTTAAATCGGATTCAAATCGGATTCAAATCGGATTTAAATCGGATTCAAATCGGATTCAAATCGGATTCAAATCGGATTCAAATCGGATTTAAATCGGATTCATATCGGATTTAAATCGGATTCAAATCGGATTCAAATTGGATTCAAATCGGATTCACATCGGATTCAAATCGGATTCAAATCGGATTTAAATCAGATTCAAATCGGATTCAAATCGGATTTAAATCGGATTCATATCGGATTTAAATCGGATTCAAATGGGATTTAAATCAGATTCAAATCGGATTTAAATCGGATTTAAATCGGATTCAAATCAGATTTAAATCGGATTTAAATCAGATTCAAATGGGATTTAAATCGGATTCAAATCGGATTCAAATCGGATTCAAATCGGATTCAAATCGGATTCAAATCGGATTTAAATCGGATTCAAATCGGATTCAAATCGAATTTAAATCGGATTCATATCGGATTTAAATCGGATTCAAATCGGATTTAAATCGGATTTAAATCGGATTCAAATCAGATTCAAATCAGATTCAAATCAGATTCAAATGGGATTTAAATCGGATTCAAATCGGATTCAAATCGGATTCAAATCGGATTCAAATCGGATTTATATCGGATTCAAATCGGATTCAAATCGGATTCAAATCGGATTCAAATCGGATTTAAATCGGATTCAAATCGGATTCATATCGAATTTAAATCGGATTCAAATCGGATTTAAATCGGATTCAAATCGGATTTAAATCGGATTTAAATCGGATTCATATCGGATTTAAATCGGATTCAAATCGGATTTAAATCAGATTCAAATCGGATTTAAATCGGATTTAAATCGGATTCAAATCAGATTCAAATCGGATTCAAATCCGATTTAAATCGGATTCAAATCGGATTCAAATCGGATTTAAATCGGATTCAAATCGGGTTCAGATCGGATTTAAATCGGATTTAAATCGGATTCAAATTGTATTTAAATCGGATTCAAATCAGATTTAAATCGAATTCAAATTGGATTTTAATCGGATTTAAATTGGATTTAAATCATACTTTAGATTAAGTATAAGAACATTTTGAAACAATTTGATTTATAACTAAATTAGTCCCTAAATATCACGAAATTGTTTGTAATTTGTAAGCAATACCTAAAAATGCTTATCTCGGTCAGAAAACAACATTTTGTCATTTTACAAGATTAACGTTCCTTGAGTTGAGTTAAGTGAGGTTGAGTTGTATTGAGTTATTGGATTCAAATCGGGTTCAAATCGGATTCAAATCGGATTCAAATTGTATTCAAATCGGATTGAAATCAGATTTAAATCAGATTCAAATCGGATTTTAATTGGATTCAAATCGGATTAAAATCATATTTTGGATTAAGTATGAGCACATTTTAAAAACACTTGATTTATAACTAAATTAGTCCCTAAATATCACGAAATTGTTTGTAATTTGTAAGCTGTGAGAATATGACAATCTTAATTATGTCAAATAATGCTTTTCATATGCTGAAAAGCATTTTTGGGAAATTGTTATCGTTATTAGTATAATATTATTATTATACAATGTAAATGAATTCAATCTATTTGGTAAATTATAACAATATGTCATATAATGCTTTTTACATGCTGAAAAGCATTTTCGAGAAATAACAATAATTATTACATAAATACTATTATTATTGTATGCCATTAAATTAAATGTAATATAATGAATTTAATAATGTAATTAAATTATATATGAAATGCAATGTACATGTTATTTAATGTAATGGAAATATATTGTATGTCAACTATATGAATGTATGTATATCTATATAAGCATAGGCATAATGTTATTTTAATTGGAAATATTGAATGATTAATGTTATTGAACAATATTATTATACGGAAATTGTATGTGTCATCATTTATATGGAAAATGACTAATGTTGTAAATGTACTCTGGTATTAACAGAGTTACTCGACTCGATGTACCCGATGAACCCAAAGTTCTCGGAATTGGGGATTAATCCTTCCATTACCTGGAAGACCTTTTTTGTATGTACGTGCTTAACCATTGTTATAGTTGGTACAGAATCTACTCTCTACTCGATGGGATCTACTCGACTTCACAAATCTTACTCGACCAAAGGGTCTATATAAACTCGTGTATCCTCATTATTGTTATCAATCGCGTACAAACTCTTGACTAATAAAGCTGTTACTCTGTCCATTTGTATATTGTTGGAAGTTCGTTACTGAACATTACAAGGTCCACGTTGTTCTGTGAAATAAGTCTTTTAGTTCACTTCATTATTTCATATTCATCACATGGTAGCAGAGCGTGGTTCAAACCTGAAATACTTACGAATAGGCTCAGGGATCGTGCAAAATCGGAAGACAATATTCAACCTAAGACGTATGCAACGAGGTTGGTGAACGAGCCCTCAACTTACAAGGAAGCCATTTCTTCTCCGGAAAATGCCGAATGGATTCAGGCCATGGAAGAAGAAATTCAAAGTCACGAAGAAAATAAGACTTGGGAGGTGGTACCCAAACCACCTGATGCAAAGCTGCTGGACATGAGATGGGTATTCAAGGTGAAGCGTAATCCGGATGGAAGCGTTGCTAGATTTAAAGCAAGACTGGTCGTCCGGGGATACCTGCAGGAAGAAGGAATCGACTTCTCCGAAACGTTTGCTTCAGTGTGCCGGTATGAGTCCATTCGACTACTTCTCAATATTGCAGCAGCGTACGACATGAAGATTGCTCAGTTTGATATCAAGACAGCGTTTCTGCATGGAGAACTGGAAGAAATTATTTTCAGCAAGATTCCCAAGGGTTATTCACGCGGTTCGCCTGAAAGTGTTTTTCTCCTCAAGAAAAGCATTTATGGACTGAAGCAAGTACCACGTTGTTGGAATGAAAAATTTACGCAAGTGTTACGTTCTCTATTTAACTTTGAAACTTCAAATTATGATCCGAGTGTGTATTTCGGTATTGTAAATTCAGTGCTTGTGATTTTGGCGTTGTATGTTGATGATGGGCTAATTATTTCACCGAAGCAAGAAATAATTGATTTAGTGTTGGAGGGCATCGCTGGGGAATTTGAACTTACCAGGGGGGCGCCCACAAACTACGTTGGTCTGGAACTTCAACGGAATAGGGACAGTGGAACCATAACTGTCTCCTAACGCCAATACGTTCACATGCTGCTGGAAAGGTTCAACATGGAAGAGTGTAACCCATGCAGCGTCCCACTACAGCCATATACTGATTTGGAACCAGCGGAAGAGTTGGAAGCTCAATTCCCTTTTCGACAGCTCATCGGCGCCCTGCTCTTTTTGGCCAAGTGTACTCGGCCGGACATCTCCTTCGCTGTGTCCAAGCTTTCACAGTTCATGCACTGCTACAATGAGTCTCATTGGGTAGCAGCAAAGAAGATTCTACGGTACCTCAAGGGAACTGCGGATCTTGGAATCTCCTATCATTCAGGAGGAAACATGGACTTGGTGGGCTACAGTGACTCGGACTATGCGGGCGACAAGATTCAGCGGAAATCTACTAGTGGTGTTCTAGTGATGCTGAATGGTGGAATAGTGAGTTGGTCAAGCCAAAAACAGTCGTGCATCGCTCTTTCTTCGACAGAAGCGGAATATGTAGCAGCATCTTCAGCAACTCGCGAAATCGTCTGGATTCGGAATTTCCTGCAAGAATTGGGATTTTCACAAAATGGCCCAACGACTCTATTGGTGGACAATCAGAGTGCGATTCGACTCGTGAAAAATCCGGAAATGCATGCTCGAACGAAGCATATTGATGTCCGGTACCACTACATCCAGGATCAGGTTGCGAAGAAGGAAGTTGAAGTGGAATACGTCAACACGACTCAACAACTTGCAGATGGACTAACGAAGCCATTGCTTAAGAGAAAGTTGGAAACTAACCTAGGATCAATTGGTTTGAGTGCGACGACCCGTCCTAAACCAATTAGGGCTAACATGGCCTGGAAAATCAGTGATTGCCCAAAACGTCTTATCTCCCCCTGGAAATCAGTTTTGGCGATAACCTTCCTCATGTGTCTTGTGGGTGGGGAAACAGGGACGGATACTTCGTCGCCGGTTATTTGGCGGAAGAGCAACACTCCGATTACTGTGGGACATCACCAGGTGAACTTGTTGGTGGATTTCGTGGACCCTTGTGACCTCATCACCAAGGATACTTTTCATACGGACTTGACTGAAGCGGCCCGGAAAAAGTGTAAGGAGCACTACAAGGAACTCTTTCTGGATGAGATTGAAAAGATGTGCCCTCGGAAACACTGGACGCTTACTCGGACGAAAAGGGTTATACCGGTCATTGTCGGGGTTTTGGTCATTGCTGTCACTGCCTGTGCTGGACTTGGAATTGCAACCGCGCACCAGGCATCACTTAATGCGAACGAGATTGCAGTTATCGGGGACCGGATCAACGTGCAGATCAGTACCATTAACGCTATTGAGCGTGAAATTCGCAAAGAAAATGGCGGGATTCAGCACATCCAGAACAAATTCAACGAGGCCCTATCCAATCTTACTGTTCTGCAAGCGGACCATGATGAGATGAAGGGAAAGTATCTCTCAAGCACCTTCGCTATCTCTTATATTACCAGCCGTCTAATGGTTGGTAGATCGATTTTAAAGGAAACCCAGAGGAAATGGAAACAAGGCAGGATGGACGCAGGATTTCTGGACCATTTTAATATTACTTTGCCTTGTGGGGAAGCCTGTCCCGTGGAACTTGCCCAAGCGCACAGCTGTGCGCTGTCACAGAACGGAGAGAAATTATTTATGGATTTCTCAGCTCCGGAAGTTAGCCAGGATCTCACTCTGGTGGAAGCGGATGCGTTTCAGCTGATGGTAAGAAAAGGAGGACAGACATGTACTGTGCAGTATACTGGACCCCGGAATGCCATTCTCTCAACGAAGGAAGAATGTGTTTACGCTGTAAACATTCACCAGCCTGTCCGATCGGAACTTATTCTGGCTCCAACAAGCGGATGTAGGATTCGGACGGAATCCAATGATACTAAGTACTTTTCTTTAAATCATTGTGAAAGGCGTGTACTTAATGACGAAAAAGACTTTTTGCAGATTAAGCCGCATGTTGGGCAATACCATATATATTGCCCGGAATCAAACCTGACTCTGGATGGAATTAGCGGAAAGTGCCCTGACCGTGTGTGGACCATTCCAATGGATACTACGTTCAAGATTAATGATCTTAGCTTCAACGGATCTAGAATCAATAAGGCCTACAAGGAATCTCTGGACCATGTTGTGTCACTGAAGACTAACATGCACCTGCAGCCAACTATTAACTGGAAGTCCCTGATGGAGGAACCCATTACTGGAACTGACCTACAGGAATTACCTCCCTACTACCCTCATGCAGTAAACAACTATTGGACGACTGGTACTGCTATAATAATTATATTAATTTTGGTTGTCATTATAATGGTTTTGTGTAGGAAGAGGAAAAATAGGTCAGGCAGAATATCAATTATTGCAAAGCCTGTGAATTCGACTGCGATCGAAATGGCTCAGTTTAAATGATTAATCTCATCATGTTTTTGTGTTTATTTGAATTTTTAAATTGAGGGAAAGTGTGAGAATATGACAATCTTAAATATGTCAAATAATGCTTTTCATATGCTGAAAAGCATTTTTGGGAAATTGTAATCATTATTAGTATAATATTATTATTATACAATGTAAATGAATTCAATGTATTTGTTAAATTATAACAATATGTCATATATTGCTTTTTACATGCTGAAAAGCATTTTCGAGAAATAACAATAATTATTACATAAATACTATTATTATTGTATGCCATTAAATTAAATGTAATATAATGAATTTAATAATGTAATTAAATTATATATGAAATGCAATGTACATGTTATTTAATGTAATAGAAATATATTTTATGTCAACTATATGAATGTATGTATATCTATATAAGCATAGGCATAATGTTATTATAATTGGAAATATTGAATGATTAATGTTAATGAACAATATTATTATACGGAAATTGTATGTGTCATCATTTATATGGAAAATGACTAATGTTGTAAATGTACTCTGGTATTAACAGAGTTACTCGACTCGATGTACCCGATGAACCCAAAGTTCTCGGAATTAGGGATTAATCCTTCCATTACCTGGAAGACCTTTTTTGCATGTACGTGCTTAACCATTGTTATAGTTGGTACAGAATCTACTCTCTACTCGAAGGGATCTACTCGACTTCAAGACCCTTTTGTATGTACATGGTTATCCATTGTAACCATTGGTCCATGATCTACTCTCTACTCGAGGGGCTGAACTCGACTTCACAAATCTTACTCGACCAAAGGGTCTATATAAACTCGTGTATCCTCATTATTGTTATCACTCGCGTACAAACTCTTGACTAATAAAGCTGTTACTCTGTCCATTTGTATATTGTTGGAAGTTCGTTACTGAACATTACAAGGTCCACGCTGTTCTGTGAAATAAGTCTTTTAGTTCACTTCATTATTTCATATTCATCACAAATACCTAAAAATGCTTATCTCGGTCAGAAAATAACATTTTGTCATTTTTACAAAATTTACGTTCCTTGAGTTGAGTTAAGTGAGGTTGAGTTGTATTGAGTTATTGGATTCAAATCGGATTCAAATAGGATTCAAATCGGATTCAAATCGGATTTAAATCGGATTCAAATCGGATTCAAATCGGATTCAAATCGGATTCAAATCGGATTCAAATCAGATTTAAATCGGATTCAAATCGGATTCAAATCAGGTTTAAATCGGATTCATATCGAATTTAAATCGGATTCAAATCGGATTTAAATCGGATTTAAATCGGATTTAAATCAGATTCAAATCAGATTTAAATTGCATTTAAATCGAATTCAAATCAGATTCAAATCGGATTTAAATCAGATTCAAATGGGATTTAAATCGGATTCATATCGGATTCAAATCGGATTCAAATCGGATTCAAATCGGATTTAAATCGGATTCAAATCAGATTCAAATCGAATTCAAATCAGATTCAAATCGGATTTAAATCAGATTCAAATGGGATTTAAATCTAATTCAAATCGGATTCAAATCGGATTCAAATCGGAATCAAATCGGATTTAAATCGGATTCAAATCAGATTCAAATCGGATTCAAATCGGATTCAAATCGGATTCAAATCGGATTCAAATCGGATTCAAATCGGATTCAAATCGGATTCAAATCCGATTTAAATAGGATTCAAATCGGATTCAAATCGGATTTAAATCAGATTTAAATCGGGTTCAGATCGGATTTAAATCGGATTTAAATCTGATTCAAATTGTATTTAAATCGGATTCAAATCAGATTTAAATCGAATTCAAATCGGATTTTAATCGGATTTAAATTGGATTTAAATCATACTTTAGATTAAGTATAAGAACATTTTGAAACAATTTGATTTATAACTAAATTAGTCCCTAAATATCACGAAATTGTTTGTCATTTGTAAGCAATACCTAAAAATGCTTATCTCGGTCAGAAAACAACATTTTGTCATTTTACAAGATTAACGTTCCTTGAGTTGAGTTAAGTGAGGTTGAGTTGTATCGAGTTATTGGATTCAAATTGAGTTCAAATCGGATTCAAATCAGATTCAAATTGTATTCAAATCGGATTAAAATCAGATTTAAATCGGATTCAAATCGGATTTGAATGGGATTTAAATCGGATTAAAATCATATTTTGGATTAAGTATGAGCACATTTTGAAAACACTTGATTTATAACTAAATTAGTCCGTTAATATCACGAAATTGTTTGTAATTTGTAAGCAATACCTAAAAATGCTTATCTTGGTCAGAAAATAACATTTTGTCATTTTCACAAGATTTACGTTCCCTGAGTTGAGTTGAGTGAAGTTAAGTTGTATTGAGTTATTGAATTCAAATCGGATTCAAATCAAATTCAAATCAGATTTAAATCGGATTCAAATCAAATTCAAATCCGATTTACATCGGATTTAAATCGGATTCAAATTGTATTTAAATCGGATTTAAATCAGATTTAAATCGAATTCAAATCGGATTTTAATCGGATTTAAATTCGATTTTAATCATACTTTAGATTAAGTATAAGAACATTTTGAAACAATTTGATTTATAACTAAATTAGTCCCTAAATATCACGAAATTGTTTGTAATTTGTAAGCAATACCTAAAAATGCTTATCTCGGTCAGAAAATAAAATTTTGTCATTTTTACAAGATTTACGTTCTTTAAGTTGAGTTAAGTGAGGTTGAGTTGTATTGAGGTATTAGATTCAAATCGGATTCAAATCGGATTCAAATAGGATTCAAATCGGATTCAAATCGGATTTAAATCGGATTCAAATCAGATTCAAATTGGATTCAAATAGGATTCAAATCGGATTCAAATCGGATTTAAATCGGATTCAAATCAGATTCAAATCGGATTCAAATTGGATTCAAATCGGATTTAAATCAGATTTAAATCGAATTCAAATCGGATTTTAATCGGATTCAAATCGGATTTAAATCAGATTCAAATCGGATTCAAATCGGATTCAAATCGGATTCAAATCGGATTCAAATCGGATTCAAATCGGATTCAAATCGGATTCAAATCGGATTTAAATCGGATTCAAATCTTATTTAAATCGGATTCAAATCGGATTTAAATCGGATTCAAATCAGATTCAAATCCGATTTACATCGGATTCAAATCAGATTCAAATCGGATTTAAATCGGATTTAAATCGGGTTTAAATCGGATTTAAAAATCGGATTCAAATCGGATTCAAATCGGATTCAAATCGGATTCACATCGGATTCAAATCGGATTCAAATCGGATTCAAATCGGATTCAAATCGGATTTAAATCGGATTCAAATCGTATTCAAATCGGATTCAAATCGGATTTAAATTGGATTTAAATTAGATTCAAATCGGATTCAAATCGGATTCAAATCGGATTTAAATCAGATTCAAATCGGATTCAAATCGGATTCAAATCGGATTTAAATCGGATTCAAATCGGATTCAAATCGGATTCAAATCGGATTCAAATCGGATTGAAATCGGATTCAAATCGGATGCAAATCGGATTCAAATCGGATTTAAATCGGATTCAAATCAGATTCAAATCGGAATTTAATTGGATTCAAATCGGATTTAAATCTAATTTTGGATTAAGTATAAGCACATTTTGAAAACACTTGATTTATAACTGAATTAGTCCCTAAATATCACGAAATTGTTTGTAATTTGTAAGCAATACCTAAAAATGCTTATCTCGGTCAGAAAATAACATTTTGTCATTTTTACAAGATTTACGTTCCTTGAGTTGAGTTGAGTGAGGTTGAGTTGTATTGAGTTATTGGATTCAAATCGGATTTAAATCGGATTCAAATCGGATTCACATCGGATTCAAATCGGATTTAAATCGGATTCAAATCGGATTCAAATCGGATTTAAATCGGATTCAAATTGGATTCAAATCGGATTCAAATCGGATTCAAATCGGATTCAAATCGGATTCAAATCGGATTCAAATCGGATTTAAATCGGATTCAAATCGGATTTAAATCGGATTCAAATCGGATTTAAATCGGATTCAACACTTTTCATCACCTGTGTTTCGCTTAGTGGAGCTGTGGAATAATTTGCCGCACGATGTTAAATTTGATGAGGAAAACGGTGTTAACCATGTGGGCATTTTTAAGTCTAATTTAAATAATTATTATGTCACAACAAGGAAACATAATATGTACCTTATGCATAAGCCTCCTTGAAACTTAGACCTTTTCTGATGTCTAGGGTATAACATTGGATTGGTGTATGATTGTTCATCTCTTGTATTGGATAATTGTGTAATATTGGAAAATAATTTTTTGGAATTAAATCTAGATGTATTGGTAATTTAATTTAATTAAGTATAGTATATCACGTGAGTCCGTAATTGTAAAACAGCTGTAAGTTGAATTATCTGACTCGTAAATGAAGCTTAACTGAAACTCAAACTCAATAGTTTTAGAAGCTATATGTATTTTAGGTTTTTTACACACAAAAAATGTAATATCGTGGTCCGATAAACCACAATCTATAACACCAGAATCAGAAACAAACCCTACATTATAAGTATATATATATATGGTCTATTAATGTTTTAGTGGTAAAAGAAGTTCTGGTTGCATGATTAATAATTTGGTTAAGATTCAGTCTTTTTGTACATTGTGATAAGTATCAAGAATTATTACAGTTAGAAAGCAAGTCAACATTAAATCCCCTACAATATACATATCAATACATCGAGTTTGGAGAAGGGAAATTAGATCTGATACCTCATACAAAAAGTTGTCATCATAAACCAAGTGACCAGGGGGCCTGTAAATATTTGTAACAGCAAACGGTTTAGTACTAGGCAGCTTAATTAGAATAGCTAAAGATTCCATTGAGTAAGTATTAGTGGGTACAAGCTCAGACACAATGTTTTCTTTTAAATATATTACTAACCCGCCCCCTGCTGAGCCTCTATCTTTTCTAAGAAAATAGTAGCCAGGCACAGCTAGCTCATTATTATTCACATTAGTATTCAGCCATGACTCTGTGATACATAGTATATCTACATTATATTGAAACATGATGACTGAAAGTTGATCTATTTTAAGACGCAGGCTACATATGTTCAGGTGCATTACAGAAAATCCTTTGCATAATGGTTGGATAAAGACTGAGTTGACGTCAGAACATGAGTCACGAGGAACGAAAAAAGAATCATTATTACTACCTAGGTGTTGAAGAAATACAGTTTCTGACTCCCAACTATTGCTTATACTGTCATTACACAGATTGCATTTCCAGGTCTTTGATAATATTAGAGTTTTAAATTCTGCATTGGAAATAGGAAGCTTCAAGCAATTTGTGTTGTGATAAAGATTGTTACAAGTTATGCCCTATAGTATGTCATTATTAATAATATAATTGTGTAAATAATAATATATGTACATTAACGTTGTGGAGTTATTATTAGCTATGTACTACCATAAATGAATAATAATATATTATTATTATTGCCTTTTTACCGATTATTATCACTTATTCACCTTACCAATTCAAAATTCCAACTATCCACGATTAGATCCAAGTAGTTCTCTAGTGGCGTTTCAATTCATATTTCGAGGAAGCACGGTGACGAGCAGAGAACAAATAAATATGCACTTTTACAAATACAGAACGCCATCGGTGATGTGAGTGTGAAAGATGTAGCTTCTTCTGAAGACAAAGATGATTTTATCCTCAAATACAGTCCATTGAAAACATTTTCAAAACATTCATTGAGGTCCGATCTGAACAACAGGAGTTGAATAAAAAGGTTAAAAAGTTTTCTGAGGTTTTAAGCAATTAAATGTTAATTCAAAACTGTTACCTGGCGTACAACTGACTACCCAGAAAGAAGTTTAAATTCAGTTTAAAACAATTTTTTTGTTTTAAGCACCTACTAATCAGCTTTTGATTTTAGTCCGCAGGAAGCATAACCCAGAATCTTTTAAATAGTTCAAAAGTCCGATAGTTTATTTTAAAAGATTTAATGCATAGCTTAGTTTTTCTTTGTAAATGTGGTAAATACCGTTCGCAGGAAGGGGCCGGTTTACTAGTCACTCATAAAATGGAACAATAAATACCACTAAGTATTTGGCATAGTAGAAAACAAATGATTCTGGCAAATTTAAACTGATTTTTTCAGCACTGTTATAACAACATAGTCAATAAGAAATGACGATTTGTGAAAGCTTGTGATTTGAAGAAATTGTACCGCGAGCTCCCAGGTAAAGCCCAATCACTTCGATTTGGTCTAATGTTAATTTCTTCTGAAAGTACGGAATACAATAAGATTCTCTCCTAATCTCTTTTACTGGTTGAAGTTTCATTGGCAAACTTTGCTATTTAGGAAGCTGAATGTATTGTCAACGGTTCAAAACGAGTGGAAATTATTGTCTACAACCAGAAATCGCGGAAAGGATTTACTATGGATCTAACAGTTGTAATGGAGCAAAATGATGTAAATCAACCAGAATCAGTGAATCAAGAGAAAAAATCCCATTAGGATTCACGCATACCCTATTTCCAAGACAAATTAGGCCTTAATGATATTCAGGTCATAGCACAAAAAACCATGCCAGAGATACCATGTCAACGTTCTTGAAGGATTTCTTGAGATCTCAATGTCAAACAGTCACACTGATTAAAAATATAGTAACATCAGTCCTCAAAAAATCGGTGCAGTGTTCATCATTTGTATTTTACGTGCATTACTTAATTTCAAAACTTTCTCCTTAATATTTTAGCAAACATAAATTACATTATGTATAAAACCTTCTGTAACGTATACTGAGTCTATTAGGTTATCCTTATTAGAGGACAGTGTCAAAAATTTCTCCTTTATATTTTAGCAAACATAAATTACATTATGTATAAAACCTTCTGTAATGTATACTGAGTCTATTAGGTTATCCTTATTGGAGGACAGTGAGGAAGTTTATTTTTGAATAAAGTTTTTTTCTTTTCTAAGTAAAATTCCCTGTTTATCAACTATTGATTAAACAATCACCGTTTCCTTGGACCTTCAATAGTTCTATTTCAACTAATTTAATTTGAAAATAAAACTGCGGTCAGGTTGTTTCCTTACTACTAGACACCCCCCCCCTCAACTACTCTTTTAAAAAAAATGATGGACACATAATACCTAAATAAGTAGCTTTATGGTGAACGCGGTATACACCCATTCAGTAGCTATAATGAATTTAATAATGTAATTAAATCATATATGAAATGCAATGTACATGATATTTAATGTAATGGAATTATATTGTATGTCAACTATATGAATGTATGTATATCTATATAAGCATAGGCATAGTGTTATTATTAATGGAAATATTGAATGATTAATTTAAATGAACAATATTATTATATGGAAATTGTATGTGTCATCATTTCTATGGAAAATGACTAATGTTGTAATGTACTAATACCATATATATTGCCCGGAATCCAACCTGACTCTAGATGGAATTAGCGGAAAGTGCCCTGACCGTGTGTGGACCATTCCAATGGATACCACGTTCAAGATTAATGATCTTAGCTTCAACGGATCGAGAATCAATAAGGTATACATGGAATCTCTGGACCATGTTGTGTCACTGAAGACTAACATGCACCTGCAACCAACTATCAATTGGAAGTCTCTAATGGAGGAACCCATTACTGGAACTGACCTACAGGAACTCCCTCCCTACTACCCTCATGCAGTTAACAACTATTGGACGACTGGTACCGCTATAATAATTATATTAAATTTGGTTGTCATTATAATAGTGTTGTGTAGGAAGAGGAAAAATAAGTCAGGAAGAATATCAAATATTGCGAAGCCCGTGAATTCGACTGCGATCGAAATGGCTCAGTTTAAATGATTAATCTCATCATGTTTTTTTGCTTTTATTTGAATTTTAAGATTGAGGGAAAGTGTGAGAATATGACAATCTTAAATATGTCAAATAATGCTTTTCATATTCTGAAAAGGATTATTGGGAATTATATTAATTATTAGATTAATATATTATTATTATTAAATGCAAATGAATTGTAAATTTTAATGTAACTGTTAAAATATGACAATATGTCAAATAATGCTTTTTCATGCTGAAAAGCATTTTTGGGAAATTACAATAATTATTACTATAATGTTAATATTATTGGATACAATTAAATTATATATAATATAATGAATTTAATAATGTAATTAAATCATATATGAAATGCAATGTACATGTTATTTAATGTAATGGAATTATATTGTATGTCAACTATATGAATGTATGTATATCTATATAAGCATAGGCATAGTGTTATTATTAATGGAAATATTGAATGATTAATTTAAATGAACAATATTATTATATGGAAATTGTATGTGTCATCATTTCTATGGAAAATGACTAATGTTGTAAATGTACTCTGTAATCAACAGAGTTACTCGACTTTCTCAGAATTGGGGATTATCTTTCCATTTCCTGGAAGACCCTTTTGTATGTACATGGTTATCCATTGTAACCATTGGTCCAGGATCTACTCTCTACTCGACTTCACAAATCTTACTCGACCTGAGGGTCTATATAAATTCGTGTATCTGTATTGTTGTTATCACACGCGTACAAACTCTTGACTAATAAAGCTGTTACTCTGTCCATTTTTATATTGTTGCAAGTTCGTTACTGAACATTACAAGGTCCACGCTGTTCTGTGAAATAAGTCTATTAGTTCACTTCATTATTTCATATTCATCACATGGTAGCAGAGCGTTCGGTGTTATAGACAGTGTTTTTGACAGTTTTTTTTGAATTTTTACGAAAGTTTTTCAAAATTTTGATTTTGTGGAAAAAGCTAGGAAGTAAAAAGTTCAGTGGAATATTTTATTTTGTGGAGAGTTTGGAATTATTGTAGCTACAAAATAATATTTTGGGGAAGGCTACTGTTTTTAATTAGTGGTTCAAATTATAAGCTACAAAAATAGTTTTTATTTTTGAGAAAGGCTAGGAAATTAATTTTGAAACTTTAAAATTAAAGCTACAAAAATTATCAATTTTTAAGGAATAGCTAGGAAATTTGTGTGGAATTTTGTGAGACGTGCAAACTATTAATTATTTAATTAAGGGAAAGTTTGGAATTTCGAGTGGAAAAATTTTGATTTTGTTTGTTACCCGTTAATCATTAAGTGGAATTATACAAATATTGAGTTACAAAAATATTTTTGAGGAAAGTTCAATGGAATATTTTGGCATTTGTTTTTATTTTCCTGATAATTGTTATTTTCTCGTGTAAACTCTGGTTTTGAGTGGAATTTTTTTAATTTTGAAAGTATTTTAAATTGTTGGAAAATAACTGGATTTTATTTTGTTTCTGGAAGCTAAAAATCACTTTTGGGAGTAATTTAATAATTTCGAATTTTGTTTATTTTTGTGTGATTTGAGTGGAAGTTAAAAATCATTAAAACAGTTCTGAATTTCAGACGATTTTTAACAGGAATTATTTGTTTGTGTTAGAAACATTTGAGAAAAAAAAAAGAATTACAACTTCAGTTCAGTCATTGATCATTAAAAAAGATTTAAACTTGGTTCAAACGATTTTTGACAAAAAATGCTTTTAACTGAGATTAGCACTTTTGGGCATCAAGGGGAAAATTCCTACAATGGCGTCCCGATTTCAGACGAATTCGACTGAAAAACTGAATGGAACTAATTACAATCGATGGCGGCTACAAATCAGTCTTACCTTGAAGGCAGCCAAGCTGTGGAAAGTGGTAGACGGAACGGACCCTAGACCGGAAAACAATACGGCCTCAGCTCAGGACAACTGGGATTTACTTGATGTAGAAGCTTAATCTCTGATGGTGCCAACACTGGATGCGACCCAAACAAATCTAATCTACTCATGCAATACATCACAGGAAATGTGGGATCGACTGAAAGATGCCAACTCGGATAGCAGCACTCTCAACAAACAACATACTTTGACGAAGTTCCTGACGTATCAAGTTGGGAAAACTCAATCTCCAGTGCAGGCCATGATCGAAATGTAGGAACTTGCACGAAGTTTGGCCGAAATGGGTGTCAAACTGGATGAGGCCACTGTGGTAACGAAAATCATCTCCAGCCTTCCATCTTCCTACAACGCATTTAAAAAGGCGTGGGACAGTGTTGCGGACGGCTCGCAAACTGGAGCTGTACTTCTGGCAAGACTCAAGAAGGAGGAACTCGAGTCACGTGGAACTTCTGGGGAAAATACAGAAGAACCGGAATCAACTCGGGCCTTTTTGACGTATCCAGACAGGAAAAATCAAGATTTCCGAAAACCTAATCACGGCGGAGGAGGAAACCAACGCGCCGGTGGAAATTATGGTGGAAACGGAAACTCTGGTGGGAACGGCAACTCTGGTGGCAACGGAAATTATGGTGGAAATTATAGTGGGGGTCGAAATCATAGTGGGGGTGGAAATCAAAATGGTGGCGGAAATCGCAAAAGGTTTAAGTGCTACAAGTGTGGGAAAATGGGGCATTTAAGAAAAGACTGCAGATCGGGTGGAAATCAAAACCAAAATCAGCAGGGAGGAAATCGCAATCAAAATCAGCAGCAAGGGAGGGGTTTTCATTTTAACGCCCAAATTGACTCAACTCAATCTGAAAATAACAATTCGTCATCAGGCTCCAATACGTTCGCCTTTATGGGAAAATTACAAGGAACGTCATCAATTAGTCAACACGACTGGATAAGTGACTCAGGGGCGACTCATCATATCTGTGGGAACATGGCTTGGTTTACGAAGCTGGAAGAATTCCAAAGTGACACATCAGTGCTGCTTACTAATAATATTCCTGTGCAAGCGTCAGGGAAAGGAACAGTGACAGTGGAAGCCTTCATCAGTGGGGAATGGGCTACGTGTACTCTCGATAATGTGATCTACATTCCGGGTGGGGCCAATTTATTCTCCGAAGGCGTTGTGGCTAAAAAGGGGTTCAAGATTTACGGAGATGACGAAACGACTGTGTTTGTGAAGAATGGGAAGACGGAAGGACCTGTTGCCGATTCTAAGTGTGGGCTCTACATAATGCGTTTTCGGCCTGTAGGGAGAAGATTAGTGCGTTCTCAGTGCGGAAAGATACTTCGAGGTTGTGGCATCAACGGTTGACCCACATAAATATGCAGTATATCCGGGACACTGTGAAGAAAGGGGTCGTAAAAGGGCTGGAATCTACTGACGTCGCCAATTCATTTGACTGCCATGACTGTCAGTTGGGGAAACAAGCTAGGAAGCCATATCCCAGGAATGACGCGGAAGATCTCTCCAAACCAGGTGAAGTGTTACATGCTGATTTGGCTGGAAAAATGCCGGTAAGCAGTTTGGGCGGTGCAAATTTTTTCCTCATTATCAAGGATGAAGCAACTGGTTTTCGTATGGCTTATTTTCTGAAAACGAAGGATGAGACTTTTCAGTGCTTAAAAACATTTATTAACTTCGTTGAAAATCAAACTGGAAACAAAGTGAAATCAGTGCATAGTGACAATGGGACGGAATTTGTGAATAATGTGTCCAATAAATACTTCAATAAAAAAGGAATTGAACATGTGAAATCTGCTCCTTACTGTCCAGAAACCAATAGGAAGATTGAGAGGGAGATTCGGACGATTGAAGATTGTGCTCGTACTATACTATTTGCCAGTGAACTACCAGAATTTCTGTGGGCGGAAGCTGTTGGGGCTACGGTTTATGTACACAACCGGGTGCTGGACAAGCAAAGTCGGGAAGTCACAGCATACGAAAGTTTTTTCGGGAAACGTCCAACAGTAGCTCATCTCCGGGTTTTTGGGTGTACTGCGTTCGCACATGTTCCAGATGTCAAGCAGACGGTTTGGGAAGCAAAAGGAAGACGTTGTGTTTTGGTCGGGTATGACGACTATACTCGGAAATATAGACTATATGACGAATCGACTCAAACAGTGTTCATGGCTCACAACGCTACATTTTTTGAGGAAGAGCCTGAAGTTGCTGTAATCAACAGGCTCCCACATGTCGAAGAACCAAAAGAACGTCCCAGGGCTCCAAAAGCAACTTTGGGCGCAAATCAAAATGCATCCCAGGGTCCAAATGTGCGTACTTCCCAAAACGACGTTTCAGCTCCTGAAATGGAAGATTTAGCGGAAGATACTCTACAGCAAACAATAAGGTCAGAAACTGCTTCTGGAAGTAAATCAAATGGTTCTGTGATTCCTTCACGTGAAGTGCTTATTCGTACTAAGGAAGGTGATTTTGTTGCCAATATACCGGAGGGAACTGATCAAGCTGAAATCGTTATTCAGACCAATAAAGGCAAAAAGAAGTATGAGGGGTGGTTTAAGCCTGAAATACTGCCGAATAGGCTTAGAGATCGTGCAAAATCAGAAGACAATGTTCAACCGAAGACGTATGCAACAAGGCTGGTGAACGAGCCCTCAACTTACAAGGAAGCCATTTCTTCTCCGGAAAGTGCCGAATGGATTCAAGCCATGGAAGAAGAAATCCAAAGTCAGGAAGAAAACAAAACTTGGGAGGTGGTACCCAAACCACCCGATGCGAAACTGCTCGATATGAGATGGGTGTACAAGGTGAAGCGGAATCCGGATGGAACTATTGCCAGGTTCAAAGCAAGACTGGTTGTCCGGGGATACTTACAGGAAGAAGGAATCGACTTCTCCGAAACTTTTGCTTCTGTGTGCCGGTATGAGTCTATTCGACTACTTCTTAATATTGCAGCAGCGTACGATATGAAGATTGCTCAGTTCGACATCAAGACAGCGTTTCTGCATGGTGAACTGGAAGAAATTATATTCAGCAAGATTCCTAAGGGGTATTCAGGAGGTTCGCCTGAAAGTGTTTTTCTCCTCAAGAAAAGCATTTATGGGCTGAAACAAGCCCCACGTTGCTGAAACGAGAAATTTACTCAGGTTTTGCGTCAATTATTTAATTTTGAAACCTCGAACTATGATCCCAGTGTGTATATCGGTGTTGTGAACTCAGTGGTTGTGATTTTGGCATTGTACGTTGACGACGGACTAATTATTTCTCCCAAGAATGAAATAATTGATTTAGTGTTGGAGGGCATCGCTGGGGAATTTGAACTTACCAGGGGGGCGCCCACAAACTACGTTGGTCTGGAACTTCAACGCAATGGTGACAGTAGAACCATAACTGTCTCCCAACGCCAATACGTTTACATGCTGCTGGAAAGGTTTAACATGGAAAAGTGTAACCCATGCAGCGTTCCACTACAGCCATATACTGATTTGGAACTAGCGGAAGAATTGGAAGCTCAATTCCCATTTCGACAGCTCATCGGCGCCCTGCTCTGTTTGGCCAAGTGTACACGGCCGGACATCTCCTTCGCTGTGTCCAAGCTTTCACAGTTCATGCACTGCTACAATGAGTCTCATTGGGTAGCAGCAAAGAAGATTCTACGGTACCTCAAGGGAAATGCGGATCTTGGAATCTCCTATCATTCGGGAGGGAACATGGACTTGGTGGGGTACAGTGACTCGGATTATGCGGGCGATAAAATTCAGCGGAAATCAACTAGTGGAGTGTTAGTGATGCTGAATGGTGGTGTAGTGAGTTGGTCGAGCCAGAAACAGTCGTGAATTGCCTTATCCTCAACAGAAGCGGAATATGTAGCAGCATCTTCAGCAACTCGCGAAATTGTCTGGATTCGGAATTTCCTGCAAGAATTGGGATTTTCACAAAATGGCCCAACAGTTCTATTGGTGGACAACCAGAGTGCGATTCGACTCGTGAAGAACCCGGAAATGCATGCCAGAACGAAGCATATTGATGTCCGGTATCACTGCATCCGGGATCAGGTTGCGAAGAAGAAAGTTGAAGTGGAATACGTCAACACGACTCAACAACTTGCAAATAGATTAACGAAGCCATTTCTCAAGGGAAAGTTGGAAACGAACCGTGGATCGATTGGTTTAAGTGTTACAACCCGTACTAAACCAATTAGGGCTAACATTGCCTGGAAAATCAGTGATTGCCCAAAACGTCTTATCTCCCCCTGGAAATCTTTTTTGGCGATAACCTTCCTTATGTGTCTTGTGAGTGGAGAAACAGGGACAGATACTTCGTCGCCGGTTATTTGGCGGAAAAGTAACACTCCGATTACTGTAGGGCATCACTAGGTGAACTTGTTGGTGGATTTCGTTGACCCTTGTGACCTCATTACGAAGGAAACTTTTCATACAGACTTGACTAAAGCGGCCCGGAAAAAGTGTAAGGAGCACTACAAAGAACTCTTTCTGGATGAAATTGAGAAAATGTGCCCTCAGAAACACTGGACGCTCACTCGTACGAAAAGGATTATACCGGCCATAGTCGGTGTTTTAGTCATCGCTGTTACTGCCTGTGCTGGACTTGGAATTGCGACAGCTCACCAGGCATCAATTAATGCGAACGAGATTGCAGTTATCGGGGAACGGATCAATGTGCAGATAACTACCATTAACGCCATTGAGCGGGAAATGCGGAAGGCCTCGGGCGGGATTCAGCACATCCAGAACAAATTCAACGAGGCCCTATCCAATCTTACTGTTCTGCAAGCGGACCATGATGAGATGAAGGGAAAGTATCTCTCAAGCAACTTTGCCATCTCTTATATTACCAGCCGTCTAATGGTTGGTAGATCTATTTTAAAGGAAACCCAGAGGAAATGGAAACAAGGCAGGATGGACGCGGAATTTCTGGACCATTTTAATATTACTTTGCCTTGTGGGGAAGCCTGTCCTGTGGAACTTGCCCAAGCGCACAGCTGTGCGCTGTCACAGAACGGAGAGAAATTATTCATGGATTTCTCAGCTCCGGAAGTCAGCCAGGATCTCACTCTGGTGGAAGCGGATGCGTTTCAGCTGATGGTAAGAAAAGGAGGACAGACATGTACTGTGCAGTATACTGGACCCCGGAATGCCATTCTCTCAACGAAGGAAGAATGTGTTTACGCTGTAAACATTCACCAGCCTGTCCAATCGGAACTCATCCTGGCTCCAATAAGCGGATGTAGGATTCGGACGGAATCCAATGATACTAAGTACTTTTCTTTAAATCATTGTGAAAGGCGTGTACTTAATGACGAAAAAGACTTTTTGCAGATTAAGCCGCATGTTGGGCAATACCTATATATTGCCCGGAATCCAACCTGACTCTAGATGGAATTAGCGGAAAGTGCCCTGACCGTGTGTGGACCATTCCAATGGATACCACGTTCAAGATTAATGATCTTAGCTTCAACGGATCGAGAATCAATAAGGTATACATGGAATCTCTGGACCATGTTGTGTCACTGAAGACTAACATGCACCTGCAACCAACTATCAATTGGAAGTCTCTAATGGAGGAACCCATTACTGGAACTGACCTACAGGAACTCCCTCCCTACTACCCTCATGCAGTTAACAACTATTGGACGACTGGTACCGCTATAATAATTATATTAAATTTGGTTGTCATTATAATAGTGTTGTGTAGGAAGAGGAAAAATAAGTCAGGAAGAATATCAAATATTGCGAAGCCAGTGAATTCGACTGCGATCGAAATGGCTCAGTTTAAATGATTAATCTCATCATGTTTTTTTGCTTTTATTTGAATTTTAAGATTGAGGGAAAGTGTGAGAATATGACAATCTTAAATATGTCAAATAATGCTTTTCATATTCTGAAAAGGATTATTGGGAATTATATTAATTATTAGATTAATATATTATTATTATTAAATGCAAATAAATTTAATGTAACTGTTAAAATATGACAATATGTCAAATAATGCTTTTTACATGCTGAAAAGCATTTTTGGGAAATTACAATAATTATTACTATAATGTTAATATTATTGGATACAATTAAATTATATATAATATAATGAATTTAATAATGTAATTAAATCATATATGAAATGCAATGTACATGTTATTTAATGTAATGGAATTATATTGTATGTCAACTATATGAATGTATGTATATCTATATAAGCATAGGCATAATGTTATTATTAATGGAAATATTGAATGATTAATTTAAATGAACAATATTATTATATGGAAATTGTATGTGTCATCATTTCTATGGAAAATGACTAATGTTGTAAATGTACTCTGTAATCAACAGAGTTACTCGACTTTCTCAGAATTGGGGATTATCTTTCCATTTCCTGGAAGACCCTTTTGTATGTACATGGTTATCCATTGTAACCATTGGTCCAGGATCTACTCTCTACTCGACTTCACAAATCTTACTCGACCTGAGGGTCTATATAAATTCGTGTATCTGTATTGTTGTTATCACTCGCGTACAAACTCTTGACTAATAAAGCTGTTACTCTGTCCATTTTTATATTGTTGGAAGTTCGTTACTGAACATTACAAGGTCCACGCTGTTCTGTGAAATAAGTCTTTTAGTTCACTTCATTATTTCATATTCATCACAGTAGCACCTGCCATTTTTCAATTTTCAACAATCCTATAGTACCCCCTTCCTGCAGTAATATGAATACAAATAAAGAGTTAAGTGGTTTATAGGATGCAATCTGAAATCATGCATACTTGAAGAATTTTAGTCGTACTGAAAAAATATTGGATAGCTCACATATTATTGCTAGAGTGAAAGTTTTCTACAAACTATATTAGGCTTAGGATAGGAATATGTACTACCTTGATTTAGAGTATATACTAACTTTTTTAAATTTTAAACTGCTTAAGTTTCCAAAATTTTAGCAATGCACACACTTTTTGTGTAATAGGATTTGTCGAAAGTTGCTTCTTAGCGATTTTGATATAATTGGTATATTGTTTAAGATATCCCACTCAATTTTTAGTGAAGCATGCTCATTTTGAACTGGGTTTGTCATAATAATATTACGAATACGCCAATATTCTATCAGGGATGTTCTTAGTTTTGATTTTTATTATACTAATATTATCAATATATATTGTCTTCATCTTACTTAAAAAGAAGCGGAGCTTGCGAATTTTGGGGGATAAATGTCAGGAGTTACTGGTTGGTGGGAAGTGTCGGGAGGGGAAATTTCCAGCAAATGATGTCCAGGGGCAAAATTCTGCAAAATTCAAGTTTCTGACATGAAAATATTTAAAAATGCCTTATATTTAAGGGTTCATCTACATCCAATTTTTATAAACCCAAAATTTTGTAGGGTCAGAGATCCTGTTTTAAATTTATTTAAAATCCGATGAAAATTCTTGAAGTCATAGGGCCAGAAAAACTAAAAATCGACATTTTTAACTGTGGCAGGCAATTGCAAACAAACAAAACCCATCTAAGTTGTAACGGAACTGTTCTTTCCGATTTCAGAAACCAATTTTTTCATTAATGATTTTGAATTCCTGTGGAACCATGGCGGGATGTGTACTTCTTAGTAGTAAGCATGAACATTAACAACATCACAAATTCTCGAAAGGAGGAATATTTATTTTTGGGATATGATTTTGGATACTCGGAGCAAAATGTCCTGTGTACGATTTGGAAGGAAAATGTCCAGGTTACGATTTTAGAGAAAAATGTACAGGGGGGCTAGTGTCCGGGAGGAAAATTTTCAGCAACCAAGCTTACATTTATGCACAAATATATGACCTGCAACGCTTTTCTGTGACCAAAAATTCTTCAAATATGTGTGGTTCCGTATACAATCCCTTGTTATGCAGTAGAAAAGAAAAGGCTATAAAATGCTCCCAAATCCAAACATTAGTTTAATTCAATGGCAAGTATGCACTATTGTGTGAAATTATTACAATCTTTAATTTTACATAAAATGCTTTTCAAATGCCAAAACTAAAACGTGTATGGGAAGTTATATAATTTACAGATAAATGTAATTATTATTTAATAATTAATCATACCTATTACTTTATTATTATTATCATTATGGAATTCAACTATATGAATTTAATGTAATGGAATTATATGCAATGCAATGTGTTGAAAATATATTGTATGTAATGTAATGCTAAGTATGTATACCTATATAAATATGTGCGTGGGCTTAACTAATAATGGAAATATT
Source organism: Dicyrtomina minuta (assembly GCA_949802685.1). NCBI lineage: Eukaryota > Metazoa > Arthropoda > Collembola > Symphypleona > Dicyrtomidae > Dicyrtomina > Dicyrtomina minuta. The sequence goes on from OX461810.1 coordinate 25,571,163, forward strand.
GGATGATTAATTGTAAAGAACAAAATTATATGGAAAGTGTGTGTCATTGTGAATAACTTATGTTTGTCAAAGTTACTCGAGTAGTCTCAGATCTACTCGGCTTATGTGAACGATGAACTCATGGTTCTCGGAAATAGGACTTAATCCCTTTATACTTGGAAGACCCTTTTTGTATGCAAATGGTTTAACATTGTAATGGTAGGCTAATACTAATTTCTACTCGAGTGCCTGTACTCGGTTTTCACTTAACTTACTCGACCCAAGGGTCTATATAAACTCGTGTATCCTTACTATTGGTAATCACTTGAAATTTAACTCTTCACTAACTAGGGTGTCATTTGTATACGTGTTGGAAGTTCGTAATTGAATAAACAAGATCCGTAGTATATTGTAAAATAATAGTGCTGTATTTTATTTTCTTGTCACTCTTTTGAGCACGTCATTATTTTTCATCACATGGTAGCAGAACGTACGGTGTAATTTGGACAGTTGTTTTGGAATTTTACGAAAGTTTTTTGGAAATTTTTCACAGTTATTGGGATAGAATAAGACTAGGAAGTAAAGTTCGGTGAAGGCTTCAAAAATATATTTTTTTGGGAAAGGCTGGAATTCTAACTTGTGACGTTTTTCATTTTAAAAATTAACAAGCTACAAAATAAGTGAATATTTTGTTTTGAGGAAGGCTGGGAAGTTAATTTTTTGGCATAATATTATTGTTTAGTGAAAAGTTGTTTTTGGCTGTGAATCAAACTACAGATAATATTTTGGGGAAAGTTTGGAATTAGGAGTTGGAAGCTAGGAAAAGTTAAAAATCATTAAAACAGGTCTGATTTTCAGACGATTTTTAACGGAATTTAAATTATTTGTGTTGGAAAATTCTGAAATTTTTTGAATTAAAAAAAAATGTTTTGGTCTAAACAGTCATAAATCATTAAAAAAGTATTAAACCTTGGTTTGTTCGATTTTTGAAGGAATTTGTTTGAGTACTTGACTATTCATACCGACAACAACTTTAATGAATAGAATTCCCACTTATCCCAAAAAGTGCAAATATTTAGTTTTAGGAAAATGATAGAATTTTGAGCTTTACTAGACGCAGGCTGAGATAGTAAACTTTTAGCAAAAAGTTTCCTGTGAATTACCGTTAACGGGATTGCATAAATGTAGTAAATTAAAGTCGGGAGCTAAGCAAATTAGTGCATCACGACAGTACTCACTTTTGGTATTGCAGAGATTTTAATTGTATGGGAGGAAAATTTTCTATGCCGGTGGGCTGACAGGGGGAAGTCCCTAGGATAATGTCGGAAGGGAGGCGGGTGGTAAATTTCTATTTTGCGTTGCGGCTGTTCAGTTAGGTCATCTCAACTGCATATTGGCATGACAAGAAACACCGTCACTGTAATTCGATGGATTCTGAACAAGTGAGGTGATTCTCGCACTTTCTATTTGTTGAAATACTACCCGAAGATTTTCTAGTTTGGGTATTAGCTCTTTATGGAAAACAAGAGGCATTTCCCAGGATCGTTGAACAGAAAATCCATATTCATTCATTATTCGTAGTTGAGAACTGAAATTACACAAACCAGACAATTGCGATAACATATTTTTGATATATATAAATAGGTAGTCCAACTAGTACCAATAATGAGTCCGTTAGTGTCTTATAATGTTAGCTACAGCCTCTCAGGGTACACGGACACGTTCCTCCTGGAAATTTGTCTTCCGGACATTTTTCTACCAACTATGTACGGAGGACATTTTCCTCCGACTGCCAAAATCACATCACTAAAATAAACCATGCTTCCTTTCCAGAAAACTTAAGCAATCGTATACAATCTTGAAAATATCCAAAATTTACAGACTGAAGCACGAAATTGAAAAGAAGTACAATTGTATTAAATGAACCTGACACAGAAATAAAGTTCACTCAAACTCAAACGACATAAGTGTATTGGAATTGATTTAGTTCATTTATTAACATTTACTGTAAACAAAAGCATACATTTTCTGGAAAGCAACACTAGTTTATTATTGTGGTGTGATTTTGATACTGGGAGGAAAATGCTCTCGGTTCGAAGTTGGGAGAAAAATATCCGGGTTAAACCGTCCGTGGGAAACCCCCAGGAGGAAAATGTCCTACAACCGCCTCTCAGCTCTATCTCTGTACACATCTGTTTTAATTTTCAATTTTGAGCAACTCATAGACAGTAATAGTCACTAAATAGGTAGAGATAAAATTGAAAGTCCAGTGCGAAAGTTTTTCGTTGCTGCTCACGCATACTGTGCAACGAGTAAACAAAGCAACTTCCATAAATAAAGACAAGGACAAGTACCTAAATAGGATAATCGTTCTGCAATGAGTCTATAAGCGGCCTGAGTGGCATTTCAGTAACTTAATATTACTAGATCTCCTTCAAATACAATACAACAGTGTAATGGCCAGAATGGCCTTAAATTATCATTAGTCAAGGAATAGGAAAATATGATATGTACTATAAAAACAAATAAACACTAAATTTTTAGTCCACAACACATTGTAAAGCAAATGTAAGTTATTTACAACTATTTTCAAAAGCAAATATTGGGATGGGTAAAGCTGAAAATACATTTCCAAGTACGTAGTGACTTTGAGTGTCTAATGTGCAATGTAATGGGCAAAAATTAAGAAATGTTTCACTCCAAACACAATAATAATAAAAGCGATTGGCTTACCTGTTAGGTAGATAAATATTAACATTATATCGCTTCAGTAAATCCACAGCTCCGGAGTACAGAGAAATATTTGGGCCAATAATACTTAACAGGTGTGGAAGTAAGACCATCAGTATATCCGTCTTAAACGGTTTAAAGTTAATTGTGTAAACGACCTTCTTATCAAAAGTTATCTAGAAAAAGAGTTAGTAGTTGGAAAAAGTTGTAGTACTTGGAGTGCTCTCAAAAAATGCATTCCACGAAATCACACAGATCAGGCTTATATAATATCTATATAATAAGTAAGTATATAATGGAGCACATATCGAGGCGTAGCACCAGAAATATTACACGTATAAAGGTGCAAGTGGTACCAATCGACGCAGAACTACGCCAGGAACACAGATCAAGGGCTACATTTAGAAAAATGGGCAAGCGTAGCGCAGGAACGGAGATAGTACAAAACGAAATTCTGAAAATTAGAGGAAAAAGAGGGGTTGCGCGTAGCGCATCTTCATTTGAACGGCTTAACGTATAAAAAAGTGAAAGGTATCGAAAGATGCAGAATAAACCAGGGAGTTCACATAAGGCGAGAACATTTAAAAAATGCTGCCCATAGACACCCCAGCGCGAAGCGCTTCAAAGGCAAAATGTGAAAAAAGAAGGGAGAACGGCGGGGGCAAAAACACAGACTGGCGGTGTGACAACAGACAAACATCAAGTGTCCAAAGATAGAGAAAACAATTATGCACATTTTGATACCTCACACGTCAACATCGTAGGACGTGTATGACAGATTTCCGAGGAGGACGTGAACCTTTAAACCTAAGAGAAAAAAACGTAACAAAATAAGGAAAAATGGGTCTCAACTTGGGACTCGGACATACAACTTTTAAACGTTTAACGCACGAAGTACCGCATTTCCTATAATAGGCCACGGGCCTGTATTATTACACGGGTCCGAGAGGTCGAAATTTGGGTAGTATTTTTGGGTAGTTTTTAAATTTGGGTAGTCTGTAATTGTACACGGGCCTTTAGGTATTCCTTTAAGTCATGTGCTATAACAACAATACTTAAAGATCCGTGTTCAACTATAGACCCGTGTAATATTCAGCTCCTCTGAGTGTTGCCAACACCAGGTTTGAGTTTGAGTTTAATTTTATTAACGTGTCAAATTTTTCAATATAAATACTGATTTCCAAAAACGGACACAAGCAATATAAGTAGCATAAATTAAAACTAAAATTAAAAATATTGACTTAAAAATCATCAGGCCATATCACATATTGTACCAGTTACCAGAAAATCAAACCACTGATGTCATATGATTCATGGTGGGTTATACAGAGAAAATATTCTAGGCACACGATTATTGACATACATACTACAAGACACAAGCTATAATACGGTACTCCAAGCAATAGGTGTTAATGTCAAGTAAAAGGGACATATTAGTGACATAACGGTTGAAGGACTTCTAGAGCATTTTCCTCTAGAGCATTTCACCCCCCTCCCCCCCCCCCCCGGGACAATTTTCTCCCAAATCGTACACAGGACATTTTCCTTCCAGTATCAAAATCACGTAACCAAAATGAGGGAGCGTTCCTTTGCAGAAAGTTTTTAATCTTAGATATTTCCAGAAATAAGCTACAGTCCTGAAACGAATTACTAAAATTCTCCTTTTCCCTATTTTTTGTAAAGTAATGATTACGTAAATAGTAAATATTAATTAATCATATTTAATATGTTAATATTATTGCAAAAATTTTGAAGTCCGACCTCAAAGCAAACAATGCTTGATTAAACATCAATCTGGAATCTACAATTAATTAAAAACAGAAATTCGTTTTCCAAAAAATAATGTATAGTGAAACGCGTGCTAAGCAATTTTATGAAGTAAAATAATTTAAACGAGCATTAATAATCATGCTATGCTGTAACTTTCACACGCAAAAATTTCTGTGCTCTAATATCACTTTTATATAACCGAAACGTCTTCAACTATATGAGAATTTCAAAGATACAAAAACGCTTCAAATTATTCTTTAAATCCTATAACGCGATTTACAATAATTACTGCGTCATACACTTTAGGGTGAGAGGGGTTTCAGAATAGACTATTTATAATTTTATGAAGGAGGGGAGGGGTAGAAATCGGCTATTTTTGCCTGACGTAACAACTGCAAGCTTAGGTAATATAACCTAATGTAGAATTTAAACTAGGTTATGCATAATAAATAGAAATAAAAAAACACGCGACTTTGATACTGGGAGGAAAATGTCCTCTTTAGAGTTGAGTACATGAATTTTCATCATGGTGTGTCATCATTTACTAAGCGACCCATCCTCCACATGGGTGGCGTTAACTGCGGCCGATCCGAATGCGTTCCACGTATGGGATATACGTATTTACATACGTATTTACATATAGTAAAATCGTTTCTTCAAATTCTCGCGCCACTGAAGTACAAGTTAATCTATGTAAAACTAATCGTACTATGTCAGCTGCGTTAACAGGTGACGCTAAACACCCGGGTGCAAGGGGTGTGGGAGGGGAAGGAGAGTGGTTAGGTGAGTTAGCTTAAAGAAAGCAAAATAGAAAGTATATTATATATACGATAATAGGGAGTCGAAGGGGCGGAGGGTGTGTATGAAAAATCCGGTGTAGCCACACTGTAAAGATGCTTGAAACATTGTTTTATTGGGATCGTCCATAAATGACTTCGCCTAATTTTTTCTTTTACAGTCAGGGTCCACAAATAACGTCACTCACATAACTATTTTATCAGGATCTTCCATAAATGACGTTGCCCAAATCACCACAATTTTATTGGCAGGGTCAATAAATTACGCCACTCAAATTTTCACTAATTTATTCAAATAGTCGATAAATGACGTCCCTAAACCTAAACTCAATGCCCTTTTAATGGCAGTGTCCACAAATGAGGTCACCTAAATATTAGTATTTTAGGACCCACCTGCTCCCATGTCATAGCTTTTTGCATATAATATTGTTTTTTATAAAAGCGGGTAGAGTTGAGTTTGTATCCGGTTAGTCGGTTCCCGTTTTATATATTTTCCATGAGCTTTTCGTATTAAAAACCTCTGAGAGGAATTTTAATATTATAGCTTTATTACGAACTCATGAATTTGTATTGTGAGTTGTAGTGTTTTGTTATACAGCTGTAAAAACCTCTGAGAGGATTTCTACTGTGTATTTGTGGCTGAGATATTAATTATGAAAATCTCTGTGAGAATTTTCATAAAAATATCTATGATTTCTATGAGCAAGAAATAATAGGTCCGACTCGTTGAGATTGTAATCGAATTGTGTTCTCTCTTTATTTTTCAATGTGTAATTTGAGTGAATTGTTTAATTTTATGAAAGGAAATGATGCTCTACTTAAATAGTGGAGTCATCCAAAGTTCAGTCTTGGTGACAAAAATAAAGAGTATGTATGTATTGATTTTGTTGGTGAATTGGTTTTCTTATTGTTTTATGAATGGCTTCTGTTAGCAATAACAGAGCCATAAAAAGAAAAGGGCCGAGTGGGGTGACTCGGTGCAACGTTCTTAATTACAGTGCTTAAGCACGTACGGTCAGTGAGAACGAGCTGATGCATGGATAATTCTCAGAAGGAGAATTATCAGCGTATTTGTATTTTTGTGTGTGTAGATATTTTTATGAGATGGGGCGGTAGTGTGAGTCACTACCGCCCTTACATGGAAATGTAGTATAAAAATAACTACAGATAAATGGTTTTGATTTTAGTAATTTTGTTACATATAATGAATGCAATTGTCATGTTTTGAGAAATAATGTTGATATATTATATGTAATAATACCCTCCTTTTTTTGATAGATAGTCCGTATTTGTAACTGTTGTTGTTGTTGTTGAGTAAGGTGAGTGTCACAAAGGAGGAGTAGATGTCAAAAAACATATTAGTTTAGTGATTAAGAAGTTGGTTAGTCAAAGGAGTACTTTGATACTTCCACCAGTATGGTGAAAAGGTGGTGGTGGTGGTGAATCGCTTGAGATGACTCTGGGTGATGGTTTAGGAGGAGAGTTGTCCAATAGAGGGGGAATTGTTGCCAGTTCCATTGATTTATCCTTTGGGTTTGGTGTGAGAGCCGGTCGTCGGGTTGATTTTCTCCATTTTGAGTAGAAGTTTGTCCAGGTGGTCCTGGTGATAAATAGAATGAGTCCAAGCAAGAGAAGAATGAGAATTGTAGTTGTCCATATGTATGGTGTTGAGGTGGAGGAGAAGGATGAATCCATCCAGGGAATAGGGTCCCTATCCACAGACTCAGGAAAGGTTGCAGTTAAGTTGCTCATGTTTAGTTTAGGAGTGAGATGCCAGTCAAGTCCAGCAAGAAACATGGGGTCTTCTCTTTCAATGAATATCAGGTCCAGAATATTTCCACGAAAAGTTTGATTCAGGATCCTGAAGGTGGTGCTAATGGGTTGTGTAAAGATACCAGAGGGACAGTCAGTGGTGCGTGTGTCTCCAATAGTAATCGGTAGGCCAGGGCAATAAATGTAGTATTTTCCATCATAGGCCTTAACTTGTACATTGTCCTCTAGGTCATGAGGTTGTTGAGGTCGACAGTTGGTGAGAGTGTAGAACTCCTTGCCGCCTTGGAAGGTACTGCGTGGTCGACATTTTTGGTGAGTCGTGGCCAGTACACGTTTTTTGAATTGTAGTTCCAGATTTGTGGCGTATATGCAGTCTTCTTTGATTGAGATGAGAGCATTGGTAGGACCAGTGTATTGTAGATCACAGGTCCGATTGTTGTGAATTGTGATAAGTTTGAAGGGATCGGCTTCCACTACGGTGAGAGATGTGTCAATAAGTGGGAGGATGAATTTGATGTTGGCTACCTCTTGGTCAGGGTCAAAGGTGCATGAGCAAAAATCCGCGAGTTCCATAGGACAGTCCGTCCCACATGGAAGTGTGAAATTGAGGTATTCAAATAGGCTATCGTCCATGTCTCCCTTTTTCCAGAGTTTTGCTGTACGAGTGAGAACTTGTTGGCTGATTGTGAGCCGAGACATAAGGTAGGCGATGGAGAATTCCAGTTCTACTGTTTCCGATCTGAGGGTGTTGACTTTAATTGTTAAGCTGTTAACTTGTTTCGCTAACGTGAGCATTTGTTGCTTTAAGATATTAAGGTGATTGGTATCCTTGTTGACTTTTGCCTCCAATCTTGTAAAGTGATGGGCCAAGTCGTTAATGTGATCGTGATTCACTTGTGTTTGCTCATGTGCTTGATAGGCCATGCCTAGGCCAGCACTTGTGACAGCGAATATAGCTAGGAGGGCTATAGCTGTGAAGATGAATCGCTTTGGGCGTCCAACTTGTGTAGGACACATTTTTTGGAAAGGTTCCAGGAATATGCGACGGTATTCATCGTTGCATTTTGCCTTAATGTCCGAGAATTCTGGTTTATCCGAAACGAGAAGTTTACAGGGGGAAACTAGTCGGAGTTTGAGATGGACTTGATTGTAACCTGTGACGGCAGGGTGGTCTGATCGTCTCCATATGATAGGGGAAGCATTGTCTATGATTGTTGATTGTGTCGACGGTAGAAGAGATAGTACACAGAGGGCAGTCATTGCAAGTGCGAGTGTGCTGATCCCAGCTTTGGAGGAGGAGTTGTCAGTGGTGGAGCGGGATGTAGAGTCCTTGTGTCTTGACTTCTTTTTAGGCTGCTCATTGGTTGTGGCTGCTGGAGTGACCTTAGTTATTGTAGATTTCACTTTGGGGGTTTTGTCCATTCTTTGGGGTTTGTCCATTTGAGAGTGGGTGTCAGTTTTCTTGGAACGTTTACGTGGGGGTTCCGGTGGTGATTCCTTGCGGGGAAATCTCGGTTGAGGGCGTTGTCGTCGTCCGGAGTTCCATATTTTGTTGAGGGCTTGTGGTGTAACTTGAGCGTTTTCTACCACAAATTGTGGGAAGTGGTCCACTGGAGCTGAATATGGTTTCCTAGTTCTGATCAGAATGGATTAAGGTGGCGCTGAGGGTTGCGCTTGAAGTATCTGTGGGGAATCCTTGCGTGGCTTAACCATACCAAAGCTATGTAGCTTATTTTGTAGTGAGATTTTTCCTATATGGGAGGAAAGTAGATGGATGGGTAGTAAGTTCCCATCTCGAACGTCCAGTGTGAGTTGTTTGTTTTCAATGAGTTTTTGGAGCCACTGTAGTGTAGACCGCATGTAGTCTGGAGCTTTGTCAAGTTTGTCATGAATTAGCTGCCATCCAGGGTCACAGTGGGTGCGATGTACGAGCGGCATTTGTGGAGGTCTAGCTCCTAGTTCAACTAGTACGTTGTGAATCCACATGCCACGCCAGGTAACTTCATAAATTGCACTTACTTCCATTTTGTTTGTTGAATATGACTGGGTGGGTTCTATATTAGAGCCCCACGAAATGACGGTGTCGTTGAGGGTGATTGCCGTTCCTGTGGTGCTTTTTGTAACATGGTCACGAGTTAGTCCTGAGTGAGACATCAGTACTATTTCCATCGGGGTTTCCAGTTTCGCATGGTACTGGATACAGAAAGGAGTATTTTTAATTAGGTATTGTAGTATCCCAATGGCTGCTGTTGAGTGTGTGAGAAAGCATGAGGTGAATTGTAGAGCTAAGCGTTGTACTGCTAGTAGAATGTCAGGTCTGGTGCTGATTGCAATTTGATATAGCCATCCAAGGACTCGGTGGTGGACACATTCATAGTTGTTGCGACCGACTACTTCCATATTGAAGGTGAATGTGAGAGGTTCATCTTGGTCCTTTGGTGGTTCTATGATAAACAAGTCTCTTAGGGTTTGGATGCGAGTTTTGCTGCTTATTTGTATCATGGCAGGATATACTGAGATATCCATGCCGAAGAGAAATTTGAATTGTTTTTCTTCATGGAAATGAAGAAAGTCAAATTGATCCACTAGAGAGTGGAGTCCTTGATCATCAGTTGTGGTGACCAAAAGGATATCTTCATGCCAATAGATGAATATCCTGTGGGTAGTTGTGCCTATTTTATATTTTTTCACAAAGAGATTGGGTACGTGGTCACTTGTTTTGAATTGGTCATCTGATAAGATGGAAGACAAGCTTATTTGTAAAGCTTGATTGGGTCGTCTTGGTAATATTTTGAGGAGACATACCAAGTCATGAGGATCTTTAAGCCGGAAGCCAGGGGGTTGTTGCATGTAGGTGGGGGTGTGGGGAGTCCCTTTTGACTGAAATTGTTTGTCCAGCACAAATTTGAATATGTGTTTCCCATATGTTGCTGCATCAGATAGAAGTAGTCTGACTAGGGTAAGATCCGGTGGTGTGGGAAACGGATTGAGTTCGGTGCCCCAGTGGTCTCTTGAACCGAGATTAAGGGCAAGTGTAGCCTTGAATTGGCCTGTAGCGCTATCCGCGGAATATGTCCAGACAGGTTCATGTAGTTTTTGTCTTGAGGTTATTTTTGAGTCTACATATGTCCATGTGTCTTGTCCAGCCATGATCAGCATTGAGTGGCGCATGGCGGCATTCCAATCATCTCTGTCAGAGCAGCGAATAGCTTCGTCATAGTCTTTCGGGATGTGGATTGGAGTGATGACTGAGGGTGGGTCCTCTTGTGGTGGGACTTCATCATTGTTTATTGTGCATTGTATAGACATAGGTTCACAGTTCCCGGAATACGGCGGAGAAGCTGGTACATAGCTAGTGGATTGAGTAGACGGGGTGTCTTGAAGCCATCTTGCTACGGCAACCTTGTCTGGTAGATTGTCCGACTTCTCTCGGTATTTTCTTGGAATGTCTGTGTCCTTGACCAGGGCAAGTAGGTCTATTGATGGGGCATCTAGACAGAGAACGTCATCGTTGAAGTCCATATCTCTTTGGTCCAGATGTGCAGTCCACATGGGATCTCTTTTGTACGAGGGTTCAGGCCTGATGGAAATTGGGGAGAACGCCGGTGATGGGTCTTCAACATCAGGGGTGATTGTTATAGAGAGATCCGCTAAAGGGGGTTCCTCAGTGATGGGTGTTTGGTGGACTGATTCAACTTCTTCATGAATGGCCGCCCGGAAGCATCGTTGCATTGTTTGAGTGTCCAGGTGGACGGTGACTGGGGTTATTTCTTGGTGACAGGTTGTTTGTTGTGTTATGGGAACTTTATAGAAGATCCATTCTCTATGTAGCAATTCTTGGGGTGGTGCTACGGGAATACGGGATGGGAAGTAGTCTAAATGAGGCTCATAGGAGTATTGTCCATTTGAAGAGTCAAAGAAATAAGAGCGCTTTTTGTCACATTCGTATCCCATTAGGTATCCTTGTTTGGTGTCGCCAGTCATTTTATTGTTTTTCATGACTTTTACGAAGGCAGGGGTGCCCCATATTTGTAAGTGACAGATCCGGGGAGCGGATCCTAGTACGCATTCGTAGGGAGTGATAATGTCTGTGTGATTAATTATCCTGTTGTGTATGTAGACAGCTGTGCGGAATGCGTCTTCCCAAAATTGATTTGTGATGTTGGATTGTATTAACATGGCCATGGTGGCGTCCTTGAGTTGATAGGTAACGCGCTCCATGAGTTGTATGTATGTAGGAGTTTGTATAGTCAGTTTGTTGTCGATGCTCCATTGTAGTAGAGACTCTGGGTCAAAGGGCATCTGAGAGTGAATTTCAACGGCGGTGGGGTTGTGTTTCTTGGATCTAAGCCATTGAATTGCTTCTGTGACTTCTTTTTGGATTTGATCCTTATTGAGGTGGGTCAGGAATGTAACTTGTACGTATTCTGATGATGCGTCCATTATTAGAAGGGCGTCTTGATTGCCATGTGAGGATAGTGAAGAGACCTGTACTAGTTTGAGAATGAGGACAGCGCCAATTGTTACTGGGTGGGTGAGGCCGTCATATGGTCTATTAAGGTCTTCAGGAGGTACTAGTCGTCCTGGGCGACGACAGATGTCACAGATGGATTCTGCGCCTATTGTGATTGCTTTCCCATTAGTGTCAACAGCTTGATTAAGAAAGGTCAAGTCAAGTCTGCGTTTAGGGTAATGACCCAGGCGTTCGTGCCAGCGTTCTAGGACTGGAAATTTGAGTCCGATTTCGGTCATGTCATCCTTTAGTTTGGAGAGGGGGCGAAATAGCATCACAAGTTGACCAGGGTCGTCCGGGCCTTGTTTCATTGTCTGGCCTACGAGAACTTTTTGTATGACCGTGGTTAGAACAGATTGCTTTTTGTTCTTCTTGTCTTGTGGAGCAACTTGTAAGGTTTCGCGTGTAAAGTAAATATTTTTGTTCCCACCTACGTATGTGATTTGTTCTTGGAATGTGATGCAGGATACGGAGAATAGATTTGAAGCCCCGGGTATGTACCATACACCATGTATGGCTAATGGATTCCAGTCATTGCCGTCAAAAGCGGAGACTAGAACTGTCCCGTATCCTGGAGACTGTACCCAGGTACCATCTGCCATTTTGACACCGGTTTCCTTTTTGAAGTTATAAAAGCTATAGAACCAATGTGGGTTCCCGCATATGTGGACTCCAGCTCCAGTGTCGCAAGGCCAAATGAAATGGTCCTGTAGGGAGGAGTAGCCTTCCTCTTGTATTATGTAGGGTGTGGGAGTCGTTTTGATTGTATCCAGGTGATGGTTTTGTTCATTTTTCATTTCGAAAATGATTTTGAGTACGTGCCCTTGTTGATCGGGTATGACCCTGAGAGCTTCCTTGTTTGGTTTCGCCCGGTGGTAAAAATTTTCCATCGCGGAGCGGAAGGCTTCATCAGGTATGTTGTGGCAGTTGATTATTGGTGGAGGTTTTCGAGCCTTATTTTAGGTGATTTCCTGACCATTTGTGGGGTCGGGAATTGTTGTCTCTTTGGTGGAGTAGCCCTTTTTATAAGGTTGAACCATGTACGCATGTCTGAGTTCCCATGTTGGTGTCCGTTTCGCATTGTCAGGAAATAGAGGTTGTTTTTTAGAAGGTTTTGTACTCTTCATCATAGTTTTGTTGACTAGATTTGCTGGAAAGCACCGGGATTCTTTGGTACAGACGTGGTCCGGTTCAAATTTGAAGGGTGCAATTCGTAAGCTGTTTTTTGTTTTTGAAGAGGCTGGAACTTGGTAGCATTGGGTTTGTGGATTGAATGTAAGCCCCTCGACTGCAGTTGGTTGTTCTGCGTCGTGTTCCAGAGTATCCTGGTTAGTGTACAGGGTTGGTACATGATTAATTAGTTCATGTGTCTGGCTTCTCCATGTGCATGGATCCATTGTAGAGTGATCATCATGATTATGAGGACAGTGGCATAAGTCCTGATCGCTTTGTATAGGATTTTGAGTGTCTAGGACGGCCATAACTGCTGGTGCATCCGGGTGGGGGATGTATTGTTCTATGTGGGCATATGGGTGATGGCTTTGTAGAACTTTAGTAGTCACTGGTAGTTGTGGAGATACCCAATGTCGTTTGAAGTGACCGTTGACCGTATGGGTAAGGTCATAGTATGTTTTGATCGCTCTGTGTTGATGTGGATCAAGATGAAGGGGTGAGAACCTTTGTTGAGTTTGTTGAGTTTGAGCGGTCATCGTCCTTGGAGGTGTGGGTAGTGAAGGTGTTCTGTTCAAACGTTTGTTTATCTTGCCCTTTTTTGATTTGCCCTCCTGAACGTGTGTAGTGGGGGTGGTCTCAGGTGTTGTGTCCTGTTCAGGTTGCTGTTCCTGTGAGGACGGGTACCATGGCTGCTTGTCTATCCATCTATTAATTGATGACACCAGAGATTGGTCCAGTGGATCAGATGGTCTAGTTTGTAGTGCTCCTAGCAGAGTTTAAAGTGTCTGCAGTAGGTATTGTGGGTCAGATTTTTTGTATTTGTTTGTTGGATTGCTGACCTTCGGGGATGGAGGCGGAGTCCCAGGGGGAGTGTGTCCCTCCTCTTCTTGTCCTTGTGGAAAGTCTGAAGGGTCATTGACCGTAGGGGGTTCATTGTAGACTGACTTCTGGTCATCTTCGGACTCATAGTTTGTGTGTGGTGAATTGGGTTGTTCTTTCCTTTTTGTGCCTTTGGACGGAGTCAGAGGATCGTCTGATTCACTTAGTATGTCCATGGTAGCGCCAGGTAATAATTCGAAACCTTGGGCAATTGCTTCTTGTGCATCGGGATTTCCGGTAGAAAGTGCATCTGAGTTTTGGAAAGGACGGACAAGGTGTTCAGGTATACATAGTCCTACTTCACATTTGTGGATTTTTGGTAGGAGGTAAAGATCCTGTTCTATGGTTCTGAATATATAGCAGTTGGTTGCTATATTGTATACGAGTTGAGGTGGCTCGATTTGTTGATTTGATCTGTGGGGATTGCCACAGGGTTTTGGGCTTGGACGTACCATAAATGCATGTGAACGGTACTGCCTTGCATTTTTAGCAATGACTTCCAAAGTGCGGGGTAGCGGATTTCTACCTTGGTCCACTGGAACGTCTTCCTCATCTGTTGAGTAATAGTGTACTGAATCTTCATCACTGTGGATGGATTCGGTGGAGGCGGCGAGTAAGGCTGCTGGGGCCTGTCCTGTCCCTCCTAGACCTTGGTTGGTCGATCCGGGTTGATTGTTTTGGTTATTTCCGGATGGATTGTTTCCAGGTTGATTGTTTGTCTGGCGGCGAGATTGTGCACGACCTCGTCCGCGTCCTCTTCCTCTGATTCCAGAGCCATGTCCTCTTATGGGGGATGGGTGATTGAGGGCTCTCGATCTGGGAATTGGAATTTCTGTGGCTTTTGGGTGGCCTATTTTCTTATTGATGCAGATTGCTTCACTGTGTCCAATATTGAGACAGTGACCGCACCTATCCGTATTGGTTGTTTCTGGGGGTTTATTGTCATTGTTTGTGGATGTTCCCCTGCCCATTGTTTTAGCTTTTTCTCTGTGAGCTTGTTGGGCTTGCCTTCTGAGGTCATTATCTCGATTTTCGCGACGAGGGCGTCGTTGAGATTGTGCAGATAGTGCTGAAACCGTGGGTTTGATATTGCTGCCCTCCTCAGGTTCCAATGTGTTGTCTGTTGAGCTCAATAATGATTGGAACTTTGCTTCTGTTTGCGCGTCATCTTCCATGGCGTACCATGTGACTAGGAAGTGTTTGTACTTATATGATTCTGTGAGGGTTTTTAGGCCAAGTGCAAGTGTGAGTCCCGCGGGGACTTCCGCTCCGGCTTGTTTGCATTCTTCTCGAACCCGGAGTAGTTCGGCGAAATAATTGGAACCTGTAGTTTCCATTTTGAGGTTCACAAGTTTTAGGAGGAGCTCCGTCCGTTTGGTGGGAGGAGTCTTGGAGTATTGTGTGCTGAGGAATTTCATCATTCCTGCTGCGGTGGGGTAGCATTGCAATTTATGGGCGATAGCATTGTTGACCGAGAGAAGGATGACTTCAATGGCCATTATATTTTGTAGGTCCCAGTCCTCTTGAGCTTTGAGCTCCGTAGTATAATCCGTACTGCCTGCGGTTGCGGTGACTTCTGGGCGTTTGCATGAGTCGTCAAAATATGATTGTAACCCGTTTAGTTTGGCTTGTTGGTCGAATCTGTTTTTCCAGTGGTCATAATTTTGGAAACCCACCAGGCGGGGAAACGAGAGTTGAGGTAGGCGAGCAATAGGATTGGAGATGAGAGAGAGTGTTGCTGCATGGTCTGAATTTGAACCCATATTGTCTGGTTCTGGGGTAGATTGATGTCTACGTATATAATCGTCTTGAGTTGTGACTAGTAGTTTGAGAGATTTTAGTTTTGTATTCCAGGCCTCGGTTTTCTTGTCTTGTTCTTTGTAAATATTGCCTATGAATTTGTCGTAATAATTACAGGTGGCTTTGTGTTCGTTATTGTAGAATATCCGAGCAGCGTCAATTACGTCCTTTGGATTTGAGGTTGTCCAGTGACGGTCGTATGAACCTTGGGAATTTTTCTCTGCGCTTGTTTTGTAAAATTGTTCGTATGGTAATTCTTGTAATGCCGGGGGTTGTGGTGTTGGTTTTGTAAATGGTGCGATAGTTATGTCAATATCGCTCACTGACGGTGGATTGGGTGGGATTTTAGTTCCTTTTGATTGTGACATATGGTTGTCTTTTCCTGTCCAGGGGGATGATCAGGCCCTCCTTAAGGATGTGAAATTTTGAATTGTAGACAAAATTCCGTCTTGGTCAGTGCTTTGTTATTTCGGGGTATTGTCCCTTGGTAGGTCCTTTTAGGATGGACTTGTGTAATCCTCTGTAAATTGATATTGTTGTGTTGAGTGAGGAATTTACTATTGATTTTGTAATTGTGGCCTTTTCACGTTCCTGAAAAAAAAAACCTAATGCAAAGCCTCTGGGAGGAATTCGCAAAGTTTTGTTGAATTGTGAACTTAGGTAAAGCCTCTGGGAGGAATTTACAATAAGTCACTGGGTTATTGTGTGCCCAATCAAAAATTGAAGTAAAGCCTCTGGGAGGAATTTACAACAATTACAGGGTTATTGTGTGCCCTCTCGGATATTTTGTAAAAATTAATGTAAAGCCTCTGGGAGGAATTTACAATTAATTACAGGGTTATTGTGTGCCCTTCCGGTAATTGTGGGAATGAAGTAAAGCCTCTGGGCAGGAATTTACAACAAACCAATTATATAGATTTTTATAGTAAAGCCTCTGGGAGGAATTTACTTAAAATCTGTGGGTATTTGTACCCTTCCGAATTTTTTTTAAATGTAGTAAAACCTCTGGGAGGATTTCACTACAGTAGTAGGGTTATTGTGTGCCCTTTCGGAATTTAAAAATGAGATAAATCCTCTGGGAGGAATTTATAACAGTTTTATTTTGTAGATATCTCTTGTGGTTGTGAGATGTTTCCCTTGTGTTTGGTTGTGGGAAATGGTCCAGGTGGATTGTGATTGTGATTGAATTTGTCTTCCTTCCTGGGGTCCTTGGGGAAATTCGGGAGCGAGGTCTGAAGTGCTGCAGTCACTCCAGATCCGTCCGGGAAGCGGGCTCCTTTGTAGCTCTACAGGGTAGAGATGTGCATGATAACGTATAAAAGCGGGTAGAGTTGAGTTTGTATCCGGTTAGTCGGTTCCCGTTTTATATATTTTCCATGAGCTTTTCGTATTAAAAACCTCTGAGAGGAATTTTAATATTATAGCTTTATTACGAACTCATGAATTTGTATTGTGAGTTGTAGTGTTTTGTTATACAGCTGTAAAAACCTCTGGGAGGATTTCTACTGTGTATTTGTGGCTGAGATATTAATTATGAAAATCTCTGTGAGAATTTTCATAAAAATATCTATGATTTCTATGAGCAAGAAATAATAGGTCCGACTCGTTGAGATTGTAATCGAATTGTGTTCTCTCTTTATTTTTCAATGTGTAATTTGAGTGAATTGTTTAATTTTATGAAAGGAAATGATGCTCTACTTAAATAGTGGAGTCATCCAAAGTTCAGTCTTGGTGACAAAAAAAAAGAGTATGTATGTATTGATTTTGTTGGTGAATTGGTTTTCTTATTGTTTTATGAATGGCTTCTGTTAGCAATAACAGAGCCATAAAAAGAAAAGGGCCGAGTGGGGTGACTCGGTGCAACGTTCTTAATTACAGTGCTTAAGCACGTACGGTCAGTGAGAACGAGCTGATGCATGGATAATTCTCAGAAGGAGAATTATCAGCGTA
Organism: Dicyrtomina minuta; assembly: GCA_949802685.1. Classification (NCBI taxonomy): domain Eukaryota; kingdom Metazoa; phylum Arthropoda; class Collembola; order Symphypleona; family Dicyrtomidae; genus Dicyrtomina; species Dicyrtomina minuta. The sequence continues at coordinate 25,588,527 of OX461810.1, forward strand.
TTTGTATTTTTGTGTGTGTAGATATTTTTATGAGATGGGGCGGTAGTGTGAGTCACTACCGCCCTTACATGGAAATGTAGTATAAAAATAACTACAGATAAATGGTTTTGATTTTAGTAATTTTGTTACATATAATGAATGCAATTGTCATGTTTTGAGAAATAATGTTGATATATTATATGTAATAATATTTTTTAAGCTGTCTCTTCAATACCCGTCCATGACTGAATCTTATCCTGCCATTGGTGTCAGACAGGGTTGTCAATATGCCACTTTTTTATAGAAAAATACTATGACAGCGGTAAATACCGGTATATAGTGGTAAATACTGGTATATACGATTATGAAGCCTAAAGTATTTAAAACACGTGGTAATATAATAAGGGGTGGTAAATACTGTTTATTTGACACTTTGGCACATACTGGTATATACTGGCATAAAGTGGTAAATTGAAAAACATTTGAATTTTTTCTTGGCATATACTGGCATTTATACAAGCACAGAAGGGGTAAATTTTTTAAAAAATCTTGAAAAATGACAATGTTCAAAAGTAGCTACCAAATCAATCCATACAATCTATGCTATTATGGACGGACAATATAATATGGCGAAGTTAATGAATAAAATTTACAATAGCTCTTCATCAAATGGATCATTGAAGAGACAATTTTCTACGTCTGGTTGCGTTCAAACTTATTCAACAAATAGGTTTTACCATGATGGAATGACGAACCTAACGTTTTGTTTCTATGGATTTAGGTCAAAGAACGAGAACTCGATTTTAACGATTACACTGACGAATAATTTTAGATTAGCAGTATTTAACCACAAAAATGCACAATGATTTGCTACATCTTGGCTGAATCCTGAACTCGTTTATTGTGGCATATGCTAAATAAAAGTATTTATGTAGCAACTACACAATTCATTTCCACCAAATAGGATATGATTTTTTGTATTAGTAAGGATTACATATATTTAGTATTATATGCTGTTGAGTTTTTAATAGAACTAGAATTATATTACCACGTGTTTTAAATACTTTAGGCTTCATAATCGTATATACCAGTATTTACCACTATATACCGGTATTTACCAGTATTTACCTCTGTCATGGTATTTTCTATAAAAAAGTGGCATATTGACAACCCTGCTAATAAGCTTTTACAATCCATCGATGGAATAATTCGAATTGCGGCATAGGAAATGATAGGGATACCTACAAATGCTCTGACAAATATGTTGTACTCTATACCTAATGTAAATGGTAGCGAGCTGATTAGGGCCAAATAGGAAGCCGGCATCTAAAACTTGAACTCAATGGAAATACTAAAAACTTCAAAAAATAGTTTACTTCACGAAATTAAAAATTTTGACCCGGAACAATCAAAGTGTGTTGACTATAAATATCCCTATTGCAGTTAGAAGTACCTTTGAAAGAACCAAAACTAAAAAGACCAAACTAATTAGGGATCATATAAGACACGGATTATGAGAACTGGTGCAAACTTTCACAAAAAGGTCAAGTCGTTGTCCAATTTTCAGAATGGCCATCAGCCAGCAAGTGGATTCATTCTAAAATTGGCTTTCTACATCCGAATGGATAGCCGCTATAAAGATGGTAGGAAATTTTTGCCAGTCAACGCACCAAGGATCTTTCTGTTGCGGCCATGGTTGCAACGAGGCCGAAACAATAGGACATATTCTTGGAAAAATGTTCAGGGAAGAGTTGAGTCGTAACAATCGTCAGGATGCTGTAATAAGACGTCTTATTGCCGATGCAATGAGTAAAGTTGGGTGGAAAATACTTCAAGAAATAGAATTGATCAAAGATGGATCAAGGCGCATACATATTATAGATTATAATAACCAAAGCTCAAAACAAGGGTATATTCTGGAACCTACAATAGGAATGGAACAAAATACCACGCAATAAGCAGAGGTTGTTGACTGGGAGAAAAAAGAAATCTATATAATACATGCATTTTATACGTTCAACACAAGCTCTGGCTAAAGAAATTGAAGTAATAGGACTTAGAAGCTAGAAGCACGCGACACGGTTGCAAAATTCTTTGTGGATTTTATGAAATCCCAAGGACTGCCGTCCTTTCATATTGAAGATATTGTGGCTACAGTCTTAATGAAATCAGTACAATTATGTCAGCCTTTATTTGTTCTTCCCTGCACCTAATTTGTAGAACTGTAAATTGAATTGCACAACTTTACTTTGTAATAATTAACATAAACTAGATTTAAAACATTTTTGTAATCGTATAAGAAGTCCACTGGGCTATCCTTATTGAAGGACAGTGCAACTTTTTTTTTTGTGAATAAAAGTGTCTTTACATACAAAAATAAAGCAGTCGTGCTTGGGTGAGCGGTTAGGACTGCAGACTATAACGAAATTTACGGTCTCAGACCCGGCTTCAATCCTCGGCCACTGCTAATCGTTTACGGCTCGGTGTTGTACGGTAAACGTCACTGGATGGTTGATTGAAACCCAATCTACTTCGGTGCTCCTTAGTGACCACTATTTACTGTAGGGGCCTAAGGAATGAGACACCTTTACTGTGGAGGGGGGGACGGGGATATGTGAAAGGGTACAAAGACCGAGACGATCTAACGCGGTAGCCTCCTATTTCCTCACCCAGTGACTGGTTGAGTCTGGTTGTATAAACTTCGGTTAAATCGACCCAATGAATAAATTATTATTATTATTATACAAAAATAGCCAAATGTCAATTTGGTTCAGTATAGGCCGGTTGTAGGACATTTCCCCAACAATATTCCAAATTATGATAGGCATTTTATGCCTGTCAGGCATTGCCTTGATTTTGAGGGAGAGAATAAAAAAGCTTTTTAGACGCTGAGCAAGCATCTATTGAAATGGTTTTGTCGGTCGGTCTGTCCGTTCATTGGCCGTGCTCTACAGGTCACAGTTCTTAACTTATTTCTTTCAAACCACTTTTAAACTCTCACAAACGCGCGCAAGAGGTGCCCAATAGATTTCGATGGTGTTCGGACCAACCAGTTATCCACAATTAACAGTTGAATGGACCCATGTCAAAACTCAGGAAAGTGAGCTGCCCAAAAACCGATAGAATACGTGTGTGATCAGACGGAGAATGAGAATGCACATACGCAATTTCAAAGTTCTCAAAGAATGTCTTGTGTAGAGGGGGGAGGGGCAGGACGGGGGGGGGAGCTTCTAAACATAGTGCAAATTGGCAATTTTCGATTCCACTTACGGGCCTTTAAACACATTTCACACGACCACAGAAGCGCCACGCCAGACTTGTATTGGTTTGAGAAAGCATATAAATAATGTCAAACAGTAAATTACTATATTAGTACTGCCACACTCCCATGTAGTGTTGTAACTTGTTAACAATAGTTCTTTTCCCTTGAAAGATTTAACATAGGAGAATCTGTGATTGTGCACAAATGTTCTTCAAGCTGTGCACAACATTTTCCGACGTTAAATCTCATAATAAAAGAACAAACTTGTTACATTGTACACAAGTTACAAAACTACTCCCATGTCGTCACTTTAACTCAGGGATAGTCCAAAAATGATGTAAACCGAAGTATCACTCTTTAGAAGCTAAGCGTTAGCTTATTGAGCATCTAATAAAACAGATTTGTCTGTCGCAATTAGCAGTTGTATGGAGCAACTCTTAAATTTTTTTTATATTTTTATTTCTAGGCAGATATATGTACTTTACTGTAATGACGTATTATCCATCATCATACGATCCAATCATCATGAGATCATATTTGACGATGTTAGCCGTCACTGTTACTCAGACCAGGGTATGCTATACAGCTTAATGTCCTAATAACCCCACTTAAGTCTTGCCGCACAGCAAAAAGCTTATATAAATCGTTGTGTGGCAAGGTAATCTTTTACCCGCTTACTTTAAGGGCTGGCCTGTGTTGCCTTAAAGGACGCAAAAGAGCTTCCAAACCCCTTAATAAAACTGAATTAAAAACTATTCTGTGGATACAAAATCGAGATAGCTGAGTAGGACTGTCCTAACATTTTCACATCTATGCGATTATAAAAAAGGACTCTGTCTATAGGCAGGTGAGCGAAGCCTCGCTTTAAATATTTTAGCGGTTACTCTAATTGCTGCTACATGCTCTAAAATATTACTCAGGTCTAAAATAAAAAAACATGTGTAAAATATAACGTAGGTGAGAAATCGGGTTGTAGGACATTTTCCTCCTGGACATTATCCCCCCAGGACATAATCCCCCCAGGACATTTTCCTCCCAAATCGTACAGAGGACATTTTCCCCCCAGCATCCAAAACGCATACCAAAATAAGCGAGTATTCCTTTACGATTTTCTGCTTAGTTTTACCCTGCTTAGCCGTGTATCTTTTTTTTTACTATGACATGTTTCGCATTACCTAGCTTAAGTCTTAAGTTATATTTACCTACAGTATATTATTTCGTTACCATATGCTGATACGATTTTAATGATTATTTAAGCATTTTTATATACAGTAAAATCCGCTTATAAGGGACTCTGCGGGACCGGCAAAAGCTGTCCCTTATAACCAGAATCCCTTGTAACCGTTTAAGGGATTTCCCTTGTAAGCGGATACATAATACCTCAGACTTAATTTTTATTGTTAGCTTAAACAAGGTCAAGATATATACAGCTTTGTCCATTACATGCAAATTTTAAGTAATATTTAAAAAATCCGGCGCTTCGCGCCGGATTTGTCGACTGGGGGCCCGAAGTAGATGCTGAGCTTACAGCAAATAATTGCTTCAATAAAGAAGTAGAGCCTCATTGTGGCAACGCTGAAACTACGACAGCGCCTAAATCCTTTTTAGCTTCTACTTGAATTTCTAATTTTATAAAGTCGCAACAAACAACTGGGGGTTTATTTAAATAATAATACTTGAATAAAGTCATTTATGAACAATCCGTGTATATATTCTTGTGACATCCTGCGTTCAAAGTATCTGTTTACCTAATTTTTGAACAAATGCAGAGCGGATCCCTAAAATATTGATGTTTAGATGAAATCATTTATGGAAGATCCCAGTATAAATACTGGAAGCATTCCACTATATGGGTTCCCGCTTACCTCATTTTAAAACTAATGAAGGCGGGATACTTCAAATAGTAATATTTAAACAACGCCATCTATGAACGATCTTCCTATGACTACTAGTAAAATCATATGTGGAGGACATACGTCCACCTAATTTGTGAACTAATTACAGTGGGGATCCCTAAAATGGTCAAATTTGTATGACGTTATTTATGGACGATCCCTGCATGCATACTAGTAAAATCCTATGTTAAGGAAATATGCCAATCTAATATATAAGCTAATGCCTGCCTCGATATATACAAAGTTGCACTTGGGTGAGAATAAACAAGAGAAGTTCAAACTTTTATGTCAGTCGGCCGCTAATCACGTGAATGTCTCATTAAACAATGTAATTGGTTGTTGGATGCCCATAGATTTTACACCCGGTGTGTTTAAACATACAAAAGTACATGGGCAAACTTTAGGTCCGAGCACATGTACGTAAATGTAACCTAACACCTGATTACCTGATTCTTGTAGCTAGCCAAAAATATAAAACGATTAAAAGCGTGAATTCAATTTATAACTTGTATTATTTACACGAGATCTAGTATTTCACTTTTTCACTCAGTGCTGGCAGTCTTTGGCAGTGAATTATATTGCAATAATTTAGGGAAAAAAATATTTTGTAATACAGTGAATATAACTAGAGCAATATTAATTTACCATTTGACTCGTCGAAGAATTATCCCTCTCCAAGCCTAAAAATTCTGACTGCAACTAATCTTTTATTATATACACTAACAAGTGACAAGTACAGTGTGATGCGGGAATAAGCTTCCAATTTCCGATGCAAATTTTTGTTTAATTTTACAAATTCGGGATTAAACAGCGTTAGTAAGGAGTTCTCGTGTGTAATAGTAGATTATACGGATTGGGTAGTGTTCGTAGTGGCTGGTTCGTAGTACGTTGTTGGTAGGACTTTATTTGTATGACGGGTTTCGTAGTTTGTCTACTTTTCGTGGGACGTGTTTCGTAGGCAGAAGATTTAATTTACATTCAGATGCGTTGGTATGAATAATATATAATTATGAATGATTTGAATTTGAGTATCATAAGAATGGTGCGATGAAAAAAGCGAGGTAACAGTAGTTTACAAAATATCGGTTCAGTTTGTAATCAGCTCCTGGTAAGAATGGATTCTTCTTCAGATATAAGCGAATTAGCGAATTTGAGTTTGAAAAGTCTGGATATTTGGAAAATCTCAGTGACGAAAGTGGAAAAAAATAGCACTAATTGGAAAAACTAAACGGGGTGGAGACGTTGTCTGTTACGATGGATACGAGTTCACGCAAGAGGGGAAAGGAATATTAGGAAGTATTAACTTCGTGTGTCGTAGGGTTAAAGGACGTGCTTGTCCTGGTCGTATTATGTGGAACGCTGATAAGAGCGTACCTAACTGTAAGAAAAGACCATGTCGGACATTTGCCTTGTGTTCTGGAACAGACAAAAACTAAAGTTTTAACATTGTTAAAAAGCAAAGCATTAAGCAGTTTGAATGACAAGCCTAGTCAGATTGTAGGCGATGTACTGAAGTTAATACTTCCTAATATTCCTTTCCCCTCTTGCGTTTCCCATCCATCGTAACAGGCAACGTCTCCACCCCGTTTAATTTTTCCAATTATTGCTATTTTTTCACTTTAGTCTCTGAGATTTTCCAAATATCAAGACTTTTCAAACTCAAATTCGCTTATATCTGAAGAAGAATCCATTCTTACCAGGAGCTGATTACAAACTGAACTGATATTTTGTAAACTACTGTTACCTCGCTTTTTTCATCGCACTATTCTTATGATACTCAAATTCAAATCATTCATAATTACATATTATTCATACCAACGCATCTGCATGTAAATTAAATCTTGTACCTACGAAACACGTCCCACGAAAAGTAGACACCCTACGAAACACGTCTTTACCTACGAAAACATTCCTACGAACCAGCCACTACGAACACTACCGATACCGATTATACAGGTTCACAATGTTCAATTTTCCCTCGGTAGTTGACGGGTGTTCTATGTTGAACTAAATCTAGTAAGAGATCGTCCATAAAAAATGCCGATGGTAAAGCTAGTAGATTTGTGCTGCTCACATAAGTTATGTCGTCAGGGTGGGGTGGTCTTTATAGGGTAATAATTTTGATGATATATTTTGTGGATCATTCCTTAGTAAAGACCTATACTCGCCATGGGTACCACGTGTGAATTTGCCGTCTTGCTTTAAAATTACGTATGTACCTTCCATGAACATAATAGCTGGTTTTTATGGCCATTTAAACTAAAATTTCAAAAGTTGGTCCATTCAGCTGCTAATTACGAACAAACTATAATTTGGATCATTTCCAAAAACTATACAGCACATTGCGCTCGCATTTGCAAGCGATTAAAAGTGGTTCGAATTAAATTACTTGAGAATTGCGACCTGTAGTGGAGTTGCTACAGACACGAAGACAAGCGTACAGACAGACAGACGGACACAAAACCATTTCAATAGATGCAGCTAAAGCTCAGCATCGAAAAAGCCAGTTACTGTTGTTTGCTTGCTTTTAACGAGCACTAAGAATCTTATTAAAAAATTTAATAATAATTTTTGTCGTATTCGATTTTTTATGCTTAAACTAATACAAGTTTATCTGATTACATCTATTTGCTTTAAAATCTCTAACTTTAAGATTTCACATTCTTGTTCAATGGTGAACGAGTTCTTTTTCCTCTTCGTCGACAAAGCCAGATATCCCTTTAAAGCGGATCCCTTATAAGCGGATTTCACTGTAGTTCATATTCCAATTTTATATTTCAACATTAGAATTCAGTATCTGTAGTTTGATTTTGTTTGAATAATAAAAGTAATAATGCAGTACATTAATTTCTGAGTGTGAAAGTTTACCGCAACATATGATTATTAATGTCATTTTAATTACCTATTTACTTCAGTACCTAAACTCAGCACAAGTTTTACTATATACGTATAACCTATTGAAAACGAATTTCTATTAATAATTAATAATGATTGTAGATTCTATATTGGTTTTTAACTAAGCATTGTTTGCATTAAGGTTAGACTACAAGATTTTTGCAATATTACAGACATGACATTCGTTGCCTTTAATTAATAAATATTTGCTTAATCTTTACATCACAACAAAATGGGAAAAGGAAAATTTTGGTACCTATTTCAACTTCAACTTAAGATTTTTGCATATTAAGGAGAAAATCTATGAATACACAAATTTTTAGTAAAGGAATACTCGCTTATTTTGGTATGTGTTTTGGATGCTGGGAGGAAAATGTCCTGTGTACGATTTGGGAGGAAAATGTCCTGGGGGGATAATGTCCTGGGTGGATAATGTCCGGGGGGGATTATGTCCTGGGGGGATAATGTCCAGGAGGAAAATGTCCGTATACCGAGAAATCGAAAGTCCAAAAATTTAGAAGAACTAGGGGCGGTCTTTGCTAGGGATTCAATTGCTAATGCTTCATTGTTCAAAAATAATAAAATCCAAATTGGAATCTGGATGTGGCGTTTTCCTAATAATGACATCCAGCATACTACGGTTTAACTTTAATCCAAAGTTTAGTACTGCTGAAGTACTGCTAACATACAGCAACTTTTAAACCAATATATCCAGTTTAAATCATTAACTTGCAATTTAACTTCAAAACAAGAACTAAATACCTAATAAAATATAAAAGCTGCACAAACTTCGACACTAAAGGTATATAGAGTACCTACCTATATTGAGGAATCTTCACACAACACCAATGCAAACTAAATCTTCAGGAAATTTTTACTGTGCGTTTGCTTAAAACAACAATTAGCAGCGAGTGCAATATTTCCAAGGCATGAAAACAATACTGTAATTACACACATTCAAATAAATGCACGCCAGTGTACTTCTGAAACCGAGACAGGAACGTTAATCATGGACTAACGACGACTTATATCCTTAGAAGGTTGCATAAAGTGTTTAAAACCTCATTGTAGGCAGAGTAATGATGCTAATAAAATCAAAATCGGAATCTTATTAATCAAAATTGATGAAATGTAAATTAAAATCTGAATGTGACGTTTTCTTAATAATTACATCTTTTGAATACTAATAATGCTATCACATTTTAAATATATATACATTTCTTACTAATGAAATCAAAAGCAAAAATATGATTAGTACTAAGTGATAAATTCAAAATCTAAGTCAGAATTTAGTTATTCTGGAAAGTAGTTTTAATTTTAATAATGAAATTTCTTTCACCTGAGTAATATGCCCATTGTTGCAATCCAGTTTTGAATTATAACTATTTCATAATAATGAAATCCAAATCGGAATTGTATTTTTGCTTAGTAATGAAATCCAAATCCAAATTGTATTATAACCAAGTATTGACATCCAAATCCAAATATCAGAATTGTATTTTTTCCAAGTAATGAAATCCAAATCGGAATTGTATTATTTGGAAGTGATGAAATCCAAATAGGAATCTGGATGTGACTTTCTACTAATAATTAAATCCTTTAATTCTGAATCTAAATAGTTTTTATTGATGCAATCTTTTAAATTCAAATATTTCCTACTAATGAAGTCAAAATTAAAATCAAAGTAATCCTTAGTAATGAAATCCAAATATTTATTTAGTTTTGGCGTCATTCTAATAATTAAGTCCTTTGAATCCGAATATTTCATAGTAATGCAATCCTATTTATAATATGAATAGTTTTAACTAATTTAATCGTAATCCGATTCTGAATATAATTATTTCCCTTTATTGAAAGCCAAATCAGAGTCTGAATTTGACTTTTTCCTGTTATTGAAAATACATATTTGAGTCTTCGTTTTTTAGTTTAACATCTTTGTATTTATTTAAGCAGATATATGCTAACCAGAGTGATTGCGTCGCCATCCAATTATCAGAGACAATTTTAAAACCTACGTGGGGAGTACTGTTAACGCTTTTGCATGCGTAAACCCTTTTTTAAAATATTAACTTGGGTATCAAATAGAACCCAAAAACGTGTATGTTCGCAATGACGTTCGAACTTATAATAAGTACAGTTTTATTAATAAATTGTGATTTTGGTATCTTAAAACAATTGGCTAAAAATTTCCCTAAAATCTGTTTGACCTGCAATAGGATGAATCATTTAACTTGGTATTGTGTGAGCATATTAAAGTGTCATCAAAGCTGTTACATTCCGTCCGTAGGACGGGCTGGGTTACTTGTTTATTATATTCTCACTCCAATGCCATTACTTAACTCCGGGGAGGTCCATAAAAGATGTCAACAAAATTTTCACTTATTTATTAAATCTCCAATTTCAAGCTATAACTTTAACTCCGGGGGGTCCATAAATGATGTCTTCAAAATTATAACTTTCTCTGTCTTTCAATCTGTCTGTATGTCTTTCCATATGTCTGTCTGCCCGTCTGCCTGTCTTTCAGTCCGTAAGTTGCGTCCTCTGAGAGGAAATACTAAGAAATTTAGCGTAACGAATGGCCTTTAATTTAACATTAGGAACAGCCTTTCCTGTTTCGATAAAATACGGCGTCTCTATGGATCGTCGTTTAGCGTTGCTAAAATATGTTTCAACTCATTTGTTGAAGTCAAAATTCGCTATGAGCTCAGCATCTACTTCGAGCCCTCGGTCGCCAAATCCGACGCGCCGGATTTTTTATACCTGAAGTAATTTTCCCCAACTAAGCTCTTATGTTAAACCAAAACTAAATTGACTGGGATACCCTTTATTTCCGAGCATTGACTTTTTGCTAGAAGCTTGAAATAATCTAAATTTCAATTTAAGAACCTTTTTCAAAAACTAAATTGTGTATTAGTCAAGTTGCACTTACAAAGGAGATTTTGTAAGCCCCAGAAAGGACACTTTTAGGATGCTCATCGATATGCGGTAATATTAATGAATCAGTAGGAGGTCCATCAGCTTTAATATTTTGTAAATTAAGCGTAGATTTACTTGAAGCAGTCGCAGTAGCGGGACCTATTTGCCCTCTATTGTTTTGGCTACCATTTGTAAAATTAGTATCTCGACGTGCTGCGGAGCTTGTCAAGCCTGGTGAAATACTGTGAGCACCATTTAGAAGACCAGCTGGACCTCGCACCAATGTTGTTGGAGTAGTAGTAGACATCGACGTAGCAATTTTTTCATTAGGTGCTTGTAACGGATTTCTACTAGGTTGAACAGGAATACTTTGAATATTCGTTTGAACTGATGCACTATTTAAGAGACCATTTAAGTTTTGCTTTGGGAGCAATGATTTTCCTTTTGATGGTGGCCAACACTGTTCTGTAAATGTAGTTCTTTTGGGAAAATACGATTTCAGATCTGAAAGTTTCACTATATTTAGGAAATCGCCGGATATTAATTCCTTTCTTACGCCTTGAACTTTACAGCACACTTTAAGATAAGCTAAGTCCCATCCAGACAACGGCTAAAATGTAAATAAAATATATGTTAATGAACAAAAAAACCAAGTAGGGCACTATCCCACGTTATAAATAATCGAGTTTCCGCAAACTTACTTTTGCCTTTTCTTTAAGAATATCAGTCTGCCCTTCAAAGTAAAACAAAGGAACTCCTTTTTCACATTCCTTTTCATTTTGAACCACAGTATACGGAATTAAAGATTCATTGTTAACACGGACGAAACCACATCGAGAAAAGTCGCTGTCTTTGTTTTGCCCCCCGTTAGCCAGTACTTTGTAGACAAAGATTAAGTATGAATAAAATTCTTCCACTTCTCGAAGTGTGACAATCAGATCTTTCTCAGCAAAGGGCTCGTTGCCGAAAAATCCATCGCAGTGCCAAGAGTTTATGTATGTCAGAAGCTTTGCTTCGGCTCCAGTTGCCTTAATACCACAAAAATAATCAAGTAAATTACTCATGAATTCTTGGACAGACAATAAAATTCTTAAAACAAAACAAAATCCGATTTAGCGACCGGGGGTCCTAAGTAGATTCTGAGCGTCAGCGAATATTGGCTTTAACTTGGGTTTCCAACCCTGAAGCGTGTGAAACAACCTGATATGTCAGTTATATGAAATGTTTAGTTTATTTTCTGTCTCAGAAAGAATTATCTATATTACGTTGTCTATGACTCATACTTTTATTTCACAAGCTGAGAAATTAGATCGTATTGTGCAGGTACTGAATGATGGGGTAGTTACTTATGATGTTCATAATAGTTTTAAGCTTAAAGTATTGCGGACTTCCGCATTATACCACAAAAGTTATCAATACAGAGCAGTTCAACTATGGAATAACTTTACAAGGGAAACCTTGTAATAACTTCGTTAGCGTCTCAAAAGCTAAAAATAACCACTCTTAATAACACGGTATACATTTTGTTCCCTTGAAGGTCACAAATATCCACTCTTAATACCACGGTATACAGTGTGTTCCCTTGAAGACCAAAAATAACCACTCTTAATAACACGGTATACATTTTGTTCCCTTGAAAGCCAAAAATAAACCTGCTATATCTTCATTTGAGTTTGAGTTTAATTTTATTAACGTGTCATATTTTTCAATATAAATACTGATTTGCAAAAAATCATCAGTCCATATCACATATTGTACCAGTTACCAGAAAATCAAACCACTGATGTCATATGATTCATGGTGGGTTATACAGAGAAAATATTCTAGGCACACGATTATTGACATACATATTACACAGATTAGCCTTAAAAGAACCCAAATGACATAATTCTAATTCATTAGTATCCTCACTTACAGTACATTTAATATTCTCAGGTAATTTATTCCATTCACTTACAATTCTATAAATAGGTGAATCATGGTGGATAAACCTCTTTAACCACAGACCTTAACCCAAACACCGGTCACTAAGTACAACAAAGCTACCTCAAATTTCGTTTCAATTAAAATTTGTCAGTAAGTCACATCAACAGCCTTTTTATAAATACTACTTATTCATCATAATTGAGCCAAAAACCTCAGCATCTACTTCGAGACCCCAGTTTACAAATCTGTCGCGAAGCGCCGGATATTTGTAGTGAAATATGCCAATAGAGTGGCTCTCGATTTAGTGGAAACACCGATGTACTGCATGCTAAAATACGTCTCATCAGTCACGTAGTAATATGTATAGTACAAATCCAGAGGAATAAGTTTTCATACTTCAATTTGCATTAAATGCACTGACACTTATTAGTATGAGCGATCATCGGCCATTACATGAGCAGTGGCGACTAGCCATTATACAAGTAGTAATCACTTCCTACTATATGAGTAGTGGCCTAACTTTATAGTCCCAAAAATTTTTACTTTCCCTGAAAATGCACTATATCGAGAGTTTACTGTACACAAGGAACCTCAAGAGGCGTGTCCAACTCCAATGCAGTCTATATATCGACATACATACTTTCGTTTTTGTTTTTTACACCCATCTAGGACCCATTTTCAATTTAACCTCAAATCAAAGTGAGCTATGTTATAAAAAAAATCCGGCGCTTCGCGCCAGATTTGTCGACCGGGGGCCCGAAGTAGATGCTGAGCTTACAGCGAATAATTGCTTTAACCTTTAGGCTACTGATTGAACAATTGTGTGTTAGCATGGAAACGGTACCGGTACCCGGCTGAACAATTGTGTGTTAGCATGGAAACGGTACCGGTACCCGGCTGAACAATTGTGTGTTAGCAAATTACAATGTGTGTTACAAACGGTACCGGTGGCTGATTGAACAAAAGTGTTCAAAAATAAAACAATACTCGTAGCCTGGTTGAACAACATTGTTCAAAACTAAAATATGACTGCGTGACTGGCTAAAAAATTGTGTTTCTTGTCAATTCAATAAAAACTCAAGAATTCACCAGGCTACGGGTACATTTTTATAAAAATACGGCAGTCGGTAGTGGATGTTAATTTTGTTGATCGATCGTCCACAACGAGTATTGTGTGAGTGGTTTCTAAGGCCAACGTAACATATTTATTTTTTCTTTGCAGTAGGCTAAGGGTTAATAAAGGAGTAGAACCCTATTGTAGCAACGCTTAAACTACGACAGCGTCTAACTCCACTTTAGCTTCTACTTGAATTTCTAATTTGATAAAGTCGCAACAAATAACATAGGGATTATTCAAATAATAATACTTGGATAACGTCATTTATGAAAGATCCGTGTATGTATTCTTGTAACATCCTGCGTTCAAAGTATCTGTTTACCTAATTTTTGAACAAATGCAGAGCGGTTCCCTAAAATAGTAATATTTAAATGACGTGATTTATGGAAGATCCCAGTACGAATACTCGAAGCATTCCATATTATGGGTACCCATTTACCCAATTTTAAAACCAATGACAGGCGGGATACTTGAAATAGTAATATTTCTCCCTAAAGACAAACCCTGAATGCATATTAGTAAAATCTTATATTAAGGATATATGTCAACCTAAGATCTAAACTAATAATAAATAATAATAATTTATTCATTGAGTCGATTTGGCCGCAGCCCATACAACATTGGTTATTTACATGTTTGACTTTACAAGGGTAATTGATCCTTGGTTTGATATAATAATAAGTATGTTTGATTTAGTATATGTATAAGGTTATTTCTTGATTATTACTTCGCTGAAAAGAGAGCATGTTGTCAATTATTCTTACACAGTATATAATAGGCATTGATTGGAGTCATGTTACGAAAATATAAATGATAAAATATAATATAACTATAAATGTAGTGTAGAGTATTTCTCTAGGTGTTGCAGTAGAAAAATAAGGTAGTCATTTGTAGCTTAATGAGAAGGGTAGGGGGGAGGGATGAAGTTAATCAGGCCTCTCCGATGCATTCATAGTAGAAATTAGTCTTTATAGCTGTATCCCAGAAGTTAAAGAGTAGTTCAAATCCCTCGATGTTGTGGTATTCGTAAAAAATATGTTCCATGAGGGTCTTCCTAGTTGGTCTTGCGTCGCTTAGTTTTCTCAGAAATTTGGTTCTCGGATATGCGTAATGTGAACAGTTGAGCATTACATGGAAGGTGTCTTCCTCTTCCCTCCCACACAGGTCGCATTCAGATGTCTCCACGCGCTTCCATAGTCTGTTAATTCCGTTGAGGTTAATGACCTTTCCTCTAAGCACAATTCTAGGCAGTCCAGATCTTAGATTTAGTATGAACTTCACTGTGTTCCATGCTAATCCCATTTCAAAGTATTCCGATCTTAGGGCGTGTTTCTTCAAGCGGCTGTAGTATTTTAATGTGCTGCAACTTTGCATTCTTTGTACGTCCATATTAATACAGCTAAGTCGGTTCTTCTCTAGGATTGCAGATCTATGTTTCTTTAGACACGCACTGTTCAGATTCTGGAGCGTTCCTTCCATGGATGCATCAGCAAAGATCTTTTTCACTTGTAACATCGAGTTATACCTATTGTCTGTGCCTTTAATCTGTATTATCTCCTCATAGCAGTTTTTTGTTATGCTGTTTTCCTTAGAGTTGATAATTTTTCCAAGAAACGTCAGCAGTGCTTTAAATAGCTGCATTTTGATGTTTATCGCTCCTGTTTCTAGTCTCAGGTAGTATCCTGGTGTTGAGTTTGATGTTTCCGTAAGCCTTCTTAGAAACACTGTTTGAAACGTTTAGAGTTCTTCCATGTAACGTAATCCCCAGATAGGAGCAGCGTAAATTAAGATTGAGCTGACAAGAGATTTAAAAAGCCTTACATGTATATTGGTATCTTTCAATTTTGCACGGTAGAAAAGTTCAAATAGCTTTGTTTGCGCTAATCTTGCTTTCCCAAAAAAATGTTGTTTCGCTTTATTGAAGATTCCACTGTGCGTAAACGGGACGCCAAGATAAACGTACTGTTTTACAATTTCAATGGTTTGCTTTCCCATTTGAACTTAATGGAGTTGCTAATGTTGTTGCCTTTGCGGAAGATCATATCTTAACTAATACCTGCCTCGATATATACAAAGTTGCACTTGGGTATGATTAAACAATAGAAGTTCAAACTTTTATGCCATTCGGCCGTCAATCACGTGAATGTCTCATTAAATAATGTGATAGGTTGTTCTAGTCTGTGTGAATTCCCATAGATTTTAACCCGGCGTGTTTAAACCTTTAAACATACAAAAGTTTATGGGCGATTTTGATTTCCTTGCATATGTACGTCAATGTAACCTAACGCGAGCTGAGACCCGGTTTTTAAGCTCGGTCAAAATAAAATGTAAAATATTTTGAGAGTTGGTTCATTTAACTGCAAATTCCAAAACACCTAATTGATAAATTACAACCAAAAACTATACAGCTAATCTGCATCGCATTTGTGAGAGCCTAAAATTTATTTCATTCGAGTTAGTTGAAAAATGTGACCTGCGGCGTACAACAACGGAATGGGGAACATGCAGAGAGAAAGGAGGACGGACGGACAAAACAATTTTATTAGATGCTCTTTGAGCTAAAGCTCAGCATCTAAAAACTAGGAAACATGCGTTAAATGTTATTTAGAAGTTTTTGGAAAGTGCAAATATTTCTATTTACGTTTTTTTTTGAAGTGTAAAATGTTCTGTTTACTTGTTTTTCAAAGTGTAAAATGTTCTGTATACATGTTTTTCAAAGTGTAAAATGTTGTATTTACAGGGTTAAAAATGTACAAAATGGTCTATTTACATGGTTTAAAAAAGTGCAAAATGGTCTATTCAAATGCTCTGGGACATATTTCAATATTTTTGTAGATAGTACATAATGTTTTAAGCTAATAATGTAAATGGGTCATTTAGTTTTTCACATACGATATGTTAATGTCAAAAACATGAGGAATAGCTAGCTTCTTCTTGAGAGACGTGGGTCTTGCTTTTTGGACCACCATAACGATCACAACAACTGCTACAAAAACCGCAACTACAACTACCTCAATCACAGCCGCAACCACGACAACCGCCGCTTCTTTTTGCGAAATCTTGTTAATGTAAGAACTGGAATGTAAACAGCTGCATCTGCAAAACTAGGAATAAAATACAGTTCCCAAAACAAAAATATGGATCTCAATTTTCAAAACTTTTCCCACCACTTTCCTGGTGCAATTGATATTTACAGTTGTAAAAAGTTAAGGGACTAGTGTTTATCAGTAGTAGATTTTGGAAAAACAAGCGGTGGTTGTGGTGGTTGTAGTTCCGGTGTTTGTAAAGGCTGTTGCGGTGGTGGTCATGATGCTCAAAAAGCAAGACCTAGCAATTTCCTTTATAGCTTTTAACTTATTCCTTGGGTGACTACTAAAATATTAGAAACAAAAAGTGATCCTGCTTAAAATGTATCTATTTGAACAATGCGATAGACGTTTGAATGGTTGGACCTTGAGTGTTGGATGAGAGACAATGATATTTGAACAATGCGATAGACAATTGGATGGTTATGGACCTTGAGTGTTGGACGAGAGACAATGATACCCACATTTCATCGTAGTGGTCATCGTAAAAATAATAAGGAACATAGAGCATGTAAAATCACAAAGACTTTGTGACCCCAAACACTCGACTTTATTGTTTTCACATAAATTAGTAAGTGAAGATAGGTATATACACAATGTGCATGAACTCATCATCATGATCATGATCATCATATCATTATTATTACGAACAATTTCATTGACTATCACCTTACCATAAATGTTTTCGCAAAAACCGAAACTGTATAATATCATACTATTGAGATTGGTCATTGACCATTGACTATTAGAATCCACAATACTGCATCTTTTAAAACTAATTCCAATTTATGTCAGCATGAAATGATCCGCCCAGGAAGTATGAATTCAACGCAGTACCATTTATACAAACTAAATACATCTCTGTATTTAAAAAGGAATAAGTAATGCATCAGACAAAAAAAACAATAACTATACCGGTACCGGTAATACAGTATTGTATTGTATTGTATTCGATTTATTTAGTTGTCAAAAATTTACATCGAAACTAATCAATGATTTTCAAAATCGGACAACATCGAAGGTTAGAAGTTTAAGTCGGAAAAGAATATCAAAGATTGTAGTAATAATGTAACATATAAAACAACAATATATCACATTTTTACAGAATTAAAAATAATAATTGTATGAATTAGTAAATTGATAAAAAATTTTAATTTTTAAATCCTTACATAACGAGTTCCATAGGCTGGAAGTAAAAGAAATTGCTAAATAGTAAGAAGATAAAGTATAAATAAGAGTTAAAATAGAGAAAAAGTACATGTAACCTCATTGCTTATCGAAATGGTTGT
Source organism: Dicyrtomina minuta (assembly GCA_949802685.1). NCBI lineage: Eukaryota > Metazoa > Arthropoda > Collembola > Symphypleona > Dicyrtomidae > Dicyrtomina > Dicyrtomina minuta. The sequence goes on from OX461810.1 coordinate 25,606,892, forward strand.
ATGATTTTTCCTACCCGGACTTTTACTACCTATTTAGTTTCTACGCGGATTTTTCCTACCCGTACTTTTCCAACCCACGACCAAACCTAGGGCTTTTCCTACCCAAGTCCAAAAAAGAAACTGCACATCGCGCAAAGAAATGCCCACAACTTTTGCATTTTATTATAACCTGGAGATAATTTACGGCACACTCATAAATAGTTGTGCTTCTGTTTTATGTCTACATAAGGAATAGTCTCGGGTAGGAAAAGTCCTAGGTTTGGTCTTGCGTAGGAAAAGTCCGGGTAGGAAAAATCCGAGTAGAAACCATATGGGTAGGAAAAGTCCGGGTAGGAAAAATCCGTTTACCATCGAAATTGGTATCAGCGATGAGATTGAGCTTTTTATTAGCGGAGAAACGATTTTTGATTAGTCATAAATTAGGTTCTAATTAGGGTACATTTATCAGAATCTAATTTCGTTCAGTGATATTGCGACAGTTTTTCAATGTTTTAGACAAAAAGGCTACTTTTCAAAAAATCCCCATAAAAAGTGTGGTATGTCATAAGAAGTGAAAAAAGAGAACAGATATTTCTATTTTCAAGGTCTTCAAGTGATATATATTTTCGTCAAAATCCGTCGAGTACATCAAAAAGGTTCCAAATCTATACTATTAAAAGGCAAGTTGTATGTATGTCCGCCATTTGTCATGGATACCAAAAAACCATACAAATAAAACAAGTAAGAATTCGTTGCTGCGACGGTAGCTCTATACTACTATAGTCCTACCCCCGACCCCCGTTCATGTTGACTTACTTAAAACTAAAAGCTATGACAACAGTAAACATTAGGTGAAGGTTATGACAAAAAAATTTGAAAAAAGATTAAACATTTTTTATCCGAAGTTCAAAATTTTAATAATAATAAAATTAATTGTCATTACAATAAAACTTTTACTGTAAAAAAGTAACAAACAAATTAAAATGAGTGCATGAGAAAGGGAAAAGTTCCTATTCCGGGTCTCCCATTGCAACATGGTCGTATACAAAGAAGTGCTTTAACTACAGGGAAAGAACATTGTGTAACTACTATAAAACAGTCCATCGTATGTCTTAGTGTTTTAAACAGACTTTAAAATTCAATAATGTCTGTAGAATATGTGTATACTATATGTATGTTTACCAAAATGTTTAAATAGGAGGGGGAGGAGGTAAACCCCAAAAAACACAAGGGGTGACATGTGGGAGACCTCCACGTCCACGATCCACGTTGGTTTACCCTGGAAACACTTTGCAGTGGCTGATGTCCCATTACCCTCGAACCTCAGGGGCAACTAGGGGGGTCCCACTGTAATTTTTGAGGCAGTATGTGGGGATTTTTAGGTGGTCCCTGTGAAAATATCAACTTGAGACCAGATATGAAACAAATTTTTTTTACAAGTTGTTAGTGTATGCTGATGTTATTGTTGGAATATTTTTAATTTTATGTTGCCCGTTAGCCGCCAATCATTTCTTGAATGAAATAATTTAACATTGCGTAGACGGGTCAACATGTCATTTGCATTTAAAAAGTACTACGCCAATTTTTAATGAAATTTCAAAAAGCGATATCTACAATGTAGTAAAAAGGACGCTTTTTCACGTGGGCTTACGATAATTTTGAAAAAACTAAAATTTTGATTTTTAAGGGTCACCACAAATGTTGTGATTATATCAGTAAAAATTGTAATTTTTGTTTTCGCTACCATTTTTACTGAGATAATAACCTAAAAATCCCCATATGTTGCCTCAAAAATTACAGTGGGTTCCCCCTATCAAATTCAACCCTCCCCCCTCAACAAGAAAATACGTCATTTTTGCCTCCTTTTGCACACCATCCCCAAGTCGCTCTATAATGTTATTACATTTTTTGTAGAATTAAAATAAAAATTATTTTGCAGAAATAAACCGAAACACAAAATTAAAATATAAAGACAAAACAGGAAAAAAATAGTGGAAACGGGCCTGTGGTCCATACCCAAGCAGTATACCGTGCCCGTACATCATGAGAGTCGTATTTGTAACAGATGGGGAGGGTGTCGGTCATGCGGTATGCGCCGGACCTTGCCCAGGTTTGAAGGGGAGCGTAGAAGATGTGTAGCCTCACGGACAGGGTGCGGGGTATCCACCAGAATAAAGGCGTCGCACAGGGATGGTGCCCGCATCCTACCCGTATGGCTAAACATTCTCTTCTACACTCCCTTTACAACCTGGGCAAGGTGTATGCGCCGGATGGGTGGGGTACGGAGTACGGATACTCTCCCGTCTGTTACAAAATTGCTATCCCCGTGCCAGGCCCTCGGCCTGGCATGGAGAATGGAGAGGGTATCCGTACCCTACCCGTTTGAGTATTAATGCCTCTTTTTCTAACTCCGTTAGGCCTTGGGCCAGACAGGGAGGGTCCCCTCCCTTAACTTTGCTAAAGGGGTCCCTCATGTATGTACGGAATAGGACCTTCGAGGGTATTCCTATTAATGATCATAATTTCTACCTATTTACATTTTGTTCATGCTTTATCCTGTAACATATAACCTTACACGGACACAGGCGAGCGAAGCGAGCCATAACCGCTAGTTATGTGTATGGGCACAAATAAATAATACTCTACATGATTCGTCGAAGGGAAAAGATGACAATGACAAATGAAACGATGGATTCCATACCAAGCTAAGTCCATGCGGCCCGGTAGGGAGCATAATGCATGTGCGAGCGCATGATTTAGCATTGTCATTCTGTCTGAGTGGTCAAATGGACTTAGCTTGGTATGGAAACAACCGTTTCAAATAACACGATACACTACATATTACTGCCTGTTAATGCTGCCATTAAACTTAAACTAAATATTGCCCCTTGTTTTGGAGGTAATATTTTGATAGGAATTTCTACCTCACCAACGTAACGGACTAATTGCCCATGCGAAAGGTAAAGTTTGGAAACTCACAACAATAATTTACCACAAGAAAAGAGGAAAAATAAAAAGAAAAATAATATAATTCCTCAGGACTAATAATGCACAACCTCCTAGCAAGAAAGTCGAGTGCGTCTATGTACCCCTGTAGCGATTAAATATATACTCCTCACAGCTTCAAAGTTTCAAGTTAAAGACGGCTTTATATAGTCGCTCTTCGCTTATTGACCAGTGTGACCAGGTGAAACTTGAACTGACCCCAAAAAATAAAGTGACACAGCAGAAACAATTGTATTTTCTTCGTTTTCACCGCGCAATACTTAAATCTATCGTGCAATTTATTTTTAACGGAATTTATAATTTTTTTTCGATTTTTACTAGACTATTTATTTGCGTCTCTAACTTGAAATGGCTAAATAAAGCCGTGGAGAGTATATATTTAATCGCTACACGAATACATTTAGTCCTTTAACAGACGGCTAAATAAATTACATTGGCCTGGACTGTAATATATCCTACACCAGTGCCGGCATCAGCCCTTGACTTTAACTGGAAACCAGTAAGTCTAGATAGTGGTAGAATTAAGAGGCACTGATTCACTCGGCACTATCGAACACACACTAGAAAATTAACTAACTAAAGTAACAATTAGTACTTAGCTGGGATCCTTAGTGAGATTTCAAACTTTTACTTTTCTTTTTATTGTAAAAATGGTTTAAGAGTCCGTCATATTCAAAATCCATGTTCGATTGATCGAATTGTTCCTCCGCAATGAACATCTGTCGCATTTTTTATAAAAAGAACTTGAAACGGAAACGTATGAGAATATTTGAAAAAAGATGACATCCTATGTTAAAGATAGCTATATACGCAATGCCTAGGATGGTGACAACGTGGGTTGGTGGGATCTAAAATTTGGTATATTTGGGTGGCGCCATTTGTGCTCGGCCTTTTCCTAAATCGATTGCCAAAAAACAAAAAATTATTCGTGCCTGCCTGTGATCGACCCCACGCAACCGGAAAGATATGTGTGTGCCTTATCAGTCGCACTGCCTCGTACCATTGCTAAACGAAAGAATTTGAACCGTATATAACACTTTCAGTTCACGTATCAACCAATGATAAACTAATAAGTCAGAGCCTTACACACACGTTAGCCAGACGAAAAAGGAGCTGCATTCTAGACTGGTACAGTCCAGAATAAGGTACCAGTAGCTGTTCATAGTCATAAACAGCGAACTTTAAAAGATTTTCAGTTTGAACTTGGAAAGTGGATTTTAAGTAAGCGTGATAACATTTACATTTAATCTAATTTTGTATTTATTACACCCGGCTGCGTGGCTTAGGGGAGCTTGCTGTGTCCTAAATATTCCTCGGCAGATTATTTTTTAGATCTGTTGAGGAAACCGCAGTCGGCAGTCAGTTTAGACCCTCCCGCACGAGATTGGTACAGTGATAATACTTGGCTTGGGGGGGGGGGGGAGTTTGAGAGTTGGATGAATGAACAGACAGACAGGCACGTACCATTTTATTAGATGCTTACGCTCAGCATCCCGTTTACAGGGCAGCCTGGTATAATAGTCGTTGGTTTGGGACTGCAGCGTGGAACTAGAAGATCTCCATGCTCAGGTCTGAGCTCCAGGCTTCGAGTACCAGCTTAGCTTTTCGGCATCCCCCGTCCTCACCATTTTACGGGTTCCTATTCATTACTACATGTTACGGAACGTGCGTATCGTCTATAAACGACGTTTTTCAAATATCATAGTTTAAAGTACACCATGCCATGCACATACGTACATGGGTTAAAGGTAGTTAGAGATTGCCTATAAGTGACGTTCTTCAAGCAACTTAGTTTTAAGTATCCCACTTACGAACTATAGAAGTTTCTGCAATCATTTTTAACTTTATGTCATGCACACACGTATATAGATGGTGACGGATCGTCCATAAACGACGTCCTCAAATATCAGTTTTAAGTACCCCTATTTCCAACTTTAAAATTTCATAAACATATGTCGTTAACATAGGATGTTACTAGTCTCCAGTTGTCATTTCGGTGCTTCTCGCACCCGCACCATTTGTATTGATGCCACACGCACCGGTACCACTCGTACCGCCACTACTGCGGCCTGCACGTTTTGCAGCAGTGCCACTCTTGCCAAATATGCTCTGATCTAGTCCAGTATTTACCGAGACCATTCGTGCTTGCACATATAGACGAAGTGAATTCGAACTGTACGAAGTGGAAAATTTTGTGCCATATTTTATTCCATATGTGACGTCATATTCCACATTCAGTATAATTCTGAATTCCTGCTCTGCGCGATTACATGCACTACCATTTTAGAATTAAAAAATCCGGATTTGTCCACTGTGGGCCTGAAGTAGACGCGGAACCTTCAGCGTATATTAGATTTAATAAATTTGTAGGTCCTCATTGTAGCAACGATCGAAAATAATCTAGTAGAAATTGGGATTTTATGGTCAGCAGCAGGTATTTCTTGATTAAAATTTTGCTACTTGTTTTCGAAAAAAAATTCAGGAATGATTTAGATTACGTCATTTATGGACTATACCAATAAAATAGTGATACAGGCAACGTCTTTCGTAAGCCATCGAAATGAAGAAGGATAATACGAGCGATCTATTTACAAACACCCAAATAAAATAGCGTTATAATTGGTGATTGCTCTTGGTATATAATGTCTAAGTGCTACGATTTGATGTGTGATAATGAGTGAGAGACCAAAGCCGAAGTTAGATAACAAGTAACGAATTCACAATTTATTGGTTTACTGATAGAGTTTACAAAGTACAACTTAAGAGTTTGGAAGTGTGTAGAGAAGTGACTATCGGTTAGTCGCTTTCGCTCAAATTACAACTTTTGTTTTACTTATAAATACGTTTCGAATTTTAAAACAAGGACCACGTCCTTCGACACATCCGCTGAGGGAAGGTCATAGAATTCATGTCAGCTGAGTCATTCCCAAATATTCGCTGAGCCATGACATTCATCCCAAATTACAACCCTGAACTCATTCATACATTTTGAAGTATCAAAACTAACTACATGCCTGTGCCCCGCACATTACAACAATAGTAATAATTTGGGCTACGTCATTTATGGACTATCCCAATGTAAGAATAGTAATGTGGGTAACGCCATTTATGGACTATCCCAATGTAAGAATAGTAATGTGGGTAACGCCATTTATGGATCATCCCAATAAAGTAAAGATAATTTGGGTGACGAATCCATCAGTTGTTGCCATAGCCAATCAAGCCATACTAATCAGCATGTTGATTAGTAAGAAAAACTGTTTTAATTGCAATTACACTGATTGAAACAGCTCAAATATCCATTGCAGTGTAAATTTTATCAAACAGTGATCGTGGTATGCGTAGTAATATACTTGGGAAAAATTAATTTTAAAATAGAAAACTATAGCGAAAAATCAGAGTTTAACTGTGGTAACGGTAAATACCTGGGGTGGTTCATTGCCACATACTTGCATATACTTGTACAAAGTGGTAAATTAAAATGGTAAAAATACAAAAATACCAAGATTAAAATTTACTTTTTTAGAATGCCAACATTTAATAGTACAGTATGTAACACATAATTTGCTAAATTGTTTTACCTCGAGATGTCAAGTATGTAGATGCTTTAGAAAACTATAGCGAAAAATCAGAGTTTAACTGTGGTAAATACTAGGGGTGGTTCATTGCCACATACTGGCATATACTTGAACAAAGTGGTAAATTAAAAAGGTAAAAAATGTCATACAAAAATACCAATATTAAAGTTTACTTTTTTAGAATGCCAATATTTAATAGTACAGTATGTAAAACATGATTTGCTAAATTGTTTTACCTCGGCATGCTAAGTATGTAGATGCAATTATTATTAAGTGACTAAACGATTAGGTTTTCCTAATTACAACAATTTAATACAGTAAGCCCACATCTAGATGGCTCCAGTATAAATTAAAGCATAGCACAGAGTCCGTATGTTACTTAGTACTTATTCATAGCGAGGTCGGCAAAACGACCAATTGAGTATGGTTCAGTGGTTAATATTCCTCAAGGACATTCTTAGCCAATGAGATGTTCGATCGGTAAAACATGAAAAATGAACCTAAAAATAAACTGTACTGTGTATAACCTGATGGTTGAAGTACAACACTACTAGTGCAAATAATATTATTGATAGGTGTAATAAAATTCATGATTCAGAAAAGTACTAAAACTTTAAACAATTAGAGCAAGCTAATATCTATGAATGATTAATACAAATAATTTTCCACAATTCAGATTGTATAAGAGAGAAAGATAAACTTTATTCAAAAGAACAAACTTAACACTGACCTCCATCGAGGGTAGCCTACAAGACTCAGTATACGGATCAAAAATTGGTTAGCTTATAAAAGTAGTTTTTTTAAACTTTATAAAATAGATAATTAATTTAACGAATTAGGTATTCGGAACAGTCGAATATAAATGGTGTTGGCAAATCTGTACAGATTTCTTCAAAACTGTTGTTACAATATCTTTAACAAGGAAAGATGTTAATGCTTGTGATTTCATGAAATCCAGAAAAAATTTTGTAATTGTCCCTCGAGCCCCAACATAAAGTCCTATCACCTCAATTTCCTCTAACCCAAGCTTTTGTTGAAAGTACGGAATGCAAGGATCATAAATTAATTTTTTCTCCTTGTTTACTGCCTCAGCTTGTTGAGTGTCATTCTGTTCCATTTTAACAGTAGGATCCAGAATTAAACCTTTTTTAGAGCTTTGATTGTATGCAATAATATCGACTCTTCGTGAGCCATCGCCAGTACACTCCACCTCTTGCAGAACTTTCCAGCCGGAAATTTTCATAGCCTCCGCAATCAAGCGCCGCACAGCATGATGTCTGTTATTACGAATTAACTCCCCCCGGAGGCACTTTCCAAGGATATGTCCTAATGTTTCAGTCTCGCTACAACCATGGCGGCAGCGACATGATCCTTGGTCAGGTTGGGATTGCGTTCACCGGCATAACATTGCTAATCATTTTTAATGCGTTTGTCCATTCAGATCATGAAAGACCAGTTTTTAAAATAATTCCATCTATTAGCTTGCGGGCATTTAGCAAATTGTATTACTCCTTGGCCTTTTTGACGAAGCTTACACCAACCTTCATTTCCAAATTTCTTAAGTGATCACGAATAGGTTTAATTTTCTAACCACGCACAGCAAAGACTGCTTCACGAACATCAGGCGGAATGGCAAGGAAATCTAAAGATTTTGACTGATCGGATTCAAAATTTTTGATTTCATACAAGATTGCATGTTGTGACTGAATTAAAATTTCAGTTGCGTTAAAACTTTGAATTCCTGCTTCCCATTTAGCTCTTACAAGACCCAATTTTCTAACCTTGGAGGTTGAATAAACCATGTTGGTTGGCGTGCTAGTTAAAAGACTTAAAATTTCTTTAGCTGAAGTTCGGATGATTTGATTAATAGAATCAAGGAACTTTGTCGAAAGTTTTGTCAATGGGGCGTTCTGAAATGAATATATTAATGTAGGCCAAATATAGTTCTTCAAGACTTTAAGTTTTTGATCTGGTCTTAACATTGGCGTTGATACAAGTTTTTCAATCTGATCGTTAAACTTTTTTGCACATTTGCCCTCGTCAAAAACATTAGTCATTAAATGTCACACTAAGATATTTGATGTTTTCTTGAGATCCAATGCACCTTATGAAAGTATTGCCATTGACCTGAAGAGGATCTTTACATAATTCACCATTCACAATGCTAATAGCAAAAGTTTTTGAAGGGCTCATTTGGAGTCCTATTTGAGTAAGAACTTCAGAACTTTGCTGATACAAATCAATTGCTGAATTTCGCGAATGGACAATGAAAGTGGTATTATCTGCAAATTCGGCGTTAGAAACACTTGGGTGTAATGAATGCAATCTAAAACCAAACTTGTCTGTTACTTCTTTTTCACTTAATTCCTGCACCATGGGGTCAATAGACATATTAAATAAAAATGGCGAAAAAGGACTTCCTTGCATTACGCCTCTTTAAAACCTAATAATCCCAGTCTTTCCATCCCCTGTATTTATTCGTGTAAAATTGTCGGAAACTAAGCTACAAGCCAACTGCTTTAAAAGGGTTGGGGCAGGTTTTGAATGCATTTGACGAAAAGTGTGAGCATGACCAACGTTATCAAATGCTTAGGACATCACAAAAACATTGGTACAATTTCCTTTACCTTTCTTAGCCTTCTGTAAACATTCATGAACAAGGGATGTATTAATGAGGGTACCAGCTTGATTAGTAAACCCTTGTTGGTTATTATTCAGACTTATGAACCGCCTTAATTCTTTGTCTAAAATCTTCTCAATAATTCTACGAATAATGGAACTGACAGTTATTGGGCGCCAATTCTTAGACGATGAAGCTTCGCCGCCTTTGTAAATAAGAATAGTTCTCGCTTAGTGCATGAAGAAGGGCACATAATTCTGTTTCATCATATACGTAATAATTTGTGATATTACAACCTTCGATTTTTTGAGCGTGCATTCAAGTGGAACAAATTTCAATTGTAGTGTATTATCTTTTTATCTTAATATTAATCATATAGGTATGATCATGACATGTAGTTGAAATAGGTTGGAAAAAACTTTAAAGTTAAAAATGGGAGTACTTAAAACTGTAAAATGTGAAGGACGTCATTTATGGACGATCTGTTACCATCCATAGCCCATGTACTTGATGGTAAAGGAGTGAGGTCAGTGAGGAATTGTGATCCGTAGTACCAAATAGGACTCCGTAAAATGATCAGGAATGGGAATTCCGAAAAGCTATGCTTGTGCTCGAAACCTGAAGCCCAGACTCCAGACCTGAGTATTGAGACTAGAGCATTCGATATCGCATCATTTTAAAGTATCGCAAGTATCGGTATCGCATCAGCGTGGTATCGCAAGTATCGCATAATTTTTCAGTAAAACTCAAATAATTTCGAAAACTAATAAATTATGACGCCAAATGAGAGCGTGTAGGTACTTTTAATTTTTCTTGCATTAAATCAACTGTAAAGTGGATTTATTGTGAACTAGACTTCATGCAACAACTAACAAACATATATTTTACTGTTTTTTGAGAAAATAAGCCCGTAAAAGCAGAACATGCTTAATGTGTCATCGTTTAAATTAGACCGCAATATAGTGCAAAACAGCCCATCAGTTGAAAACGCTCTTTCAGACTCCACACTCAGAACCACGGAATGAACCGAATGCATGGTAAAGGTGCAAGCTGCAAGCTGTGTCTTGCTGCCTTCCTTCCCTGCCTCAATTCCAATGCCATGTGAAATATCATGCTATAACTATTCAAAAGGAACAAAAAAGGTTCAGTAAACAGAGTGAGCGTATTACTTTTTTAGTTTCGGCCAGCAGATGTTATTTAACTGAACTTTTCGTTTCTATTTTTACTATTTATTTCGTTCATGCGATACTTGCGATATCCGATGTGGTATCGCATTGGTATCGCATCAGCTAAAATATGCGATACTTGCGATATTAGTATCGCATTGGTATCGGGATCGAATGCTCTAATTGAGATGTTCCAATTCACCTCCGCAAAACTGTATTCCCAGAATCACGACCACTATACCAGGCTGCCCTGTGAACGTACATATTATGTAAGTAGTACCTTTACTTTGAATGTAAATTCGTGAAAAGTTTCTGTGTTTTTTATGGTGAAACTTTACAAGTTCGCATCTCCGTGTATTGCCGTCCCTTTTTAGATGCTGAGCTTAGGCATGTAATGAAGTGGTCAAGTCAGTCTGTCCATCTGTTAGTCCGACGCTACAGATCAAACCGTTTACCCGATTGTCTTGAAACTACTTTTAATGCGACCGGGCAGGTCTGTATTGTTTTTTCAATTTAATCAGACTGACGATCTCTTTAAAGCTAACAATTGAATGGACCCATGTCAAAAAATGTAGAAGAAAGAACCATAAAAACGGGTGAAGCGAAACATAGATGGGCGCACTCAAAAAGTGGAGTGCTGCATCCCTCTCTAAAACAGCATTTTTTCCCGGTCCACTCAGTGAGCGGCGTGCAAGGATTTAAGCTGAGTGGAGTCCGAGTGCACAGAATGTTGGTTGCACTTATCGACTTATCAGACTGGAGTTTGTAAAAGAGAAATTCCTTGAATTGCCTCTACACGGTACCTCTACACCCTCAAACACCAAAACACCCGCTCCTCTGATCCTTTCTTTTCTCGTCATGGACATCTTCCACGGTATAGACTGGCCTTCTATGGTATTCTCTACACTACATACACCAACTGGTTGGCCTTCGGTAATCAGGTTAGCAGCTGTTACTCCAAGAAGGGAGGGAGAGATCTTGGTATCCGGTCTGCTATTCTCTACTATATAAACCGGATTGTAGTCTGGTTGCTGACGATAGGTCTTCCCTCTATGGCTTCGTAGGACCTGGTCAGTAGAAGTCTCCGTGGTAGTAGAAGTGTATGGAGTGGAGAGTGGACGTAGGTAGTTTGCCGGTCCTGGTCGACCCTCAACACTAACACTTCATGCGGTTTTAACCGATTTGACATGGGGTAATCTGAGTTGGCTTCCTATCTCTACAACATAGGAACCTTATTGGATAGGGGTCTAACGAGCACGCCACCAGTGCTACAATGACCCGATGATCAAAGTTGATGATTCTATTGATAAGTAACAGACGTGAGAGTACGCATGCCAAGTTTCGTAATTTTACATTACTTTATTCGGATTATATGGCTCATTTAGTTTGGAAAACCGTGAAAAGAGTTTAAAATTTTGAGACACCATATTTTTGGTTTTTAATTATTTACGAGAGAACCGCGTGACCCCTAGAGGTCAATCAAAGTCGAATTCTAATTAATAGTGACTAGTCATCTAATAAAAAATATTTCGCTGAAAAATTCCTTCTGGAAGGGAAGAAAACCCCATAATCGGGGGTGAGTTTAAAATTACGAGACACACTGTACAGCACTTCTCCCTCGCATTTCTGGGTGATTAAAAGTTGTTTGAATTTAATCTCTTCATAAATGCGACCTGTTGCGTGAGACCGACAGCCATGCAGACAGACAGGCAACACCAGACCAATAGATGCTTGCTCAGCATCTAAAAATCCGACTATATTCCCATTAAACACAAAAGCCGTGGCCATAGTCAGGGGCAGAGTTACAGTGGATGTCTGGCCCAAGTAAGGTTTTGTCGCATGTGGATGCAAGGGGCCAAGGTATGTTTGTGAACAACGGCAAAACCGGGGCCCACCCTATACCCGGACTCTGTTCATGAGCAAGGCCCCTACCAAGGCCAGACTTGGGACAAAGCAGGCTCTAGCAATGCTGCCGTACTCTGTCACCAGCTATTAACGACTTCAGTTTCTGTACTACATGCCTATACTATACTAATTTAAGGATCATTAGGTCATCAATTACATGTTTCATTGTCATCGCAATAATATATATTCATCAGTTTCATAACACTTTAGGAGTCACACCGCTACAGTAAAATTTAACTATCGCTGGTAAAATGTTACACATAATTATTTCGTACACTCACATGTCAGTTAAATTCTCGAAGATGACGATGCTTGTGATAATTTTTGTTAATGTTTCGCACTTAAACCCTTATAAACACTTAAGTCAATCACCAGTACAAACAAATACAAGTTTTACAAGATAATTATGAACGTAAGACACTCTAAATAGATGGTATTCGCGAATTGCCTACTCCAGGTCGACTGCTGACATTTCTGCCATTTCAGACAGTCAGATTTTGCGAAAGTATCATTTAAATATAATTTATAAAATCCTTATTTCAATAAGCACTGATTTGAAAGATTGTAAAATATTTATAGCTCGCACTGAAAAAAGGATACAATATCCAGTGCTGTTTTTAAAAGTAACTTCAGTCTTCATAGCTTACTTATAAGGAAAGTAAACCCAAGTCTGGTCTGAATTGATGCTCTCACTCATTATTAGTAGTGAAATGACACTAACAGAAATCGCATGTCGCAAAATATTATAATCCTGACACAAATTCAAGTACAAATAAAACTTAAAAATTCAAAATTTAACTTGTAAAACATGTGTAGATGATTAGGTAATAGTTAAACACTAAAAATAATCGCTAAATGTAAATAAATACTAACTTCAATCTCGAAAAAACTTCAAAACTCGTCCCGCTGCAGCCACACTTCAACTTACTTCTTCCTACTTTGCAGCAACACTGAAGTTTGTATTATGATACAGCTAAATGCTCTGAGTTGACAACACGAGAATGGCGTGCCCTAACTGCAACCCTGGAAGGGCCCAGAATACTCATAAATAATGTAAATCAGGGTAAACTCTAGCTTTTCGGAGCTCAGCCTGACACAGCTATAAAAAAAGGCCCAGGTCAGGGACTTCGTTCACGGTGTGACGCAAAGATATCCAAACAAGTCGCCTAGCCTTTTTTTTCCCGAAATACTTGGAGCCTACCTTAGCCTAACCTTTTTTTAACAAAGTACTTGATGCCTACCTTAGCCTAGCCTTTTTTTAGCAAACTTTTTGGAGCCCACCTTAGCCTAGCCTTTTTTTAGCAAACTTTTTGGAGCCTACCTTAGCCTAGCCTTTTTTTTAGCAAACGTTTTGAGCCTACCTTAGCCTAGCCTTTTTAAGCAAATTATTTGGAGCCTACCTTAGTCTACCTATTTTATTACCAGCCCTGCCTTAGCCTACATTTTTTTTTCACATTTTGCCTGAGCCTATAAAAGCCTTTTTTATTAGACACTCTCCATTGAGGCATTGCACTTTGCCACTTCCTTTTCCATCGTCTTCAACAATTTTAAAGTTAGTAGTCAATTCTTGAGGTATAATTATTTTTTTGAGTGCCATTGGAGCAGGTAGTGCTCAACTTTGTTTTAATTTAACTTACTTAGCTAAAATACTTAACTAGTATTGTAATCAGTTTGTGTAGCAAAGCACTGAAGCAAATGAAACTAAAAATCGTCACATCGTACTTAACTAATCGTGTAATGTGCTCTCCGTAGTCCGTAGTCATGCGTTACTTGCAGACTAATAAATACAGCAAAGAATGAACACACTAATTCAACAAGCATATACGTTCACATTGTAAATTTGTCGTTTCAGGTAATGAGAATTAAACTTTGCGCGTTACCAAAACCTCACAATGCTTCAACTAATCAGCATGAAATTTTAAGCACTACCAGTTTTACTACTATTTACTAGTAATAGTATGGATTATATGTATATAATACGTGTTGATATGCAGCACTTTAGACGACTTTAATACTTTCATTTGGCTCTATGGTGCCTAATGTTTCATATTCATGTCCCTAAAAATTAAAAAAAAGGGCTCAGAATCAGCCTTCCTTAAAGGCTGCCTTGGATCAGACGCCTTGCCTAGCCTAGCCTCTTTTTTTTTAAAATGTCAATCCTGCCTAGCCTAGCCTTTTTTTGTTGTTAAAAATATCAACCTTGCCTAGCCTAGCCTTTTTTGTTGTTAAAAATCTGCCTAGCCTAGCCTTTTTTTTTGCTAAAATAGTCGAGCCTGCCTAGCCTTATGCCTTTTTAAGGGCCTTTTTGAAGGCAAGGCGGCGATCATTGGACTATGACGTAAAACTTGCAATGCAATAGGAAAACTTGGCGGAGGCGGCGATACCCCGAACTCGTATTTGTCCAGACTTCCCTATGCTAAACACGGTCTGGGCCAAACCCTCACTGCTGACTTTTCCCTCAGAACGGTTCTGCCAGACTTTCCTATGTTCACCCCGATCTGGGATAAATCTGAACGTCCGACATTTCCCTGAGTCCAGTATTGCCATTCCACCCTATGTTCAATCCGACCAGGGCCAAACATCTGTGTTTAATGGGTTATCCGTAGTTTAAAAATGTACTAAATATAATATGTACTCATTTACATACTTCCCTTATGTTGAATGCTAAGCTAATGCCTTCGAGTCTCCGATCTCTTATTTCATGTTTGATGGTTGAAAATGAAGCTCAAATCCAAACGCGTAAAGGCACGTCTCAACCAATATTAGTACAAAAAGGATTTTTTCAGGGCTCCCCTCTCTCACCGCAGTTGTTCAATATTTCCATTGACCATGTACTTAAAGAACTCAATGAGCGTGAAGTCAGTGATGCCTATGGATTTCATCTCCATCATGATGTACCTAATGTAGCAGGAAGAGGATTTGCGGATGACATTGCTCTCGTGTCTAGTTCTATTGATGGAGCACGAGAATTGACAAAAATAGCAATTGCAAACTTTAACAAGGTCGGGTATGATATTAATATAAACAAGTGCAAGGTTATTAACATAGTCAAAGGGAAGCTATGTGAAGATCCTCTAGTTGTAGATGACAATAACATCATTGATTATATTAAAAAAGAGGAAACGGTGAGGTATTTGGGTGTCAATTTTAATACCGAAATTTCGTTTAATCCTGCTTCTACCATCAAGAATTTTACCAAAGATCTGCAAAATTTAGTTGGCACACCTATGCTATTCCCGAATCAAAAAATTGCCATTATTAACCAATATTTATGGCCTTGTTTAACCTATTCGCTACAAACAGCCCCTTTAAATAAATTGCCTAAAAAATTCTTTGAAGACTTGGATAAGCTTATTCGTAGTTCTGTCAAAGATATTCTTGCTATCCCTCACGATTCTCCTAATGCATTGCTGTACACCTCAAAAAAATTTCGGGGGCTTCAAATAATGAGATCTACTTGGGAAGCATTCATTCAACATTATAATATTTGCGTAGTCTTGCTAAGTTGTGATGACCCATACATCCCATTCGTAAAAGATTTGAAGTCAGAAATGGAAAGCTGCATAGTAGCTTTGCAACTTAATGGGGATGAAGTACAATCTAAGATGGATTCTTGTCCAAAAACAAAACCTGGTAAAATATTAAGGGAAATATTAAGGAATCAAGAGTATGATCAATGGTGCTCATTTCCACTTCGAGGACAAGGTGTTGAATTGTATCAAGAATGTCCGTACGGCAATAAAATTATTATTGACAAATGCGGCTTAACATCTTCGGAATGGTTGAATGCTTTAAAAATGTCTGCTAATGTATACCCTGTTAAAGCTATTCCAGGTCGTTCGCTAGAATCATCCCTTTGCAGGCACTGTAAAGAGAAAGAAACCCTCGCTCATGTTCTAGGGAAATGCCATGTGGGAAGCTTACTGAGAACTAGTAGACATCATGAAGTTAGGACAATTATTGCTAATCATCTGAGAAAACTTGACTGGATTGTGCATGAAGAAGTTACTGATGGTGCTTCAAAAAGAGTTGACATCATCTGCTGGCGAAAAGATTTGAAGTCCGGGTACATTCTGGATCCAACAATACGTATGGAGCAGTCTCTAAGTCAAGCTGACGAAGTTAATGTAGAAAAGCAGGAACATTATAATCCTTGCATTCCGTACTTTCTGGATAAATACCAATTAAAGAAGCTGGAGGTGATTGGACTTCTTGTTGGTGCTAGGGGCTCTATAACAGGGTTCTTTGAATCATTTCGCAAAGATTTACGTCTCCCATCAAAAATGATTGAAGAAATTGTAGTTGCTACAATTCGTGGATCATGCCGAATCGCCCACAATCATTTATATAATATGAATTTAGTCAATAGTTGATTATTTACAATAATGTTATCTTTTGTTTTACGAGAATCATAATTAATAACGTGAATGATGTGTTTTGTTCTTACTGTGTCTTTATGGCAAGCGTAATAGTGCGCCAGTTGTAAATAAATATTTACTTTCTCTCTTTTATATGTAGTATATATGTAGCATGTAAATATAGTACCGTATATTCTATAATAATGCGCGGGTCCGTAATAGTACCCGGGTCTGGTATAGTACGCGGGTCTGAGAGGTCTCAGTTTGTATAGTACGCGGGTCTATTCAACACAGCATTAAATGGCAGTACGCGGGCCTGTAATTGTACGCGGGTCTAATAAGAGGTCCAAATTTGAATCTATACATTAATCGTAGAATGGCGTAAACACTATATGTTACGTATATATCACTTTATATATCTTTATATACTTTATATTATTTATATACTTTATATATACTTTATATCGTCGATGAAGAATGAAGTTTGATCATCTCCTTTTGGGGCTAAAATGAATTATGATCATCTCCATTCTGATTTAAAATTGGTTTTGATCATCTCCATTTTTTATGAATTACGGCTAATGAGATATGGTAATGATAAGTTAAGGGTTTAGTGATTCAAAACTAAGCACACTAGGGGTCACCCATAAATGACGTCATCAAAATATCCCCATTTTAAGTCCCTAAGACCCTCCTGTAACCAGATTACCCGTAGCGTAAATGGCTATATTTAGCAAGCGATACCATCAATATTCAAGTAGGCTGCTTGGTCATACCCATGACGTCATTTATGGGTGACCCTTAAATTTTTTCAAACTTTTAATAATGAATTATTGATGAATTAATTTAATCAAATTAATAAATTAGTGCACCATTTATGAGATCAGGAATTAGTTCATCAATAAACCACTTTTGCAAATTCGGAAAAATGAAGGGGTCGCCCATATATGACGTCATGGGTATGGCCAAGCAGCCTACTTTGATATTCATGGTATCGCATGATAAAGATAGCTTGTTACCCAACTGGTAATCTGTTCACAGGAGGGTCATAGGGACTAAAAATCCGGCGCTTCGCGCCGGATTTGTCGACCGGGGGCTGGCCCGAAGTAGATGCTGAGCTTCAACAAAGGCGCAAGACAATTTATATTACGTTAAAAGATTATATAAGATTTAGGGAAGCTCCTCTACAATCAATAAGACATATACCAATGTTTGTAGCATGTCATTTAATATAGCTGATTTTTTGTTATAAATTGCACCAATCACAAATAACGTCATTATAGACAATCCCTGAATATCTGTTACGCTTATAGGTAAGTACGTGACATGTAGTTAAAATAGGATGAAAACAAATTTAACGTTGGGACTTGGGATACTAGAAACTATGGTATTTGAAGGACGTTATTATGGACGATCTCTGAACATGTATAACACATATAGGTCAGTCCGTGACATGTAGAAGAAATTTTCACGTGACTTCATTTGCGCGTCACCCTCAACCTGCTTACCTAATAAGAATGCGATTCCATCTGGGTGGGGGTGTCTAAAAGAAATTTTTGCCTGACGTCAGTTGCGCGTCACCTCTAACCTGCTTACCTTATGTAAATGCAATAGCAGCTGAGTGGGACTGTCTCAAGGAAATTTTCACGTGACGTCCTTTGCGCGTCACCCCTAGCCTGCCTACCTAATGTTGATGCGATAGCAGCTGGGTGGGACTGTCCAACATAATTTTTCATGTGACGTCATTTGCGCGTCCCCCATAGCCTGCTTCCCTAATTTTAATGCAATAGCAGCTGGGTGGGGCTGTCTAACATAAATTTTTACGTGACGTCATTTGCACGTCACCCCTAGCCTGCTCACCTAATGTTAATGCGATAGCAGCTGGGTGGAGCTGTCTAACATAAATTTTCACGTGACTTCATTTGCGCGTCACCCCTAACCTGCTTACCTAATGTAAATGCGATAGCAGCTGGGGGAGGGGGGTGTCTAGACAAAATTTTTACGTGAAGTCATTTGTGCGTCACTCCTAGCCTGCTTACTTAATGTCAATGCAATAGCAGCTGAGTGGGGGTGTCTGAAAGAGATATTAATCTGACGTCATTTGCGCGTCACCCCTAACCTGCTTACCTAATGTGAATGCAAAAGCAGCTGTGTGGGGCTGTCTAACATAAATTTTCACGTGACGTCATTTGCGCGTAACCCCTAGCCTGCTTACCTAATGTTAATGCGATAACAGCTGGGTGGGGGTGTCTAGAAGATATTTTCTCGTGACGCCATTTGCGCGTCACCCCTAACCTGCTTACCTAATGTGAATGCAAAAGCAGCTGGGTGGAGCTGTCTAACATAAATTTTCACGTGACGTCATTTGCGCGTCACCCCTGGCCTGCTTACCAAATGTGAATGCAATAGCAGCTGGGAGGGGGTGTTTAAAAGAAATGTTTGCCTGACGTCATTCGCGCGTCACCCCGAACCTGCTTACCTAATGTAAATGCGATAGCAGCTGGGGAGGGGGGGGGGGTGTCAAAAAGAAATTTTCACGTGAACCTTTCTGGAAATGGTGCTATGTATTTTGTTTCATAGCTGGGCATATGTCTTGCGCTCAGCTATGTTTATCGCTACCCCCGTTTTTATGGTTCTTACTTCTAAATTTCTTGACCTTTGTCAGTTCAACATTTAATTGCTAAGCAATGGTCAGTTCGATTACAGTGAAAAAACAATACAGACCTGCCGGCTCGCTTTTGTGATTGTTTTAAAAAAGTTCTAAGACAATAGTGTAAACGGTTTGACCTGTAGCGTGGGGCCAACAGACGGACGGACAGACGGACAGGACCATTTCATTAGATGCTTGCTCAGCATCTAAAAATGGGGATAATTTGATGACATCATTTATGGGTGACCCCTAATGTACTTAGTTTCGAATTACTATGCCCTTAACTATACATTAACATAACTCATTAGCCGTATTTCATGAAAAATGGAGATGGTCAAAATTCATTTTAGAGCAGAATGGAGATGATCATAATTCATTTTAACTTCAAAAGGAGATGATCAAACTTAATTCTTCATCGACGATATATATCATATTACGTATACAGCACTGTTAGGGCTGTCATTAAACAACGGCCAAAGCCCCTTGTTATAACTGTATTATTCAAACATTACAATTGCAAATTTATATTACAATTTCAAACTTAACTTGCAATTGTACTGTAGAGGCAACCGAAAGTGAAGCCTGGCAAGGATAAAGCTGTCATTTGTTTGCATGAAAAATTTATCCTTGCCAGGCTTCACTTTCGGTTGCCTCTACAGTATGTACAATTACAATGTTCCCCGGATTCTATGGGCATAATGGCAAATATGCAGCATTAAAAAGGCAATCGGCAGTAACCTGGCAGTTAATTAGATGATACTGCAAACTAAAATTACAACACAACAACAAACAGTATTTTTCCCTGTGTTGTCAGCCCCGATTTTACACCAGATTCATTTATATACGTGACGGTTATCATAATAAATACCCATTCGATAATTTATTCTTAATTAGCGGCCAACTACAACAATTATTGAACTTCTAACAGTGTCTCTACACACTTGGCATTGAACACTTTTTTGTAAAATTTTTGTAAAATCATAAACGACATGCTAGAAATTGGAGGCTACATGTAGATAATATGATGCACTATGACGCAATGAGAGAAGTAAAACTTATTTTAACTGAACTTACAAAATTACTGCAGAGTTTAGCTGAGTCATATATTTCTTGTGGTAAAACGTACAGGAGATCACCCATGACTAAAGCTTCAACCATCCGAACGCAACAATATTTCGAACCATTGCGAAATAAGCATGGTAAGTATTTATCTTGTCCAATACCATGCCACGTAAATCTTCCAATCGCACTTCCAATGTCAAAACTTAAACAAAAACAAAAACAAAATCTTGGATTTAGATCGTGACTATATTTATTAAAAATTTCATGGATTCTTAATACGTAATAGTTACAACTGTTTCTTGGAAATGTGAATTTTGACCGTTTTGGCAAAACGCAGTTGTAAAGTTGCAACGGCTTTTGTCCGCCTTATTGTGACAAACGTTGTTCCATGTATTGTTTTTATTTAGACAAAATCTGACCAATTTGATTAGCACAGAAATACAAATAATTGGTATTAAGTTCATTATAAGATACCTGAAGTTAAGTAATGTCATAGGGGTGAGAATATAATAAATAAATGATAATTTTGTAGACATCATTTATGGACCCTCCCCCTAGAGTTGGAGGGATAGCAGAGGAGTAGATATATACTCAATGAGTGCTAATTTTGTTCGGAGTTGTATCTTGGGAGTGGTGATGTAATAAATAGGTAAAAATTTTGTTCACGCCCTTTATGAACCACCCTAGAGTTAAAGTAATAGCATTAGATTTGATTTGGATTATGATAAATAGGTAAAAATTTTGGTGAAATCATTTGTGGACCACCCCAGAGTTAAATTAAATGATGTAGTGGTGAAGGCACCAGTTAAGCATTAACTGTATTAATAGTAGCCGTTTACGTAGTGTTAATTATAGTTTTGACATTGGAGTGAAATTGTGATAATTTGTGAGACATCTACCGACCATCCCTGAGGACGTAAATAGAGGACACAAAGAATGACAAGATAAGGTTAGGGGCTGGACACCAATGGCGCCATCAAAATTTACCAAAATTTGAAACCCACTCTTCCACCTTGTTACCTTCTTAAGCATTGCGTAATTGGCTATCTATTACGTGGGGTGTCTTGTTTTTTCAAAGTGACACACCCTCGACTTTGGTGGTTCCATTATTGTATTACCCCTAATTGACATTACAGAGAAGTACATATTACTGCTTAGAAATAAAAATAGAGGAAAAATTTAAGAGTTGCTCTATACAACCGCCAGACAGACGAAGCACAGACAAAACCATGTTATTAGATGCTCAATGAGCTAACGCTCAGCATCTAAAGAGTGATACTTTGGTTGACATCATTTTTGGACTATCCCTGAGTTAAAGTGACGACATGGGAGTA
Source organism: Dicyrtomina minuta (assembly GCA_949802685.1). Classification (NCBI taxonomy): domain Eukaryota; kingdom Metazoa; phylum Arthropoda; class Collembola; order Symphypleona; family Dicyrtomidae; genus Dicyrtomina; species Dicyrtomina minuta. The sequence goes on from OX461810.1 coordinate 25,628,550, forward strand.
GTGTTGTAACTTGTGTACAATGTGACTAGTTTGTTCTTTTTATTATGGGATTTAACGTCGGAAAATGTAGTGCATAACTTGAAGAACAATTGTGCACAATCACAGATTGTTCTGCTGTGTTAAATCCCATAAGAGAAAAGAACTATTGTTAACAAGTTAAAGCACTACGTGGGAGTGTGACAGTGCTAATGTAGGAATATACTGTTAGACATTATTTATACGCTTTTTAAAACCAATACAGGTGTGACGAGGCGCTTCTGTGGTCGATTGAAAGTTGTTTGAAGGAAATCGGTTAAAAACTGTGGGCTGTAGGTGGATTCGAAAATTGCAAATTTGCATTATGCTTAGGAGCTGCTCCTCCGTCCTGCCCCCCCCCCCCCCCGACACAACGACATTCCCTGCGTGTCTGACGTAGCAGACCATCAGATTACAGACCACATTCCCTATTTGTTTTCACTTATTTATGGAATTTTCGGCACCTCACCTATCTGATTTTTGACATGGGTTCATTCAATTGTTAATTGTGAATAACTGGTTGGGCGGATCACACTCAAAAACAATAGAGCACCTTTTGCGCGCATTTGTGAGAGTTTAAAAGCAGTTTAAAAGAAATACATTAACAACTTTGTCCTGTAGATCACGGCCAACGAACGGACAGACGAAAAGACAGACAGACAAAACCATTTCAATAGATGCTTGCTCAGCATCTAAAAATCTGGCACTTCAGGCCGGATTTGGCGACCGCGGACTAACATTTTTTGTTAGTAACCTACTGTAGTCAAACTGGTCATCACGTGCTATAGTCAAACTGGCCATCGTTTACTGAAGTAGGCCTTCACTTCTCGACCTGGCCATTAGTTATCATAAAAACACCTAGGAGCTCGTCGTCCATTTTTATAAAAAATTCCCCTGGAAGCTCGGTGTCCATTACTAATCAGACAAACTTTCTGAGGCTCACCGTCCATACATTTTTAGAAAAACCCTCGCAGGCTCACGGTCCATCACTTATTTAATAAACCCCCTCAAGCTTGCCGTCCATCACTTATTAAAAATACTCCCGGAGGCTCGCCATCCATCAATCATCAAAGAAACTCTTGGAGACTCGTTGTTAATCACCTATTATATAAACCACCGGAGGCTCGCCGTGCATCAGTTATCAATTAGACCGCCAAGGGGGCCGTTCATTACTTTTCAAAGAGTTTCTCCAAGACTCGCCGTGAATCACTTCTCAAAGAAACCCCAGGAGGCCAGCCGTCTATAACTTTTTTAAGAAAGCACCGAGACTATCTATATATATATATATATATCAGACGACTAGAGATGCCTTAAAAATAGTGAGTTCTTGAAATTCTTAAAACAAAAGAGCTTTACTATTTAAACGGTAAAATTAAAACGGCGGCAACCGAATTCCAGTAAAAAGAAGCAAAAGCGAAGGATCCTGAAGATTCACACGAAAATACGTAAAAGAAAAACACTTATTTCTGTACAACGCAATACTTCGTGTCTGGAGTCGTATTTTCATTTCATTAACTGTTTTACGAGCGAATTCTGATGGGTGACGGTTTTAGTTCTGAATAAAATATTGAAACAAAAATGAATCGTCTTAAAATTTCAAACTAAAACCAACCAGAAGAAAGTAAGGGAATTTCTTTCTTTATTTTAAAACAATTAACACGATATTTTTAATTTATTTTAAGGCAAGTGTCAACTTGTCAACTGACAACTGCAACTGAATGACTAAAATTCGTGAATCCCGCAGCCCCATATTGGAATATGCCTTGAATATCTAGAGAAATAATGTTATTGGTTATTGTTTTCACTGTAGTGCTTGTAATTTGTAATTTCAAAACACTTAATGAATAAATCTTAACTAAAAATTATACAGCTCATCTACATCGCATTTCTGAGAGTTTAAAATTTATTTGAATCAAATTGGTTGAAAAAAGTGACCTGTGGCGTACAACAACGGCATGGAGGACAGGCAGACAGAAAGGAGGACGGATGGACAAAACCATTTTACTAGATGCTCTATGAGCTAACGCTTCGCGCCGGATTTGCCGACTGGGGGCTAGAAGTAAATGCTGAGCTTACAGCGAATAACTGCTTTAATAAAGGAGTAGAACCCTATTGTGGCAACGCTTAATCTACGACAGCGCCTAACTCCACTTTAGCTTCTACTTGAATTTCTAATTTGATAAAGTCGCAATAAAACATAGGGATTATTCAAATAATAATACTTGAATGACGTCATTTATGAACGATCCGTGTATATATTCTTGTAACATCCTGCGTTCAAAGTATCTGTATGCATAATTTTTGAACAAATGCAGAGCGGATCCCTAAAATAGTGATAATTAGATGACGTCATTTATGGAAGATCACAGTATGAATACTGGAAGTATTTTATAATATTGGTACCCGTTTACCTAATTTTAAAACTTATTACAGGTGGGATACTTGAAATAGTAATATTCAAACAACCCCATCTATGAACGATCTCCCTATGAATACTAGTAAAATCATATGTTGAGGACATACGTCTACCTAATTTCTGAACCAATTACAGTCGCGATCTCTATCTAAAATAGTAAAATTTGAATGACGTCATTTATGGACGATCCACGTACGTACGCTTGAAAAATTCAATAATAAAGATATAAGTTAACTTAATTTTAGAACTAAAGGCATAGAAATCTCTAAAATGGTAAAATTTGTATGATGCCCTTTATAGACAAACCCTGCATGCATACTAGTAAAATCTTATGCTAAGTATATATGTCAACCCTATTTCTAAACTAATGACAGTGGGGATCTCTAAAATAGTAAAATTTCTATGACGTCATTTATGGACGATCCTTGCATGCATACTAGTAAAATCCTATGTTAAGGATAATATCTATATACTTAATTCGTGCAGTATTACGGGATATAGGCCATTTATTCAACATTATAATTCTTGTGACTCAAACTCCTACAGTTTTCAACTATTTTAATGTTGCGTGGTCTCAAAAGATGCGCCTTGGCTCAGAGACTTTCGACTTGAGCTTGCTTATATATAACGATAACTTTATTCAGAAGAACAAACTTAACAACTGACCTCCATCGAGGGTAGCCTATTAGACTCAGTATACGATACAAAAATTTGTTAAATATTAAAAACATAGCTTTGTAAGTATGAAATATATTTTAAGCTTATTAGATATTAAGAACTGCAGAATATAAATGATTTTGACAAATCTGCACTGATTTCTTCAGGACTGTTGTGACAATATCTTCGATAAAAAAAAGCAGTTAATGCCTGAGATTTCATAAAATCAAGGAAAAATTTTGTGATCGTACCGCGAGCGCCGACGTAAAGACCTATCACCTCAATTTCGTCTAGCCCAAGTTTCTGTTGAGAATATGGAATGCAAGGATCATAAATTTCTTTTTTCTCCTTGTTCACTGCCTCAGCTTGTTAAGAGTCATTTTTTTCCATCCTAACTGTAGGATCCAGAATAAATCCTTTTCTTGAACTTTGGTTGTAAGCAATAATATCAACCCGTCTTGAGCCATCATCAGTACATTCAACCTCTAGTAAAACTTTCCATCCAGATATATTTATTGCATCTGCAATCAAACGCCGTACTGCATGATGTCTGTTATTGCGAATTAACTCCCCCCGAGGGCACTTCCAAGGATATGTCTTAATGTTTCAGTCACGCTACAACCGTGGCGGCAGTGGAATGATCCCTGGTCAGGTCGCGGGATGGCGTTTATAGGCAAAACATTGCCCGTTTTGAATGAATCCATGTGTTAGCCTGGGGGCACATAACAACCTGAATAACTCCTTGACCTTTTTGAGGAAGCTTGCATGAATTCTCGTATTCTAGACTTCATAAATGGTCCCAATTATGTTTACTTGTTTTCCACGTGCTGAAAAAATAGACTCCCTAATTTCAGATGGCATGTTTAAAAAATCAAAACAGTTACGTTGATCGAGTTCGAAATCCTTAACTTCATTAAGAAGGGCGTGTTTCGACTGTAGTAAAATCTCGGCAGCATTGAAGTTTTGGATTCCAGCTTCCAGGCCCAACCCCTTAACTTTGGTACTCGAATATTACATATTCCTAATATTTTATTTGCACTTTTTATGGCCGATTTACACTTTTTGACTCGGTGCCAATAACAGGCTTGGGATTCAAAGATTTCAAAATATAATGGCCCTGATTGGTGCAGAGCTCGATAAAAAAATAATTTTTTACAATTTAAATTTAATTTAAATTCAAGATTTAAATTTAAAAAAGTAAAAAAAATTAATAAATATTAAAAATAAAAAAATTTAAGTCACGATTTGAATTTATTTTGATTTCGAAATTTAAAAAATATAAAAATAATTATTACAAATAAAAGTTATTACCTAATTTTTATTTACAAAATTAATTCTACCAGGACAGTGGATAATATTGCACACTGTCCTTCTTCCAAAGTGGGATATGTTTTGGATCTTACAAATACTACTGTACGAGTATTTCATGGAGAGAGAAAGTAAAACTTTATTGATACACAATCGTACCTGCCAACACGACACAGTAAAACATAATACAATTTTTAAAATGATATTACAGGGTTTTATTTAGTATATTTATTTTTTATCGCTAATGAATTAGAAATCGTTTAAGTTGGAGTAATCGAATATAAGTGGTGGTGCGCGATTCTGTGCGATCCGCGAACCGCTGCCAGAATAACTTCTTTGACCATGGCGTATAGTAGTATAAATCGTTTCCTAAAGTCTTCACAGAATTTGGTGATGGTTCCTCTGGCTCCAATAAGAAGACCAATCACTTCCATTTTTTCCAGACCATACTGCTCTTGAAAATACGGGATGCATGGATTGTATATTGTCTGCTTTTCTTGATCAACTTCGTTCGCTTGATCTGTGTTTTTTTCAAACCTCACGGTAGGATCAATTATATAGCCTATTTTTGACTGCTGGTCATAACAGATTATGTCAACTCTCTGACTAGTTACTGTACAAGTGACTTCCTCATAAACCTTCCAGAATCTCTTTGCACCGGAGTAAGCTTTTCGCAAATTCTTTGCAATTATAGTACGAATTTCGTGATGTCTTGTGTTTCGGAGTAGATCTCCTCTCGGGCAGCTACCTAGGACATGACTAAGGGTTTCTCTCTTGTTGCAGTGACGACAACAAGGCTCACCTAGGCAGCGACCGGGAACTGATTTCACCGGGTATACATTAGCTGACATCTTTAAAATTGACACCCACTTTGAAGAAGTGAGACCTTCTTTATCCATAATGATCCTATTTCATGTTGAATATTCTTGAAACATTTGAACTCCCATTCATTTTGGGGCAGTGCACATTATTTAACGTATTCAAGGTCACGTAGACTCTTTCTCAAAATCTGGCTAGGCTTTGTTTTGGGTCGTGCTGAGACCATATCATTTACTGCTGCTTCCTCTAGTTTTAACTCCTTAATGCACTGGCTTATTTCATCTTCCATATTCCGAATGTAGGGAATGAATTGGTCCTTGGAGTTTAGCAGGGAAAAGCATATGTTGTAGTGCTGAATGAAGGCCTCTCAAGTTGCCCGCACAATTTGAATACCCCGATGATTTTTGGAAGAATACAACATTGCATCCCGAGTGTCCGCTGGAAGGCCTATAATGTCTTTAACGGAGCTCTTTCCCAACTTGTCTAGATCCAGGAGGAATTTTGAGGACAATTTGTTTAGGGGTGCATTTTGTAGTGGGTAAATAAGCGTTGGCCACAAGTACTGGTTAATGATTTTAAATTTCTGGTTAGGATACAACATTGGGGTTCCTACAAGGTTTTGCAAGTCCTTTCCAAAATTCTTGATTATTTTTGATGGTTCAAAGACAATTTCATCAGTAAAATTAACACCTAAGTACTGAATACGTTCCCCGGCTTTGACTGCACTAATAATGCAATTATCATCAAGTATTAAAGGGTCCTCGCATGTTTTACCCTTCTTGATGTTAATGATTTTTGACTTCGTATAATTAATCTCATAACCAACCTTTTTAAAGTTGTGGATGGCAATTTTGGTAAGCTCTTCAGCTGCGTCCATGGAGTGTCCGAATAGTGCTACGTCATCCTCAAATGCCATAGCAGACACATTTTGGACATCTTGATGAATCTGAAATCCATATTCTGCAGCAATTTCATGCTTGGTGAGTTTTCGAAGCACGTGATCGATAGAGATGTTAAAAAGCCGTGGTAACAATGGAGATCCCTGAAAGACTCCGCGTTGCACTATTATTGGTTTTGAAATTCCAGCACATGTTTGGATTTGAGCCTTGTTGTCTTTTATAAGGGATATTGTAACATTTCGAAGTAATGAGGGGAGGCGCGTATGATGCAATTTTTCGGCTATATGGTCGTGTGATGATTCCTCAAATGCTTTCTATACATCCAGAAAGACAATACAACAGTCAATCTTTTGTTGTTTTGCTTTGGCTAGGCATCCGCTTACGATTGATAAATTAATATAGGATATAGAATTTGAGTAGAATAGAATTGACAGGTCTTTATATAAAAGCTCGTGGATACATACCAAAATTTTGTAAAAGCTGGGCTAAACCGTTTCGCATTTCGTCGACAGTCGGCGATGATATTTTAAGGCTGCGGTGGATCTGGCAGTATAAGTGGACTGTTTGGCAGTTAGAATTACAAATGGCGCCCAAAAGGACGATGTGGCAGTATGGGTGGTGGTGGTGCGGCAGTTTAGAGTTAAAAATATATGTCGAATGGAGTCTGGGGCAGTTTAGCGGTGTCAGAGTTTAATCTTTGTTTACCACATAAATCGTGAGTAACAGTAAAATATTTTATGAAACAATTTGTTGCAAGTATTAAAAGAAGTATAAATATAAAAATAACATGGTATTGCTTAATCAAGGGCTGTCGAATGGCCTTGTTTTGGTCTTACACGCTCAGGTCGTGGTGCGTTCGTGCGTTAAATTTGATTATCTTTTCAAACAGCGGAAACCTAAGGAAGCCACATCGTTTCAGGAAAAGCGGGCAAGATAAGATTGATAATTTCCAATTGGCAAAATTAAATGCGACAGTGCAGTCTAGGTATGAAAACAAGTTTTCTCAAAGGTGGCAAATGTTCGACAGCGACGTTGTAATTATTCATAATATTATATATGTATTTGTATTATTTTTAATAATTCCGACGTCATTATTTATTGAAAGTGACACGGTAGATGGTTTCATGTTCTACTGATAGGCTGCCCGCTAAAACTTTAGAGGGTAGAGCTAGTTACCCCATTTGGCAAACGGTAGTTATTTCATTGAGATAGCCAAGTACAAGCTCGCGAGAATATTTATGTGCCATGCAAGTCGGTGTTAGTCGAAAAAAGTAAGAAATAAGGCAGAAAAAACGACGATAAAAAAACTTACTTTTGATTACTAATAATAATAAATAATAATAATAATATCCCGGGCAGAATCCAAAGGATTGAAGACATCTTTTGTGTTCCCGGTTGTCACTACAGTAAAAACTGTTATCACTCTGAGAGGCAAATAACTATTGTGAGCGCCAATAACATTGACCCTGACCGTTAATCTTTGTGCAAAAATTTGTATCACATGTAATGTTGAAAGTAACGTCAAGTTCTACTGCGCATGTACAAAAGGTCCAATCCCAAACGCGAGGACAATACCTACACAGCTTTACTCGACTGGCGACAACAAATCATAACATATGAATAAATAGGAAGAAGACACAACTCTGAACATTATGCAAATGCAAAAAAAAGCTATAAATCACAATTGTACAAAAAAATGCACAAAAAATCATTATTTTGCTTATACTGCCCAAACCCTCATAGGGATTACCACCAAACATTAGCGATTAGAGTATACTGCCACAAAGCCGAAAGCCTTTATACTGCCACTTACGTTTCAGCCATAATTTAATGTTTCAACTCACAAGATCAATTAGCATTTATATACTTAAGATTCACCCGAAACAACAATAAATCACTAAAAATATAACCTAACCGTTTCCAGTCAGTTTTATGTACCCCTCCCCCCCCCCCCATTACCTAACCTCAAACATGACAAAATTTAAAAAGTACCTGTGACTATAGGTGTAAGCAATACCCGTTCGTATAGTTCACGAATGAAATTTTACACGTAATCGTATACTAAATATTTTATTTTATAATATTATATAAATTTTATATTTTATTTACAGTATTATATAATAATAATATTGTGCACTCTTTCCTAACGTTTTGGGCACATTTTTCATCAAATTGTTGAATTTTTTGTTGCCCGTCACTTACTAAAGTAAAACTGGCCATGACTTAATAAATTCGGCCATCACTTCCCGGCCTGTCCATCACTTATCACAGAACAGCCTGCGTAGGTACCTCAATAACAGGGTGTGTTGTTATGGGTAGCAGGGTAGTAGTAGTAACACACAAGAGGGCGACGCCGCTGAATGCAGAAGCGTAAGTTTTAGGCAATTTTCTCCAGTAGAGATTTTTTTAAAATTGTAGGAGTTAGAGTTACCCAATTTCAACGATGCCACTCAATATTGTTATCTAACCTTAATCTATTCCCCCCCCCCTCTGCTAGCAACCCGTCTCGGGTTGCCTAACTGCTAGTCTCTTAATTAAAATTTGCAGTACACTGTTAGATAGGATAGTGTCAATTTTACCGGGCTCTTTGTAACCGAAACTCCTCCTTCAGTTTTAAACCATTTAGACTTTTTAAGGTACCATTCGACGCGCTTTGACGTTTTGTCGTCATTCTTTTGACAATATTTGGGAAAATATTGCGTTTTGCACTTTTTATGGCTGATTTACACTTTTTTACTCTGCGCCAATCACGGCACTAGAATTCAAGATTTCAAAACTTAAGTGATCCTGACTGGCACAGAGCCCGATAAAATGTTTTTATTTTTATTTTAAAATTTGTTTGAACATGGAAAAGTTTAAAAACTGATTCAAAAAGTATTGAAAGAGAAAAAAAGTTTAGTTCAGCCAAAAGATTATTCCTTTTTAATCGTACCACAAGTTTTAATAAATTTTAAAGAATCTAAATAGTAACTATAAGGACTTCAAGTCATATACTAATTTACTAATTAAAAACTACACAATAAGAAAGGATAGACATCACTCAATTCCCACCACCAATCACTGTATATTTCAAGCATGTAAGAAAAACTTAACCCAGCCAAGACTAAGGTAAAGCTTTACCACCAATAAAATCTTTACCCAGGCAAGCCTGCTCTCAAAAGTTAACCCAAGCAAGCATTTTTCAAAAACGGAAACCTGGGAATGGTTGCGGCTATAATGTAATCCGCGCAAGCCTGTGTCCAAAGTTAAAACTAAATAAAACAGTAAGGGGTTTTTAAGTCGACGGTTATGGTATTCAGGAGTAGATCCATCGTGTAATTGGTTACGCTGAAACCAACCTTTCATGTGAAGCAGGTGCATACGGAAATAGAGAGCAATGATCAAAGCAAGCATAATTACGGACAAGCATGTGAGAAACCTTACCCCAGCCAAAATATGTGGTAAAAGTTTAACCCAACCAATGCTGTAGTAGAATTTGAACCCAGCCAATACTGTTGTAACATTTGAGCCCAACCAATTCTGTGGTAAAATTTTAACTCAGCTAACACTGTGCTTAAATTTTATACTAGCCATTACTGTGGTAAAATTTTAACCCCCCTAACACTATAGTAAAATTTTGACCCGGGCAAGTCTGTGACCAATAGTAAACACGGGCAAGTCTGTTGTCAAAATTTAACCCAGGCAAGCATTTCGGCAAAGCTTAAGTTGATTAGATTACAATCGTTGCAAAATTTTGTTAAGTGTAACAACTAAAAGTGAAGATTACATACTACAATTACGAGTAATTCAGATTCTATAGTGTAACCCGGGCAAGGCCCTGGTCAAAAGTTACACCTTGCACGCCTATGGGAAAAACTAATCCCTTACTCTGAGCAGACATCTGGTCAAAACTCACCCCGAAGTCTATTTGACCACAATCAATGCAACGTTTTATTTACTGTAACAGCTAAACTTGGCGAACATAATATAATAATTTTTTAATTGCAACCCATCGGGTTGCTAACCTGCTAGTATCAACCTAATTTCTGAACTTATTACAGTGGGGATCCCTAAAATGTTTAAAATTTGTATGACGTCATTTATGGACAATCCCTGCATGCGTAATAGTAAAATCTTATGTTAAGGATACATGTCAACCTAAATATCTGCCTCGATATATACAAAGTTTCACTTGGGTAAGAATAAACAAGAGAAGTTCAAACTTTTATGCCATTCGGCCGTCAATCACGTGAATGTCTCATTAAATAATGTGATTAGTTGTTCTAGTCTGTGTGAATGCCCATAGATTCTTACCCGGTGTGTTTAAACATACAAAAGTACATGGGCAAAGTCCGAGCGTGTATGTAAATGTAACCTAACGCGAGCTGAGACCTGGTTTTTAAGCTCGCTCAAAATAAAGTGTAAAAAATTTTGAGAGTTGGTCCATTTATCTTGTTTTACCAAAAAACTTAATAAATAGATCATAACCAAAAATTATACAGCTCATCTACATCGCATGTGTGAGTTTTTAAATTTATTTGAATCAAATTGCTTGAAAAATGTGACCTGTGGCGTACAACAACGGCATGGAGGACAGGCAGACAGAAAGGAGGACGGACGGACAAAACCTTTTAATAAAAGCCCTATGAGCTAAAGTTAAGCATCTAAAAAGGTTCAAAAGTTGGTCTACTCAACTGCTGATTGTGGATAAACTATAATTACGAGAATAACCTAAAACTATACAGCAAATTTCCCTCGCATTTGCAGCGTTTAAAAGTTGTTCGAGTAAAATTGGTTCAGAATTGCGACCTGTAGCGAAGTTGCTACAGACGGACACCAAAACCATATTATAAGATGCAGCTTGAGCTCAGCATCTAAAAACCATATTATAAGATGCAGCTAAAGCTCAGCATTTAAAAATCCGGCGCTTCGCGCCGGATTTGTCCACCGTGGGCCCGAAGTAGATGCTGAGCTTAGAGCTAGTGACTTCATCACTGGAAAGCATGTGTTTTGTCAAAAGGCAAACCTAGCATTAAGCGCCGGTGCCAACGAGTTAGGTACGAAAATACGACCTTTGCTGGTGACAGTGGGTCAGGTACATGTGCATGTGCAGCCATTTTGAGTATTTTTGGTTCGAATAGCTAGATTGAGCTAGGCACGATTGATGATGACAAGAGTAGGCAAGCTACGAATGGTGCCGCTACAAGTTGGATCGGTATTAGTAAAGGTGCATGTGAAAGGTAATGTTACCTAGGTAGAAGTTGCTCTGTATCGATTGGGAACAGTAAAAGCCATTATGGTAAGATTTAGGTCTTTGAAATTAGCGCCACCACGATGGTGCTGGTACAAGTTTTACTGATTCTTGTGGGCCTGGTCAAAGTATCACAGGTACAAGGTGGTTGAGTACGAGTGGTGCTGATACGAAAAGTGTCAGTACAAAAGCAATTCGCATATGAATTTTACAATACCTCATGACATTAAAATTCGTTTGAATAAAATAGAGCAAATATATAAAAAATAAAAAAAAAGGCCGAAGCCTTGGCTTGATGGCATCATAAGCAGTAACGTTTGTCAGTTTGAATTGACCACTAATGAAATAATTCCACATTTTAAATTCTTATTCGTTAATTTAATAATAAACAATCTGCACTGCAAGAGCTGAAAGCAGCACATACTACTTTATTGGATCGCTCACAAATAATGCCATCGTTAGGATCAGTTGATATAATTAGTTGGGCGATGATAAGTTGCCATATTAAAAATCCTATGATGAGGAAATGTCAATCTAATTTCTAAACGTATGACAGTAGTGGTCCCTAAAATACTAAAATTTGCATGACACAATTCATCGACAATCCTCGTACGTACGCTTAAAAAATAAAATGTTAAGGGTATGTGTTTACTTAATTTTGGAACTAATGGCATGGGAATCTCTAAAATGGTAAAATTTGAATGACGTGATCAATGGACGATCCCTGCAGGCATACTAGTAAAATACTATGTTGAAAATATATGTCAACCTAATTTCTGAACTAATGACAGTGGGGGTCCCGAAAATAGTAAAATTTGCATGAAATAATTTATAAACGATCACTGTACGTACGCTTGAAAAATACAGTCAGACATACTAGTAATATCCTATTCTGAGGATATATGTCAGCCTAATTTTTGAACTAATGACAGTAGGGGTCCCTAAAATAATAAAATTTGTATGACGTTATTTATGGACGATTTTTGCATGCACACTAGTAAAATCCTATGTTAAGGATACATGTCAACCTAATTTTCGAACTTTTGACAGTGGGGATCACTAAAATGGTAAAATGTGTATGACGTAACTTATGGGCGATCCCTGCATGCATTCTAGTCAAATTCTATGCTAAGGGTATATTTTAAGCTAATTTTTGAACTTATAACTGTGGGGGTCCCTAAAATCGTAAAGTTTGTTTGACGGAATTTATGGACGATCCCTGCATTCCTACTAGTAAAATGCTATGTTAATCGGAAGTTTTCTATGGTACGACTATCCACTGAATGTCAGGTATATGGAACGTGCGGAGCATGTACCTACCTACTTAGCTTCAGTGGCAAGTATTGAAATTCATGTAAACTCGTGCCAGACATCCGTTTTTCTTGCATTCATTTTAATGCTAAAAAGTTGGTCCATTAAATCGTTAATTGTTAAAAACTGGTAAATCCGTTCAATTCCAAAAACAATAGGATTCTATTCCATCGCATTCACGATTATTTAAAATTTATTTGAAAAAATTAAGTTGAAAACTGTGACCTGCGGAGCACGACAAAAAAAGACACATCGACAGACGGACGGACAGAGCCATTCCTATAGATGCTTAGCTCAGCATCTAAAAATCCGGCGCTTCGCGCCGGATTTGTCCACCGTGGGCCCGAAGTTGATGCTGAGCTTACAGACACATTGTTTCAACCACTAGAAAACTTTGTTTATTTAGTAGGGCTAACATAATATCCTTGCACTCAGTGTCCATACAAGCGGGCTGATTTACAGCTTTTGCTAGTGAAAATCGACGCAATTTGAGTGGTGCTGGTACAAGTAAGTTTTTAAGCAGAACAGGTTTGAGTTAGTACGCCGATACAGGTGTGCTAGATACGCAAATTGCTGATACCATTTGGCTGGGTACAAGTGACTTGAAAGTTCTAGTTGAGAATTGCGCCAGTGCGAGAGAGGTTGGTGCAGGATTGAGTGAGCTTGGTACGCCTGGTAGTAGTGGCCTTGGCTTAGTAAGAATAGCACCAATACGAGTTGGTAACGAACGAGATATGATGCATTCGGTAGACCAAGTACGAGTCGTACAGCTAGGTTTGTAAAAATTCTGTCATGTCTAATCAAAAGGTTGAGTTAGGTATTGATGGCTTAAACATATACGTTAACCTGTTAAATAATTTTAGTGACGTCATTTACAGATCATCTCAATAAATGACTGACATTTTTTTTGACGTAATTTACAGACGATCCCAATAAACGAGTAATGTTTTTTGACGTCATTTTCGGACGATTGCAATAAACGAGTGATATTTTTGTGTCGTCATTTACGGACGATCCCAATAGACGAGTGATATTTTTGTGTCGCCATTTATGGACGATCCCTGCAAGCATACTAGGAAAATCCTATGTTGCGGATATATGTCAACCTAATTTTTGAACTAATAACAGTGGAGGTCACTAAAATGGTAAAATTTGCATGACGTCATTTAGGAACAATCACTGCAAGCATACTAGTAAAATCCTATGTTGAGGATATATGTCAACCTAATTTTTGAACTAATAACAGTGTAGGTCACTAAAATGGTAAAATTTGCATGACGTCATTTAGGGACGATCCCTGCAAGCATACTAGTAAAATCCTAGGTTGAAGATATATTATGTCAACCTAATTTTTGAACTAATAACAGTGGGGGTCACTAAATTGGTAAAATTTGCATAGCGTCATTTAGCGACGATCCCTGCAAGCATACTTGTAAAATCCTAGGTTGAAGATATATGTCAACCTAATTTCTGAACTAATGACAGTGGGGGTCCCTAAAATGTTGAAATTTGTTTGACGTAACTTATAGACGACCCCTTTTCTATGGTATTTACATTCGAAGTTTTCTATGGTACGAATATCCACTGAAAGTCAGGTATATGCAACGTGCGGCGCGTGTACTTACCTTCTTAGCTTCAGTTGCAAGTATGGAAATGCATGTAAAGTCGTGCCAGACAACTGTTTTTCCTGCATTCATTTTAATGCTAAAAAGTTGGTCTATTATATCGTTAATTGTAAAAAACTGGTAAATCCGTTTAATTTCAAAAACAATAGGGTTCTATTCCATCGCATTCACCATCATTTAAAATTTATTTGAAAAAATTAAATTGAAAACTGTGACCTGTGAAGCACGACAAAAAAATACACATCGACAGAGGGACGGACATAGCCATTCCTATAGATGCTCAGCATCTAAAAACGGTATTAGTTAAACAACCTGTAAAGACATTCGAAGACCCAAAAAGTTCCATTCGCAACGATCGATACTTTCACGCATATTCTGAAGTATTTGACTTAGCAACAAGCTCTTAATTTTTCTCACAGCCTTGAAAGGGGATTCTCCATTTTGCAGAATTCACAACTTTGGTTAAACTAAATGAGAACTAGACTTTTACATTGTGATGGAAGGCTAATAAAAAATTAAACTGCGCGAAATTATGCTGATGTTAGCAATATCAGTAGCTTTTATATTCTAGAACATTAGGTCCTTTTTAAGGTATACGGACACTTTGCTCCTGGATATTTTCCTCCCGGAAATTTTCCTCTAGGACATTTTTCTCCCAACCTCGTACAAAGGACATTTTTCTGCCAGTATCAAATTCACGCTAAAATAATCTAGCCTTCGTTGTCAGGAAATTTATGCATTCGTATACAATCTTATAAATATCAAAAATTCATAGACTGAAGTACGACATAAGTGTACTCACAAATGCAAGGAAGATGCGCTGTATACTTTTTGGTGATGATCTAACTTGGGTTCTAGCCTCAATTAGCAGCTGAATGGACTAACTCTCAAAACCTAGTCTTCAGGGTTAAAAAAACAGCGAACACTACATGTCATGTACATAAATATGTGGCTCATAGTTGTTTGAGTTTTTTTTAAAGTGTCAGGCAATTCAGTATACATATACTGTTATTAAATCACGGACACTAAATAAATACAAGCAAATTATAAATTAATACACACTATAAATTAATACATACACATAAGATAAATCACTGCCAAAGAAATATTTGTTGTTAACCATAAAAGCAGGAAGGAAGGAGTACAAACACTACGGCGGAATATAGGGGCTATACATATAAACGTCCCTGCTTCATACTATATACTGTCAACTTACTCCGGAAAGGACCAATATCATACAATTCAAATTCCCCACTTTCAAGCGACACACATCCCTTAATATCCTCAGGAACATTATTCCATTCATCAGTGAACCTGTAAAGTGGAGAGTTTCTATAACTTTCCGAGTTAAACCTTAGACAGTCAAGCAAGCATTTATTGGATGATCGCGTTCGCCTTGCTGACGTCTTTAGCATAACAATGTTCTTAAAATAAATAATATTAGAACCGTACTTTAAAGTTTTTAACACAACGATAAGTGAGTAATACTTAATCCTCTCATACACTGACAATACATTACACATTTCCAATAGATCACTCTGATTTACAGTTGCCTCTCTAATATTACAGAAAGCAATAATAGCTTTATTTAGTTTATTTTGTAACGATTGAAGCTCTGCATTAGATCTAGATCTCCAAATTATCACGCAATAGTCAACCACTGATAGAACATATGCGTTAAGCATTACAACAACAGTACCAAAGTCTAAATATCGTTTAACATTTAAAATAGCACCAATTGCAGCAATAACTCTTTCCTTTACATACGAGAAGTGCTCATTAAAATTCAAGTTACAATCAACAATTACACCAAGGTATTTGAATGTATACACCCGTTCTATATCGTGACTATTACAATGCAATACAACTTTTTCAAATTCAGGAATATTGGAGTCACCGGACTTATGAAGTAACATAAATTTCGTCTTACTTACATTAATGTACAAATCATTCATATTAAACCATGCATTTAGAGAATCTAGACAAATCTGAACTGAGTTCAGCATAACTTTAAACTTTGAGTTCGAGAAGTACAATACTAAGGCGTCTGCATACAAAATAAACTTTACGCCACCAGATATGGCATCACCTATTTTATCGATATACATAATGAACAATAATGGCGCCAATACTGACCCTTGAGGAACTCCCATATTCAGATCATAACTACCTGAAATGAAGTCACCAATTTTTATTTTAAATTGACGGTTATTCAGAAAGTCAGCCATAGGTTTTAGTAAGTGCGAGTGTATACCAAAATCATCTCTCATTTTAATTAACAGCTTCCTATGGTTTACAGAGTCAAATGCTTTTTGCAAATCAATGAAACCACATAATGACCGACTGATATATGTTACTCCCTTGCAAATGCTTTTGTCGTGTAAAACCATACTGCTCTACTAGTAACATTGATATCTCTCCATTCAGTAATAGCCTTTATAGAAATATTCCTTCACAATTCTCAGCCGTGACTGCTGCTGAAGTTGCTACTTAAGTAAAGGATACAAAAGCTAGTACGTCAGATGGTTTGTTAAATGTACCTCCTAGTATATTAGAACTATGCAGTGCGCTATTTTCTCCAGTTCTGGCTGACATAAATTATTTGGCTTTAAAAACCAGGGAATTTCCTAGCAACTGGAAGATAGCCATTGTAACACCTATTTTAGAAGTAAATGCAACTACGTACGTCACTACCTTGTATGGACCCATCTTAGGCTTACCATTTATGTCAAAAATATATAAAGCTGTTATATCAAATAGAATTGTGAATTTTAAAGAAGGCAGTAGCTTGTTATCTGAATTTCAGTTTAGCGTTAGGAAACACAAATCAACAATGCATGCACTGATCTCCGTATTTGCCCCTTCTTCCATGCCCAGTCTCTCACAGGAACGCAGAGATAGTCTCTGTATAAGGAAGGTATACAATGAGGAAAGTACAACTAATGTCCTTGGCCTTCGTTCACTTCATCCAATATCCCTGCCTCTGAGAAAGACGCGGCCAGAGAGTAGATAGAGATAAGCAAATACCAGCAAACGGCCCTTAGAACCGACCGCGTGTAACCTCTTATCACTCACTCACAAATCCCAAACCGATAACGATATACGTGGTGTATAAACTGGTTCAATGTTAGGAACGGAGAAGGCCGAGAGCTTGAGAGCACACAACCTTCTCCCTTGCCCACCAAATTCGTTCTTTAACCAGTACAATGCAATAGGATATCGTCAGCGTGGGAAATGTACTGCACACTCCCTGTAATTGTTTAACTAACTTTGTCTATTTACATTAATCACAAAAGGAAATCAAAAATTGAACACTGCAGAACTCCAACTGTTATTTCAAAACTATCTGAAATGAAATCACCAATTTTAATTTTAAATGTTCTACTTTTTATCCGCAAAAAGGCCCAACAAAAGACCATTATTACCATTATCAGTTTTTCGTTTTTACAGTAGTTTCTTATGCTTGAAAAAATCAGAAGCTTTCTGTAACTCTATACTAACTACTAACACCTACCTACCACCGCAACCTTTTTCCTTAATAAAGCCATGTTGTTAATTTTTAAACAGCAGTATCTAAAAGACGAGCATAAATAATTTTTTTAACTATCCTATCTAATAAAAGTAATGATTATATAGGTCTATAGGATAATGGATACCGTCTAACACCTTTACCTTTATACAGGGGGGTAACTATGGCACATTTTAATTTCGTTGGATAGGCACATAGGACTCAGTACTGAGTGAGTAAAAGGGCAATAGGCAAAGCAAGTACACTAATACAATTTTATACAGCAGTATAGGAATGCTCATGACAATCGTTCTTGCATAAACCTCTTGCAAACGCCCACAACATTTCATCCACAGTAAAAGATACTATATCAACGCTTAAATCTTATTCTAAACAAGCACTGTAATCAGTATTATAACAAGTGGTGCTTTTGTAACCGTTTGACATCAAAAAAGAACAAGCAAATATATCAGACATTTTATTTAAATCAAATACAAGGTTACCATTAAATGACAGCTGAGGTTGGCATGATTTTGATTTACCATAAGGCTATTATTAGCACTCGATACATTTCAGGAAGTCGGCACCTCTAAGAAACAGGTTTTATAATATTTAAATTTTGACCAACTGATTTGTATATTTTTTTAGTTCCAAATATTTTTGTAATCCTTCTACAACGATTTTTCCATACCTAAACTACTTTTACCTTTCAAATTATCACGAACATGCCGTTTTTTTAATTTCTTCAGTTAACCACGGTGATGGCTTAATACATATACGCTTGGAAATGAGAGGAGCATTAACATTGAGAATATTGTTTCCAGATAATTTAAAGTTATTTAAAGCATCATTCACATCATCAAAAATAAACAAGGTGGATACTGTAGCGTCCCTGAGTTTCTTATATACTATTTTTCAATCAGTATTTGTAAAATTACGCAGGCATAAATACTTATGTGCAGACTTCTGACGCACAGACGTTAGACATTCGTGTTTTAATATAAGTATCAGCTTAATATGAAATAACATGTCCAAAGCTTTTTTAAGTTTCCAAATAAAGCTGCATTATGTTTTAGGCTTCAAATATTTAGTCAGTAAGGTGAATTAGGACATGAAAAGTACATTTGTGCTTTTTAGATGCTGAGCTTAAGCATCTATTGTAATGGTCATGTCTGTTTGTCTGTCCGTCTGTCGATGTGTTTTTTTGTGCTCCACAGGCCACAGTTTTAACTTAATTTTTAGAAATAAATTTTACATGATTGGGAATGCGATGGAATAGAACCTTAATGTTTTTAGAATTAAACAGATTTATCAGTTCTTTACAATTAGCGATATAATGGACCAACTTTTTAGCAATAAAATGAATGCAAGAAAAACGGGTGTCTGGCAAGACTTTACATGCATATTAATCATGCCACTGAAGCTAAGTAGGTAGGTACATGCGCTGCACGTTCCATTTACCTGACATTCAGTAGTTATTCGTACCATAGATAACTTCAGATATACATACCATGGAAAAGTCAATATTAGGAAGCGTTTAAAACTGGTGTCTTTGGTAAATTTTATATACATAACGAGAATAGGAATTAGCTATATATAATATATATATCCTTGCGTCAAACATTTCTCACCATTATGGGGACCCCCACTGTCATTATTTCAAAAATTAGGTTGACATATATCCTTAACATAGGATTCTACTAATATGCATGCAGGGATCGTCCATAAATGACGTCAAACAAATTTTATCATTTTATGGACCCCCACACGCTTAAAAAAATACGAGTGAACTGACTACTTTACTGTTAAATTGTAACTACATTCTTGTTACTCCGACATCCACAGTGAATCCTGTTAACCGCGGTCAACAGGATTATGGTTAGTGATGTGCAGTGTATACTGATAGTCTGAGTATACTAGAACGGTGTTGGATCACGCAACACTAATCCTGTTGAACGATACTATTTGTTAAAAAATAACACCAAAAATACCACCAATAACTGGATTCGAACCCCCACCCTTTAGGCATAGGAACATGGCTCCTTAACCACTGGACTGACACAGCTCATTAACTATGGATTACTAATTTAGCATACATATACAGTGATATAAATGCTTCAACAGGTTTATTGTAGATTTAACAAGTTTGGTGTTTGGGTTTGCAACAACAGCCTTGTTGCATGTGATTAACAGTTTTCCCCACCCTCAAAAATTTTTAAATTTACTACTAAACCTGTCAAAGTTAAGAGCTTAACCTGTTGCCACGGCCTAAATACATTCGTGTCAAGATCTTTTCTAAGCGTGCACTGTCATTAGTTTAGAAATAAGGTTGACATGTACCCTCGACATAGGATTTTACTAGTATGCATGCAGGGATCGTCCGTAAATTACGTCATACAAATTTTACTATTTTAGGGGTCCCCACTGTCATTAGTTCAAAAATTAGGTTGACATATATCCTTCACATAAGATTTTACTACTATGCATGCAGGGATCGCCTATAAATTACGTCATACAATTTTTACAATTTTAGGGACCCCCACTGTCATTATTTTAAAAATTAGGTTGACATATGTATATCCTAAAGATAGGATTTTTAGTACCCCCAGTTTCAACTTTAAATTTTTTGTGTTATAGATATTCAGGGATCGTTCATAATGACGTCTTTTAGTTTTATAGATATTCGGGGATCGTCTATAATGACGTCCTTCAAATATAGTTTTTAATACCCCTAGTTCCAACTTTAAATGTTTTCCTAACGTGTATTAACTACATGTCGGAGACTGACCAAAAGTTCATGGAATGCACCAAACTCATGAATATGAATAATGACGTTTCGCTTGGATAATAAAGTAATGTCTAATCCCGGACGTTTCGTGACCCCGAGTGACCTGAGTATTGTGTTACACACTGTTTTGTAGGCAATTTTATTCTAATTATGTCCTTCTTGTTTATATTTCAATCGGTTGACATTTGCGCATGTGCATAAGGATTTAGTGATGCAAGTCGTGATTTTCCCATGTTATCAAACGGGGGAAAAGGTTGACATGAGGTGACCCGCCTTCTCCGATGCTAACAGTGCTACAATGACCCGATGATGAAATTTGATAATTCTAGTCATGAGTAATATATTTGAGTGTATGCATACCAAGTTTCATAATTTTACATTAGTTAATTCGGATGATATGGCTGATTTAGTTTGGAAAACCGTGAAGTAAGTTTAAAATTTTGAGACACCCGATTTTCGGTTTTAAAAAATAATTTGCATGAGAACCACTGGACCCCAGGGGGTCAATCAAAGTTGAATTCTAATTAATAGTGGGTCTAATAAAAAATATTTCGCTGAAAAATTACTTCTGGAAAAGAAGAAAAACCCATAATCGGGGGTGAGATTAAAATTAGGAGACACACTGTACAAGAGCATTACAAAGAAAAATAATTTTAAGCAGTTTACCGCTGAGGAAGTAACTGGCAGCTTAGTAGTTGGTTTTGGTTAATTTCGTTGCATTTTCCCGCCGTTTCGGCGCCGCACGGCGGGTTTCTCGCCGAAAAAACCGCACAGAAAATAGCCAAAAAAACCGCACGGCGGGTTGGGAATTTCTCGCCGAAAAAACCGCACGGCGGGTTATTGATTTATTGATTTTTATCCCGCCAGGTTATTGATTATCTCTCTTGACAGGTGTTGGTTCCGGTATGTTATCGATCGGGCGCCTGGTGTTGGTTCTGGTATGATATCGATCGGGCGCCTGGTGTTGGTTCCGGTATGTTATCGATCGGGCGCCTGGTGTTGGTTCCGGTATGTTATCGATCGGGCGCCTGGTGTTGGTTCTGGTATGATATCGATCGGGCGCCTGGTGTTGGTTCTGGTATGATATCGATCGGGCGCCTGGTGTTGGTTCCGGTATGATATTGATTGTTTGGTGTTAGTCCCCCGCCACAACCGACAACTCTACAGTCTTTATGCTATTTCCCGCCATTGTGTCTGCTATTTCCCGCCAATGCATCTAATGCTATGTCTCCGCCACCGCAGGCTGTCGCTATTTCCCGCCAATCAATACTATGTCCCGCCATTGCAGGTTGTAAATCAATACAACATTATGCATTTTCTACGATAATTATAACAACATTATGCATTTTCTCTAAAAATCAATGGTAAATTTAGTTTTTTTCTGGAAATCAATACAAAATTCTTGCATTTTCTCTCAAAATCAATAGTAAATTTAGTTTTTTTCTGGAAATCAATACAACATTATGCATTTTCTCTAAAAATCA
This sequence comes from Dicyrtomina minuta, assembly GCA_949802685.1. NCBI lineage: Eukaryota > Metazoa > Arthropoda > Collembola > Symphypleona > Dicyrtomidae > Dicyrtomina > Dicyrtomina minuta. Next base: position 25,650,610 of record OX461810.1, read on the forward strand.
ATGGTAAATTTAGTTTTTTTCTGGAAATCAATACAAAATTCTTGCATTTTCTCTAAAAATCAATAAAAAATTTAGGTTTTATCTGGAAATCAATACAACATTATGCATTTTCTGCGAAAATTAATACAAAATTCGCTGTAGCTGCAGGCGATGGGGCGTGCCGCAGCCCTAACCCCGCCGCTCGGGGCTCTACCGCTGTCCGGAACCTGCCGCTCGGGGGTCTGCCGTCGGACTGAGGGGAGTCTGCCCCTACCCTAGGTGGAGCTCGCTGTTGCAGTGGGCAGAGCTCTAAGCTTTGTCGTGCAGATTAGGTACACAATTGTCATGTGTGAAACATAATATAGTATAAATAGAGCTTGTGTGTACCCTCACTGCTCATTTGAAGACCAACCTTCAAGGTGAACACATCTCTTATCATGGATGTCAACAATATTTTTGAGGAAGAACCAACCGTTTACGACTCGTCTGAACAGTCAGTGAGTTCAAACTTGAATTTAGTAGAGCTACCGCCTACTAATGTAAGTGAACTTGCAAGTACAGACTATATCCAATGCTTGTCCTTACTAAGTACTAAGGATAGCTACAACCCTCTTGAGTTCAGATGGATATATGACAACTACGGATCGCTACAAGAATCTATGCTAGGTTTAGACGTGAGAATTGTCAAGCAAGACGGTACGAGTTGCGAAGCAACTGATGTTGTAGCTCCAACCAACTTGTTTTTCCATGCGCTGTTTTCAAATCTGCAATTGTATTTGAACGGAAAGCTGGTACTGGATACATCTAATTTTTATCCATGGACAGCCTACTTGCAAAGAGCTTTGGGAACAAGCCAACTTGAAAAAGATGGATACTTGAAAGATGAGATGTGGTATCCAAATACTATGCCTAATACGTTTGCAGTCACTGACGCTGGATTTAATGCAAGATATCAATTAACACAAAACTCTACACAGTTATATTTGCTTGGATCGCTGCTTGGAAACTTTTTCAACCAGAACAGATATATTCCAAGTGGGACAGAGTGTCGGATTGTCTTGAAACGAAGCGATCCATACTTGTATTTGGATTGTGCAAAAAACGATAAAGCTGGATTTTCTGGATGTCCGTATAAAGCAGAAATTACAAACGCTGTTTTTTATGCTGCTCAGAAGACAATTTCACAAGATGTTGTGGATTTACATCGAGAACAGTTATCAGACGATGATACATTTAAATATGTAACAAACGAAGTTCAAATGAAAGCAATTTCAGTAGCAAAAGGAATGACATCAGTAACTTCTGGCGGAATTGTTATTGGAAAAATACCAAAAGTAATGGTATTCTGCATGTTAGATACTGAAGCTTTCAATGGAAATATGACAAAATCAGCATTTAATTTTGAAGATTTCAATATAAGTGAGCTAAATGTCACTTGTAATGGAGAAAATCGTGTTATCCCATACAGTTTCAAAGGTGACGACGCGACAGCTGGTGACAACTTTTTACTTGCTCTAAGAACGTTGCGGAAGACAGTCCCATTTAAAACGTTGGGAAATGGAATCTCGAGAGATAATTATCTCAAAGGTAAAGTATAACAAACACATTTGATACTTAATAGCATAGCTAGCGCACCCGCAGCCTAGCCGTAGCCTAGCATAGCTAGTATAGCATAGCTAGTATAGCATAGCTAGCTTAGCATAGCTAGTATAGCATAGCTATATAATTTATATGTGTGTACTTTACAGGTAATGTATTCACTGCTGTGGAACTTTTGCCAAACTTTGAAAATGCCCTGTCTGTAAATCAGAAAGGTCAAGTAAAAATTGGATTGAAATTCAAAAAACCATTGGACAAAGCCATAACCGTACTTGTCTATTGCTTGTACCAAGGAGTATTTGAACTGGATAGCCACAAACAAATACATTTCGAGCATTCCATGGATTAGATGTAAACATATACTATCCAGAAAACAATAACCTAAACTTTAGTTTACCCTTTACACATAAGACAAATAAAACGTTTTTTTTAAAAACACTTGGTTAAATAAAAGAAGTAACAAAACAATTTAAATATAATTAAGTTTGAACAAAGTTTAAACAACACCGTAGTTTGTAAAACAAAATAGTTAGTAAACAAATAATAAAGTAAAACATTTTGTTAACAAAAACAAATTTAGTTTGTAAAAAAAAATATTTAAGTTTGTGAAACATAATAACTTTTTAAAACAAAGTAAAAATTATTTAGTTTGTCAAAAAATAATTTGTAAACATTTATAAATTGTAAACAAAATTTTAAAACTGTAATAAAAAAAACAATTGGCATTTTTTAACATTAAACGATGGTTTATTAAATAAAACATTTTCATTGCTCACACAAATTTCATATATAAAGCATACAAAATGCAAACGAATCCCCTAGGACAACAGCGAGCTCCACCTAGGGTAGGGGGCAGACTCCCCTCAGTCCGACGGCAGACCCCCGAGCGGCAGGTTCCGGACAGCGGTAGAGCCCCGAGCGGCGGGGTTAGGGCTGCGGCACGCCCCATCGCCTGCAGCTACAGCGAATTTTGTATTAATTTTCGCAGAAAATGCATAATGTTGTATTGATTTCCAGATAAAACCTAAATTTTTTATTGATTTTTAGAGAAAATGCAAGAATTTTGTATTGATTTCCAGAAAAAAACTAAATTTACCATTGATTTTTAGAGAAAATGCATAATGTTGTAATAATTATCGTAGAAAATGCATAATGTTGTATTGATTTACAACCTGCAATGGCGGGACATAGTATTGATTGGCGGGAAATAGCGACAGCCTGCGGTGGCGGAGACATAGCATTAGATGCATTGGCGGGAAATAGCAGACACAATGGCGGGAAATAGCATAAAGACTAGAGTTGTCGGTTGTGGCGGGGGACTAACACCAAACAATCAATATCATACCGGAACCAACACCAGGCGCCCGATCGATATCATACCAGAACCAACACCAGGCGCCCGATCGATATCATACCAGAACCAACACCAGGCGCCCGATCGATAACATACCGGAACCAACACCAGGCGCCCGATCGATAACATACCGGAACCAACACCAGGCGCCCGATCGATATCATACCAGAACCAATTGATTTTCAGATAAAACCTAAATTTTTTATTGATTTTTAGAGAAAATGCAAAAATTTGGTATTGATTTCCATAAAAAAACTAAATTTACCATTGATTTTTAGAGAAAATGCATAATGTTGTATTGATTTCCAGAAAAAAACTAAATTTACTATTGATTTACTAGTCATTTCAGTTTTAATGGTGTATTGTTTATGTTTATCATTATTTAGTAAGCGGTCAAAATTTTGAAGTTAAGATTTGTCTGCGACTGCCCCACTCCCATGTCGTAACTTTTATATTACATAAGCGTCTACTTTTAACTTAGCATTTCTTTAATACCCAACTAGATCCACTACAACTACGGACGACACTATTTACAGGCGATTTCATAAACTAGTTTCTGCTTGCAGTGCTGATTGACTATTAATAAAATGACGAAAAAGAATACAGAATACTGAATCGAAGAATTGGCGTAAAATTCGAACTGCCCAAGTTACTGTTAAGGCTATGCATATGCTTTATTTTATCAAAGCGAATTTTAATGGCGTAAAATTCATATGCCAATCGTTTTTTGCCGGCACGTGGTGTACCAGCACGACTCGTACCCACCCTCTCCTTTCATCAACACTCGTACGTAGCTCTCCCTTACCAGCGCTATTTTAACCAAGCCCACTCAAAACGGCAACACATGTACTTGTCCCACTATGCACTAGTACCACCAAAGCTCGTACCTAGCCCGTTTTCACTGGCGCAAGCTGCTTGGGTTTTATGTTAGCTTCACTACAAAAACATTGTTTTTCAGTGACAAAATCAACTCGCCGTACGCTCAGCATCTACTTCGGGCACACGGGTGCCATAATATCAAGCGCGAAGCGGCGGATTTTTAATATTTTAGCGAAGTTAAGAATAAGAATATGCCTTACATAATAATTTAAATAGGTAGGGCGAGGGTGCATAGTTGTGGCCGGTGTCCTAATTGTGCAATGCGGATTAAATTTGTATTAGTTGAAAACTTTCGAAACCCAAAGTTGCACAATCAGTAGATGGAAAGCCGTAATTTACAAACAAAAATGCAATCTAGTTATACACCGACTTGAATCAGATATACAGCCGGTGGAGCCAATTCGGACACCGGCCACTAGGGAGTCCATGTCGTCATAACAATGACGACAATGACGACAATGACGACAATGACGACAATGACGACCAGTTTAAGGTTGTTCGTCATTATCGTTATTAAGCAGAAACATTTCGTCATTTACACAAATGACGACCATTCATTAAAACTGTCAATTGCAACACAAAATCCTACTTGAATCAAAACAAACCACGTGACGTTAAACTTCTCTATTAAGAGAGTACGTTTTAGCCTTTTAGCTCGTATATTTCTGTTTAAACTTGCTGCCGTTGGCCGTCGAATACTCTTTCCCTTTGTAGCCCACATATCGTGGGTGAAGAGTCATTCTGTCGTAAGTCCAGTGCACGGCTAAAATCATTCTGTCGCAAGTCCATACGATTCTTAAAGTCATTCTGTCGCAAGTCCATTCAATTGGTAGCAGCTACTGTCGAGGTCGCTTCCGTGTTGTCCTATCCATTAGGGGGAGGGGGTGGGGGGTATATTACTGATTGTGTTGTACTCATGACGTACACTTAGGGGTCGTCCACAAAAGACGTAATAAAAATTCCATTCCCAAAAACTGCAAAATGTTCTATTTACATGTTTTTCAAAAGTGTAAAATGTTCTACCTACATGTTTCTCAAAAGTGTAAAATGTTCTATCTACATGTTTCTCAAAAGTGTAAAATGTTCTATCTTGAGGTTTGTCAAAAGTGTAAAATGTTCTATCTTCATGTTTCTCAAAAGTATAAAATGTTCTATCTACATGTTTCTCAAAAGTGTAAAATGTTCTATCTACATATTTCTCAAAAGTGTAAAATGATCTATCTAGATGTTTCTCAAAAGTGCAAAATGTTGTATTTACATGTTATTTGAAAGTGCAAAATGTTGTATTTACATGTTATTTGAAAGTGCAAAATGTTCTATTTACATGTTTCTCAAAAGTGCAAAATTTTCTGGAAATTGAATTTTTATTACGTCTTTTATGGACGACCCCTAAGTTTGCGTTATGAGTACATACACTACAGTCAGTAACATTACGTCTTTTGTGGAAGACCCTTAAGTGTACGTCATGAATACATCACAGTCAGTAACATTACGCCTTTTGTGGACGACCCCTAAGTGTACATCATGAGTACATCACAGTCAGTAATATACCGCCCCCCCCTAATGCATAGGACAACACTGAAGCGACCCTTGACAGTAGCTACCAATTGAATGGACTTGCGACAGAATGACTTTAAGAATCGTATGGACTTGCGACAGAATGATTTTAGCCGTGCACTGGACTTACGACAGAATGACTCTTCACCCACGATATGTATATTCGGAACGTTTTAGGTTAGTGTGAAGTCGGCGGACGGGGAACTTATGCTGGTGGAAGTTTTCTTGTAGTTGTAGTTAACAACAATAATATAAAATCGTTTTAGCTAGATAATTAATTGCTTCAAAAATTGTTTCGTCACGGCAGCATCAAGAAAACGAGCAGCTACGAAGAGTAGACCAGGACAGGTTCGAGTGGTGGACAAACCGTTTAGCTTAGACGAGTACGTAGAATATAAAATAAAAGATCGTACAGAAACCAACGTATAGTTTTATTTTTTACGACGTATTGATGGACAAAAAGCTCTTTGTAAATTGTGTCAAAAAGATAGCCCTGCTGAACCTAGTTTAGTTCCCACAAAGAACTGCACCCATTCGAGTATGCTTCCCGTAAAATTAATTTGACGAATATTTGATTCATTGTCGTTGAGGATCAGCACAAATAAGAAGTCCCGGAGGAAGATTTTGGAGCCGAAGTCACAGCTCAGCGAGACCTCAGTAGATGTGCTTAGGAGCTTTTTGGGAATTTTTAGTATTGTGTAGTGCTTGTGTGTAATTTTATAAATTATTTAGTGCAATTTAATTTAGGTGTGATTTTGCTCTGGTATGTTTTTAATTCTATTCAATTCTATTTATTTTAATTATTGACTGAATTTTGAGTCAGGGGTTTCATTATTTTTTATTTTCTGCATTATTGCCATTAGTGCCATCAGGTTAAAATTAGTGACTTCATACTATTATTCAGTGAGTCAAATTGGATAGGCATAGTAAGTACCTGGAAAGAAAATAGATATTTATAACTCAAACCCTCTGGCCAAGGGATGAGAACCGCCGTTTCTTAGCGGCATGACGCAGGTTCAAATCCCGCTCGGTGCAATATGTCAGATGGACCTAAGATCCACCCTGGGTTCAAATATCCCGTACTGTCCTCCCGGGTTACATATTTTAAGGTTTTATTTCCCATCTTTCGGCAAAATCTGACATATTGCTGAGTTATTTTGCTCAAATTTCTTTGCTCAAAAAATTTTTTTTGTTTTTTCTCAGTCTTTTTCTGATTAGGGGGGGGGGGGTGGAGCAAATAATATTATTTCCGCCCAGCCCACTCGCCATCGTGATTTCAAATCAAAGAGTACTAAGCTATACATAATAATATTTTTAAAATGATTCCAAAATGTAATATCTGTAGTAAGGCTAGTTCTAGTAGGAAACTAGAGTTATCTTGCAGTCAGTGTAAAAACTTATACCATAGAGTATGCATAGGAATTAATTTAGCTTTATATCGATCCATGGATAGGGATAGCTGGAAATGTACGGACTGTAGAGTAAATGTGTTTGTTCATAACTGTCAATTATGTGGTGAGGCTGATATCTTTTCTGCTACAGCAAACCCGCCAAACTCTTTGTGTATAGGTTGTATGTTGATAACTTCTGATATAAATCTGTATTCATACGTAAATGGTAGTTCTTCAGAGGTCACTATTGACGATTGTATTGTACAGGGTGATGCTAGTATGTTGAAGTCGAGTGGATTTAAGTTCTTGCATCTTAATATTAATGCCTTAAATAGTGCCAAAGTTGAAAGTTTGAAGGTCTTGATACAGAACTATAAGTTAGACGTGGTATGCATCTCTGAATCTAAACTTACTGTTAGCATGACCGACGGTCCAATTCTTATTGATGGTTACAGTTTGTATAGGCAGGATAGGAGTACCGGCTTTGGTGGTGGCATAGTTGTTTATATTAAATCGTGCTGTAACTATGTGCCTTTGTCAGATGATGAAATTAGTGTCTCAGCTGTACCGCATGGTTTAGAAATAGTAACGCTTAAGTTGTTTCCTTCCTATTCTAAGCCAATCATACTATCAGTTGTTTATAAGCAACCAATTATGGACAAAGCCTTATTTTTGGAGTACTTTGCTACGTACCTTTCTGGTTTAAATAATTTAGGATGTGAAATACTGTGTACAGGAGATTTCAATTTTGACTTGCGTGTGAAAGACTCAAAGTGTAAACAACTGTTGAATTTATGTAGTAGCTATAGCCTAAAACAGCTTATTGATACCCCAACTAGGTCAACGATAGACACGCACTCCATTCTTGATCATGTTTATGTATCTAACCCAAGTATGTATGGCAGTCATGGTACAATTAATGTAGGAGTTTCTGATCATTATGCTGTTTTTACAGTGCGGAAAGCTACTAAAATTAAGTATGAGCCTAAGGTTGTGAGTTTACGTAAATTTAAGAATGTTAATTGGAAAACAATGGGTATTGATTTGAGCCAAGTTCCATGGTCGACAATGTGTATGTTTGACGACTGTGACGACATTTTAAATTTTTTTGAGTTATCAATAAATAGTGTTATTGACTTGCATGCACCTATTGTCAAAATGCGAGTGTGCTCTAAACCTTCACGGTGGTTGACAGTTGACTTGAGAAGGAAAATGCACACTCGTGATAGTCTTAAATTAAAAAGCATAAGGAATTCAGATAATGCTTTATGGAACGAGTACAAGTCAATACGCAATGAAGTAAATAATGAGATTAGATGTGCAAAATATAATTATTTTAAGAACAAATTTTCTGAAACTCCAACATCAACAAATGTGTGGAGTGTGTACAATAAGCTTGTAGGAAAATCGAAGTCAGCAGTTGTGATAACTGAAATAAATTGTAACGGGAATGTAACTAATGATACCGATGTTATATCTAATGAGTTAGCTAAAGCTTTTACAGTGCAGCCGGCATGTTGTAATGACCTGGATGATTTTATTCAAAGTGTTGTTTGTGTTGGACCTCCTGTGCCCTTTACTGAGGATGAAGTTCGGTCTGCTTTTTCTCGTGTAAAAAGGAAACATTATAATTGTCATGAAGTTCCTTACACTGTATTGAACAACTGCATGGATACTTTAGCTTTACCTCTCGCACTAATGTTTACACAATTTTTATCTTTATGTAAATATCCATCTAACTTTAAGACTGCTATTGTAACTCCACTTTATAAAGGTAAAGGTCACAGGAAGGATCCTTTTTCATATCGCCCTATATCTTGTTTACCAATTCTGGATAAATTGTTTGAGCAATTGCTGCATGCTCGCATTATGTCTAGCATTCAATTATGTGACCAGCAACACGGTTTCAGGAAAGAACGGGCATGCCAATCAGCAACTCTACAATTTATACAGGATTCTTTTAGGTACTTAGATGTAAAGTGTGGCAGAGTAATTGCAGTTTTTATTGATTTGCAGAAAGCATTCGATTCGGTAAACCATAGGAAGCTGTTAATTAAGTTGAGAGACGATTTTGGCATACACTCGCATTTACTTAAACTTATGGCGGACTTTTTGAATAATCGTCAATTTAAAATAAAAATTGGTGACTTCATTTCAGATAGTTATGATCTAAATATGGGAGTCCCTCAAGGGTCAGTATTGGCGCCATTACTGTTCATTATGTATATTGATAAGATAGGTGATGCCATATCTGGTGGTGTAAAATTTATTTTGTATGCAGATGACTTAGTATTGTACTTCTCGAACTCAAAGTTTGAAGTTATGCTTAACTCAGTTCAGACTTGTTTGGATTCTCTAAATATATGGTTTAATATGAATGATTTGTACATTAATATAAGCAAGACGAAATTTATGTTACTCCATAAATCAGGTGACTCTAATATTCCTGAACCTGAGAGAGTTGTATTGTATTGTAATGGTCAGGATATAGAACGGGTGTACACATTTAAATACCTTGGTGTAATTGTTGATTGTAACTTGAATTTCAATGAACACTTTTCGTATGTAAAACGAAGAGTTAATGCTGCAATTGGCGCTATTTTAAATATTAAACGGTATTTAGACTTTAATACTTTTGTTGTAATGCTTAACGCTTATGTTCTATCAGTCGTTGACTATTGTGTGATAATTTGGGGATCTAGATCAAATGCTGAGCTTCAATCATTACAAAATAAGCTAAATAGAGCTATAACTGCTTTCTGTAATATCAGGCAGGTAAATGTAAATCAGAGTGATTTATTGGAAATGTGTAATGTATTGTCAGTGTACGAGAGGATTAAGTATTACTCACTTGTCTTTGTGTTAAAAACTTTAAAGTACGGTTCTAATATTATTTATTTTAAGAACATTTTTACGCTAAAGACGTCAGAAAGGCATACGCGATCAACCAATAAATGCTTGCTTGATTGTTTAAGGTTCAACACGGAAAGTTATAGAAACTCGCCACTTTATCGATGTACTAATGAATGGAATAATATTCCTGAGGAAATTAAGGGAGGTGTGTCGCTTGAAAGTGGGGAATTTGAATTATATAATATTGGTCCTTTCCGAAATAGGTTAATAGAGTATATAGTAGCAAGTAGGGAAGATTATATTTATAGCCCCTATATTCCACCGTAGTTTTAGCGTTGTTCCCTTCTTGCTTTTATGGTACTAACTAATATTTTCTTTGGAATTGATGTATCTGATGTATCTGTATTATTTCATATTGTGTGTATTAATTTGTATTTGTGTGCTAGTATTAATTTAGTGTCCGTGATTTAATAACAGTATATATATACTGAATTGCCTGACACTTTAATAAAAATAAACTCAAACTCAAACTCAAACTCTTCTTCATCTAAAAAATAAACAGCATTGTTCTAAATTGTAAGCCTGAATCAGATGAAGAAATTGAAACAATCGAATCCTCACCCGGTTTTTCTCAAGATAATTTGATAACTGAAGAGTTATTAGTTCATGCAGAATTATTAGAAAAAAGGTTGCGTGAAAAATGTAATACGATTTGTATAGAAAATTTTGTTTCATTGGCACACTAAAACGTGGTCGTCATTATGTCATTATGTCGTCATGTCGTCATTTGTCATTGCATTGGTCGTCATCGTCACTGTCGTCATTTGAAAACTGGTCGTCATTGGACTCCGTACCGGCCACAATTAAGCAACCTCATCCCAAGTTTATATTTTCGATCCAGTATCAATTCCACAACAAACAACTATTATAAAATCGAAATGTAATTAAGTAAGTGCCCGGCTTATATAAGAGCCGGGCTGTCATTTCAAAAAATGTAAACGCCAGGGGTGTTTTTCTGGTACTCATGCCTAACTTTGGTAACTCATGCCCCGCAATAAATTTGTAAAATAATTTAATTTTAAACCATATTTGCGTGCTATTGCTACTTTGTCAAGATTGCCAGCCCCACGAGGTTGGTTGTCTTTGAGGTTAGGTATTAGATTTGAGGGAGAGGAAAAACAGACTGGAAGCGGTTAGGTTATATTTTTCCCTCAGCCGCTGATGGCGGGATGGAAAAATATAATTTAAACAACTTATCCGTTTACAGGCAGCTTTAGAAGCCTGATTTAGTGTTAATGAGCCTTTCTTTCGTTGATGCTCAGGTACATTTATCGATGGTAAGTATTGGCAGTTTTTTATTATTTTAATAATAGTGTACCGTAAACTATCATCAACTGCCAAATATGGGATTTCGAAAATTCATCAGGGGTAATTTTGACTGTATAGTGCGTTTTTGGTGACATTTGTCCTTTCTGTAGCGCCCACAAAAATGCACCGATTTCAACAAAACTTTTTATTTTGGTAGACAACAGAAATATATTAGGGCGTCTTTTAAAATTTTAACTGTTTTTTGAAAATTGAGGATAAAAAAATGTCCAAAATTTGTATTTGTGCCCTAAATTGAATTTAGTTTTTTGTAGTAGATGGAGAAACCCATTTTAAAACTTTTTTGACTCTATATGTTTTCTGATTTGGTCACTTCAGTAAATGCTGTTTTTGAAAAACAAATCTATAAAATTACTATTTTTTTTACCGGGTAATTTTGTGACCTATGGAGTGACCAAATGGAAAAACCTATAGAGTCCAAAAAGTTTTAAAATGGGTTTCTCCATCTACTACAAGTTTGGACATTTTTTTTAGTCTAAATTTTCAAAAAACAGTTTAAACTCTGTGCACTTATTTGTTGAGTGTGAGTGTAGTATAATCCGCAACCCACTCATGAGTGTGAGCGTGAGTGCATGTCAGTTACACTCACAGCTCATGTTACACTAGCAGATGGGACTCTCTTTTATTTATAATTTATTTCTACCTATTTACATAATTTATAACACTTTTGAAATACTTGACCGAATTGGTGGAGTGATAGCTCATTTTAAAGCCCTTGAAAACTGAAAAAAATCACTTTTATTTACCCTTCTAGCCCATACAACACTTTTTATAGCGATTTTTCGAAAAAAAACGGTTTTTTCAAAATATTTTCAAAACTGTTAAATTATCACCAATGAACACGAACATAATTAGATTCTGCTAATCATTACGGTTTCAGTGATGTGTCATTTGTTTGCAAATTCTGTGAGTGACCGGTCCAAAACTCAAATTTTACATTTCGACAACACTTGCGGGAAATTCAAACTGCTTCATTTCATACGACTGATTTTAAGGGATTCAACACAAATAGTGCCAATCACATTGAGGGTGGGTCAGCTGAAAATAAATAACACCCTATGATACACATCGCCGTTTTTGATGTTATGTTTAAGGAGGTGACGCATTAGGTGGGTGGGTGGGGGGGGGGGGGGTTAAAATATGCTAAAGTTGGCTGAAGGACTTCAAAATTTTATGTTTTCGTAAAAATCGGTCGAGTATTTCTAAAGGTTTTCAGATTATGTAAATAGGCAGAAATAAAATCGGTCTATTATTTTAAAAGCGTACTAAATTATGTAAATATGCACGAATAAACAATACTATAAATTAATCCTAGAAGAAAAACAAATACAAAAGCATATACTATATACTACTGCCCCATATTACTGTTAAGATTACCCTTAAACAAGGGGCGCAGCCCCTTGTTTTATTACTTTTATAAATTCAAACAATACTTCGTCCCAATACTTTATTATGCTGCTACAATCCGAGTAGAATTGTTTGATTGAATAAAAAATACAATTTTCAAAAATTTCAAAAAAAATATGGCTCTAGACATACTTGATTACATCAAATATAGGCGCGATGAGGGATGCCTCATGAGGGAGAACGTGAGTGCCTTCTATTCGAAATTAGCACTCATGAGGGTGAGTGCGAGAGACAAGTTTTAGATGACGTGAGGGTGAGCGTGAGGGTGAGTGCATACTACTTCATAGGCATCCCTCATGAGGTGAGCGTGAGTGCTAAGTAAATGCCCATCTATGGTTGGTAAGATTGCTCGTAAGTAAGGATCTGAGCTACCTACGCATTGATGATCGAATTCTCACAGCCGCAAAGCAAGGAAAAGATGTGTCCAAAGTTAAGTGCCTCGAAAAGATTGCGCAATTTCCGGCGGAGAGGGGGGGGGGGGTAATATCCGCTGTTATTTATTGGTAGGGGGGGGGGGTGTCCAGGGGAAATTTCTGGAAGGAAAATGTCTAGGGCGGAAATGTTTAGAGAAACGTTGTCCGTCTACCGAAGAAATCCAACCGCCGGGGTTAATTTGGTCAATACGGTAAGCAGGTTAACTTATTGTCTGGATACAAATTCGTGATACCTGCGTAAGGTGTCCAAACCCTGCCGTGCCTATTTGATTAATAATAATAATAATAGTTTATTGTCATTAACGCATACGTAATACAAACACACATTGAAAGTTAGGTACAAAGAAGTAACATTCGGTAGAGGGTATTAAAGATAGCAGACATAGATATTATAACAGAAATAACAGAAATGTACGGAAATTTTCTTATTACTATAGAGACACAAAGGTAGCTTGGTTTAGATTAAATTAGTACAGCATCGACAGCAGCCAAATGGCACCAGACGCTGTTCGTCGACCGGGCGACGCTAAAGTTAATTTACCAAACTCCTCCACAAGGATGAGGAAACCCACGTATCAGAATTTAGAAGAATTTTAACACACGTTGACGTTATCATAAAAGTATATTAACATGATGATTGAATAATTGATATCTTATAATTTTAAAATTAAAGCAAAACCATTTATGTTATTGTACAGTCAAATTTATGTTTGGAGAAAAAAAAACCTTGATAAGGAAAACAAATAGTAGGAATTTCATGAATATAAATAAAGATACCCATTATTGTGTGTCCAACTGTGCTGCAGTAGTGAAATAAATCAGTTTTGATGCCCCAGACTGAAGTAAACTGGATGAGGGATTTTGGGCACCCTTACTGCCCTCCAACAATTACACTAGTAGAACAGCACAGTTTGACACTCGGTGGGGGTCAAATTTGTAGTCTGTAGTGTCTCTGTGTGCTGCGGCGTGTAGAATTTAAATATAAGATGATTATTATAGATGAAGATTAACACCAGTTATTAGAGTTAATGTTAATAGTGATTAACCACAATTTGACGAAATTTTGAGTTGCAGAATTTAACTTGTGCTCTTAACCCGTTTGTTGAGAGTTGAGAATGCGGGGGTTTGATTGCATGGATATGAAACTGTTTGGACACCTTGCGCAGGTATCATGAATTTGTATCCAGACAATAGGTATGTTAAATGCGGAACAGAGATATTGCCTTGAACTAAACTAAATTTAAACAAATTTTATCATACCCAGAATTGGGTGCAATATCCGGCTGAAGCAGTCCTGAGTTTTGACTAGAAACAGGAATAGGAATCTGAGGAATTGGACGTGTTATTAACTTTTTAGCCCATTCATCAATTTCTCGGTCCTCTGCTGATCTCTTTCCGGATCTATCCCCTTCCTTTTTAATTAGTGTATGTGCTCCCGCGTGCATTGTAATAAATCATAGAAATATTTGTCGCTCCGATCGGAGTTGAGGGGAAGAACAGGACAAACAAACCTAGAAAGAAAGAAAACTTTCATTTACATTCATTTATGGTCAAACAACAAACAAACATACTTAAGCTTTGATGCCCAGGCCGGCAAGTCATGTCCAACTTTTTTCCTATTCTAATCATAATGAAGCGAACATACTGGGCATGACTTACAGGCGTCATATTATTTTCGTCTGCAGCAAAAAGCGAACGCAACATTCCGAATAGCTGTAATGCATGATGACAGTGGTTATTTACACCCCCCAACAGCTTTACGTTAAGATTATTGATATGAACATATTATATCACATCAACAATGTTGTAAGGACGCCATAAAAAAGTTATCTTTTTCCTATTAAAGTAAAATTATATTTTGCTTGTTTAAAAACAATAACTTCCTCTGTAATGTTTATTCAAATTGTAAACACCACCCACGACTTGGTAAGAGGTTGCTATAGGGACGGCATATCGCTCAAAACATCTTTGTAAACCGATATTTTATAAATTGTCGTGTCGATACAAGATATTGCAGAAACTTTAGATTTTTCTATAAAATAAAGAAATGTCTGTCGAAGCCCTTTTGGAAACAAACCCTCCAAAAACTTCGTAACTATTGATTAAATTACCTATCTCAATAAATATAGGATATAGGATATAAATATAGGACCCTTCCAAATGAACCAAATTGCCACAGGAGAATTAAAACATCAACAGTGTAACCACTGAAACCTGACTAGTTAGCTGTAAAGCACTAACAAAAACCGCTGTCCGGACAACCCTAGAAAACTGTGCTGTCCTTTTACTGCGTGCAGAAAACCAAACATATTCAGATTTCAGAACATAACCAAATGCTTATTTTGACCAGTTGAAACACCAACCTTAGTAAAATGAAATTATGAGAATCAAATACATGGCGTAACGCAAAATATACGCCCCATGGCGAGCACTAAACGGCTGTTCTTTGATAAGTGCTGGCCAGGTCGGGAAGTGCTGGCCAACTTTAGTAAGTGCTGGCCAACTTTAGTATATAAAATATAATTAACAACAAATATGATCTTGATCCCTGTTTTTTTCGAAATCGTCATAAAAAGCCGACATGCTTCGTTTTTAAAGAAAAACCTGTGATTACTAACTTCAGACACCATTTCTTTACCCAACAGGTAGTTACAGAATTGAATAATCATCCAAGTGACGTGAAAAGTGACAAATCAAATTTATACCTAGTGAACTATATAATAATAATATTTCGTATCTGGGTAGAATCCCTAAGGATTTGAGATTTCATCTCTTGTAAGCCCAGTTTTCACTATTATTTCACTGAGATTCGAGGTTCCTCCACAATTTGAGGACTCGAGCCCTATTTCTAGAGAACAAATTTCTATTTATCCCAAAGGTTCGAGTGGCTAGTTCTAGGATTAAATCTCATTCACTTAAAGTACCACTCAAGAAACACTGGAAATTTAAATCCAACTATGCCACCCAGTGAACCATAGAAACTCAGAAATATAGAACTCTAGAAAGCCCAGAGAAATAACATTTATACACAATCTTTCTAGGACCTGCAGCGTACCTATCACCGAGCCCTGCAGGATTATCGGTAAGGCCACCCATCCATTTCAGAATGAGCTTGACTGTTGCTTAACCAGAAGGGTAAGCCCAACTTGTTAATCGCCATACCAACCTGTACCGATTACAAATAAGTTAGCAAAGGAGGAGTTTTGGCAAAATCTCCGAGTGACTTAAGCTTCAAAAGTGTTTAAACAATGACAACCGGGTTTTCAAGAGACTTGTTTCAAAACCTTTAGGATTCATTCATTCCTGGGAAACATTTATTGTCATTTTTCGGATGTCTCAAAATTTTAAACTCACTTCACGTTTTTTAATGTTCAAATAGCAATATCTCCCGGCTGAAGTAACGAAATGCAGTGCAGTCGGGTTACACCGGCCTGGGCTACAACGGTCATCTTGATACACCTGTCAAATTCAGCAGTCCCGGCAAAAACCCTATGCTGTGTAATGTTAAAGTACAGTCTTGCAACGGCCAATTTTACAACGGTCAATTTGATAACCGGTCAAAATCTATGGACCGTACAGCACTGTTGCCATTAAAATCATTTGTTACAACGGTCTTTGGTTTTCACTTTTTAGATGCTGAGCTGAAGCATCTAATAAAATGGTCAAGTCCGTCTGTCCGTCTGTTGCTCCCACGCTACAGGTCAAACCGGCAACTCTGTTGCCTTGAAATTACTTGTAAAAAATCACTAATGCGACCGGGCAGGCTTGTATTGTGTTTTCACTGTAATCGGACTGACCATTTCTTCACAATCAACAGTTGAATGGACCCATGTCAAAAATGAGGAGAGTGAGATTTTCAAAAACCAGGAAATACGTGTTAACTAATGGAAATGTACATGTGCATATGTGTTATCACAAAGTTCTGCGCGGCGAATACATAATTTTTTTTTCAACCTGTTTTACGAACACGTAATAAACTTTATTACATTAGTTAAAGATGTTCAGGGATCGTCCACACTGACGTCCTTCAATTAATATAGTTTAAAGTACCCCCATGTCTAACTTCTTTTTCCCACCTGTTTTACCAACACGTAATAAACTTACCTGCATTGGTTACAGATATTTAGGGATCGTCCATAATGACGTCCTTTAAATACCACCATTTCCAACATTCAAATTTGTTCCATCCCATTTTAACATACATGCAATGCGCATAGTTTTATTGGTTATAGATATTTAGGGATCGACTATAATGACGTCCTTCAAAAATTATAGTTTTAGGTACCCCCATTTCTAAATTTTAATTTTTTTCCAACCTGTTTTACCTATTGTTTGTTTGTTTGTTTGTTTGTGAGCTTTATTCAAGTTTCAAGATTATACAGTTCATACTTAATTTAGTTAGTACTGAATTCCAATAATAGACACAGTATTCGGTTACAATATATCAAGTCCAGTATTATTAAAACATATCCAATTAAGCAAAAATGGTTACAAACGGAAACAACAAATTTTAAGCTATGAATCAGGGAGAAATGTACAAAGAGAAGTATTTACATTTTCTACTTGCTATAAAATAGGAACTTAATTCAATCTTAAAGTCAGCTAGAGAAAGGTCAATATTACGCAAGTGAGGTGGGAGCTTGTTCCAGGTATCTACAGCTCTATATATAAATGACTTTTTAAACGCTGCGGACGGGCTACGAGACAAATGTTCGAGTAAAATACCTTGTTGGTCTTACAATATTTTTAACTTTAAGCAACTTATTTAAATATTCAATATTCGATCCAAATTTCAAATGTTTAAACACAAAAAATAACATAACATCATTAACACGTTTCCTGATAGAAAGCATATTAGCCTGCTCAAGAAAAATAGATTCATAAATTTTTACTTTATTTTTATTAGACTTTTTAGTCCACAAGGGGATCTGAGAAAAAAAACAATGCTTCTGTTAATTATATTTTGCGTCGTGAGGTAGTATTTTGAGCAGTTGATTAGATAGGACGTATAATTTTTTTGCTCGTCAGGGACAGAAACCTTCGCCACATTTTCATTCTTTTGTGTGCAAATCCATTCAGATTGCTATTAGTGGTTTTTAAATTTTATTTATTATTTCCAACAGTTTTATTTTGAGGGCGGGACTTAGAATCTAAAATTATTTTGATTCGCTCCAATTTTTATTATTTTAGAAATAATTTAAATATTATAAATTAAATTAATAATTTAAGTGGTTCCAAAATAAAAATCTTTTTAATGGCTAAATTTTAAAAAAAGAAGACTAACAACTAGCGATGATAATCTTGACCCGTGTCCGGTTTGCAGTAAATTATATAAAAGTGTAAAAATTCACATGAGTAAGGCGCACCCAAAAGAATATCAAAATTCATTAGTCGATTCTTATCAAAATAATTTTGAAGACAGTGTTGGGGATGAAGTTAACATAGAAGAGTCAGCTGAAATGAAAGGGATCAAAATAGGAATTCTTGCTATAGATGAGCAGCTAAAAGAAATGGTACATACAAGGCCCAGTAATTCTGACTTTTCTGGTGTAGTTGCAAATTTTGCTTTAATTATAAAGGAATCCAAAGATGTTCTTCCTGGTCCAAAGCACCCAGCACAGAAACAGTTTGAAGCGCGCAAACGTAGAGAAACGTTTGTAAATTCGCAAAAACACTACTGTGACTCATCTAATCCTCAAAGAGCTTCTAAAAGGGACAAAGAGAAGAGAAAGCAAAAATATAATTTTAAGTTACTGCAGCATCTATACCGCTACTCGCGACGCAAGGCTGTCCGAATGTTATTAAAATCGTCTTTTGCTTCCTTCAGCTGTAATATTCCCTTGGATTTAATTCATGAGTCGTATAATGCTAGATGGGGTGTCTCTAATAATTCTATTTTGGAAGATTATATTTCAGAGTATTCCCAGAAAGAACAAGATGAACTCGATCAATCCTATAATTCTGGAATTACTAAGGATGAGGTAAAGTGGGCTGTACAAGGTATCAATTCTGATTCGTCGAGTGGTTTCGATGGTGTTGCAATACGTAGTATTAAGGACATTCGCTGCTTTTCTACGATTGCTTTAATTGGTACCATAATGGAGACATGGACCATTGTTCCATCCTGTTTTAGAAAGGCCCGTACTATTCTAATCCATAAAAAGGGAGATAAATCTGATGTGGGGAACTGGAGGCCAATTTCAATATGTTCGATACTTCGCAGAATAATTGAACGAATTTTGAATCGTCGTTTACAGACACATGTGCACATTAATGCAAATCAGGTTGGGTTTGCCAAATGTTCTGGCACATTTATTAACACCTCAATAGTTAATGGTTGTCTTCAGAAAGCAAAACGGAAAAAAATTGATTGTTGTGTAGTATTTTTAGATGTGAGTAAAGCATTTAAGGAAACCTCTCACACCCACACTTCCAATACACTGGAAGCTAAACTGATTCCTTCAACGCTCAGATCTCTCATTTTATGCTTGATGGTTGACAATGAAGCCCAAATTCAAATCCGCTAAGGTATGTCGCAGGCAATTTTTGTGAAAAAAGGAGTTTTCGAAGGTTCACCACTCTCTCCGCAACTTTTTAATATTTCTATTGATCACGTATTAAAAGAACTTAACGAGCGTGAAGTTAGTGATGAATATGGGTTTCACCTACACAATGATGTCCCTAATGTGGCAGGAAGGGGATTTGCGGATGATGTTGCTCTGATATCTGGTTCTTTTCAAGGAGCAAGACAGTTAACCAAAATTGCGATTGCCAATTTTAACAAGGCTGGATATGAAATTAATATAAGTAAGTGTAAGGTCATTAACATCGTGAAAGGAAAGTTGTGTGAAGATCCGCTAGTGGTTGATGATTATAATGTTATTGAATCCATAAAGAAAGATGAAACCGTTAAATATCTGAGTGTCAACTTTAATAATAAAATTTCTTTTGATCCGGCTTCAATAATAAGGAATTTTACTAAAGACTTGCAAAATCTAGTTGGAACCCCTATGTTATTTCCAAATCAAAAGATTGCCATTATCAATCAATATTTATGGCCTTGTCTTACATATTCACTACAAACAGCCCCGTTAAATAAATTGCTCCAGAAATTTCTTGAAGACTTGGATAAACTTGTTCGAAGTGCTGTTAAAGATATTCTTGCAATCCCTCACGATTCTCTAAATGCATTACTGTACACCTCAAAAAAGTATAGGGGACTTTAAATAATGAGATCCACTTGGGAAGCATTTATTCAACATTATAACATTTGTGTTGTGTTGTTAAGTTGTAATGACTCATATATCTCATTCGTCAAAGATTTGAAATCCGAAATGGAATTTTGTACTAAAGCTTTGAAACTTGATGGGGATGAAGTTCAAACTAAGTTTGATTTGCATCCTACAACAAAGCCAGGCAAGATTTTAAGAGAAAGTTTGAGGATTCAAGAGTATGCTCAATGGTGTTCATTTTCACTTCGAGGACAAGGCGTTAAATTGTATAAAGAGTGTCCGTACGGCAATCAAATTATTATTAAAAAGCGCGGCTTAACGTCTTCAGAGTGGTTGAATGCTTTAAAAATGTCTGCTAATGTTTATCCTGTTAAAGCAATTCCAGGTCGTTCCCTAGATTCATCCCTTTGCAGGCACTGCAAGGAGAAAGAAACCCTCGCTCATGTTCTAAAGAAATGCCATGTGGGAAGCTTACTAAGAAATAGTAGACATCATGAAGTAAGAACTATCATTGCTAATCATCTCAGAACACTTGACTGGATTGTACATGAAGAAGTGACTGACGGTGCTTGCAAAAGGGTTGACATCATCTGCTGGCGAAAAGATCTGCTGTCAGGGTACATTTTGGATCCCACAATACGTATGGAGCAATCCTGTAGTCAAGCGGAAGAAGTTAATATAGAAAAGCAGGCTCATTATAACCCTTGCATTCCTTACTTTCTGGACAAGTACAAACTGAAGAAGTTGGAAGTGGTTGGACTTTTTGTTGGAGCTAGGGGCACTATAACAGAGTTCTTTGAATCTTTTCGCAAAGAACTGCGTCTTCCATCAAGAATGATTGAAGAAATAGTAGTTGCTACAATTTGAGGATCATGCTGAATCGCCCATAATCATTTATATAATATAAATTTATCTCATAGTTGATTTTTACTTGATAATTTATAATAATTGTATTCTTTGTTTTACAAAAACCATAATTATCCTGTGAATGATGTGTTTTGTTCTTACTGTGTCTTAATGGCAAGCGTAATAGTGCGCCAGTTGTAAATAAAAGATTTACTTTCTCTCTCTAAGTCTGAACGGCCCAGATAGGTAAACAGTAGTCAATTATAGATAACACATAAGCATTGACCATAGTGCAGCAAACTTTAAAGGTTAGGTATTTCCTGATTTTATGTATTACGCAGATAGCTGTTGAAACTCTTTTCTTAACATAAACACTATGTTCATTAAAATTTAAATGAGAGTCGATTATTTAAAAGTTAAAACTATTTACTTGTTCAAGTGTTACACCATCACACGACAGACTTACTGAACGATTTGAAACTACGTCATGCGGTTTATGAAGTATCGTAAATTTAGTTTTACTTACGTTTATTTTTATTTTAAATTTACTAAACCAATTATTGACACTATTTAGCGTTTCTTGCATTGTACACTAAAGTTTACAAATACTCGTGTTGTTACAGTAGATAACTAGGTCATCAGCGTATAATACGTACTGAAGTGGAGAGTCTTTTGCCTCAGATATATCATTAATAAATAGAATAAATAGTAGCGGTCCAAGTATAGATCCCTGTGGGACTCCACTTAGCAAATCATAATCAACAGTAACATATCGGCCGTTTTAAATACAGAATTTTCTATTTCTTAGGTAATCAGCTAACAGCTTTAGAGTGTTTTCATCGATACCAAATTTATCTCTTAACTTTATTAATAATAAAGTATGGTCTACGAAATCAAAAGCTTTGGTGAGATCTATGAATAACGCTAAGCAGCGTACACAACGAGAATTATTAGAATTGAAGACTTCTTGTGTGAATTGTAGTACTGCAGACATGCAGCAACGTCTCGGTCTAAACCCATTAGCATTAAGCAACCCCGCCGTCTGAACTTTATCTATTATTCTTTGCTGAAGCATCTTTTTAAATAATTTATTTAGTAATAACAGTTTGGATATCCGTCTACACGAGCTAAGATATAATTTGCTTCCCTTGCCTTTAAATACTGGAATTACAGTTGCATGTTTGAATGCCAAAGGAAAAACAGCAAGTAGGATAAACTGAGTATACATAATAGCTAGTGGGATAGCTAGTGTATTAATACAGTTACTAAGTACAATGTAGCTCTGATCCTGCGTTAAACCTGAGTTTTTTGGCTTAATTTTCCCAAACGCACAAATGACTGCTGTGGTAGTGAATGGAATTACATTATTAACATTGGTGACAATTGTATTATATAACTCATCCAGGTCATTCGAAGGTACACTATGTGCTACAAAAGCATTAGCCAGATTTTGTGCAATTTCACTCTGAGTGCATATGACCTCGTTCTCAAGCCTTGGTTCAGTTATCTGTCTTGTGCCTTTATTTTTACCAGTCAGTGAGTTCACTGTGTCCCATAAACTGGACAAAGTTGGTAAATTGTTTAGTTTACTTTTGTTATGACTAATCTTTGACTGCTTTCTAACGTTGAAAAGAAAGTTACGTATAGCCTTATATTCACTTTATGCTTCTGCACTGCCTGTTTTTTTACTCAACGATTTAAAGTGATCCTTTCTATGCATTAGACGTTTGATGTCGCCTGTGAGAAATTCTGAAGCTCTATCTTTGGTCGTGTATTTAACTTCAGGTATTTGCAGGTTGAGAACACTATTTACATTAAAATTAAATGAGCTAAGAAGATCATTAGCATTACCTAGGCATTACAGTGCCTTCCAAGCTATGTTTCTGAGGCCGTTGGTAATCTTTTCCCAGTTAGCTCGATTATAGTTGCAAGTTTTAATAATATTGTTACTGTGGATACCAGACTTACTAGTTTTGTTAACTACATACACTAGATCATGGTCATAGCAGCCAAGCCTGTATACCCTTGAGGAAACGACTGAATTAATATTACTTACATAAACATGATCTATAAGTGTATTACTCTTTTCAGTTACCCTGGTGTCGTCCGTAATAAGTTTATACAAACCATAGCTACTTGCTATATTCACAACCTCGAGTGCTTCTGTAGTTATTTTATTTGAGTTAATATTGAAATCGCCCATAACTATTCTGTCGCCTTTATTGTCGATTTGAGCTAATAGGATTTCCCAAATTTCTATAAAATACTGAGCTTTGACTTGTGGGGGTTTGTAAACAAAAATTAATGTGAAAGGTGCAGCAAACTCTCTGAAAAAATTTAGGCAATTGAATTCTAGCTCATTGTGTATGCGCGGTACACTTACTGAATATTCTACAAACTCCATTGGAGTTTGGAATATTCCAAACTCTTTAAATAAACAACAGTGCCACCACCCCCTCTGTGTTTCCTATCTTTTGTAAAGTAATTGTACCCTTTTACTACATCGGGTCCAAACGGCATAGTTGGTTCTAACTTACTTTCAGTAACGCATAAAATGTAAAGCTTATAGGATTCTAGAAGGTTATGCATATCTTCAATTTTAGAAATATTAAAACCATTTAAGTATTAAGGGGGGTTACTTTAAAGCCTTTAGTACCAAGTCCTATTTTATGTATGTTGTTACTTAAGCCAATAGTACTATCAGTAGCCGTAATATTAGGCAAATCAGGACTTGGTAAGATAAAGCTCATGCAATACCAACTACTAATATCAGCTTGACTGCATAGGACAACGTCATTGTTACAACCCAAGCAGGCACTTACAACTAAATTATTTTTACAATTTTGACAGTGCGATAAATCCGTATTACAGCTATATGTATTTGATGGGATGTCTTGAAACACGCATGTTAAATGGAAATCTAACTTGCAGTTGCAGCAGATGGTCTTTTGTTGATGTCTTCCAAATTTGCTATGACATAGGTTGCATTTTTTGATTTTTGTCATAATACCTTCAGGTAAATTCCAAGCTTCACTAGTTCAGAACAGCTCCTTATCCCTCCCAAGCACGAAAAAACGGTCTCGCTAAGTTGATACGGGCTTATCTTAAAAGTAAATCTTGAAACACCAAGTCACAACAGAAACGTCCCGCATAACTCCATCTCTCGACACACACATAGGAGGTTGTCGGGTTTACTAAAGTCTCCACAAAAATGTGTGCATATATATGCATAGATTATAAGGTAAAAATAATTTCACCAAAATTGGGTGGTTGCAATAAGCCAACTTCTCTAGAAGTTAGTAAAAAGCGAAGACGAAGTGGAGACGTAGATGCAGATTCAGTTGGCTCATTGCATGTGGCCTAGCCTGGATTCGAACCCACGAACCCAGACTCTTCACCCAGGATCACAGCCCCGAACCAGAGGTGGTGATCTGAAGTGATAAGTATTCCAACAAGAGATGTATGAAGGATATTATAAAACTGTTACTTCCACATTAAGTTGGCAGGACTGATATTATTATCCAGCATTCACTACTATAATCTTTTGTTAGTTAATTCCAGCACTAGAACTATTACTGTGAGTGACTGTTTATTGTATAGTGTAGAAATGATGGGGCATTTTATGTATTTTTTGTAGTGATAAAATATTAATTACTGACATGATTCACTTTTGTAAATGTGTTCGAATCACAAATTTAAGTGCTTGAAATTCAGAAGTAGAATTTTGTCCTTGAACTACTAAGTACAGATATATTTACTTTCCGTGCACTATCACCGTAGCTGTCAAATTATATTTTTCAAATTTGTCACGAATTGCCACTTAGCAGAGTTGATGCTTCTGCCTCGGCTGCCAACTGTCAAGCCTGTATGCCTATATGTAATGAACTTTATTATTTATGAACTTTATTACGTTATTGATAGTCAGGGATCGTCCATAATGACGTCCTTCAAATATTATAATTTTAGGTACCTCTATCTCTAATATTAAGTTTTTTAAATGCTGAGCAAGCATCTATCGGAATGGTGGTGGTTGTATGTTTGTCTGTCAGTCTGCCTATTTGGCTGCAGATTACGTTACATGTTACAGATTACATTATTGAACTGATTAAATGCAAACAACTTTCTATAGTCCGCAAGTGCTGTATAGTTTATGGACCAATGTTATAATCATGTTGTAAAGTAAAACAAAAGAGGTGACGATTCATGGAGGTAGATACAAAGGTGTGAGCTTGTCGGGTTTTGCCAATAAAATGCACCTCATCTATGTACGTTCACAAGGAAGCCAATAAGCCAAGTAATGCTGTATTGTGGTCGTGAGTTTGTGACTGCAGTGTCGAATTCGAAGACTTTCACGCGCAGGTCTGTGCACTAGGTTTGATTACCACCTCAGCTTTTTTGCATCCAACTTCCTTACTACGTTTCACGTAAATACGTATATGACTCTTATCATACATGGTAATGGCTATCGCGTACGTATTTAAAATATCACCATTTTACGAATCTTACTTTATTACTACATATCACGGACAAACGTATGCGGCCTAAATATGGTAAGGCATCGTTCTTAAATGAGGTCATTCAAGTATTACCATCCAGCTCTTTTCACTAGCAAAACTTGTAATTAGCCTACCTTACCGGCGCTGACTGTGAAAGTTTCATGTTGGCCTTACCACAAAAGGATTGTTCACTAACGACCAAGCCAATTTGCTGTAAGCTCAGCATCTACTTCGGGGCTACGGTCGCCAAATCCGGCGCGAAGCGCCAGATGTTTTTTTCTTAACAAGGTATTCCATCTGTAAACCAGATGAAATAATATTTCGAAAAATAACTAGGCAGGTGGATACGAATGACACAAATTAGAAAGGATCTAAAACGAGTAATAACACTAGGTTTTAGAAGCTAGTAATTTTGCTAGCTTCAAATTGTTTATTACATTTTAACTTCTGTTGGCGTAGGCGATTTATTAGCAAATGAGCATGGATGCAATCACGAAAAACATAGCAAGCAAATGACACTAAGTGAAAAATTGTCAATTAATCATGAACTTGAAAGTAGAAAAAAACAGTCAGTGATCCTGATATCGAAAGACCTACTATCAAAACTTACGAGAATGTTTTGAGTCTTCTAACGCCTAGTTACGATTTTGTGTTAACAATTCACTGAAAATATAGTAATAATTACACAGGCTGTTAAACCTTAAATGTGAATACTGCAGAACGAGTGCAAAAATAAGTCAGCTTTTAATGCTGTGAGCAAAATTGAAAATTTTAGAACTTACATCAAACCAACTAAAGCAAAGTTTTTCCTTATTTCTTTAGTCTTGCATCGTCTAATTACGATTTTTAATTAACTATGGAACTACTAACAAAGAATAATTATACCTTGTGTTAAATTTAAAAGAATTTCTGATCAAAATAGTGCAGAAATCATATCGTGGGCGAAGTATCAAATCCGCCTCCTTCCACTTTTCGCTGGAAGCAAATCTGCTACATGCTTATGAAAAGTGCAAATTGCTCTATTTGCATCATATACTAAAACACAAAATGTTCTAACTACATACATGGATTTTAAAACTGCAAATGGTTCTAACTACATGAAAAAAAATCAAAATCCACTAAATAACAGTTACATGAAGTTAGTAACAAACTGTTCTAACTGCAGGGTTTTATGTTGAAAATTAATGTAACTACATGGTTTTAAGTTTCAAACTTATCCAACTACATGATATAAAAATTTCAAAATGGTTTAACTACATGATTCTAGTTGCAAGTTGCACACTTATATAAATACATAGGTTTGAAAAATGCAAAATGTTCTTATTACGTGCTTTTGAATATTACACGTAGTTATAGCTTTTTGCACTTATCAAACGTTGTATTTAGATCATTTTGCATTTGCAATATTTTGTAACTAGAACATTTTAAAATTTTCAAGACAAGCAATTAAAACATTTTGCACTTTTTAAAATCATCTAGTTAGAACAGTTTGCCACTCAAAATCATTTAGTTAGAACATTTTGAACTTTTTAAAACCATGTAGTTAGACAAAATTGCGCTCTTGAATCACGTAGTTAGAATGTTTTGCATTTTTAAAAATTATGTAGTTAGATTAGTTTGCAACTTAAAACAATGTAGTTAGAACATTTTGTATTTTTTTAAATCATGTACCTACCTTGGTAGGTTAGTTTGAAAATTAAGCCTATGTAGTTAGAACAAATTGCATTTGAAATCATGTAGTTCGAGCAGTTTGTGACTAACATCATGTATTTAGCAAATTATGATTTTTTAAAATCATGTACCTACCTTGTTAGGTTAGTTTTAAAATTAAGCCTATGTAGTTAGAACAAATTGCATTTGAAATCATCAGAGCAGTTTGTGACTAACATCATGTATTTAGTAAATTCTGATTTGTTTAAATCATGTAGTTAGAACCATTTGCAGTTTTAAAATCCATGTAGTTAGAACGTTTTGCGTTTTAGGATTTGATGCATTTAGAGCAATTTGCACTTCTCATAAGCATGTAGTTATGAATTAGTCAACTAAAACGCTTACTTAAATCAAAAGTGGAAGAAAGCGGATTTGATTTTAAGGTAAAATGGAAGGAAGCGGATTTGCTTATAGCGAAATTTGGAATGAAGCGGATTTGATACTTCGCCCGCGATATGTTACTATACAACGGCCAAAGACCGTTGTAACTTTACGACGGAACTTTGATACACCGGTCAAAATACAACACCCCCTTGAAAGACCGTTGTAACGAAGTTTTACTGTATTACGAAACGGGGCATGCGTACTCTCACATATGTTACTTATGAATAGAATCATAACCTTAAAGTAATGTAAAAATCCGGCGCTTCGCGCCGGATTTGGGGACCGTGAGCTCGAAGTAGATGCTGAGCTTCAGTGAACATTAGCGCCATATTATAATGATTTAGATAATTTCAATCGGGCCATAAAATGGTTTATAAAACAGGTGATTTATTTAAACGGCAAAAGATACTTTTAAAAATATATCTCGCAACATATTTCAGCTAAATTGTATAGTTTGAATAAAATCAGATTAATTATTTTATGTTCGGCAAAACGTTTTTGTTAGCTGTGACGTACTAAGGTCAAACTAGGCATCACTTATTGGAGTCAAACTGGCCATCGTTTACTCAAGTTGGCCGTTACTTTCCGACGTGGCCATCAGTTATCAAAACAACACGTGGAGGCTGGTCGTCCATCACTTATCAAAGAAATACTCACAAGGTCGGCGCCCATACCTTATCAAAGATTCCCCGAGGGGCTGGCGTCCATCAACTTTCAAAGAAACCCCCGACGGCTCGGCGTTCATCACTTATCAAAAACACCCTTGGAGTCTAGCTGTCTATTACTTTTAAAGAAACCCCTGGCGCCTCGCCGTCATCAATTATTATTGAAAATGTGGAGGGTCGCCGTCCACAACTTATCAAACCAACACCCAGAACTCGCCGTCAATCACTTTTTAACAAAATCCCCGACGGCTCGCCGTTTATTACTTCAAAGAATTCACTGAAGGCTGACGTCCATCACGTTTCATAGAAACCTCAAAAGGCTCGCCGTCCATCAAGTATTGAAGAAATGTCCACAGGCTCGGCGTCTATCACTTATCAAAAAACCCCCAACGATCGCCGTCCATCACTTATCAAAAATTCCCAAGGGTTCTGTGTCCATAACTTATAAAGCAATCCTCCGAAGGCTGGCGTCTATCGCTTCTAAAAGAAACCCCCAGAAGCTCGCCGTCCATCTTTTATAAAAGAAAGCCCTAGAGGATTGCTGTTCATCACTTATTAAAGAAACTCCCGGAGGCTTGCCGTCCATCCCTTTAAAAGAAACCCTTAAAGGCTTGCTGTCCATCACTTATTGACAAATATTCTGGAGGTTTTCTGGTCATCAGTTACAAATTTAAACCATTAAAATAGTAAACTTTGTATTACATGATTTAAAGACAACATCTGCATGCATATTAGCAAAATTTTAGGTTAGGGATATATGTCAAACTAATTTTTGAACTAAAGACAGTGGGGATCCCTAAAATAGTAAAATTTGTTTGACGTCATTTGGAGACAATCCCTGCATGCATACTAGTAAAATCCTATGTTAAGGATATTTGTCAACCTAATTTCAAAACAAATGACAGTGGGGATCCCTAAAATAGTAAAATTTGTTTGACGTCATTTGGAGACAATCCCTGCATGCATACTAGTAAAATCCTATGTTAAGGATATTTGTCAACCTAATTTCAAAACAAATGACAGTGGGGATTCCTAAAATGGTAAAATTTGTATGACGTCTTTTATGGACGATCCCTTCATGCATACTAGTAAAATCCTATGTTAAGGATATATGTCAACCTAATTCTAGAACTAATAAAAGTGGGGATTCCTTAAATGGTAAAATTTTTATGACGTCTTTTATGGACGATCCCTGCATGCATACTAGTAGAATTCTATGTTAAAGATATATGTCAACCTAATTTCTGAAATAATGAGCGTGAGGATTCCTAAAATGGTAAAATTTGTATAATGTCTTTTATGGACGATCCCCGCATGCATACTACAGGGTGGCCTATTTAAATCTAACAATTCTTACAGGCTATAAAATCCAAATTTATTATTCGAATAAAACGAGCAATATACCAAAATAGAGACAATTTTTAGAAGATTTGTTTGACATCTTAATCATCAAAATCAGTTGACAATAAGTTGCAAAATGGCCTAACTAACTCCTTAAATTATTTGTTAACAACTTTGATTAAAAAATTAAGTGTAAAACAATGCTGACTATTTCCACGGAAAAAAATCTGGCAAAAAATATCAAATTTCAAAAACAAATTTTTGAAATTTTAAAAAAATGTTAGATTTAAAAAACTTATTTGATTTTAAAACATTTTAAAATTTTAAAATTTTAAGATTTTTTAGTTTTAAAATTTTTAAATTTTCAAATTTTCAATTTTTTGACAGATTTTTTTAGTACAAATAGTCTGCATTGTTTTACGCTTGTAGAGGATGCTGAGTTTGTTTGTGGACGGCCGGAACCTCCTGAAGTTGGTTAGTCCGGAATGGCTAGAATGGTATGGCGGAATGGTAGCTGATATAGAATCTGCGGGCGGAATTACTTTGGTGATGTTTTCCGGTCCAGTAGCCATACCTATTCCATCATTATTGTCCTCCGGGTCGGGTACCAGTGGAATTAGAGTCTCATCGCTTTGTGAATCTGAGCGTGGTTCAATATGGTCCCCCCAGGAATACTCACTAATTGGGATGGGTTTGGACCCTGTCGGTGTCAGGTGGAAAGCGTTACGTTGAAGTATACCAGTAGAAGTTTTCACCATGTAGGACCGCGGTTCTGCTTCCTTTTAAACTACAGTACCCCAACGTCGTTTGTCTTCGATCCAGGCGATTTCCCCCTGGTCCAGATTTTTCTTTTCCACGACTCCCTTGTGCTTGTCGTAATACGCTTTTTGCTGGAGGATTCTTTGTTTTTCTTTGCGTTGTAACTTCTCCACGTGTACGAGCCGTGGCTGCAGTTGGGACGCTATTAAAGGTAGAGTTGTCCGAACTCGTCGGCCCATTAATAACTGGGCGGGAGAGTAGCCATTGGCCAGAAAAGTGGCACGGTACTCCATAAGAGCCAAATTCATGTCATTCGACTTCTTCAAAATACTGTTGACTGTCTTGACCTTTACCTCAACGAATCCATTGCTTTGTGGGTATTGGAGTGATAATGTTGTTGCTGTGAAACCCCGGTCGTTGCCAAACTTGCGGAATTCACTTGTTTATGTGGGCTCGAACTTAGGCCCATTGTCACTTCTTACTTCCTCAGGGATTCCGTGGACGGAAAAGATTGACTTGCAGTGATTAATAATTACTTCAGTCGCCAAACGGTTTCCCAATTTAGTTACAAAAGGGTACTGGGAGTAATAGTCCGTAAGTAGAAGGTACCAGTGTCCATTTAATTTAAACAGGTCCATTGCAATTTTTTGACATAGTCGTTCTGGAAACGCCAAAGGTAGAAGTTCGTGGTGCTTTGTTCGTTCCTTTATACATTGACAACAACGGCGCACGATTTTCTCGATGTCGGACGATATCCCTGGCCACCAAACTGTTTCTTTGGCCCGGGCCTGACATTAAAAAACCTCCATGTGCCCGCTATGAATGCAATTTAGAATTTGATCCCTCATAACTGGTGGAACGACTATTCGGTTGCCCCGCATAAGGAAACGTCCTTGCAGCGATAGTTCATCTCTTACAGAGTAGTTTTGCCGGAAAGTGACTTGATAGGGGGCCAGTCGGCCGTAGAGTTTTGGATTTTGTATTTTTGTATTTGTATTTGCATTTATTCAATTGTCAAGGTAATACATCGAAATAAATCAATGGTTTTGAAGACTGGACAACAAGCTATAGTTAGGAGTAGGAAAAGTTACAATTTTATGCGTAGTTCAAACTGATCACCTACTTTATAACAGTTAAATAGTTAACATAATATGTATATGCGTTATTATATATAAAGCTATTAACAGCGTTCATTAATTATCCAATCACAAAGGTTTTTTCGATAATTTGTAGTTGTAAAATCACGTAGTAAGTTTGGAAGACAATTACATAATAATACATATCTATACATTGTGCTTCGTTTAAAGCTATTTGATTTATGAAGTGGGGTTTTAAGCACATTTAAATGTAAACCACAGACAAAATTAAACTCATAATTAAACACAGAGGCATACATAGGAAGCTTTGAGCCATATTGAAGAAAAGATAACATTCTTGTTGCACAGTTATACATAACTCGCTCTGAGATAGATAGTAAGGTATACTTTTCCAGTAAGTACAGTTACTTTATTTACCACTATTCTACCTTGGTGCTGTCTCATTTTTTGTAGTTTTCTGTCTTTGGTATTTACTTTGTAGAAAAATGAATACAATAATTGGTTAATTTTATCTTGAAGGTAAGCAAGTTCTTGGGGTTGACTACATGCCCAGGATGGTATGCAGTAATCAATGTGTGACATAATAAAGGCATTGACTGATAGTTTTAACATTTCAAATGTAATATATGGTCTTATTCTATATAAGTAAGCTATTAAATTCAGTACTATATTCTTAACATGGTCAAAGTGACTTTTGAAAGTTAAACCTTCATCCAGATGAACGCCTAAGTATTTGTATTCAAAAACTTTCTCTATTTCTATTCCAATTTACAATTCAATTTACAGAATAGCTTTAAAAGTTGAGTATTTTTAAAACTATTCTTGAATCCAGTAGTTTTATGGAAAAGCATAAACTTTGTTTTGCTATAATTAATTTGAAGGCTATTACTTTTAGCCCAGCTTTCAACTTTGTCTAACGCTATTTGTAATGCTTGAGTTGCCTTTTCTGCATTTGTATTATCCACATAAAGAACGACGTCATCGGCATATAAAACAAGCATACATGCTGCAAGTGCTGGTATAGCGGCCATACAGTTAATATATAGAATAAAAAAAAGTGGTCACAAGATTGAACCTTGAGGAACCTCTCATTATAAATTGTAATCAGAAGATACAAATGAGTTTAGCTTAATTTTAAATTTTCGGTCTAGCAAATAGTGAGCCATTAGCTTGAGTAAGTTACCATGTTGATTATATTGTAATTTTAATTTACTCAGTAAAGAAACATGTGAGACCGAGTCAAATGCTTTCTTAAAATCTATAAATACAGCAGCAACACAGCCATTAGGCTTATCGATCTTATCAAAAATATCCTGACTAACTATATTTACAGCTATATCACAGGAGCGTTGCTTTCGGAATCCATACTGATTTTCACAGAGCTGAGATTCCACTAAATTGAGTATAATAGATGAATTTAGCTTTTCAAATACTTTACATAGGGAAGAGAGCGATGAGATTGGCATGTAGTTCAAAGCACTGCTCTTACAACCCACCTTTTTGTACACTAGAGTGATGGTATCAGTCTTCAGCTTAGTAGGGAATTTACCAATTTCAATAAGTTTTTAATCACTTGCTGAATCGTGACGTCCTTCTGTTGGTCTTACTCGATTTCGGTAAGACGTCAATCTGCTATGGGAAGACGCGAAGTCACTAACTGAACATAGGCTTCAACCTCTTCTTCACTGTTCCGGTCCTCGGTTGTGGCCAAGGGATATATAACGGAAACGAAACAACTTCATTCGAAATCTCTGCATCCGAAGTGTCAATTCGTCCAACAGTTTACAAGTTAATATGGGGACGAGCGGTTTGTGATCCGTCTCAACGTCAAAGTCTAATCCCGTTGAAAAATCTTCAAACCGTTCACAAGCCCAGGTGAGAGCCAACGCATCTTTCTCAATTTAAGCATAACGCTTCCCCATTACAAACATAGTGCGGAAAGGCGTATGCAACTGGTCGAAAATATCCATCCGAACCTTGTTGAAGGGGAACTGCACAGATCCCGTAGGAAGAAGCATCGGAAGAGACCACTGTCCTCTTATCTGAATCGTATATATCCAGGACTGGTGCTGACGACAATATTTTTTTCAGCTGCTTGAACGAAGCATTTTAAGCTGGTCGCCACAAGAAAGCGTTCTTAGCTTGCAACAATTTGTTGAGAGGTTCCAAAATCGTCGTAAGAGTTGGAATAAACCGACTGACATAGTTTACTATTCGCAAGAGTTGGCGGACTTTCCCCACATTTACAGGAGAGTGGAGTTTAGTAATGGCTTCAATTTTTTTTTTATTTGGTTGAATAGCATCTCCGTCGATTTTATTCCCTAAAAATGATATTTTTGTGACCCTCTATTCGCATTTCAGTCCATTTGAGGTTGAGTGAGCTGTACACAACCGATACAGTACTTGCCGTAGTCGGGTGTCGTGCTCTTTGATTGTATCTGCCTATCCAATAATATCATCTGTATGCACTGTCACGTTTTGGATGCTGGTGAGTAGTTTTTGCCTTTTTTTTGGTGGTGCCCTGGAGTCGAAGTTATACCAAAGGGCACGCGACAAAAAGCGTACCGTCCGTACGGTGTAATAAATGTAGTGAGGAGCTGATACGATTTTGACAGTGGCACTTGCCAGAATCCATTATTCAGGTCCAGCTTAAAAAAATACTTTGCCCCTTTTAACTGGCCAAGGGTATGTTACACCACTGACATGCGATATAACTCCCTCTTGATACTTTTGTTGAGCTAGGAGAGGCCAACACACACTCGGATGTCCCCACTCTTC
The DNA here is from genome assembly GCA_949802685.1 of Dicyrtomina minuta. Classification (NCBI taxonomy): domain Eukaryota; kingdom Metazoa; phylum Arthropoda; class Collembola; order Symphypleona; family Dicyrtomidae; genus Dicyrtomina; species Dicyrtomina minuta. The sequence continues at coordinate 25,684,757 of OX461810.1, forward strand.
TTTGCTGTGAGCACCATCGGAGCACACCACTCAGTGGGTTCGTTGACGGGGCGGATCACGCCATATTTCACAATGTCTCCCAGTTTAGTTCTTAATTCCTTCATCAGGGGAAAAGGCACTCGACGCGGAGTAAGGACGGAAAATGGCACTGCATTTGGACATAGCTTTATGTCTTACGCTTCTTCAAATTTTCCAAACCCCGTAAACAGCTCTGGAAATTCTTGGCGGGGGCAGACAAGGGAAGCACTCACATCACAAAGGCGTTCAAGTAAATTTAAGTCTTCACACGCTGTTCCTCCCAGCAAAGATGTAGCAAGGCCCGGAACAACGTACACATCAGTCGTGACGGTCTTGCTATTATGAGACACAGCCGCCGAAAACATACCCAAAGTTTCTAGTTGTAGTTGGCTGCTTCATACAAGTTTTTCGTAGGCTTGATGAGCCGTTGACGTGGCATCGTCTCTTGAAAGGTGGTTTCGGGGAGCACTGTAACGTCGGCCCCTGAGTCGAGCTTAAACTTAATGTCGATGCTGCCCACCTTAACTATTGCTGTCGACCTCGCTGATCCAGTGTTGCCGTCTGTGCAGGAGAAGATGATCGCATCCAAGGAGAACGAGTCATGAGACAGTGCCTGAGCTTGTGGCAAATCATTTTTCTCAACCTCCCGCACCCCAGCTTTAGGAATACGGCACATCTTTGAGAAATGCCTCGAACAACCACAGGAGTGACAATTCCGGTCTCTCGCAGGACACGAATTTTTAGAATTGGTCCGCTCTCCACACTGAAAACACAATTGAGAAACGCCTCCGCCCGATGAGAGGGCGTTCTGAGGTAGGGTTTGGCCGGTCATTGTGTTGTTGGGTTTTCCCTTTCCCTTCATTCTTTTCTTCTTGGGATAATTCGAGCCGCCGCCATGATTCTACTGAATTTGGTCCACATGGCTCGAGATTGTGCCAAGATAATAATAATAATATAATAAGGCATTTATTCAAGTGGTAAAGTGATAACAGTTATGTTGTTTTCGTCACCGAACACATGTATAATAAATAAAATAAATAAATAGGTAAATATATTATTGTTTAGTACTAATAGTAAATTTATGCGGCATATAGTTATATATATATATATAAGTTTTCATTTATATTGTAGTCATGTCACAGAATTTGAGATAAGTGTAATAAATTAGGTAATTCTTTTAGTCATAACGTGTTTACGTATTTCGTCGTCAAACTTAGAGGCTGATTTAATTTCTTGAATCGTTCCGAATAGAGAATTCCAAGTATGAGTAGCATCGTAAGAAAATCCTTTTCTAGCGTATGGACCTGCTAGTGTTATATGTATTAGATTGTTTGGTTTTCTTAGTTGTCTTGCTGTTCTTCGTTCCCGACTAGCTATGTAGGTACTTAAAATATTTTTTACTTTGCTTTGGGTGTTAATGAAATGTTTGTGCAGGTATTTTAATTAGTAGACATTCCTTCTTTTTTCAAAGGTAAGCCAGTTGGCTTCCTCGATAAGGTCATATATTGATGAACTTGAAGGTTTTCTTTTTCCGAATATTTTGGTTGTAATTTTAATAATCAGATTATTTAATCTTGTGATTTTTGATGCGCTCAGTTTTCCCCATATTATATATCCATAGTCCATTACGGACAGCACCAGACTTGCACAAAATATATGAAGGTTCTGCGCACTATAAAATTTACGGTATCTTGATAGCAGCTTAGTCAGTGTGTGCATTTTTGTGCATACTGTTTCTAGATGCCTTTCAAAGTTTAGGTTCTCGTCAAGCATTATTTTAAGGTATTTAAATTCTTTTTTTCGTTCGTTTACATTTTCTGCTATTTTTAATTCAAAGTTTGTGTCTTGTTTTTGAGAGAATGGGGATTTAAACATCATCTACTTTGTTTTTTCCTGGCTTAAAATAATTTCATTTGTTGTTGTCTAGTTGTATAGGTTATTGAGGTCAGTATTAGGTGCATTCCTTATTTCGTGAGTATCTGCCGCTGTGTAGTAAATTATTTAATCGTCTGCGTATAAGATTAATTTGCACTTTAAAAAAAAATATTAGGCAGGTCATTTATGTAAATAGAAAATAAAAGTGACAAGAGACAGCTTCCTTGTGGGATTCCTCTTGTTATTTTTACTGGGTCTGAGAGGATGGAACTGACTTTAACTTGTATTTTTCTATTGCTTAGGTACGATGTAAACCACTTTAATATATCTGCCCTAAATCCCAAATTTTTCATTTTTGCAATTAGTTTGTCGTGTCCTATTAAATCAAAAGCTTTAGTGAAATCCACAAATACTGCTCCTGTGTGCATTCCTTTATCGCCTGCAATGTAGCAATCGTTAGTAAATTCTAATAGAGCACTTGTTGTTTAGAAGTCTTTACGGAACCCATGTTGGCATGTTGATAATAAATTATTTGTATCCAAAACATAAATAAGCTTTTTATGCACTATTCAGTCAAAAATTTGGATATAGTGGTAGTATTGTTATAGGGCGGTTGTTGTCCGGGTTTGATTTTTCCCCTTTATTTTTGTAGAGAGGAATGACAATTCCTTGTTTGCAGCAATCTGCATAGAATCCATTGTTAATAGAATGTTGAAAAAGGCACGCAAGTAGTTTTGAGATTGGTGTGCAAAGAATTTTAATTAACTTTATGTGGATTTTGTCGGCGCCTTCACTTTTATCAAATTTTTGCGATTTAATTGCTTGCATAACGTCATGTTCCCCAATTAGCATATTTGTAAGTTTCAGCTTTGGTCTCTTAGCTGCATTTTGTAGTAACTCAATTGGTTCTGTTCTTACAAGGGTAGGTTGAAAGGAATGTAAACTGCTTACATAAAAAATTTGCTATATCACTATTGGATTCATAGGATTTGCCATTGGTTTTGATAGCATTAATTGTATTTTGCATCTTAGTTCTTCCTATGTCTTCGTTTAGTGACCTTTATATTTGTTTGCTGTTTTTTAGTTTTGCTAGTTGTAGTTTTTATATTGTTTGCTTTAAGTAGGTTCTTTTGCCAATTAAGTTGGTTTCTTAATGCTTTATATTGCATCCAGTCTGACGTCAGCGTTGTTGTTTCAGCCTGCTTTTTAAGCCTGTCCCGCGTAGATAGAAGATTTTGGATTTCCGCTGTTAACCATTTGGGCTTGTTGGTATTCGTTCGGACTTTTTTTCAGGTGCTATGCAGTTTATCACGTACCTAGTTCCTGGTCAGGAAAAATTCAAACTCATTGTTCACGTTAGTGCAGAAGTCAAGCATAGACAAAGGTGCTGTTTCAAATTTTGTTGAGTTTTTTGTTGTTGATTTTTTCAGTACTCCTTGTGACTGATATTTTTGTCTCCTTAGGTATGTTTGATATTTTTCTGACCGTATAAATTAGGTTGTGGTCAGCTATGCTATTTGTTATCACTTCACTTACCGTTTGTAGCTCGGGACTGTTTGTAAGAATAAGGCCGATTGTTGTGCTGCTTGTAGTTGTTGTCCTTGTCTTACCCTTAATTAACTGATGGAATCCAGATTCTGTTGTTATAAATTTAAATTCCTTAGATTTGGAATTTACGTGACAGTGGTCCACATTACAGTCTCCCAATAGATATGTTTCCCTGTCGCCTTGAATTTGTAGCACTGACTTTAGCTCGTTAATTAAATTAGTTGTATATTTAGGAGGGCAATATACAGCAATGATACTTAGTTGTTTCTGGAATGTCTTGCTTGCTGTTATTTGGATTGACTCTATTGGAATGTTAAACGGTTGGTCTTGTTTATTTATTATCCAATTTTCCTTTGCATAGATTAGAATTCCGCCCCCTTTTGTTACGTCCAATTTTTTTCTGTCCTCTCGCTATTGTCTATTTTATCATGCAGCCATGTTTCAGTAATCACCAGGAAATCGAATTGCATTTCGTATAGCAATATTTTGACGTCATCTGTTTTGGATCCTGATAAAATATTCCGTACGTTCAGGTGACCAATACGTGTTCCTTTATTTGATATTAGTTTTGGTTTTGTTGATTTGAGTATGGTGATGGTGATGGTGATGGTGATGGTTTGATATGGTGTGGTTGTGAGCGTTGAGTAGTAGCGTGTCGTGTTGCGCATACCTCACATTATCATTCCATTTTAATTTTTTTGATGTTGTATGTTTTTCGGATGCAGCTTTGGTGGAATGTCGTGCTGCAAGTATTGCACTCTGTGATTAACCATCGCTTGTGTTCCCTATTGCAGATTGTACACTAAATTTTGGATGATGTTTTGCACTTAGGGCATTGCCAAGTTAAGTCATTTTGCACCGTTTAAAATACATGTGATGGAATTTTAAGGCAAGTTCTATGGAATTTGTTAAGGCATTTTGAGCACTGTATTTCTTGCTGATTTTTTCTCTTGCCAAGTGTCATGCATATGTTGCACATTGGACCAGGGTTCGTTTTAAGTTTAGTCACTGTATGTATTTTTGTGTACACTTTATATAGGTACTTCCTACATTTGTTTCGGTATGTATGTATATAGAGATTAAGTAGTGGGGTATATATTGTTTCTTTAATTATTTTATGTGTATATTTATGGGTATAATACTTAGTAGTACACACGCACTTGTGTGGTTCTTTATACCAGTTGAGTGTAGCTGCCAGGTCTTCACTAAATGTAATGCACTGGGGTAGAATGATCAATGCTAAGAGATGGATAACCACCCTGATAAGTATGAGCGACCGGCCTATTACTCTAGGTGTTTCTCGGTTGACGTTCAGTTGAAGACTGAAGATAGTTGCTGCTTCTGGATTTCCGCATGTTGACGGAGTGCTGCTACGACTTTAGCCAGGTCGTTGGCACTATCCCCTATGAGTTTTTTGCATAAACTTATGCTCCGCATTCCTACAATGAGACGATCACGGATGAGTTCGTCTCGAATGGAACCGAATTTACAGTTTTCAGCCAAACAATGCACTGCCATTATAAAATTATCTGCACTTTCGCCTGGATTCTGTATGCGGCGATTAAATAACACACGCTCATAAAGCACATTAGTTTTGTTTTTATAATGGTTATCAAACAGCCATAGTTTATCTGCGTATTTGTTTGCTGATCGGATGTGGGAGCCAAAGAATTTAAAAGTTCTACGGCCCGAGGTCCCATTAAATATTGTGACTGGCTAATCTTGACCTCGTCTGATTTTGCAATGAGTTTTTTAACTAGAATATATTGTTCAAGACGTTCGTTTCATCGGGCCCAGTCACAGGCCTTGAACGAAAATGGATCGGGAGGTGAAATGCCGGACATGACGAAGTCCCACTTGATACACAATAATTGGGATAGCTTAAAGACAGGCAGAAGTTGCACGACGGAAGTACAACGATACAAGTAACGTGGAATTAACAAAAGCACTCGGAGAACACCAAAAATCTCGGAATTCGATTTATCATAAACCTGCACACAACCAAGAATTTCAAGAAATTTTATTGAGGGTCAGGTAACCCGCTGCCACCATGCAATAATAACCAGATGCCTATGGATGCTGGATATTAGAAATAAGTTAGTGTTGGACTAAGTAACTGAGATTACTGATTCATTCAACACAACACCAAGTAGTACTTGTAAGTAGGAAAGCTAGTAGTCGACTGGCAAGGACCAAGTCCTCGTCGCCATCCCGTGCTCGTAGAGGAATCGCTTGTACATCTCACTACAGACATATACGCTTTATTTTAATCGTTTGGCATTTGCGCATGTACATAGGATTTCCCCAAGTCGTGATTTTTCCATGTTAACAAACGGGGAAAAAATTGACATGAGGTTGACCTGTCTTCTCCAACGCTACCAGTGCTACAGTGGCCCGATGAGTGGTTATTGACTTTATTTATAAGTGACAGATGTTAGAGTATGCATACTAATTTTTGTAATTTTTCATTAGTTCATATTGCTTTTGAATTTAAATAACCGGGAAGTGAGTGTAAAATTATGAGACACCCGGTTTTTGGTTTTTAATTACTTACGTAAGAACGACGTGACCCCTTGGGGTCACTTAAAGTCTAATCCTAATTATTAGTGAGTAGTCATCTAAAAATAAATATCTCGCCAGGAAATTCCTTCTATAAAGAAAATAAACCCCATTAACCGGGGTTTAAAATTATGGGACACACTAAATACTGCCTTATAATAGCAACTCGGAAAATTTTCGTAATGATAATACCTCTTGCTATCTATCAACATCATTTAAAGCTTCAAATCGTACATACGATAGGGAGCATAAAACAAACTTATTATTCCTAAACATAAACGAAATCTTTACAAAAACTCATTTGTTTACAATGCCACTAAATTATGGAATGATGTACCCCGTACTATTAAGTACGAGAAAAATGTTAAGTTTTTAAACTCAATTTATATTAAAATCGCGCTACAATATTTAGCTTATTTATTCATTTAATGGTCAATCGCAAATACTCGCTTTGATTTTGTTACATCCAGGCTTTGGGTTTTAATTTTTAGTTTTAACACTTATTTCACTATATGTTGAAATGTCTCCTTTGTAAGACTAGCAATTATGCTGAAGAGCAATGACAATAAAGCACGATCAATCAAAAAATCAACTTACAGAAGTTGGACATCGCTTACTGAAGTTAGACATCACTTCCGAAGTTGGCCATCACTTACCAGCCTAGCCATCACTTAATCAAAGAACAGCCTGATCGGCTGTTCTTTAGTAAGTGCCGGCCAGTTTGACTTTAGTAAGTGCTGGCCAATTTCACTTTAGTAAGTGCTGGCCAGTTTTGCTTTAGTAAGTGACGACCAACAAAAATTCTGGAAATGGATTTAAAATGCTCATGGCACGTTGAAATGCAGTTCAAAATATTATTAATATACAATTCTGTGCATAAAATAGAATAATTTAGCCCTATAAATTAAAACTAGCCACCCAGGGTAAGAATAACAGACTGAATACGATTAGGAAAACAATAACCTATCCGTTTTCAGGCAGCTTTAGGAGCCTGATTCAGTGTTGCTTCGGGTAAGTGATAACAAAAAAACGTTTTTCTTAATTTTCTAAATACGATTTCTTTAATTATTTTCAAAAAATTGGTTTTAAAATTTCACTTCAAAAGTATAAGTTTCTTGAATATTTTTAAAACCATAAAAATTTTGTAATTTTCAAAAATCCTAAAATAACTTGTTAGGCTGTTTAAGGATTAGAAAAACTCAAACTTTATCAAAATTGGATGAGAACAGTAAAAGTTATAGAACAACAAAGGTTATATTTTTCCTAATCGTTTTCAGTCCGTTATTCTCACCCTGGGTGGCTAGTTTTGTTTTATAGGGCTAAATGATTCTATTTTATGCGCAGTATTATATATTAATAATATTTTGAACTGCATTCCAACGTGCCGGGAGCATTTTAAATCCATTTCTTGAATTTTTGTTGGCCGTCACTTACTAAAGCAAAACTGGCCAGCACTTACTCAAGTGGAATTGGCCAGCACTTACTAAAGTGGAATTGGCCAGCACTTACTAAAGTCAAACTAAGTAGGTAAGTAAGTAATTGCTTTATTGTCATAATCACACAGCGAAATTACACTGATTTTCGGGAAAAGACATTGTTATACATATATCTATGAACCACAAACTACAAAATATAATTATACATAAATATTGTCGCGATTTAATAAAAGCCATTTTCCAAGTTCAAATTGAAATTCCTTTAAATTTTTCTTTCTGTGGATATAGTTACGGAGCGAGTTTCATACCAAAACTGCTCTATGTTGATACGAATTGTAGTAAAATGACGAGGTCCGTTGAACAATAAGCTTAAAACTATTTCTGGTCGTCTTAACTCTCTTATCAACAACTTCAGCTAAACAGTCAAGTACATCAGTTTGCTTAAGTAGTGTTTTGGTTGTCGATAAAGTTATGTAAATTATTCTCTCTGACACAGTGAGCAAGCTATAAATTTCATACAATTTACACATATCAATAGCTGGACGAGGTCGGCCTTTTGGAAAACCAAGCTGCTTATTTACTAATAAATTAAAGGGATAGCCTTTTAGAATAATGCATTTTAGATAATGGTCTATTGTATGTTGTAGCTTTTCCAGTAAAACTTTTGGGGCTGATGCCTATATAGGAAGTCCATAATCAATGTGGGAAAACACTAGGGACTTAAATACTATAGCCAACAGTTTTGGATCTATAAAGCGCTTATATTTAACAAGTCGGGAACACTTAAAAGCTATCTTTTTTAAAACCAAATTACAATGTGAGTTAAATTTAAGATAACAATCAAAATTAATACCCAAATATTTGAATGCCTCTACTTTTATGATTCTGCTATTACTACATAGTATAAATTCAAAATCACATACTCGCTTGAATTTTAGATTGAAAAAATCCATAAATAATGTCATGGCGAAACTCAACTCCATTTCATTTTCAATGCACCAAGTGTTAATGCTATCACATACATTTTCAAGTTCAGTCTTAACTATTTCCATCTTTACATTAGAGCAGACAGTCCCAACATCATCTGCATATAGCGATGGTGTTCTAAGAACATCACAAATATCATCAAAAAACAATATGAACAGCACTGGACCTAGGACACTACCCTGTGGAAAACCAATATTTAAATCAAATTGCTAAGACAGAAACGTACCAAGTTTAATACGAAATGTACGTTGCTTTAAGTAACTGCATAATATTCTAATAAGGTAGGTAGGCAGGTTATACTTATGTTTTAGTTTCTGCAGGAGCTTGATGTGCACAACCGTATTAAAGGCCTTTTTAAGATCAACGAATAGGACTGCAGTGTACTTCTTTGCCTCAATTGCTTTAAAAATCTGATCAGTGAAATGAATTAAAGCATGTAAAGTTGATTCATGTTTTCGAAACCCAAATTGAAATTTGGATAACAACTTATTGCCCTCAACAAAGTTTACAATTCTATGCGATATCACAGCTTCAAATATTTTTGACAAAAATGGAAGTATTGAAATAGGTCTGTATGACGTAGGGACATACTTGTTTGCGTTTGCTATTAAAATTGGGGTTACAATTGCTTCTTTCCAGTCACTTGGAAACTCCCCAGTTTTAAAAGCAAAATTGAATAATTCAGCCAGGATTGGAGCAAATTGTGTTGAACACAACTTTAATATTTTAGGGGGTACATTCAACAGGCCAGCTAAAGTACTACCTTTTGTTTCCTTGATTAAGGTAGCAACTTCAGTAGCAGTCACTGCTGAGAATAAAAAAGGTATATCACAATCGAGAGAATCACTAAATCTAGATATGTCAGTATTACTAGTGGGACAGTAAGTATTGTTTTTAACAACAAATGCATTTGCCAGGGAAGTACAAATATCATTAGGGGAGGTAATCACTAACCCATCAGTACGTATTTCTGTTATAAGTGTAGGTTTTACATTATCACCGACTTACGATTTAAAGGTACTTCATGACTTATTTGAAGTCTTACAATCAGCAAACTTGGATTTAAAATAATTAATGTTACATTTACGAATAATATAAGTAACATTATTTCTATGGCCAGCACTTACTAAAGAACAGCGGAGCTCGAATCTGCAATCAAAATTGGTTTGTTGTGCATAGATCCTGAGATAATTGCTGATTTTGCAAGACCCAAGGTTTTTGAAAAAAATTTATAGTTTAAAAAAATGCAAATGGATCTATAGATACGACTCTGGGAATACGAATCTGCAGTCAGAATATGTTTGTTGTGCATAGTTTCTGAGATAATTAATTGTTTAACCCTCACCGTTGGGCATTTATTTTGTATTGCGCCATTTTTTTGATTCCAATAAATAGAAGGCTATTAAAAATAAATGCTATATGTTATGTCCTGCTATCTGGTGGTGGTAAACGTAGCACCTTTGAGTTAGTGCATGATAATGTTATAATTACATCTGGCAATGAAAAAGAATCGACGCGGTACCGAAGTGTGTTTAAAATCCTGTTTGGTGTGGTGTGGTATCTGTTAACTTTTTTATTGAAAAAGTACGACGTATTTTGAACCCATTTGAACGGATCAGTTAATTAGTTCCTGTGACATAGTAAAGCTGCTTTTCAAGTTGAAACAGTGTTCAGTGGTCGGTTCTAACTTCTGACTAGTGAGTGAGTTCGACGTTAAAATCTTATGTGTAGGTACCTTACGGATGTTTACTGGTAATTACTTAATTTTGTTCATATTTTTGTTGTATAAAATCGTATTTCCAATTCGTATCCACCAATTAGATTTAAAAACCTAAGTCATATCATAAGTGTTTCAATTACGTTTGAAAAGTCACATCGACACCTGAAAGTCGAAAGATGATTTTGTCGCTATATTTTCATTACAAGTGAACGCTATCAGTCAGTTTTCTTATTGGTCTTCTGATTTGAAAAGGATAGAGAATTATTGATAAACACTGGGCTGCTCTGTGATAAGTGACGGCCAGGCCGGTAAGTGATGGCCAGGCCGGTAAGTGATGGCCAACTTCGGTAAGAGATGTCCAACTTAAAACTTCGGTAAGTGATCCAAAATAATTTTTTTATTATTTGAAGCTCAGATAATTTAAATCGACGAGAAATGAATAAATCGATTATAGATTAAACGAGAATGGCACAGTTTTCATTCTGTACTAAGCTTATTAATATTATTTGGTTGGCGGTAATTAGTAGCGAGTGTAATTAGTATCGGCTCACATTATTAATATTGTTGCCTATTACATGATTAAATAAAACACTGAACTGTTGACTTATTTCTTCGCCTAAATCTCATGCTTTTAGTTATTTCAGCATTACTGGTGAGGCTACGTATGCGCTTTTGGCTCCTCTCGAAGTATGTTATATTTATTGTTAGGTTAGGTTTTGGGGGCCTAGGGGGGGGGAGGGGTTGGAAGAACTGACTGGAAACGGTTAGGTTATAGTTTTCCCTCGGCCGCCGGAGGCGGGAGGGGGAAATATAACCTATCCGTTTTCAGGCAGCTTTAGGAGCCTGGCTCAGTGTTACTTCAAGTTCGTCGTCTTAAAATACTGTTTTGCAGTAGATTTTTTCACTTCTCGTCGATTTATACTGATTTATCTTCAAATAACAAACATTTTTATTGGACATCACTTACCGAAGTTGGTGACCTATTACCGGCCTGGCCATCACTTACCGGCCTGGCCATCACTTATCAAAGAAACCGCAAACACTGGCTAAGTATTTAAAAGTAAATCACTTTGCTGCTAAATATTTAGTTTCAAAGATGTATTTTAACATACGTACTACATACTATTTACGTCTAGAGTATGTCCACTGACTACATGTAACATATTATTGTTTAAGATATTATTGTTTAAGATATTATTATTGTATAAAAGATAATATTGTTTAAGATATTATTGTGTAAAAGATAATATTGATTAAGATATTATTATAGTTTCTCCTAATTGAAGACGAGCATTCGATTGCGATACCAATGCGATACTAATATCGCAAGTATCGCATATTTTAGCTGATGCGATACCAATGCGATACCATATCGCATATCGCAAGTATCGCATGAACGAAAGAAATAGTAAAAATAGAAACGAACAGTTCAGTTAAATGACATCTGCTGGCCGACATTGAAAAAGTAATACGCTCATTCTGTTTACTGAACCTTTTTTGTTCCTAAATTTGAATAGTTATAGTATGATATTTCACATGGCATTGAAATTGAGGCAGGGAAGGAAGGCAGCACGACACAGCTTGCAGCATGCACCTTTACCTTTATTCCGTGGTTCTGAGTGTGGAGTCTGAAAGAGCGTTTTTAGCAGCTGGGCTGTTTTGCACTAAATTGCGGTCTAATTTAAACGATGACACATTAAGCATGTTCTGCTTTCTACGGGCTTATTTTCTCAAAAAACAGTAAAATATATGTTTGTTGGTTGTTGCATGAAGTCTAGTTTACAATATATCCACTTTACACTTGATTTAATGCAAAAAAAATTAAAAGTACCTACACGCTCTCATTTGGTGTCATAATTTATTAGTTTTCGAAATTATTTGGGTTTTACTGAAAAATTATACGATACTTGCGATACCACGCTGATGCGATACCGATACTTGCGATACTTTAAAATGATGCAATATCGAATGCTCTATGAAGACTGAAGGTAAACGGACAAAGTCTCCCAGGACATTGTCTCCCTAGACGTTTTTCCTCCAATAATTGTCCCGCTGGTCATTCCCCCCCCCCTTTTCATTTCCCCCTTTCACTTTTCCCCGATAACATCATTTTCGACAGACATTCAACATTATCCCCCCAAGCCTTTAAATTTTAGAATTTCAGATTTTAATGCGTTTTTTATTAATTTTCCTTGTAAGAAGTTACTTTTTTAGTGTACTTAAGCTATTTTTAGTTGCGTTTTATATATTTTTCTTCCTTTATTTACAAATAAATAAAACAATTTTTCTTCCTTTTATCGTATAAAAGCATTTTCATACGATGCCAGCGTATATAATTTTGTAAAGAAGTTTTAGCTGTATTGAGAAATAAGTATATTACACGTTGTTCCGAAGTGTCATCTTACTACTACTATGTTTAAACCCTGATTATGGTTTTAACTACTTACATTTACTTCCCACGTTCCCACACTTTTTAAGTTTACAATTCATTTTTTTTTGCATCAAAATTTGTTCCTAGCTTGCGGTTTAATAAAGTACATTTTGCATTGGATTCGAGAGGTATTACACATTTCGTGAAAATAAAATAAAAACACATTCTTATTACCCAACATTTCATAAATCATCACTTAATCTTACAACAATGTGCACTTGAGTAAACTAAATAAGAGTTTGGGGGGAAAATGTCCGCTGCTACTTATCGGGGAGAAAATGTCCGGGGCGAAAAATGTCTAGGGATGCTTTGTCCGACAACCCTGTCTGACTACTCATTTTCAAGTCTAAAAGTTTAAATTCGTCATTAATTAATTAATTAGGCTACGTAAATAATTCCTATACAAACCGCCCCCCCCCTTTCGCTCCCTACCCACGGTTGGGGCGCCGCCACTGTGCGACCGCACTGTGTAGTGTGTCCTACTTTCCGCGGCCTGTTCCACGAGTGGTTCCGTTGAATAATTACGTGCCAATGCGCCCATATTGACATCAGCGATCTGTTTTCCCTTGGAGCTTACTAGTTAGTCTTTCACGAGCATTTCTATTGCCATGGCTTCCTCCCTTATGATTCCCACAAGCACAGCTCTCATAAGGGAGCGTGCACTAATGATGTATTACTATCCCCCCTTTGAGCTACTCCCTTTTCGGTTAGGTTATAGGTATCCATGATAGCCAGGGGATCTGGGGGGGGGGGCGGGCGCACCTTCCCCAGAAACGCAGAAAACAGGAGTGCAACAGCTAAAAGAGAAAATGCAACTCCATTAAGCTCTCCCGTGCTATTTTTAAAATCCAATACGCACCAAGGAGTACCGACGAAGTCCCAATCACCATTTAGTAGTGAGATAGACCCCTTGCCAGATTCCAATTGCCGAATTCAAAAGTAGTCAGCAAAATATTTAGCCCAAGATTCTCCTTTAGCTCTCACATTCCTGTTCTCCGCCAGGAACGAAGGGGAGTCCCAGGGGCGCAGCCCCCCTCCCCTGTTGATAAACTGCCCGCGGCGCAGCTCCCCCAGCATGCTAGGGAAACTACCAGGAAGCTGGAAGCAGTTAGATGTTAGGTTGTTATGTCTCAGCCAAAGGCGTCGGCTGCGCGGATGCGTAATGGTTTCGTCTGGGGAAAATATAACCTAACCGCTTCCGTGGCAGGGAAGCAGCCTTGTGCACGATCCCTAGCGCCAGATTGCTTCGTGACAGCCCATTTTCCAGCACTTGTCCCATACCATTTATTACTTTACGGGTTGGAAGGGATGCTGTTCTTTCGGCCCTAATCCTTGCCCTATACCCAAAGACCTTATCTTTCCCGAGGTCCCATAAGATTGTAAAGAACTACTGGATCTAGTAGTACAGTAATAGCTTATAGATCTTTTCTACGCGTGCACTGACGTATAGTCAGTAGTAGATAGTGTAGCAGGTTGTATCATAATTTATTTCCTTTTGACAGACCCGAAGTCTGAGCGTAATTTACACCTATTTTCAAAAACAAATAGAGATGGAATATTGTCAAATTGAAATTACTGCAATGTAGTTGTTACTAGTGCCGTAGCCGTAATATTGTAAATTGTTGTTGTATTTTTATAAAATTTCATTTGCAACTTGGAATTTTAATTGTAAATACAATTACAATATTCCTCTGGTGTTATAGTGTTGTAAATTAGAATTACAATACAATATCAAATAATAGTATTTTCTGCAATGTGTTCTGAGCTCCTGTTTTAAACTGAAATCGTGTATTTACATGTTAGTTACCATGATAAATACCAAGTCAGTATTTTAATCCTAATTAGGGGTCAGTGATAATTTTGGTAAGGTTCCAAACGCACGAATTGTAACTATATTGCAATTTACAATGCTACTATGTATGTAGTATTTGATTATTGAAATTTACAATTACAACTTCATTATGTAATTGTATTTACAATACTTTAAAATATTTTTTCATACAATAATTTTACAATATTACGGCACCTTGAGTTGTTACAAAGGCAATAGCGGGATACATGATTTCACTATAACGATAACTATTTTTCGCGCTAAATAGTTTCGCACTACAACACGAAAAACGCCTAAAATTGTGAACACAGCAATATTTTCCCTTTTTTCAGCCCAATCCGCGAAAATTGATATAATGCGATGTCTGTACAGTAATTTTTTGATTTCAAGTTTAAAATGTGCTTGAACCATCATCTTTGAGTATACTTATAGCTACTTTACTTTTTGTAATAATTGCTAGACTACGTTTTTTTAACCTACACATTTTTTTATCACATTTATTTCAATAACAATCCCACATTGCTATTGCGTATTATATTTGGGATCTAACTTACGTTTTGTAGACAGTTAACAGTTCAAAAATTGAGAAACCGAAATAACGTAACTTTCATAACATGAAAATTTTGTGACTAGCGTTTTTAAATACCGAATCCACATGATTTTAGTTTATGGTTTATTTGAACATTTAATAATTTACAGCAGTTATATTGTCAATTGTAAGGTTATTATTGTTGTTTTTTATTTATTTATTGTTCTTAAAGACATACCTTTGGTCCAGGGTAACAAATAGTAAGGAGTACACGCTTAGAAAAATAGGAGTGAATTGACTACTTTACTGTTAATTTCTAACTGCTTTCTTGTTACTCCGACATCCACAGTGAATCCTGTTAACCACGTTCAACAGGATTATGTTTGAACGTGATCAATTCGATTTTAACAGTGATTTGTAGTGAAAACTGTTAGACAGTATACTAGAACGGTGTTGGATCACGCAACACTAATCCTGTTGAACGATTTTGGTAATTAAAAAATAGCACCAAAAACTGGTATACGGACATTATCCTCCAGGACATTATCCCCTCCGGACATTAACCCCCCCCCCCCCCCGGACATTATCTCCTCCGGACATTATCCGGTTCGTGTTGGGAGATCTGATCAATTGATTAGAAACACCAAACCCCTTACAAATAAAGATCCTTTGACCTTTTTTTTTTGACCCCCCCCCGGACATTATCTCCCCAGGGCATTATCCCCCCAGGAAATTTTCCTCCCAAATCGTACCGAGGACATTTTCCTCCCAGCATTAAAAACAACCAAAATGACCGAGTTAACGGAAAATTTGTGTATTCATAGATTTTATACATCCTTAGCCATGTAACTTTTTTTACGATGACATTTAGTATTACCTAGCTTAAGTTATATTTACCTAGAGTATATTAGCGGTATTCATGATTCCACTTTATCAATTTTTGGCGCTAAATAGTTTCGCACTATAACGCGAAAGTCGTCTAGAATGTTGAACACCCCAGCCTTTAATATGTTATAACGTTCGTGGTGGTTTTGTTGCTATTGGTGAAAATGATGCATAAATAACATCGAACCATAAACAATTATTATGGTTGTTTTTTATTTTTTGTTTTTTGACCGTAATTTAAATTTATTTGTTTGAAACATTGAATGTAGTCAAGTTGCCGTTTCCACGGCGACATATGATAGTCGCTATATCGCGCTATATCGCCCTTGCTTTTCGACACTATAGTGCGAAAGTGATATAACGCCAAAAATTGATAAAGTGGAATCATGAATACCGCTATTATTTCGTTATCATATGCTCCTAAGATTTAAATGATTATTTTAAGCACTTTTATATCTTTCATATTCCAATTTTATATTTAGTATTAGAAGCAACAATGCTGTGCATTAATTTCTACGTGTGAAAGTGTACCGTAAATATTATGATTATCAATGTCCATTTTAATTACTTACTTCACCACCTAACTCAGCGCAAATTTTACTATGCATACACATAACCTATTGAAATTGAAAACGAATTTCTGTTATTAATTATTGTAGATTCCATATTGGTGTTTAATCAAGCATGGTGTGCATTGAGGTCTGGCTGCAAGATTTTTGCAATAATAATGACATGACATTCGTTGCCTTTGATTAATAAATAATTGCGTAATCTTTACTTTACGACAAAATGGGAAAAAGAGAATGTTGGTACTTCAGCTTAAGATTTTTGCATATTATGGAGAAAATCTATGAATACACAAATTTTCCGTAAAGGAACCCCTTGTCATTTTGGTTATGTGTTTTTGATGCTGGGAGGAAAATGTCCTGGGGGGATTATGCCCTGGGGGGATAATGTCCAGGAGGATAATGTCCTACAACCCCAAAAACTGGATACGAACCCGCACCCTTTGGTAAACCAAACTGGCTCCTTAACCACTGGACTGACACAACACATTAATTGTGGAATACTAATATAGCATACAGTGATATAAATGCTTCAACAAGTTTACTGTAGATTTTAACAGGTTTGGTGTTGGGTTTTGTAACAACAGCCTTGTTGCATGTGGTTAACAGTTTTCCTAACCCTCAAAAATTTCAAAATTTACTACTAAACCTGTCAAAGTTGGCAGCTTAACCTGTTGCCACGGCCTAACCACATTCGTGTCAAGATCTTTTCTAAGCGTGTAGAGATAAGAAATTATGTACTAGTAAATAGTTAAAAATTAAATTCATAATTAAATTCATAATTAAATTCATAATTAAATTCATAATTAAATTGCTGGTAAACCTAGCTATTTAAAGCCACTGACTGTGCTTGCAGCCGGAGTCAAATCTTGAAGGCATCCGAGTTGAAGATATTCGTGATTATTGTTTTCTGAATTACTCAGCCTGCTGCAGAGGGATGGCTTGGCATTTAGAATTATGTACTTTCTTTAAGTTGAAGAGTTTATTTTTACTAAAAATTTCTGGTACACTGTTTTTTTGGGTTATTTTTTTCGTCTATTACCTGTGATAAGTACCGCACTTTTTTAGGATTGATTTCGTGTAATTCATTAGTCCAGTTGCTAAGGTATACAATACTTTTTCAGCCAAAGCTAAGTCGTCCACAAAACCAGCATTACAGTTATTATTGGAATTAGAGTCCGAACAGAACTTGCCTACGTTTGAAGTTTGTTTAATAATTGTATGTATAATCAAAGGTGGGGCTAGTTTGGTCCCCCGAGGGGTCCCATTACTTCTATTTAAAGAATCTGAGATGCTATGTTTGCCATTGACACACTGTGACCTGGACTTAAGAAAGTTCACTAACCAGAGAATTATTTATAATATATATTTATATTATTATACATATGTATATATATTATATTAGACGCAGTTGTTATCCATTTGTGTTTGCAGAACTGACGTGCTTTAAAAAACAAACAATAGTGTTTTAAAAATCCGAAAACTGACTGACACCTACACAAATATTGAAACGTTTGACTTTACCACTGAGGAAACACAGTTTATGTACCATTTTGTCATGAAGTCGAGTTCAATAAATTAGAATCGCAAATCATTAATTCATTAATTTCATCCAATTTTAACACAAAGTTTTTTTTGAAGACATGTAAACTTACAATGTAAATATGCAATTTGATCAAAGTGGAAGTACTAGATCCAGCCACTCCTCAGTTAATGTCATGCCTGTTTTAATAAGCATTGTTACATATTACAGCCGCACATGTGATCAGTGTGTCGTCGTCCATCTCGGTGTATAACTTTTATTGTTACCAGGATTTTCAAGAATTAGAATATAATTCTGTGACCGTCAAGTTGACTCTGTAACAAGATGGAGAAGCGTATTGAGCTTGAGAAGCGTCGCCGTCCTTCGTCACAGGTAATTCGATGCAACGTTTTATCATAATTTACATTATTGTTTTCTTTTTTGTATAATGGCAGCATTAACAGCAAGATTGAGCAATTTCAAGTTGGCGCAGAAATGTAATTATGAATTTTCGTCTTCAACACAAATATTTAAAAAATTCAGTTTTTTTCAATAAAATAGAAAAAAGTCAATGAAAACTTTGGACGAGTGATAAATGAATTTAATATTTTTTATGTTTGAAGAGGTTCAAAAGGGTATATTGCATGTCGAATTCCATAAAGAAATGCAAAAGTAACTTACATAGATAGATAGGAATGGGGAAATATAAAAACTTTCCCCACAAAATCGTTAATGTCAAACTTTGACCGATAACTCTCGTTAACTTCCCGGATCCGCACGTGGCGCTCTGAACACATGTAAGCAAGCCAAGCTCGCACTTGCAATCTTTCTACCATTAAGAACCACTGATGGCACGATATCCCCACATAATAAAATAATAATAATTGCATTTATTTAAGTGATGTTTTTTTCGTCATCGAACACATTTGGCATAAGTAAAGTAAATAAATATTAGTTTATACATATTAGTTTTAATAATAATGTGGTATCATGCTTATATGTATATTTAATACATAGTTGAGTTTTACATTGCAGTCACGTCACATAGATTATTATATTGAGATTATAAATTAGTCTTTAATCTTTTATTCATAGGGTATTTGCCTATTTATGTCAAATAGTGAGCCTAATCTAATGTCTTTCATCTTTGCTGGCAGTAAATTCCAGATGTGAGTAGCAGCATAGGAAAATCATGTTCGAGCGTATTGACCACCAATGTGGTGTGTATTAAATTGTTTGAATTTCTTAGTTGCCTTATAGTACGTTTTTCTCGGTTAGGCACTTAAAATATTTTTAACTTTGCTCTGCTTGATATATAGTGTATATACAGGTATTTAATTGATGGCTTTACACTTGATGGCAGTTGACAATTGGATCATCTTATTTAATTAGTAATTAGATAGTCATCGCTTGATTTTGCGCGTGTCGCTGCAGACGCAGACCTGATTGCATGGTACCATTTGACGCGTCTCCAAGCCAAGGTTTTCGTAAAGCCTTAGCCCTTCCAAGCATGTGATCCAATAAAATTGTACGTGCAGCAGCCGGAAGTAAAAGATTATATTGAACAAAACAGGTTGAATTTTACGTCGCACTAATGACGCACAAACAGGTTTTACTTACTCCTTGCGTAAAAATGACTCTTATACAGCACATTTAATCCGCATAAATTTAAAGCCTTAATTCCGGACTAACCTGAAATCAAAACTGAGCCCAGACATGTCGGTGACCATAGCGTAATCAGGTTAAGCTTCTGACCAAAACATACCCAGAGCGCGCCTGCGACAAAACCATGCCCCGGTTTAGCCTTTGATCAAAGCTTAGCCCGGGCAAGGTTGTGATTAAAGTTTACCCTGGGCACGTCTGTGACCATAGCGCAAAACGGGTAAATCTCTGGGAAAAACTTACCCCGAGCAAGCCTGTGCGACAGGTGAGGCAAATAATTAGTTTTGGGCAAGTCTGTGGTAAATGCTTAAGCCAGCCAACGCTACGGTGAAACTTATCCCGTGCCAGCCTCTGATCAAAGTCTTTCACTATAGCGTTACCTGGGCAAGTCACTGATCAGTACTTACCCCGAGCAAGTCCGATTCCATACTTTAACCCGGAAAAGGCTCTGGTCAAAGCAAAACCTACTCCTACCACGCCTATGGGAAAAACTTAACCCTTGTAAAGTTGAGGTTAAAGCTTACCCTGGGCAAGTATCTGGTCAAAACTTGCATGGTCCAACACAGTAGAACCATTAGTTCAAGCATATACTGGGCAACCCCAAAGTCGATTTGACCACAACCTTATTTACTATAACAACTAAAAGTGAAAAATACATGTTAAATTTTTGAATCGCAACCCATCGGGTTGCTATTAACCTGCTAGTCAGTTATAAATCTTTGTAAAATCATGGTATTTTAGGATCAATCGGCCTCTGCACATTCTAGTACGTCAGTCTGAAATGGCAGTCAAAACTCAAGTCAGTAATCACTGCAATTATCGGTATTGTTAGATTAGTTTAACCACTATTTTTATTAATATTCATAGAATTTCTAATAATTTTATAAAAATTAAAATAATAATATTTTATCGCCCGCATCATATTTCCATTCTAAAACCATAGCATTAAACACTTAAATCTTTAAAACATCTAGTTTGAGTCAGCTTTCGTTTTCCGCTTGCAATTGAATGCGACAATAGTTGGTGTTTGCCTTTTACAAACTGCAACTCATCCACAAAATGTGCAACAACCAAACTGCTATATGTGGCGTTGACGCTACCATATGTAGCATCAACTGTGGTCTGTGGAGCTTATTACAGTTTGTTTTTATTGTAAATTTTGGAATTAAAAAAAACAAATATTTCAAGACCCCCTTATAATAAAATTAGAATTTGAGATGAAAAGAGTTAAAGAACGATTGAATGTCCTGCTTATGTAGCAGCTTCTAATGAATGTGGGTTGGCGGTTATTATTTTTAGATCGAAGAACTCAATTTGGATAATTGTAGAAGTACGAGCATTGAAGGTTTAAGCGATGAATTTATAAATCTTCGTAGTTTAAGCCTCATTGGTGTTGGACTTACAAGTCTTAAAGGATTTCCCAAACTGTCGAAACTAAAGAAGGTAAGATCTTCAATTTCTTAGATTTCTTAAATGGATTGGTTTAATAACGTACCTAGATTGGTAAATGCAAAAATTTTAAATCAATGTTTAAAAATGTATATCTAGTTGGAGTTAAGCGATAATCGGATTTCGGGAGGCTTGCAGGTTCTCAAGGATTGTGAAAAGTTGACAATCCTAAATCTCAGCAATAACAAGATAAAAGACTTGGATACCTTAGAACCCTTGGTAGTTGAATGAATCTATTTAAATTCAGTGATTATTCAATAGATTTATAATAATAGTAGTAATTGATTTCACGTTTCGATGCGTATACATCGTTTATCTTTCGGTATACGGACATATTCCCCCTGGACATTACCCCCCCCCCCCAGGTCTTTTCCCCGCAGGACCTTTCCCCCCGGGCATTTTCCCCCCAAGCAGTACCCCCGGACATTTTCTCCCCAAGCCCTTATTTAAGATGCTGATATATATTTTTGTTATTATATAATAAGTCCCATTTGAGCTGGCGCCCATGGGACTGGATAATTTATTTCAAAGTTTCGTTTATTAGTTAGTATACATTACTTTTGGAGTCTGCCTTTTAAACCTAAATATTTATAATTGAACTAAACAT
The DNA here is from genome assembly GCA_949802685.1 of Dicyrtomina minuta. NCBI lineage: Eukaryota > Metazoa > Arthropoda > Collembola > Symphypleona > Dicyrtomidae > Dicyrtomina > Dicyrtomina minuta. Next base: position 25,706,382 of record OX461810.1, read on the forward strand.
TTTATCAAAATTTTATTTGTTAGAGATAAATGGTAAATAACGAATACGGTTAGGTTAGGCTAGAGAATGCAATATCGCATTAAAACAAATATCGCAAATACTGATATCGCATTGGACGCATATCGCAAATATCGCAGATTATCGTATCGTGTCTAACGACAATTATCAATTAATAATTTGATAATTAAATGAAATTTTCGTAAATGAGACTGGCACCCGGTTGTATTACTTCCTGTGCGAGGTACTAGAACATGCGGCGTACCCTTACAAAGTTGACACCACACGCAAACTTTGGACTTTGTCTTATCAGTCTGGCACTTTGAGTTATGTTTAAACGCGTGATGGTCAAATATGATCGCCTGCAGAGGAATTCAAATTTGAATGTGTGACGTTCATTTTTGACCGTGTCCTATGCTGAAGCAATAGGCATGATTTCTAGTCGTTCAAAAATCGTTACGATCAGAAATGAACGCCTAAATCGTGCGAATGGTGTTTCGAGCGACCTGACAGCGAAACTTCAAACCTGACAAGTACAATAACTTTGTCAGCAGAAAGAGCATAAAATTTGGCACATTTTACAACTGTACCCCCTTCTGTAGGAACTGTCTTAGTAAGCGATATTGTGGGGAAAAGTCAATACTGGTACCAACCCACTTCGGATGTAAATACACCCAACGCAATGGTTTTACTTTGAAATGTAGACAGCATACTGAGTAAATGCGCTTGAAAATATGATTGAATTTGCAATGGGAATGAGATTTGTTTTATTTATGAACGGTAAAAATTTGTTGCGATAGTTTGCGATGTGCAGGTTCGTATCGCATGCGTCTAAATATGTGATATTTGCGATATCCACATTGCATCGCATTGCATCCCCTAGGTTAGGCTAGCTAATATTATTAAATGAATTCCAGGGAACATGAGCCAATGGGTGTAATGCTGAGTTATTTCTTCCTTGTCATTTATTGTCCACTGGGATGAGATGCTGAAATATATTACTACGCGATCGTGCAAAGGCACGTATTCTGAGAAAATGATACAGATGTTCTAACAGACGTGCAGTTTCTAAGCATTTTATACTGATTAAGTTACTAAAATTTTAGAGTTGAGTTTTTCAATATCATGTTATTTTTTCAAATAATAGTGTAATAAGTTTAACCTATTTAAGGGGTAAACAGTTTTACTTTCGTATTCTTACCCATCTAGTAAGTAAAGATTTTAAATAATGCCACATGCTACCTGTATTATTTGTTGCAAAATTAGTGGCGTCAAATCAGGAATTTCATGCTCTAAATGTGGATTATATTTTCACAAACTGTGCCTTGAAATTACTGATCAGCTATTTAAAACATACTGTGGAGATGGTGATTGGACATGTATAGCATGTAAATACAACAATAAATGCTTTGCATCTACATCGCTTCACAGTGTCTCTAAATGCAATGCTTGTTTTACTACGTATAGACGAAAGATACTAACTTATTGCCGATCTTGCGGTGAACCTTTTCATAGAGCTTGTGTTTTGAATATTCAGTCTAAGCATGATATAAATAGACAAAGTTGGCACTGTAATAGCTGCCTTTTTCCTTTTTCTGATTGTGATAATCATGACGACGTTTTTCAACCAGATTTCCTTCCTCCAGTGCCCAGTCGTATCTCACAGCTTAACTTATCTGATATCCCAACTCAAGATATATCTAATGATTTTCGTATCGGTCATTTATAAAACAATGGTATAGGAAAGAAGGTTGAACAACTCGAATACTATATACGTACATTCAACTTTGACATTTTCCTCGTATCGGAAACAAAATGCTGTTACAATGAATCATATAACTTAAACATATGTAAATATAAAATAGTTTGTAAGGACAGAATTAGAAATGGCGGTGGTCTGGTTATTATATTAACTATAACATTGTTGATGTCTGTGTGTTTTCTAATGAAATTGAAAGCATCTCAATCCTTGTTCGCCGTCCGAATGCAAAACCATTCTCTGTCTCTATACTATACAGACCCCCTCACTCTAATCTTAATTTGTTGTTTGAAGAATACTCAAATTTTTTAAGTAAATTAATTAGCTACGCTAAAGAAATGCTGATTTTTGGAGACTTTAATATTGATTTGTTAAAGCTTAGCTCTCCTACCGCAACTAAAATGCTTTCAGTTTCAAATTCTTTTGGCCTGTCTCAGTATATAAACGTTTATACATACGCTAAACATAATAATACCTACACGTCCCTTCTTGACCATTTGTACTCAAATAACAGTTCATACTGTAAAGACCACGGCAAAATTGATACTGGTATATCAGATCACGACATTGTTTATTTGGTTTGGCGGAAAGTTAGCTGACTAAAGTAACACGCAAAATTATATCTTTTAGAAATTATAAAAATGTAAACACTGAGCATTTAAATGCTGAGCTGAGCAGTGTTCCATGGAGTTCACTCGAAATGTTCTCATCCCCTGACGATATGCTGCAGAATTTAAATGCATTAACTCTTGACGTAGTAAATAATCACTGCCCTTCTGTCCGCAGACATGTTAAGAGTAATAGCGCTCCATGGATCACTTCTGAGCTTAAAAAGTCAATGCACAGACGTGACCATCTTAAAAAAGTGGCATATCTCACTCACTCTCCTTTTGACCTTGCCACCTACAAATCTGTACGTAATTTGACCAACTTATTTATACGCAAATGTAAACAAAATTATTTTAATAATAAATTTAAAGAAGGCAACAAAATGTGGGCTTGCTACAAAGAGCTTACAGGTATTAACGTAAAGTCGGACCTTATCTCCGAGCTACATAAGGAAAATAATATTGTAACTAATGTAACTGATATGCTATCTCTACTTAATAATGCCTTGACTGTTAAACACGATGATGATAGTAAGTTCCTTTAAACTGTTATTGATGAGTGTACATAACATCTCGATGGAGACTCTAATACGGCTATACCTTAAGTCACTGTTGATGAGGTAATAATGTACATTAAGAATGCAAAAAGCAAAGGGGATCTGAATCTAATATTCCTCCTAAAATTGTTAAATTGTGTATTACTAATCTAGCTCCGGCTCTGACAACTATTTTTAATGCTCGCCTTAATTTAGGATTCTTTCCAACTGAATGGAAGCAGGCTACAATTATCCCTATTATTAAATCGAATTGTAATGCATGCGACCCATTTTCTTACAGGCCTATATCAGTGTTACCTTTTCTCTCAAAAGTTTTTGAATCTATACTTGCTGACAAAATCTTAATGCATGTAAATATAAAAAAACCGCCTAATGAGGATCAATTTGGATTTAGAAAACTAAGATCTACTACAGATGCTATTTTGAAGCTTTCTTCTGAAATTTACAGCTCACTTGATCAGAAAAAAGCTGCTGGTGTAATATTTTTCGATTTTTAAAAAGCATTTGACAGTCTTTCCTTCAAAATTTTAATTAATAAACTTAAGCGTCAGTTTTCCTTTCATTCTTATCTTTTACGAATGGTAGCACACTACCTTCTTGACCGCACTTACAAAATTAAATTGGGGAAAAATATCTCTGAGTCTTTTAGTATGTACGGTGGGGTCCCTCAAGGTTCAGTTCTAGGCCCGCTGTTGTTTGTCCTTTTCATTGATGATATTGGCTGAAATGTTACAGCTAGTAAAAGCCTCTATGCTGATGATCTGGCAACATTATCTGTTCATGATGATCCTGACCAACTTACTATTTTACTAACAGATACTATCTCTTAAATTCAAACTTGGGCTGACAAGAATTGCATGAAATTGAACTGGTCAAAAACCAAATGCATGATTTTTCACAAAAGCAAAAATATTAACATTAAAGAAATTTCAACAGCCTATGATCCGATTGAAGTTGTTGATCGCTTCAAGTACCTAGGTATATGGTTTGACTCTGAATTTTCCTTTAACTATCATGCTCTCTATACATGTAGGAAAATGAGTCTTAGGTGTGACCTTCTCCTGAGAAATAAGCGTTACATATCTACAGCTACTATGAAAACTTTATTTACTTCGCTTGTTATTTCATTACCTTATTATGGCATTGTAGTATATGGAATCTCAAAATGTAATAGAATTCAAAGTACTATTCACCTGTTTTTGAAGCGCTGGTCACTACCACTTAAATGTAATCTACATAGGCTAGGCGTATTCTTACTTCTAACTGCATTCCTGTCTCTATTAAAAATCTGCTCACTACCTCTCAGCAATCGCACTCACAGCTTCACTAACTTGATTTCAATCTTATTGTCCCTAAACGTACCTACAAAATATTTGAAAACTCCTTTTTCTACTCCTCTACCATAGCGTGGAATTCTCTCCCAAAACCTATGAAACAAATTAATAGCTTCAATGAGTTCAAAAATGAAATCAAGCAAATGCTTGTGAAGCGCAGATCTAATCAAAACAAGTATATGTCATGTAAAAGTACTATTGTTAGTATGTTTCTTGTCTCTATTTATTTAATTAGTTAAGCGTTAATTATTCCTAATGTCTCCTCTGTAAGACCAGCATGTATTTGTTGAAGAGAACGACAATAAAGCCTAATACAATACAATACAATGCCAGCATACATAAATACACTGCAATTAGTCAAATTGGAAAAATAGTATAGTACATGTTTCTGGAGTAAGTTTACTACTAACTAATATGTTTAAAAATTTTATTATGATTAAAAATAGTTACCTCTTTTGCTTTAATTTTCTGTTTTAAAATTTATATTTCCATGTATTTCTACGCAAACCATGCTCAGGGTTCAATGAAGTAAAATTTCGATTTGTATTTGTGACATATTACATTATTAACCAAAGTTTCACAATTCATAACTTTATTTAATAAGTATATTAGTAATTTTTTATTATACAATAAGTCCCATTTGGGCTGTAGCTCATCGGACTGGAGTGATTTTATTGTTCATAACATGTAATATTCAATACAGGAGGAATTTAGTCTCGTAGACACTTGTGCAAAGATATATTATTATGCAATTAAGTCGTACAATATGGTGTTGTGTATTGCTAATTTTACACTTTACAGAGTAAGGAAATACATAATTCTTAAGTGCTATGTTTATAAACAGTAAAAATTGCGGATAGTAAAGTAAAGCATGTTTAAGGTTGTTCCAGTTCTTCTAAAGTAAGTTAATTATAATATGCAGAAAGTCTAGTAAATGGTAGGCAATTTATGAGGGTTTTGACGATGCTTCGAAAATTGAAATTGTCGGTGTAGATTGTTTGGTCACAGTAAAATCGGGATCGTATCAAGCAATTGATATAGGAATGTTCTCGTAAAAATTTAAAGAATCGTCACAGGTCAGTACAAATTGTTTGCGGTCACGGGTTGCAATTAGTTGGTTTCCATAGATTTTCATAGTTGTTCAAGGTTGCTGAAATTTGATTTCTCGGGCTTTTTTAACAAGAGCATAGTGAATTCAATTTTCTTGAAGTGATCTGAATCTGTCAATATAAATAGCTTTTGTGGCGTTCAAATGTTTTCGTTGTCATTTGTGGGCCCATATAGTTGCAATGTCGTGAATGTTTTTTGCAGTCAGCAAAATTGGGCGAGTATGAGTTGGAGATTGGAATCCAAGACGAGTGCATTTATTTGATGAGATGGGCGGAACACCAATATGGTTTAAAGTAGTTTGAATTTCTGTGTGAAGTTGTGTTGGAAATTGCTTATCAGCTTCCGGCACACCGTATACTACTATGGAATTTCTGTTGTGTTGAGTAGCGAAGCGGTATGTTGAAGGAAGTAGAGAATTTTGCATGTAAGAGTTGGGCAGTTTTGCATTTTGATCTGAGTGCAGATGTGATTTATTGCAGTTAGCTTCGATGTCGTTTAGCTTGTTGCTCATTTTTTCAGTTGCTGTGAGAATTGGCTTGCCTGTGATTGCTGAGTACGAAGTTCGTTTTCGATTTTGTTTACGTTCTGAATTAAAGGCTTTATTGTTGCAATGGCTTGGGTTTCGAGTGAAGATAGTTTGGTTTGGACTTTTGCAATTCCTTGGAGTTCAGTTAGTATATTAGGGAGCAGTTTATTTGCCCTTTTCTGTATTCTATATATTTGAGAGTATATATCTTTAATATTTCCTGTGCTGTCTTGTGTGAGAAATGTAAGTTGAGTTGCTAAATTATTCAATTTTTTTTGTAATGGAATTTAGCACGTCCGGTTGTAGCGTTCGGCAGGATGTTGAATTAAGCATGTTAATAAATTAATGCTTACGTTGTAAAAAGTATATAAATTTATTTTAGAGAATTTTAATATATTTGTATTTTTGCCTTTTTTCTGGAAACTGAGTTAATTGTTTTAGTTCAAAGTAGCACTATTTGATTTGAAATAATTTTTGGATTTTAGTGATATAATTTTAAACCTTAAAACACGTTATTACGTATGTAAAAGATGTTTTGTTCAAAATGTTGCACAAAATGGAAAATTTAATTTATTTGCGTTTTTCTCGAAACTTTCAGTCAAAAATTAATAAAAGTATCAACTTGATGTAATTAACTTTAGGAGTTCAGTGGTTCAATTATAAAACTCAATCCACGCTAGGAGACAACAGGGTAAATTAATTGTGCAGGAGCTCGTAAAAGTTGATGTGGCGTGGACCGTGTCTGAGACCGAACTCCATAAGTATTTTAGTATCTTAAATATGAGTTTGGTGAGAAATGTCCGGGGTTACTGCTTGGGGCTTGGGGTGAGAAATGTCCTAGGGGAATATGTCCAACAACCTTATTCTTCTCATATCCATGAGCTTTTATGGTCAGGTGCAATTTAAGTGCATATTCGTAACATAATTTTTTCCTTACATGACTACAGAAAGAGTTGAAAACCCTTAAGAGCCTGGACTTGTACAGAAATGAAGTAACTCAAGGAGATGAATATAGAGAAAATGTCTTTGCTTTGTTGCCTGATTTGACATATTTGGATAGCGTTGACAGGAATGGAAAAGAGACGGAAGAAAGTGACCTAGATGACGAAGAAATCAAAGCCATGAATGGAAAAGGAGAGGAGGAAGATGACGAGGACGATGATGAAGAAGGTGTAGAAGGTAACTGCATATTTTACTCTTAGGCAGATAAGTGGAATTTGCAATGCTGAAATACTTGCTAGCCTTTATGCCCATCCTCATCCTTACATATGTTTAGATGAGGGCAAGCCGATTGGAGATGGGAAAGAAGACTTAGATGATGAAGACCTAGAAGAAGAGGAAGACGAATTTGACGAAGAAGAAGATGAACTTGAAGAAGTTGGCTTAAAGGATATATACCGAGATTTTGACGTAAGTTTCCTGCTGTAGTTAGGCTTCATTCAGCCATTTTTGTGGTGGAGGCACTTTTTGCTGATATTTTACAAAACTAGAAAAACAGACAGACATATACATACATTTCAGACGTATAAATATCACCACAAGACTGACATGACCATTTCAAAAGATGCTTAAGCTCAGCATCTAAAAACTAGGAGTAGGTCAACCAATGAATCGGTTGCATTAAACTTGTCTCATCTGGCCACGAGTATCCATTCACCCTACTCTAACGTGTCTAGGGTTGGTCACGGTGTCTCCCGAAGACAAATTAAACGGGATACTATTTAAAAATGGGCTAATGGTGTCGCAATGAGGCATGGATTAATCGTCACTAACCCCAGACACTTTAGAGCAGGTGATAGCCGGTACTTATGGCCAGATGATACACATTCCGGTTCAGATTCAGCGGTTGGCCTACTCCTAGTTGATATATATAGATATTTGAAATTTGAATCACCATCCACGAACGGTTTGAAGAACGGCAACCAATTTGCTTCTTTAGTACGAAATGTTAGTACCTAGGTATTTTCCTTTATGAATTCGTAGTGTAGTGGAAAACAGTTTGTGTTTAGCTGTGGGCTTGAGTTTAAAGGCACATGCATACTGCTTATTTAACAAAATAATAATTCCCTATTAAGACGATACGGAAGCCAGTTTGTCTAGCTGTGGGCTTCAGTGTGTGGTCCGGCAATCAACTAAAATGTAGCCAACACGAAAATGAACTACAAAATGCAATAGTCAAAAACATGAAGGAAATATAGATTAAGAAAATAAAAATTCAAAATTGCAATCAATATTGATATGTTGTTTATGTTAAATAAATTAAGCCGCTTAATTTTAAGGCTGACTATGGCGCTCTACGTTGCCAAAGTAAATTTGGCTTCGGTGTGAGAGCGAACAGCATGTTGCTCCATCGGGTGTACAGAACATGAAGGTATGAAGTAGGTATTATTCTTTTATTTAATAAAATGTTGCTTGTCACGAAATATAATTTGTAAATTAGCAGCAACGCCATATTTTTCTTGTTACTCAACTTCAAATTTTTTTTCAACTTCTAAATTGTAAAATTTTCGATTTACTGTAGTCAACACTCATATTGGAAGCAAAGTATGTTTTGTTATTACTTCGACCTATTCCATTCAACCACTGTCAGTAGTTCTGCTGTTAATGCTTGAATCTGAGACGAAATATAATGGGTTATACAGACCATTGCTACCCGGACATTTGCTACCCTCATAATAGCAACCCGGACATTTGCTACCCACGACCAAGCCTACGACATTTGCTCCCCACGACCAAACCTACGACATTTGCTACCCACGACCAAACCTAAACCTATGACATTTGCTACCCATAATCTAGGTTATTTGCTACCCACAACCAAACCTACGACATTTGATACCCATTTCTAATGTAGGAACAAATTGCATGAACAACTATTTATGAGTATAGTGATAACACGGCATCGTTAAAATAGTTTGTTAATGCTATGCAGTGTGTCTCATAATTTTAAACTAACCCCGGCTTATGGGTTTTAGTTCCTTTTACGAAGGAATTTTCCGGCGAGATATTTATTTTTAGATGTCAACCCACTATTAATTACGATTTGATTTTGAATGACCCTCAGACCCCTAGGGGCCACGTGGTTCTCATGTAAATAATTAAAACCGAAAATCGGGTATCTCAAAAGTTTAAACTCACTTCACGGTTGTTTAAATTCAAATAGGAATGCCTCCTGACTAAACCACTGAAATATTACAAAAACCCTAACAGCCCAGCCTTAACAGCAAAATTAGGCATTTTGAATTTGCCGCCAAATTTTAGTTTCAATTTACAGGTTTTAAATAAAGAGAAGCAATTAAGCCGCACAATGTGTTTTTTTAGATATCTTATCTATCGTATTTATAATCAATTTCTGTAATACAACCAAAAATTCAAAATTCCAATTTTTGAATTTCCCGTTAAAACAATAAATATTGTGTTAAATGAAGATTTCGACCGGCAACTCAGGAAACTTACGTAAACATGATATACCATTCGGACGATAACGATTATTCGAATGTTTAGGTGTGGACGCACGATTGTTATTAGTTTTAAAATGGTTTCGAAAACACATAATTGAAAATTTAAAAAATTTAACGGATTTTGTAGAGTGATATATCATTTAAAAGCTCTTGAAAATTAAGCAGGTCCTACCTCTTTTTTTGTTTTGAAAATGTGGCCCATACAACACAATTTAGGCAATATTTTAAATTTGAAACACCGTTATCTTGAAAACGTGTTGTTCGATTGATGACGCGTTCCGTTATTTGAATTCTACCAGTGATTACATTTCGAATGATATATGGCTCGATGAAATCGGTCCAGTATCGCAAAATTTTCAAAATTCCGGTAAATTATGAAGATAGGCAGAAATTAGTATGCGTACACTCACATATATATATTACTTATAACTTATTCACTTTCATCATGGGGTCACCGTAGCACTTATAGCGTTGGACGGGTCAACCTCATTTCAACTTTTTCCCCCGTTTGATTACATGGCAAAGTTGCTTCACTATTTTGCTTTGTACATATGCAAATATCAACCGGTTAAAATATAAAGACGTCGGGTATGAACACAATTAAATTGCCTACAAAACAGTGTAAAACTAAATATTCAGGTAACTCGGGGTGACGACACGTCCGGGATTGAACATTGCGGAGAGTTACCTACCGCTGAGACCATTCCATCAACTCATGGGCAGGGCGTCCAAACCGTACCTTGTGCACTTGGTAGCAGGGACATGAAATTGTTTGGATACCTTGCCCACCTGTCTGATTATAAGAAATGGACAATATGGTATTTAGACAAGCTTCTTATAATAAACATGTTTGGGTATCCTTTTCAGCGACGTATGGTCTCAATTTTTTTGTACATGGGTAACAAACTAGCAAAATCCCTAGGTTTGGCCGTGGGTAGCAAATGTCCTAGGTTATGGGTATCTAATTTTGTGGGTTTGGATCTGCGCAGCAAATATCGGGGTAGCAAATGTCGTACAACCGTAGTTAGCAGTTATGAAAAAAGGGTTAATTCATCGGGGCATAATCGTGCTTAGGGGAAGTTACTGCCAAAACCGATTGTCTTCTCTATTACGATACCTGGTAGCTCTGCAAATCCTATTGTATTTACTTTGGCCTGCAATGATGGGCACTTGATTTGTCTACCTAGTTTTTCCCTATTTCCTATACGTAAAGTTTCTCCTTCGTATATCTTTCCTACATTGTACCAGCCTGCCTATCTCTTACCTATTTTTTTAATCCAAAAAATCAGTATTCATAGTTTCTGCCTGTTTTCTGTCAACCGCCTAAAATCGTTCCTATTTTCGTAAAATAATACAGCATGTTTCTGTAGATAGGATACCTATTATTTTTTATCGTTAAAATTAATAACTTTAGTCTTGTAAGTTATTAAGAAGACACATTAATTTCAGTTTTCTTGTAATTTGTTTTTAAAAAAGAAACAACCCATGAAAAAGCTGCCTTGTTTGTTTAAGTTAAGTTGTTTTTGCATAATTATGTACAGTTGGGTTGTAGGACATTTTCCCCCCGGACATTCCCCCCACCCAGACATTTTCGCCCCAAGCAGTAACCACGGAAGTTCCCCCCCCCGTACCCTTATTTAAGGTGCTAAGATGCATATTGTTATACTATATAGTGAAAATTCGTTAAATGGTATACTCACAAATCCAATTGAATCTAAAAATTAAACCTTAAGCGTGATCTGCGTAGTGAAACATAAAATATAAATTCAAAAACCTCGAAACGGATATTGAAAAAGTGCAGCTTAGATCATGATAATATTCTTTGAAGTTAGTATGCACACTCTCCGTAAAAAAGCATGTGAAAGACTTCTGAAAAACATATGATACCATCCTAAAATGCAGAAAAATTGGATCTTTTGAACTACATCAGGAGATGTTTCCTGAATTTAGAGTTAGAAATGATTTAGTTGCTACGCAACATGCCGCGCTGGTGATATGTAGTTAGTGTTTAGATGAATTTATCAGAAACAGTAAGATGAGTATCGAGTGTCTTTTAGATGATGTGAGACACGGAGATGTACTAGGCAATAAATATTTAGATGCCCCTCAAGGCTGAGATGCATGATAATGTTATTATTTAGTTGCGCTTGAATGCCCCTAATCAGATGTAGCACCGAGCAAATCTTTAGGTGCTCTTTAAATATGAGATGCCTTGCAATGTATCTATTTAGATGCTCCTATACATTGAGAATATTGAAATGAATGAAACACATGTTAATGTAAATACACCGTTTTCCTCTCAGTTAAGACGTGCAATTTGTCGTTTTTTAGGAAAGATTTACTATTTATTGAGATCTAAACTATTTTTTACCGCAACGCTATTTTCAATGCGATGATTTTATTTTAAAGAGAATATTTGTAATCGGACATTTTCAAAGAACTCAGTATCTATATGCATCCAGTTGAAAATCATATGAAAGGCGGATAATAATGATTTTTGAATGTGTGTATTCCCTTCCGAGACCATTTTCACTTTTACAGTTCTGATTGCGAGTGGACAAGGAACATAACAATTTATCATTATAATAATTAAAACTATAGCAAATAGGGCAGACGGCAGGTAATTTATTTTATATTTGTACTTTGTACTGCTCTATTCTCAAAATTGTTTCTTTAAACTTTTTCACTAATAACAACGTCTGACAGAAATATGCGTTTTTATTTTCAGTTTTGTCAAACAATTTAAAACACTTTTGAATTAAAATTAGTTTGTTCGTGCCCGTTTGTTCTCGTACCGTCTTAGGAACAAGAAAATGTACATTACAACACGCCTAATATTCAAAATATTTTCCACTTTTCAACAATTTATTACTTAATAAAATTATAATACACTATCTGGTTATGACTTTAAATCTCAACGTCTGCAGTCGTTGTTCAGTGCCACTCGACTAACGAGAGCCACGTCCAATGATCAATTTCTGAGATTTCATAATCAATAATAGTATATTACAATCAATAAACGACCCTCATAGCAACGCATATAATGGGATGTAAATAATATTTTAAAATGTTTATGAAGGCTACTGGAATGCAAGTGAGGTACATCTGAAAATCAGAAGGCATCTAACACAGTATTGCTCAGCCATGTAAATAGTGACACGCTTCTCCACGGCACGTGCGGTGCTTCTAACCTCCATTGGCATCTAACACATTTGTATATGAGTAATCTAATAAGTGAACAGCTTCTAAATAGCATTAAAAAATGTTGAACGACATATAAATTGCATGTGCAATACATCTAATAATCAATAGGTATTTGATTCATTTTTACCCCCATCATCTAAAATTTCGAACGCATCAGAGTAACTTCAAAAATATTAGCGAAACACCTAAACGATAACTAGTGTCTTTCTCGAAATCCAAGATGCAGTCTTGATGTACTACGGTGACTCGAAGTCATCTTCGAAGCTTCACGTAGTCATCAAGGCCGTCGTAATGCGCTTTTTATGAAATTCAGTTAACCTCGTACTGCAAATTTAGATTTATTTACGGAGAGTGTAGTTGCTAGCAAACTTGAAAATTTGTAAAATATATGTACTACACTGTTTCTCCCATGTGCTTAAAAATTCTGTATATACGTGTATGCTGACATCGCACAAAAAGCTTAGTTACAAGCAGGGTTGTCAATATGCCACTTTTTTATAGAAAATACCATGACAGACCGGTATATAGTGGTAAATACTGGTATATACGATTATGAAGCCTAAAGTATCTCAATTGACCATGTAATGAAAGAGTTAAATGAAATAGACGTCAGCAATGAGTATGGCTTTTTCCTCCATAAAGATGTTCCAAAAGTCGCTGGTAGAGGTTTTGCTGATGATGTTGCTCTTGCTTCTGATTCAATTAAAGGGGCTCAAGAACTGACCAAAATTGCCATTGCAAATTTTAATAAAGTTGGTTATCAAATTAATATTAATAAATGCAAAGTGATTAATATTAAAAAAGGTAAGCTTTGTGAAGAGCCGCTGATTGTTGATAATAATAATACAATTGAAGCAATTAAAGAAGGGGAAACGGTTAAATATTTGGGGGTAAATTTTAAAAATGAAATCAGTTTTGACCCTGCAGCTATAGTTAAGAATTTCTCAAAAGATCTCCAAAACCTTGTTGGGACTCCGATGCTGTTTCCTAATCAAAAAATAGCGATCATTAACCAGTATCTTTGGCCTTGTTTAACTTACTCCCTGCAAACAGCTCCTTTAAATAAGCTTCCAAAAAAATTCTTAGAAGATCTGGACAAACTAATACGAAGTTCAGTTAAAGAAATTTTGGCAATTCCGCATGATTCTCCTAATGCTCTCCTGTACTGCTCAACAAAGCACAGGGGCCTACAAGTAATGCGATCTACGTGGGAAGCATTCATACAACATTACAATATTTGTGTTGTTTTGCTAAGTTCTACTGATCCGTATATTCCATTCGTTAAAGATCTGAATTTGGAAATGAAAAGCTGCATTGAAGCATTGGAGTTGGATGAAGAGACAATTCAAATTCAAATTGAATCTTCTCCAAAAACAAAACCTGCAAAGATTTTGCGTGATTTTTTGAGGAAAAAAGAATACGAAAAGTGGTGCACATTTTCTCTCCGTGGACAAGGGGTTGAAATGTATAAAGATTGTCCATATGGAAATAAAATTATCATTAACAAATGCGGATTAACATCTTCAGAGTGGTTGAATGTACTAAAAATGAGTGCTAATGTATATCCCGTTAAAGCAATTCCAGGTCGTTCTCTAGAATCATCCCTTTGCAGACACTGTAAAGAGAAAGAAACCCTTGCTCATGTTCTGGGGAAGTGCCACGTTGGAAGCTTACTGCGAAATACAAGACACCATGAAGTAAGATCAATCATTGCCAAGCATCTGAGGACATTGGATTGGAATGTGTTTGAGGAAGTAACTGATGGGGCCTCTAAGCGTGTGGATATAATATGCTGGCGTACGGAGTCAAAGTCGGGGTATATTTTAGATCCTACTATACGTATGGAGCAACATTCGGGTCAAGCTGATGAGGTTAATGTTGAAAAGCAAGCTCATTACGTTCCATGTATTCCTTACTTTCTTGAAAAATATCAACTTAAGAAACTTGAAGTCATAGGTTTGCTTGTGGGAGCTCGAGGTACAATTCCAGCTTTTTTCGAGTCATTTCGGAAAGATATGCGGCTTCCTTCTACAATGATACACGAAATAGTGATTGCTACCATTCGAGGCTCGTGTCGTATTGCCCATAATCATCTATATAATATGAATTTATCTAATAGCTAATTTTTACAAATTGTACTATGGAAAAATATTCTTGCATTCTTTTAAAACCATTTTCTTTTTCTGATAAATGTAAGTTGTTCTTACTGTGTCCTTGTGGCAAGCGTAATTGTTGCGCCAGTTGTAAATAAATATTTACCTTCTCTCAAACACGTGGTAATATAATTCTAGTTCTATTAAAAACTCAACAGCATATAATACTAAATATATGTAATCCTTACTAATACAAAAAATCATACCCTATTTGGTGGAAATGAATTGTGTAGTTGCTACATAAATACATTTATTTAGCATATGCCACAATAAACGAGTTCAGGATTCAGCCAAGATGTAGCAAATCATTGTGCATTTTTGTGGTTAAATCCTGCTATTCTAAAATTATTTGTCAGTGTAATCGTTAAAACCGGGTTCTCGTTCTTTGACCTAAATCCATAGAAACAAAACGTTAGGTTCGTCATTCGTCATTCCATCATGGTAAAACCCATTTGTTGAATAAGTTTGAACGCAACCAGACGTAGAAAATTGTCTCTTCAATGATCCATTTGATGAAGAGCTATTGTACATTTTATTCATTAACTTCGCCATATTATATTGTCCGTCCAGAATAGCATAGATTGTATGGATTGATTTGGTAGCTACTTTTGAACATTGTCATTTTTCAAGATTTTTTAAAAAATTTACCCCTTCTGTGCTTGTATAAATGCCAGTATATGCCAAGAAAAAATTCAAATGTTTTTCAATTTACCACTTTATGCCAGTATATACCAGTATGTGCCAAAGTGTCACATAAACAGTATTTACCACCCCTGGTATTTACCGGTATTTACCATGGTATATACCACAGTAATATTTACCACTTGACAACCCTGGTTACAAGATAGGAGGTAATAAGACAGTGAAAAACTATTTAAGTCAAGTCATCAACTCAGTCATTTAATAATGGTAAGCTCTGAACATAAAAACTTCCTTGGGTATTATAAAATTATTCAAACAAATTCAATTAAAAGTAAAAATTGATAAGTAAGTCGTGCACTGTCGTAAAACTTTTTGTTTCCACCTTTAGCAGTTTTAATAATTTATAATTCCATGTTAGCTGTAATAAATACGAAACTCACGCTAGAATGCTGCAACCGACTTTCATGAGAGTCAAACTGCTCTGACCTCTTGAAATAGGTAAAATAAAATGTAAGTAACCGAAATTAATAAGTCTATACTAATTTACTTGCTGATTCGATGCATAGATAATATGGTAAATTAAGTATGCAAGAGAGAATAACTTTATTAAGTCACTGTTGCACAATTGCAATAGCTTCACAGCTCAGTATACAAAACAATAATTTCATTAGTATAATTTAAATATTTTTAGTTGGAAAACTTGTACTACACACTAGTAAAGCTTAAGTATATAAATGATGATTATAAATTCTAATTGATCCTCTAAGAGCGAACAATAAAATGTCATCCACCACTGCAGACGGTATGCGAAATGCATATATGTTTAAATTGTGGAACATATTTTTGCGTATTAATGACTACGCTAATCATGAGAAAATTCATCAACGCTCTTGGATTTCTATATTTAATATATTTTCCCAAAACATTTACCTTAGCAATTAAGTGTACTTGTCTATACCATTGGTTTCAATTTGGGACTGGGGGGAAAATGTCCGGGGTTACTGCATGGGGGGAAAATGTCCGTATGCCGTGCAGTTGCACTGCCTGAAGTTCGTAGTATATGAATGCATTGCGTTATATTATTTCTTGCCCTGTACATGCTTCTATCTTCTTCAACACTTTTTTAACACATTTTTTCATCAGATACTCTTTTTTCAACAAAAAAGATTTGCTCAAGTAGTCTTGAGATGACCATATAGGATCTAATAAAAAAATTTATATAATGTGGAATGTTGAATATTTCAAATTATTCGTATATATTCGCAATCACAATAAAATTCATTTTTAGATTTTTGTTAACAGTTTATATTGGACAAAATCAGTGACCCATCCTTTCTATAAATTGATACGATATTTTTGCCTATCCTTAATCCCTAGCTATATTGTTCGCCTGCTTATGTTGAGGCAAAAAAGGTTAAAAAACTTGCCTTCCTGTATATAATAGCTAAAATTTTCCTCCTTCCTACATCCTAGCCTATTCTACAGACCAATTTTGTATTTGGCCTTTGTTTGCTTGTGTTTGTAGAAAGAGAGTGATGACGAAGACTATGACGAAGAAGCTGCCTCTGATGATGACGATGATGACGAGGAAATTGATGATGAGGATCCAGGTAAACGGAATTCAAATGAATAGCATTAGTAGTAATGCTCATTGTGCATTTTTATATTTATAAGACATGTTACATACATCGGTAAACAATTATTATAGAAGTATCCGGGAATTCCAAAGAGCAAGCAGATCCTAAAGAAGGCAGGAGGGGGACCAAACGGCAACACGAACATGATGAAGATGATTCGGACTGAAATCAGTATCATCATGTGAGCACAAAAGAAATAAAACAAATCATGGGAATTAATTATTAATTACTTTGTGTCAATTATCCGATGCATGCAGGCGGTATTGTGGTTTCATTTTTTTCCCTTTAAAATGTCACTTAAAATCACAAGACATTCTTGTTTAGTGTAAGTAAATATTAAATTTGCATATAGTGTTTAAATTGTCAGTACCTAGGCACATGTTATTATTTAATTATTAATATTCTTTTTGTTATTTTTATAAGTTTAAATTGTTTTCGAAACAGCTCAGCCTGAATTATTATTTAACGCTCTTACTAATCTTTATCCCCAGCATATGTTAAGGTAAAGGTTCAAATTATTAGCTATGCCTATTTAAGTACTTAGTGTAGACATTATTAATTATAACTACGGCAGTTGCAGACGTTTCACTATCTTGTAACTATGCTACTAAAGTTCTAATTTTAAATCACATGTTTCCTTATAGGGAAATCCAGTTGGAACAACGGAACAACACAGATGCATATTTTCTAAAACACCAACTAACACCATATGATACTGACATAAAGTGTGTACGGATATTTTATATTCTGGTTATTTTCACACTGAATTTTTTTCGTATTTTATCTTATTATCGTAAGTGTAAGTAATACTAAAACAACAAATTTTATTATGTATAAAAAATTATATCTTTAAAATATAAAAAGCTGTGAATACCTGCGAAACCAGAAACTATACTGTTAAAAGTTACAATAATGAGGTTATGGTTAATAAAGGACAAAGTAGGGATATAAAGACATATAAGCTGAACTTTTATTTATTTTCAGTGTGGTTTCTATTAGGTATTGATACCGAAATGCGTTGGTAGTCAGTTAGTAATGATTATGTATTTTGTATTTTACTTGGCTGGAATGACGTAGAAAGCTCGACGGCACGAAATAATATTAATAATAAATAACTAACTAGACGGCACGTAATAATATTAATGATAAATAACTAACTAGTGATGAGGTTCATACCCCAACCTCAATTGCGGAATATCGTTTATCTAAATTTTGATACTGGACATTTCTTTGAACACACAAAAAAGGTTTCAAGATAATTTTTTGTAGGACTAAATTTTGAGTTGTGAAGTATTTTTAATTATACTACACTGTTGTTTCCGATATTTATCAATAACTAAAAGTGTTTAAGAAAACGAAAATCTGGATAAATAATGTCTATAACCTTATTCTGAACTGTATGCAACCCTAAAATTAAGTTTTTGTTCTTTAGTAGTACTTACATAAATGATTGCAACTTTAACTCACAAGTATTCTCGTACCGATATTCGAGGCTTTCCAAAGTTTCGGACGCGAGATTTGTTATTTTTAAAATTAGTTTAAATCCCATCTCTACTCAGCACTGTTAACAAGACAATAGTCGCAGTTTTACATCATAGCACAAGCTATAATATGCTTGCATGACGCTGGGACGTAACATGTAAAAGCGGAGAACATTTATCAGCGCTGATTCTTGCTCTAACATGTCGCATCTTTGTAAAGACGACGGGACGAAAACCCTGAGTGCGATCTGATGTTATTATTTATTATAAAAGTTCATATTTGCTTGCATTTCCTTAGAAAAAAGAAAATCAATTCGTTTTGTTACTAAATGTTTTTTAGAGTAGTTACGAGTAGTACCTCTATAAAATATATTTTGAAATAACTTAAAAGTGACAATATTTATTTTAGCTCGATGAATAATATATGATAGACAAATTCTGAATTAAAACAAACAAGGTTAATGCTGCAGTTAATTTTCTGAGCTACTTTTACGCGATGGATTATTTCTCAAACTGATTTTGAGACAAAAGTTTTGGTTCGAATCTTACTCCCACAAAATTATACTGGCAATGTACTTAATTAATTACTCTAATACTTGTTGATTTTAATATGAAATTATTAATAATTTATTATATACTGCTGTATCGAGCTGAGATTTAATGGACTGCCAACAGAACCGTAAAATAACGCGTAATGGCGTAATAATGATACTTTTATGTGTTCTTTCGAATTACATTGTATTAAACAACATACGGACATTCGTTTTGAAGACAACCCAATTTAATAAATAAAATATGTAATCCACAACATTACCGCGACCGTTCGTCCGCTTCATTTTTATTAGATTTTATAAAATGGTCATATCCGTCCGTCCGTCCGTTGGCCGTACACTACAGGCCACAGTTATGAACCCATTAAGTTCAAACAACTTCTAAACGACCACAAATGCGAGCAGGTAGATCTGTATTGTTTTTTTATTTTGCTAGAACTGACCTTTTCTCCACAATTATGGGTTGAATGGACCCATGCCAACACGCACTAAAGTGTATGTCACCAAAAACGGGTAAAGGGGCAGTGCACAAACGGCGCCAGCCAAATTTACTGCATTTTTGGATCCACCCACCCATCTTGTCACCGTCTTAGGCATTGCGTAAATAATTATTTTTACCATTGGGTGTCATCATTTTTTAAGTGACCCACCCTCGACGTAGATGGCTCCATTTATGTATGACCCCAATGCGTGCAACTTACATTTTTAGTATTTACAGACATTGCTGGGGAAACTTCAAATCGCACCACAAGTACAAGGTAAGTGCCTACATACACGATAGAGAGGCATAATTATCACTCCACTACCCCCACAGGTTTCGACTATGATATACACAAGGGCAGGGAAGGGGGGGGGGGGTGGTATGTGATTAAGTACAACAGCATACTTTGCATTACATATATAACTACGAACTAAATACTTGTGAACACGGCTACTACGGCTTTTCAGATGCTGAGCTTCCGGTTATATCATCTTATATTGAAATGATTTTGTATGTCGGTATGTTAGTCGGTTCGTCTGTAGGTGGTAAAAAACAGGTCACGGTTTTAAAACGATTCTCCCCAAACAAGCCCAACACCAGTTGCACCCCGCCAATGCTAATTATCAAAACTGGTATCTAGACTAATTGTACTGGAGGTATTCTTTACCACGGCCACTAATAATGGCACCACTCGTACCCTGCCGACTGGCAAGACAAAATCCTGTATCTCGCTTACTCGTACCGGCTCAATTATTACGAAGGCTGCTTCAAACAGCACAACTCATACCCTGCCACCTTGTATCATCAAAATTCGTACTTTGCTCAGTTGTATGGACGCTATTTTCATTCTGCCTTTTTGCACAAGCAAAACTGGTACCGAGCCCTTTCGTTTAACTCATACCTTGTCCAATGGTTCTAGTAAAATTTGTACCAAGCCCACTCGTACCACCGCTACTCGTACTAAGCCCTCTTGTATCCAGCTAACGTTAACCTTAGCTGCTGTTACCAAGCCCACACGTACCAGCACCACTCGTACCCTGGTCACTAGTTTCACCAAAACTCCTACTACGCCCTTTTCGAACCTGCGCTGTTCTTATCAAGTCCACTTGTATCTGCACCATTAGTACCCCAACTATTCTTGCCAGCAAATCTCGTAAATATCCCACCTTTTTTGGCGCTAACTGCGGTATTTTTACGTTAACTTTACCACAAACGGATCGTTTTACAATCATCAAACCTATTCGCTGTAAGCTCAGCTACTTCGGGCCCACGGTGAACTAATCCAGCGCGAAGCGCCGGATTTTTTACTTCTGAGCAAGCCTCTATTGAATAGTGTTGTCTGTCTGTATGGCTGCAGGTCACGCGCTACAGGGAACATTCTTGAGCTGATTAAATTCAAACAACTTTCTATCCTCCACAAATGCAAGGAAGAAGTGCTGTATAGTTTTTGGTTAGAATGTGGTTAGGCATCTAGCCACAATTAACATTTGATTAGACTAAAGTTAAAATCATGTTACACAGTTTAAAACAAAAGGGGCGACAATTCATGCAGGTATATACGGAGGTGGGAGCTTGTCAAGTTTCGCAAATAAAATACACCCGGAAACTTCTCTCAAATTTATATTAAAAGTAAAGGTAACGTATTTCCTATTTCAGAACACGGGATGTACGATTCAAATTCCGACCTCGTAAAGAATAAAGGCCCGTGTATTATTACAGACCCCCGCGTACTACGATATAAAAGAATTTTAAATGTACTCGTAGGCTATTCAAACTCATACCTCTCAGACCCGAGTACTAATACAGGCTCATGAACAATTAAGGAACCGTGGTCTAAAATAGGAAATACGGTACTTATACATACGTTCACAGGGCACCCTAGTATTGTGGTATTGTGGTCGTGAGTTTGGGACTGCAGTTTGGAATTCGAAGATCTCCATGCTCAGGTCTGGGCTTCAGGCTTCGATTACCATCTCAGCTTTTCGGAATCCAACTTCCTCACTGCGTTTCATGTACATGCGTATATGGCTCACACATGGTAACGGTTTTTCCGTACGTCTTTCTAATATCACCATTTCACGGACCCTCCTTTATTACTACATATCACGGACATACGTATGTGGTTTAAATATGGTAAGAAATTGTTCGTAAATGAGGTCATTCAAATATCACCATCCAGCTCATTTTGACTAGAAGAACCTGTATTTATAACTTATAACTGCGAGAGTTTCATGTTAGCCTTACTACAAAAGCATTGTGTACCAATGATTAAGCCAATTTGCTGTAAGCTTAGCGTCTACTTCTGGCCCACGGTCGTCAAATCCGGCGCGGAAACAATTATTAATTTGATAATTAATTGAACTTTTTGTAAATTAGACTGGCATCCGGTTGTATTACTTCTCGTGCGAAGTACTAGAACAGGCGGCACACCCTTACAAAGTTGACACCACACCATAAGGCCGTCTTTCCTCATGAAAGCGAGACCAAACTAAAACGGCAATCAGGATCAGAGATGAACTGGGTTTACTCACTGAAGTCGTTTGTGCCCAAATTCGTCCACCTCTGAACCAATTGTCGAGTGTGATTCCTACCATGCTCTTAATGTTTAAGAGCGCATTGGGGAATAAAAGAGTTTCATTATTAAATTGAGAAATGGAGAAATATATATAATTCGGATAATGATGCGATAAGTCAGATGGTAAAGATTTATGCAGTGTGTGGGTGTCCACCACATCCTATGAAGGGTGAAGAGAGGAAGATTCGGAATTCCCATCGGGAAGTGAGTTGAGAACCGGACCAGCCGTATCTCCACACTTCCCTATAAAAAGTCGAAATCTTCATCAATTGCGATTTAGGAAAATAAAAAAATTCTTTGAGTAGAAATGAGAATATTAAGAAGTATTAAAAATCAATAATTCTTTGGAAATCCCAGTTTAACTACATAGAGGTCGGTGATTAACTAACGATGGTATCAATTACCAATATGCATTAACATGTGGGAGAGCTTGCGATATATCATACGGCTAAAAAGGGAATTTAAGGATATCAATGGGAAAATTTGAGATTGAAATAAAATTAATCTGGGATCATTACGGATTATATTCCATCAAAAGAGAAAACCTTTGCATTTCCTAAAATCCAACAACGTTTACATCATCACAAAACGTATGATCACTAGTTTTGTGGTGATCTGCTGCATTTAATAATTTTTTTGAATACCTGTTTGCCAATCAATGGGGATAACTATTCTAAATAATAAGCGTGTGGTTCAGAAAACCTCTATTCCCTGTTTCACCAGAATGAAAATCTATCTTAACTTATGTGGAGATGGGTTCAGAGAACCTCATCCCCATTGAGTTAATTGCATGAGATGTGAGAAAATAAATTATGGAATTCGTGATGAGGAAATTCTCAAAAGGTGAGAACGTAAAACCGATAGGTACATAAAATAATGACAAGAAACGGAGAATGATTGCATGTTTTACATTTAGGGAAAACCAGAAAAGATGAGAATAGAGAATTGAAAAAATCAAAGTAAGTGAGAGAACGAGAAAACGGAGGACAAAGTTTATGTATTTTACGAAACAGAAATATGAAAAGTAATTTATTACGGTAAATAAAATCAAAGCAGAACTTATGCAACTTCAAATCTTTTGTTAGACTGATGGTCTCACGGCAAAAGGAAATATATTTACGAATAAAAATTTACATACGCAATTGGTTTTCGTCCACTTTAAGATATTTGCATAATGTCTTACGGATGACAATGACCAAGGTTTGGGGGAGATGACCAGAAAATTCTTGAAGGGAGGGGTTTTGGTTTGCGAACAGGCGAATTATTAATTTACACTCTTGGTACAATGTACGTATTTTAACAGTAATTAATTTAGACCTCGAATTATTTTTGAGTATTTGATCACTTTAATTATTTATGTAAGTAATTTGGGATTTAATAGAGCATGGGATAAGTGATAAGGGAAAATTATTTTAACTAATTTTACTTCTACTTGGAAAGGCTTCGGACGGTGAAAGGATTGTATGAGGCTCAACTAAAAGTTAATGCTCCCATAATACCTCTAAGGTAACTTCTACTAATAAGGTCAGAAATAAGCCTTTTAAAGAATACATATTGTATATTTTCAAATGTCAAGTGCTTACTATTTGGGAAAAACAAATATAGGTGGTAATGGTAATGGGATCGTCCATAAAAGACGTTGGTATGGCCAATGAGTCTACTTAGGTATTACTTTCTACCCATGTTAAATATAGTATAGTCATTTAAACAATGAAGGCGGCGTTACAAGGTCCAAAAATATTATTATTTTGATGACGTCATTTATGGACGACCCCAAACTATTTTAATAACAAAACAAGGGCCAAAGCCCTTGTTTAATGGCAGCCTTAACAGCGAAATTAAATGTTTTGAATTTGCCGCCTAATTTTAGTTGTCAATTAAAGGGAAGAAGCCGTAAACGGGTTGGCTGTGACAATTTACTCATAGATATTTTTATATTCTCAATAAATCCAAAAATTTAATATTGAAAATTTTGAATTTCCCGCTAAAACTTTAAATATTTTGTTAAATGAAGATTTCGACCGGTAAGTCAGTAAACTTACACAAAAATGATATACCATTCTAACGGTAACGATCAGGCAAATCTAAATAACTTAGTGTGCACGCACGATAATAATTAGTTTTTAAATGGGTTAGAAATAACATAATTAAAAATTTAAAAAAGTTAACGGAATTTTTCGAGTGATATATCATTTGAAAGCTCTTAAAAAATAAGCACACACCATTTTTTTTGTTTTTTGATTGCGGCCCATACAACACAATTTTGGCGGGATTTGAAAATTAAAAGACGGTTGTCATGGAAACGCTTTGTTATAATGGAGGCCCATTCAGTTATTTGAATTCTACTGGTGATTAGCTTTCGAATGATATATGGCTCAATGGAATTGGTGCAGTATTGAAAGATTTTCAAAATTCCCGTAAATTATGTAGATTGTAGGTATTAAGTCCCTAAGCAGTAGATTTCTCCTGCTTTATAGCGTTAATATCTAGTTTTGAATTTCTCCGCGAAATAAAAAAATGAAATTTTCTTATGGGATTTAACATGCAAAATAAAAATGAACACGTGGTCCCCTATGGTCGTTTTTCGGCAAATGACCTATGACCTTGATACAGTTGACCAGCGGCATAAATGATTAGTGGTGCGTTTACTTGCCACCATAGGTCTATCTATTCTAACGCATGTGATCTTAAGTTAAAAATCGGCGCCCATGTCGCGATCTTTCCTTGTAAGTATTACCCTTACAATGTCGTTTTTAAATGCTGAGCAAGCATCTATTAAAATAATTTTTTCGGTCTGTCTGTTTGTTAGCTGTGCTGAACAGGTTACAGTTAACTGATTTCTTTCAAACTACTTTTAAATGTTTTTGAGGGTGATCAGACCAGTTTAATAGACCTATTTCAAAACTGAGCTGCCCAAAAATCGATAATGTACGTGTAAAAAATAAGAGTGCATGTACATACGTAATTTTAGAGTTATGCGGGGCGAATGTGTTTTATTATTATCATTTTTTTTATTGGGAACCATGTGTACCCTGGAACTGATCCACATGGACACCGCCAAGGCCAATAAGGCCTATTGCGGACATCCCGTTAATAATGTTTAATTTTAGCCAACGAGATAACTAGTGGCATATGCATATGCCAGCAGTTCTCCCGCAGTGGCCTGATTTAACATACGTAATGTGAGGATGCAGCTACCCATATACAAGTTCCTGGTAAAGACAAACCTCGGACACGTGGTGAAAAAATGTATAGGAGTCTCATCTTCCTCACCACACAAACAAGTTGGCGAGTTCAATAAGCCCAGAAGAAATTTATGCCTTCGTAGATCTCCATGTTTATTGATTAATCCAACAAGACAATGGAGATGCTAACGCGAATTCCGAATTAAGGATCGACTGCCATGGAGTAGCGAGTCAATCCAAATTTTTGATTTCTTGCACCCCTGTTCCATGTTCCACGACACTCGGTGCGCCTCCTAGGACAGCTCTTTGGTTATACGGTAGGTGAGCGACAGAGGAATAGGGACCACGGGAATTGGGCCAATGAATTGGCAATGATCGGCATCATACGCCGTTCTTGCTAGTCGGTCAGCCTCCTCGTTACCACAGTAACCTGAGTGAGCTGGAATCCACACCAGCCTTACACTGTTGCTTGAATTTTCAAGGAAGCGCCATCAAACTGCATTGACAGTGGGTGCAACTTTGAGTTTTTAGTGAACAGGACAAGTTTAGTCTTGCCGAGATTAAGTTTAGTGACCCGTAAGCCATCATAAACTTTAGATACAAGTGTCATGAACTTTTCCAATTTGAAATATACAAGTATTATCTGCAAATCCTTAATTTAGGAGGGACGGCACTGACATACTGAAAGAGACAAGTAAACCAGATTCCACAGTAATGGCAATAACACACCTCCTTGTGGACAGCCACGGCTGACACTTCTTGTACGGGACACATGACTGATGGTAGAGACAACCTTATTCTGGATTCGATAATTAATCCAGCACCGAATAGTAGTTTACATCTCAAACTGGCCCAAAGCAGTATCAATCGCCTTGAATAGCACATTATTAAATGCTTCCTCAACGTCAAAAAACTGTCCCAAAACCAACAGTCCATCACTCAGGGACTTTTCAACAAACGCCACTATTAGTTTAGTTCAAGGCTGACTTCGGTCAGCCAGATAAAATGAAACGTTAAATAATTCTAGAATTCGGCTATTAACATAGGTTAAAGGCTGAGCTATTAAAGGAACTCAGAAGTTAACTTTATGAATATAATTAGAGTCGGCCGATGCGGCCGACTTTACATAGAATGTAAAGATTAAGAAAAAACACTAATTAATTACTTTTGTAGGTCAATTAAAGTACAGATATAGAGCATCTGGTCAATGTCAACTGCACACTAGTATAAGGTTTTAATGTCACACTTAATATTACGATTACAACAGTAAATGAAGGCATTTTGAACTACAAACTATAAAATAAGGTAAGACCTCAAAATAACCTCAAATATTTCAGAAAAACTACCATTAATATTAGATAAATTTCGGTTCAATACCGAACAATATAGTAGGTACTTTTAGTTAAATAAAATGTTATGCCATAAAGAGATTAAAATATAAAATTGTAAAATGATAAAATGATGTAAAAGGAAATAACTAAACGAATTTATCATGACATGACATAATGATCGGATTATGAGATTAAGGTTATTCTATGCTAATCAAAATTGAATGTGATCTAATTGTTAGAAAAAGCAATAAATAACTGGAGAAGAAATGATTGTCAATGAATGCGCATTTACGATTTAGACTAAATGACGCAGTTGTACTGCGATAATTATTAATTGATGTTAATTATGCTGATGGGCTTATAGTTGTAAATCGAGAAACGGCATTGTCCGAGGTGTAATTTCAAGACTGAACATACTTCGACCCGTGAGCCAATGAAAGAGCATGGGCTCAACACTGACTAATAGTATTATATTACATAATTTGAAAGAAAAACAAAATACAAGACATTACATAAGGTAACATACATATTTTGGAAAATTATTACCTAAGGATTACAGTTAGTAACAGTAACTACGAACTTAAACACATGACACAATTAAATAACGGATTTGAACACAATGATATTGTTTACACAAAAAATGATTAAGAATAATTAGTAACACAAAAATGTTGAACACAAAGGTACTGGTACTACGAAGTAGTGGAACTCGAATGTTCAATTTGGAGCACTTTCACAAACAAGAATTAATGAACGATACATTCTTGAGGAGATTGATTCTCAAATTTTGATGACATTTTGGATCATTACGGTTTACAAATATACAGCATTTCATAAAATTAATGTCAACATATATTAATATATATAATATATTAAGGAATTAATGAACACAAAAACACTTAAGCTAGAAGTATTATGGGTAAAATTAATGAATTAAATATTACAGGTAACTCAAAGAATAGTTGCTACACACAACGATTCAAATATTAGTGACATGAAACATAATTTATATAAGTATTTTTAGCAACTAATTAATGGTTTTATAGATACATGTTCATTTTATTATTAACAACATACCTGAGGAAATGGAAACCAACAAAATACACACTGAGGGTTAACACTAGCCACTTGATTTTGATTCTTCTTCGATGGTTTTGGAGTTTGAAGTGGACACGGTTGGAGAATTGGATGTTGGATGGTCGGAGATTTGAGATAATGCAGCATCCAACAGAATTTCATGGTTTTCTCTAGGATGACACGCAAAAACTCGAACAGTTTTAAATCAAGATTTTGAGTTTGCAGGTAATTTTGATAGCACTGGATCTGGATCGTCTTGGTTAACAGTTTAGTGGAGCACAGCAGAATAGCAAAATACACTTTTTAACATTTTGGAAATTTCTTCTTCGTCATCTCTGCTGGCGGAGGACTAACGTTAGTTGTAAAATAGTTTACATATCTATAACTACTTAGGTGAACGTATTATATATAACTTCAGCTTAAATGTTAATTTATCGTTATACATTACTCTTATAAGCAGGTTTTGGAAGACCTAATATTTATGTATCTTTTCTTTACAAATGACCATGGAATGCAATAAACTGTGTGTTTTTATACAAATTCTAACTAATTAGTCTTCACTGGCGTATTTATTATATCTATGTACTACTAAAAATAGCGATACAGGTCTGACGTAGATGAACTTGTGACTAAAAAGTATCAATCTACTATACAGAAGCGGGACTCTTTAGTCTTACATAATTCATAGCGGATATGAGTAAACCAATTTTTTATCCTTAAGTTTATTCGTCATAATTCTATGCATATAATTTTTATTATTTGTTTGTTTGTAACCTTTATTTTTGTGTCCAATCATTCAATCCTCAGTACATACAGGCATTGTTTTTCAATGGTCGACGTAGTTACAGTTATTAGTTATCCATATTTCCCAAACAAAGACAGTCAAAAATTACATACAGTTGTGATCATGGAACTAATATAATATAATAATAATAATAATAATAATTTATTCATTTGGTCGATTTGGCCTCAGCCCATACAACATTCATTATTTACAGATTGATTATTCGAGATAAATTGATCCTTGGTTTAAAATATGTTAGTATAATAATGCAAGTAATGTGATTGCACGTTGAATTATTGCTGGTTTTTTCGTACC
The DNA here is from genome assembly GCA_949802685.1 of Dicyrtomina minuta. Taxonomy (NCBI): domain Eukaryota; kingdom Metazoa; phylum Arthropoda; class Collembola; order Symphypleona; family Dicyrtomidae; genus Dicyrtomina; species Dicyrtomina minuta. Next base: position 25,735,150 of record OX461810.1, read on the forward strand.
TATACAGATAGAGCATAAAACATTAAAAGCATTGGATTCAGCAATTTTTAACCTTTCATTGTACTAAGTAAGAATTACAAAAATCACAAAAAGGGGTTGCGCTAATATTATTCTAGCTATTTGCGGTGATAAGATAGGTGATAGGAAATAGTGTATAAATATGATAGTATTCGTCAGATGATATTCTTTAGGGAGGGGAAGGAAGGTAGTTTGTCCTCTGATAGGTAGTCAGCTTTGTAGTAGAAGTTTCTTATCCTCCAGGCTTCATCCCAGAAATTGAAAAGTTGTTCAAATCCTCTTGCATCAGGATAGCAGCTAAATATTTCCTAAGTAAGACTGCTTCTAGAAGGTCCTTTCTTAGTCAGTTCTTTAAGAAGCTTAGTTCTTGGTGGAATATAATGCGGGCAGTTGAGCATTATATGGCGTGTGTCTTCCGCCTCCCTCCCACACAGGTCGCAGTCTAAGTTTCCCTCTTGTTTCCAGATTTTGTTCATTTTGTTGAGGTTGGTGGTTTTTCCTCTCAAGACGATTCTTGGTAAGCCAGATTTTAGGTTCAGTACAAACTTTACCATGTTAATATAATATGAAATCAGTATTATGGGGGTTTGTACATAAATGGGATCATACTTCTTTTGCTTACTATATATTTACATAAATTAGTGCTAAATGTATTTAAAGTCACTTCTACATTACGCTGCTCAGGCGGAAGGTTATCGATGTAGGATTATCGATTGTATGGATTATCGAGGATTATCGATGTACTTAAATTTCAAAGAAATACCTACTGTTAACTCACGGATTTAGGGGGTTATAATTATTTTATTTTATTATTCATCATTTTAATAATTATCAATCATAATCTGATACACTGTTTTAATGTTCTGACGCTGGTTTGTAGCAATTTTGTTTACGACTAAAGCAATGTGTATATAATGTAACTCTAACGTTACCATAACTTTGATACAAAAATATTATAGTTGATTTTATCTGTAATTTAATCTTAACCATGGTCTTTATTAACCATTTATGAGGATGTATACTGAATATCTAATATATGAAATCTTACTATTATATTTCTTGCAGCCTGAAGACGAGTATTAATAAAACCAAAACGTCCCATTTCTATACAAAAAATCCGGCGCTTGGCGCCTGATTTGTTCACCCTTGGGACCGAAGTAGATGATGAGCTTACAGCGAATTGTTTTAATCATTGGAAGACTTTGTTTTATATAGAAAGGCTAACATAAAGTCCTTGCAGTTTAAGTGTCCACAAAAGCGGGCTAAGTTACAAGTTGTGCAGGTGAAAATGGACGGAATTTGAGTGGTGCTGGTACAAGTGGTTTTTATAACAGCACAGAATTGAGTTGATAAGCCGGTACGAGTGTGCTACGTACAAACTTTACTGGTACAATTTGGCAGGTTACAAGCGACTAGAAAGATTTTGAATATTGCACCAGTACTAGCAAGAATAGTGCAAGCTTTAGTTAGCTGAGTACGCCTAGTGCCAATGCAAGTGATCATGGTAAGCTAAGCACCTGTACTAGTTTTCAGGAAACGAGATTTGATGTATCTGGTGTACAGGGACGAGGGGTACGGCTAGGTTTGTAAAAACTCTATAATGTCTAGTCAATAGGTTCAGTTCGGTATTGATGGCTTATAGAAATACGTTTACCTGATACATAATTCAAGTGACGTCATTTACACATCACCCCAATAAGTGAGTGATATTTTGTTGACGTCATTTACGGACGATCCTAATAATCGATTAATAGTTTTTTGGTGTCATTTACGGACGATCTCAATAAACAAGTGATATTTTTGTGGTGTCATTTACGGACGATCCTAATAAACAATAATATTTTTTGTGACGTCATTTACGGACGATCCCAATAAACGAGTGATATTTTTGTGATGTCATTTACGGACGATTATTATTATTATTATTATGTGACAGGAGTTTGGTCCCAAAGAGACCAACGCCGCCGAGGCCTTTATAACGGATTTATTTACGGACGATACTAATAAACGGTAATATTTTTTGTGACGTCATTTAATGACGACCCCAATAAACGAGTTTTGTTTTTTTGACGTCATTTACAGACGATCCTAATAATCGAGTAATATTTTTTTAACACGTACGATCCCAATATACGAGTGATAATTTTGTGGTGTCTTTCGCGGACGTCATTCACGGACGATCCCAATAAACTAGTGATATTTTTGTGGTGTCATTTACGGACGATCCCAATAAACGGTAATATTTTTTGTGACGTCATTTACGGACAATCCTAATAAACGAGTAATATTTTTTTGACGTCATTTACAGATGATCCTATGAAACGAGTAATATTTTCTTAACGTCATTTACGGACGATCCCAATAAACGAGTGATACTTTTGTGGCGTCATTCACGGACGATCTCAATAAACAGTAAAATTTTTTGTGGCGTCATTCACGGACGATCTTAATAAACAGTAAAATTTTTTGTGACGTCATGTACGGCCGATTCCAATAAATGGTTATATTTTGTGTGACCCTATTTACGGACGATCTCAATTAACGAGTGATATGTATGTGACGTCATTTACGGACAATCCCAATAAACCTGTAATATTTTTGTGACGTCATTTGTGGACCATCCTACCATTATCCTTATCCTCCCCCTCATCCCTCAAATTCAATCTGGTTTGTTAAAGCTAGTAGCAATACATTAAGATTCACTTGTGTTTGTGCTCACAGCAGCACGACACTACTGGGTTCACGACGCACACAAGATATTACGTGCAAAGCCCAGTCTTTTTGAGAAAACAATGAAGCATAGAAAGTTTAAACGACAGAAGCACTCACAAATGCTGTTATGATCTGGGCAAGTAGGGGTACTTGAAAATTCCTGATTTTCACTATATAATTAGCTATATAGAAGAAGGACGAAAGATGGGTCAATCGGAAAATGTAATACGGACATCATTTGTGAACGCTCCTAGCACTCTGTTTCGTATGTCGCTGAGGTACACGGTATCCAAACAGTGTAGAACATGCGGTAAACGTACTGCGTACGTACCTACCTACCTTCTTTCATCGTGAAGTATGTATTTGCATGTAAAGAGTACCGACTTCCGTTTTTCTCAAAAACCTAAAAGCTCAAAATCGCTAAAAAAGTTGGTCCTTATTACCGTTAATTGTAAAAAAGTGGCTGATCCGATCGACCTGAAAAACAATAGGGCGCTTTGCGCTCGCTGTTTTGGTTATTGTTTGAAGGTAATTAGTTAAGAATTGCGACCTGTAGAGCATGACCAACACACAGACCCGGCATCGACAGACAGACAGACATACATGACCATTTCAATAGATGCTTGCTCAGCATCTAAAAATTTTCATCAATATTATTTTTTCACTTTCATCGTTGGTGGTCAGAAAGTCTGCTATTTGTTTATCATCACTCACTATAAATTTTTTAAGTGTATCCTTCTCACAACACCCCGTATACTTTTAAAATTTATTATAAATTGTTGTTGCGACGGCAACACTTTGATAGCTCAAATATGGTGGTTTACTAAAACCAAATCCGTGTCTCGGATGACAAATGTAAAATAATATACACTGCGTACAAGTCCTAGTTATTACAGTGTAAATCACTTAGTACTATATTTATTATACTGTATTTAATTTATTTCACAGTACTACTGACACAAGGTAAAGGCCACGTAATAAGTCAGACTATGGCTTTACTATGTATATTTGCAGACTGCCCCTGACTGCGGTGCAGAGCAGACTGAGCTATTTTTCCTCTCCTTATATTATTTGACTACTGAGAGTCTATAAGGCTTGGCCTGACCTTCACCTGATAAGGAGCTGGGTTAGAGTGACACCCGTAAAATTGTTAGCTGGGAATTGAAGTCCAGCCATCTGATACGGAGCTGGGTTTCCTAATTCCCGTAAAATTATTAGTCAAGTGGGACTGGATATTCGCGCATAATATTCGAGAAGTGACTTCGTCGAAGTTTCAACTCAGCGAGACCATCAACGATGTGCTTGGGAGTCTTCTTGGAATTGCTGTGTAGAGTTTAGTGCCCGCTTAAATTTGTGCTTTAATAATTTTATTTCAAATGTGACTTGGTCTTTGGTACGTAATTAATTTAATTTAATTTTGTAATTCTATTTTCTTGACTTGAGTTCTCGTCATAAAGTAGTTACAATTCATTTAAGCTGTAGTATTTGTAATCCTAATCTAGAAAAGCGTAGGCTTTATCTGTCATACAACTTATGCAAATCAGATTTCAGTACCTTTAGGATTTCTATTGCATTGTATTACTCATTTCAATGTAGTATAGGTAGACTTAAGTTTTTATACGGCCAGTATTGTACAACTGCTGTTGCGAGTGTTAGTCTGTCAGAGCGTCACTTGTGGTTCAGTGTGGCAATCTTAGATGAAGAGTCTGGGGTTTGACCCCAGGCTAGGGCTAATGGGTGGAGCCAACTGCAACTACTTCTTCGCTTCTCTCTACGTTTGTTCCTATTTTAGTAGAGACCATAGAGCACGCAAGCCGCGAACATCTAAATTCTAAGTAGTCCCAAAGTATTTCATAAATTTTATTTTACTTTTTATATTTTGAACAGTTAAAAAACAGTTTTTGTCTCCATTACAAATCGTAATCAAACACTAAAGTACTTTAGTAAGTATAATTCGATTGAAAATTTATCAATTTAATTTAACTAGTTAGTTTTTCACGAATTCTCAAAATTCTATCACGCCGCAAACTGAACAGACGGAGGAAACTCATTGAAGTACATACATAGAAAATTAGGACGAGAAGAAATAAACCCAAAAAAGCAATCAACTTAAAAACAAAAAGCTAAGTTCCTTCTCATTTATACGTAGGCCGAAGGCCCACAAATATCATATTTTCTTGTATAAGGTGTTAAGATACTAGCAACATGTATATTTTGGTAGGATCGAGAGAAAAATCAGAAATGCAAGATCATCAAACAGATATAAATCATGCCAAACAAATAGAAAATCCCAGTACCAAGTGGACAAGAGCAGCTAGCCGCTTACTTCTCTCAGTAACTATCTCAGCAACTATTACAACTCAGCCAACAACTAACAACACAAATCACCGCTAACAATATAACTTTGATTGAAAACTTCAAGAAAGAAATATATTCAGGACTAGTAACTTTGGAAACTAAAATGGAATCAAAATGGAAATCACTAGAAACTAGGATGAATAAAGCTACTAAAAGACTAGAAATTGAAGTCAATATTATGAAAGCAAAATTTAGTGAGTTGGAAAAACGACTTCAAAGTGTTGAGTCAAAAGTGAATGAACCTGAGAGACCGAACAGAAGTAAAGAAATTTTAATCACAGGCCTACCCGTTAGTTACTCACCAGTCGAGGATGCCAAATCAGTAATTATAGACACCCTTAATTTTAATTACACACATATTGTGAAAGCAAAACGAATCTGCAACAAAACTGAAGGCAAACCTCCGCTTCTTTTTGTCCAGCTAGCTGACGAGGATGAGGTGAGTTTGGTGCTACAAAAGAAGTCTCGATTAAAGAAGTTTACTGCAAGTCTACATCCAACAGTGCCGAAGTAAAAAAGAACAAGAAATCTACATGCACCTAACAAATCAATACTGAATAAAGAAACGGGACCCTTCAATCAAAACTGTTAAATACGTTGAAAGATTTAGATGAGTGTTATGACAGTATAGTTTTGGATAAAAAACCTCTGCCTTTGACAGCCAAGAATGTGCAGGTAGCGTTTAAAAATGTCAAAAGGAAAAATTCAAACCCGGAGGAATTATCATATTTTGTATTAAGTGCTTGTATTGACGTTCTAGCTTTACCTATTGCTGTAATGTTCACCAATATGTTGTATATGTGCTTGTATCCGACTAAATTTAAATGTGCAGTGGTCACGCCACTATATAAAAGAAAAGGATCAAAAAAGAATGCACTGTCGTACAGGCCAATCTCAAACTTGCCCTTGTTAGATAAGTTATTTGAGCAGTTGCTGTATACACGCTTACTGGAATCTGTTAAATTGTGTGATCCGCAACATGGCTTTTGCAAGGGTACGTCATATCCGTCAGCTACTTTTACATTTACGCAAGACATATATAATGCTATGGATGTAGTAAGTGGGAAAGTTCTGGCTGTCTTTATTGATTTTACAAAAGCGTTTGACACAGTCAATCACCTAAAGTTACTTATTAAGGTAAAAGATATTTACAAAATAGATCCTTACCTTCTGAAACTGCTTACTGATATGCTGCGGAATAGGAGCTTTAAAATTAAGGTGGGTGATTATCTATCTGATGCTTATGATCTGAAATCTGGTGTTCCGCAGGTATCGGTACCACACAAAACACACAATAACCATTTACTTTTTAGATGCTGAGCAAGCATCTAATGAAATGGTCATGTCCGTCTGTCCGTCTGTCCGTCCGTCTGTTGGCCCCACGCTACAGGTCAAACCGTTGACACTATTGTCTTAGAACGTTTTTAAAACAATCACAAAAGCGAGCCTGTATTGTTTTTTCACTGTAATCGAACTGACCATTGCTTAGCAATTAAATGTTAAACTGACAAAGGTCAAGAAATTTAGAAGTAAGAACCATAAAAACGGGGGTAGCGATAAACATAGCTGAGCGCAAGACATATGCCCAGCTATGAAACAAAATACATAGCACCATTTCCAGAAAAGTTCACGTGAAAATTTCTTTTTGACACCCCCCCCCCTCCCCAGCTGCTATCGCATTTACATTAGGTAAGCAGGTTCGGGGTGACGCGCAAATGACGTCAGGCAAACATTTCTTTTAAACACCCCCTCCCAGCTGCTATTGCATTCACATTTGGTAAGCAGGCCAGGGGTGACGCGCAAATGACGTCACGTGAAAATTTATGTTAGACAGCTCCACCCAGCTGCTTTTGCATTCACATTAGGTAAGCAGGTTAGGGGTGACGCGCAAATGGCGTCACGAGAAAATATCTTCTAGACACCCCCACCCAGCTGTTATCGCATTAACATTAGGTAAGCAGGCTAGGGGTTACGCGCAAATGACGTCACGTGAAAATTTATGTTAGACAGCCCCACACAGCTGCTTTTGCATTCACATTAGGTAAGCAGGTTAGGGGTGACGCGCAAATGACGTCAGATAAATATCTCTTTCAGACACCCCCACTCAGCTGCTATTGCATTGACATTAAGTAAGCAGGCTAGGGGTGACGCACAAATGACTTCACGTAAAAATTTTGTCTAGACACCCCCCTCCCCCAGCTGCTATCGCATTTACATTAGGTAAGCAGGTTAGGGGTGACGCGCAAATTACGTCACGTGAAAATTTATGTTAGACAGCTCCACCCAGCTGCTATCGCATTAACATTAGGTGAGCAGGCTAGGGGTGACGCGCAAAATGACGTCACGTAAGAATTTATGTTAGACAGCCCCACCCAGCTGCTATTGCATTAAAATTAGGGAAGCAGGCTAGGGGTGACGCGCAAATGACGTAACATGAAAAATTATGTTGGACAGTCCCACCCAGCTGCTATCGCATCAACATTAGGTAGGCAGGCTAGGGGTGACGCGCGAAGGACGTCACGTGAAAATTTCCTTGAGACAGTCCCACTTAGCTGCTATTGCATTTACATAAGGTAAGCAGGTTAGAGGTGACGCGCAACTGACGTCAGGCAAAAATTTCTTTTAGACACCCCCACCCAGATGGAATCGCATTCTTATTAGGTAAGCAGGTTGAGGGTGACGCGCAAATGATGTCACGTGAAAATTTCTTCTACATGTCACGGACTGACCTATGTGTTATACATGTTCAGAGATCGTCCATAATAACGTCCTTCAAATACCATAGTTTCTAGTATCCCAAGTCCCAACGTTAAATTTGTTTTCATCCTATTTTAACTACATGTCACGTACTTACCTATAAGCGTAACAGATATTCAGGGATTGTCTATAATGACGTTATTTGTGATTGGTGCAATTTATAACAAAAAATCAGCTATATTAAATGACATGCTACAAACATTGGTATATGTCTTATTGATTGTAGAGGAGCTTCCCTAAATCTTATATAATCTTTTAACGTAATATAAATTGTCTTGCGCCTTTGTTGAAGCTCAGCATCTACTTCGGGCCAGCCCCCGGTCGACAAATCCGGCGCGAAGCGCCGGATTTTTCTTTATCAACACCACTCTGTAAAACAGGAAGATTCATAATAATACGATCAACTTATAGCATTCGAGCTGTCATAATATTATTTACTGAAGTTTTAACATTATCTATCGACATAACTTTCTAAAATAAATCGGATTTTTACACAACTGGCACTTGGACTTCACTTAAACTATGTGCTATGTTGTTGGCATTCTAACTGATGGTTAGTGAATAAAAGTTGCACACTATAGATCAGAAAATTTTTGCTGTGTTAATTGCAATCTTTAAATATGTTCCTTATGTTGTTTGGGAGTACAGCAACATATTAACCTAGTGTTGATAAGTAAAACCAAATAATCCCGAAAATTTGTTGGAAATAATAGCAGTGCAGTGGCAGTCAGTAGCTAGTGATATCGCTCATAATAAAAGTGTAGACACGGGTACAAATAACAGAACCTTGATTCGGCTAGTGACTTCAACCAGAATTAAATTGAAAAAACAACTTAGCTACAGTTACTGTAGATTACTCGAGTTAGGTAATTTTAACTCGAGTGTGGGCTAAACGTCATCCTTCTACTAAGCCGGATAGTGCAATCAAGGTAATTAGTACGAACTATTTTGATGAAGTTCTCGTCCTGGATAAACTACAGTTATTATTGTACGATATTACCTATGACCTATTATTATTATTATTATTTTTATTGGGCACCATGTAAATCATAATATTGATCCACACAGACATTGCCAAGGCCAATAAGGCCCATTGCGGACGTCCTATTATAACAATGTTTAATTTTGGCCAACGGGATAGCCAGTGACATATGAAACGTCACCGGATTTTCCCGTACGGGCGTTAATCTTAAAAAGGATTTAATACTAAACAGAAGGAAGTGAATACCTAGCAAAAATAAAAACAACCCACGACACCTAGCTAAGGAAAATAGGATCAGAGTTTACTGCTCATCACCCAACTAATTGGCACTAGACCTGACAAATTAAAGTTCCAAATAGATACATACTGCACATGAGTGTGAACTACAGTCTTCGCCTTGAATACAGTCTACCTCAGACTAAACCACGCTACTGATGCTGTCAAACCTTCCCACACAAAATTCACACCACAGCGATGCTACATCGTGCCACACAGTATACGATCCACACGACAAGGGTGCAAAACGGAAAAACCACCACGTGCACATTGTAGAAACAATACACTATGTAGCTACTCGGCAGCACCGCGAGGAGTGAGAATCACGTAGGAAAATTCAACAGTAGCACAACGAGGATTAAAAACAAATCCAAATTCAACTTTTTGAATTACTCGAAAAAGTGATTGAGGGTAATATTTTGATAGGAATTTCCACCTTATCATCGTTACGGACTAATTGCCCATCCCAAGGGTAAGGTTTGGAGACTCACGACAATTATTTACCACAAAAAAGAAAGGAAAATAGAATCAAAATTTCTCCGGAATAAAAATGCACTCCCGCCTAGCAGGCAGCCAGAGTGCGAATACCTATGACCTATGGTTTGCATTATATATTGTAAATAGCCAACAGTATTAAAAACCAGGCTGCGAGCTAATAGTAAGTTATATTGACACAAATGCAATATTTTACTATATGATTTCCAAAGTAGGCACTGCACTGTTTCATTTAAGGTTTACTACTGTTACAATAAATAATTATACACTAATATTTAAAATAAAACTACAAACACGCTTTAGGCTAGTTAATTCATATAAAAAAGAAGTTCCCACTTTTAAAGTACCCTCGATACTAAGAAAAGTAGAATCCCGTTCCAGCCTAGGATTCTTCCTCTGCTCCGCCATGGCTGTCTGTCCTTCCTCGTGCTGGTCGGTCTCTCCTCTATCACCAAGCATGCTGCGCATGCCTGCCCTTCGTAAGTTTCAAATGAATACCGCGCGTGGATCCATGAACGTTGAATTCACGTCTCTTAGACGTGTATTTGAACACGTTGAAATATTGACGTACTGTGCCTATTATTTTAACGTTTAAATTAGGTTTCCAAATATGCGTTTATAAATTGACGTATATTGAACGTGTAATAAACGTGTACGCCTACACGTCCACGTTTTCTACTACTTTTACACGTCTAAAAACTGTGGATGTGCTGCTTGGGGGAGGGGGGTAAAATCTATGGGCACTACACTGAAAACATCAATCAATAACGTTCGATACAATACAAAATCAGTTCGACGTGAGACTATAGGTGTTTTAATTTGAATACTGCTGTAGCGGCATTTGTACGACGTTTTGCTACAGGCAAAGAACTAAGTCACAAGTCGACAAGTCAGGACTCACAAACAGATATTTATCGATTTTCTGTCAAATAGAATCCATGTACACTATCCACAAAAAACATCAGTTAATCCTAACCTATTGCGCCAAAACTTTTTGCATGTTTCTTAAACTTGCAAATAAAATACTTTTCGCACCTTAAACATGCATGTAAAGTGATTTGTACTTTTTAGACAGCATGTAAATGGAACATTTTGCACTTTTATTAAAAACATGCAAATAGAACATTTTGCACTTTTTAGATGCTGAGCTTTAGCTGCACCTAATGAGATGGTTTTTTCTGTCTGTCATATTCATATTGTCGTTTGCAACAGGTTACATTTTTGAACCAATTAATTTCAAAAAAATTCATAACACAATATTTATAAATAATTCAAACACATTCGTATATTCGTTATAGATAGTTAGGGATCGCTCATAAATGACGTCCTTCAAATTTCACAGTTTTAAGTACCCCCGTTTCCAATTTTTTTCAACCTATTTTAACTACATGTCATACACATTTGTATATGGCCTAATTATACTATGAAATCGCCAGTAAATGACGTCCTTCAAATATTATCGTTTTAAGTACCCCATTTTCAAATTGTAAATTTTGTCCAACATTTGTTAACTTTTCCTCATGCACACACGTAGGTACATATGTTTCAAATGGTGACGGATATTTCATAAATGGCATCATTTAAATATTAATAATAAAAAATCCGGCGCTTCGCGCCGGATTGGTCGACCGGGGGCGGGCCCGAAGTAGATGCTGAGCTTCAACAAAGGCACAAGGCAATTTATGTTACGCTAAAATATGATAAAAGATTTATGGAAGCTCCCCTACAATCAATAAGACATATACGAATGTGCGTAGCATGTGATTGAATATAGCTGCAACATTTTTATAAATTGAACCATTCACAAATGACGTCATTTATGAAGGCTCCCTTACTATCAATAAGCCATGTATTGAAGTACGTAGCATGTAGTTATAAATGCTAGAATATTTTTAAGAATTGCATGATTTACAAATAACGCTATTTATGGAGCCTCCCCTACCATCAATAAGCCATATACGAATGCACGTGGCAAGCAGTTAAAAAAAATTGGAAAAAATTTTGAAGTTAAAAATAGGGGTCTAAAAAACTATGATATTTGAATGACGTCATTATGGACGATTCCTGAATATCTATAACACATATGGGTAAGACCGTGACATGTAGTTAAAATAGGATTGATACAAATTTAAAGTTGGAACTGCGGGTAGTAAAAAATATGATATTTGAAGGACGTTATTATGGACGATCCCTGAATATATATAACATATATATAAGTCCGTGACATGTAGTTGAAACAGGTTGGAAACAAATTTAATGTTGGGACTGGGGGTTCTAAAAACTATGATATTTAAAGGACGTCATTAAGAAGGACGTCATTATGTGCTCAGCATCTAAAAATGGTTAAATATTTAAAAGAGAGGGGGGTACTTAAAATTATGATATTTTTGAAAGACGTCATCAGCGGACGATCCCTCACAATGTATAAGAAAAAATTTCGGAGTTATTCCATATAACTACTAAATGTGGAAAAACGATCAGTGCAATCTCAATTAAAAAAGATACAGCACACGTCCCTCGCATTATCAAGTGTTTCATAGTTGTTCTAGTTTAATCGATTCAGAAATGCGTGACCGATATTGAGAGTGAAAAATGTTGAGAGTTGGTCCGGTTAACTGCTGATTGCGAAAAACCTATAAGATAGTTTGTACCCAAAAACTATATAGCACACCTAAATCGCATTTGTGAGCGTTTAAAAGGTGTTTTATTAGGAGTTTTTTAAAAGTACGACCTGTAGCGTACAAGATACAAAAGGTGGACAGACCGACAGACACACAGATGGACGGACAAAACCATTCAATTAGATGCTCGATGAGCTAATGCTCAGCATCTAAAAACTGACAGTTGATTCGACGTCGAAGGACAAACTAAAAACTTAAATATCTATAACATTAAACTTCGATATATGAAGGACGTCATTATGGACGATCCCTGAATACGTATAACCTATATTCTGAATATCTATAACATTAAACTTCGGTATTTGTAGGACGTCATTATGTACGATCCCTGAATAAGCATAACCTATAAACTGAATATCTGTAACATTAAACTTCGATATTTGAAAGACGTCATTATGGACGATCCCTAAATATGTATAACCTATTTACTGAATATCTATAACAAACTTCGATATTTGAAGGACGTCATTATGGACGATCCCTGAATATCTATAACTTATATACTGAATATCTATAATTTGATCCCAGCGTGTCTTACGTAGCATACCACAGACCATCGAAAACTAAACCGTAAATGAGATTGGGAGATTGGTTGGGTCTGTACTATAAAATATACTTGTATTCGCCGCGTAGAGCTTTAAAATTAAGTGGTATATACATGCATTGTCCATTTGTTTACAGGCATGTATTCGTTTTTGGGAAGCTCAGTTTTCTGAGTTTTGACACGGGTCCAGTTAACGGTTAATTGTGAAGAAATGACCAGTCCGATCAAAGTAAAAAAACAATACAGACCTGCCTGCTCGCATTTCTGATCGTTTAAAATTTGTTTGAAGTTTATGGCTTCAAAACTGTGACCTGTAGTGTACGGCCAACAGACGGACGGACAGACGGACGGACGGACTTGACCATTTCAATGGATGCTTAAGCTCAGCATCTAATAAATAATAACCAAACCCGGGGAAGACGAGGTCCTCCTTGAATTACGTAATCAGGGCCTTCGAAAAACCCTTTTTGTGCTTTTGAAACCCCCAAATAATCTCCAACCACTTTGTTTTGACTCGCTGAAGTACAAAAATTAACTCTGTGGTGATTCTTATGTCCTAGTCAAACCCATAAATAAACATCACCCACCTAATACTGTTTATTTACCCTAACTGTAACATTACAGTACATGTTCACATCAAAGCTAAAATGTTTTTAATTCATTCAAAATGAGAGATAAACTTCTCGTACCGAGTCGCTGTCTCAAACTAAGGTACATTGTCTTATCATTTAATTTCTTAACGATCAGCGACTCGGTACGAAAAGTTTATCTCTCATTTTGAATGAATTAAAAACATTTTAGCTTTGATGTGAACATGTACTGTAATGTTAAAGTTAGGGTAAATAAACAGTATTAGGTGGGTGATGTTTATTTATGGGTTTGGCCAGGACATAAGAATCACCACAGAGTTAATTTTTGTACTTCAGCGAGTCAAAACAAAGTGGTTGGGGATTATTTGGGGGTTTCAAAAGCACAAAAAGGTTTTTTCGAAGGCCTTGATTACGTAATTCAAGGAGGACCTCGTCTTCCCCGGGTTTTCCCGGGTTTGGTTATTTATGCGTTTCCCAGTTAAGCTAATAGGCTTGACCCCAATCCTAGTGAACACAAAACTCCTACCCTCGTGAGTACGAAACTGCAATCCTCGTGAGTCGAAAACTGTAATCCTCATCCTCGTGAGTACAAAACTCAAACCCACATGAATTCGAAACACAATCCTAAATCTTAAGTCAGTGAACAATCATCAATTCTAATTGCTGGGCAATTATATTTGAATACATGAACGGTTTTTTAATCTAAATCCTCGGTAATTACAACTAAAAACTTGGGAATTAAAACTTATTGCATTTCGGCAAAGGAATCTATTATTCTAGTATATTATAAATAATAAGCAAGACTGCGACTGCTTCGATGAAGCTACCACTACTCTATGAACTTATTTTTTTCCTGTGCATGAACGTATGTACACTTTCCATTAAGTAAACCGGCGACTACATTTAAGCGGGAATATATTTTTGATTCTCATTCACCACTTCACCAACCCAAAACCAATGCACACAGTACATACATAGCTGAACGCTTCACAACGTATTAGGGGTGGCCCATAAATTGTGTCACTGAAATTATCACTCCCTTAGGAGCTACCCACCCCAATCATTTAACCTTACTTAAGCGGCTATCTTTAGCATGCATGGCCACGGCATGTCATCAATACCCAATTAGAGCCACTGATGACATCAGTTATAGACGATATCTTGCTGCTGTTCGATTTCCTTTCTATGCTAATACTAATAGTAAGCCTTCGTCCTCCCTGTCCCTGCTCCCTCTCTCTCCCTCAGCCTCATTTTAAGTAGCCTTCTATCCTACTGTTTCTACTTTTCGGCGGGCTGATTTGACTTTCCTAAGCCGACTGACTACTATTGCCATTTTCAATTTTCTCATTCACTTAATTTGCAGTCTCATTCAGAGCAGTTCCGAAATTCCGAAGCTGGCTTCATTTTGGATTTGACAATCTATTTCATTCCGCGCAACGTGTTTGCTGCCCATGTATCATATTTTGCAAACAGATAACATCGCAGCTGATGAAGCTTTTAATTGTATTTTATATTGCGATCAGTGCAGTGTTGTAAATTGCTACTTTATGTTATTGGCATTAACGTGAGGTAGGGGTTCAATCTGCATGTTGTTTTAAATGAACGGACATTCCGAAACAATGTAGGAGTAGGGGTTTAAATATTCAAATTTTTGCACCACGAAATTTATGCACGATCCCATAGTCATCAACATTCAAAACCGTAACCATCGCCGTCTGTGGCTGTAGAACTTGGTACTTAGTGTGGACACTACTGCATACAGCTCTTACCATGGAGTACATATACTTTATCTTTTTCTGTAGACTTTAGTGTTTAGTCGAATATGTTTTTAGCTGTGGCCTGAATTTGAGGAGACATACCTACTACTTACTTAACAAAATAATAATTGCCAAATAAGATGTCGGCTTCAGTTTGTAGTGGGATGCAGTTCTTCTGTGGACTTTACGGTGCAACACGGCGAACTAATATGTAGCCAACGTAAAAATGCACTACAAAATTCAATTAACAAAATTATGAAAAGAATAAAATCAAAGTGGAAAATTTGTGTAGATTTGTAAAGTTTATTTTGCATGTAAACTCGTTGTGGTTGTCAGCTCAAAATCCCATGTAAATCATGTACCGGCAAATTGTGTACTTTAAATGTCGGCTATGGCTATGACAACACAGTGTGAGAATGCAGTGGACATGTGAAAAGTAGTTGATCGAAGTATGTAGTGATAAAAATTACATCTGTCTATTATTAGTACTGCCTTTAGTAAAGCTAATACTTTTTTAAGTTATGTACAATGAACTTCAAACGTCTCTTTCGTTTCGTGTGTATACGTTTTCATTGGTTAATTTGATTTGGCGCGCAAATAAATTCGCATCTACGAACATCGCTTCTCAACACCATCCGCCAGCTGTAACACTGCAATTGTGCAATTTGTTGTGACAGTGGAACTGTGTGAGGATTTGTGGAGTGGAGTAGTGGAGTGCGAGTGGTTGCTATGGCTTTAACATTGTTGTACTACAGTCCACATTGATTTGATCTGGTCTCACTGTTATTTCTCTCAGCTGTATACTTACATAGTAATATTTCTCACAGCTGTAAACGTACTACGTACATACTAAGTACGAAAACGTCCGAAAACGTCCGAAAAATTTGTTGAGTAAAAACATTACGAGGAACCTCGTAATAATTTATTCCTTGTGTCGATTTGACGTCAGCCCATACAACATTGTTAAGTTTTTACAAAGTAGGTATTTACAAAAGTGATCAAAAGATCCTTGGTAATAAATAATAAATTGTTGATGAAATGTTTCTTGTTCGTATTTTGCTGAGTTGTTCTGCGAAAAGTTATTAAAAGCTGCAATTCGAAAAATTAGGTCATGTGAATATAATTATATGTGAATATATATATATATATATTGTGGTATATATAGAGTGGTATTGGTTTTACATTGCATAAGTTTCATTTCAATAATTACATAAGTAATAAATGAATGAATAAAAGGCGCTTCGCGCCGGATTTGTCGACCGGGGGCCCGAAGTAGATGCTGAGCTTACAGCGAATAATTGCTTTAATAAACGAGTAGAACCATATTGTGGCAACGCTTAAACTACGACAGCACCTAACTCTACTTTAACTTCTCCTACTTTAATTTTTAATTTTTAAATCGCAACAAATAACTAGGGGATTATTAAAATCATAATACTTGGATCACGTCATTTATGAACGATGCGTGCAGTTATTCTTGTTACATTCTGCGTTAAACTATCTGTTTACCTAATGTTGAAACAAGTGCAGAAATTCTTTTTTTCTCCTTAAAATAGTGATGTGTAAATGACGTCAATTATGAATGAAGTATGGATACTGGAAGCATTTCATATTATGGGTACCCGTTTAGCCAACTATAAAACTAATGACAGGCGGGATTTCTAAAATATTAAAATTTAAATAACGTCATTCATGGACGATCCCTGTACGTACGCTTGCAAAATTCGATGTTAAGGATACATGTTTACTTTATTTCAGAACTAATAGCATGGGAATCTTTAAAATCGTAAAATTTGTATGACGTCATTTATGGACAATCCCTGCATGCATACTATAAAAATCCTATGTAAACGATTTAGGTTACCCTTATTTATGAATTAATGACAGTAGGGATCCCTAAAACAGTGAAATTTGTATGACGTTATTTATGGACGATCCTTGCACGCATACTAGCAAAATCCTATGGTAAGGATATACGTCAACCTAGTTTCCAAACTAATGACAGTTTGGATCCCTAAAATGGTAAAATTTGTATAACGTCATTTATAGACGATCCCTGCACGCATACTTGTAAAATCTTATGTTTAGGCTATATGTCGACCTAATTTCTGAACTAATGACGGTGGGGGTCCCTAAAAAAGTAAAATTTGCATGACATAATTCATAGACGATCCCTGTATGTACGCTTGAAAAATCCAATGTTAAGGATATGTTTACCTAATTTTGGAACTAATGGCATAGGAATCTCTAAAATGGTCAAATTTGAATGACGTAATTTATGGGTGATCCCTGCATGCATACTAGTAAAATCCTATGTTGAAGATATATGTCAACGTAGTTTTCAAACTTATGACAGTGGGGTCCCTTAAATGGCAAAATTTGTATGACTTCATTTATGGACGATCCCTGCAAGCATACTAGTAAAATCCTATGTTGAGGATAAATGTCAACCCAATTTTTGAAATAATGACAGTGGGGATCCCTAAAATGGTAAAGTTTGTATGACGTCATTTATTGACGATCCCTACATGCATACTAGTAAAATTTTATGTTAAGGATATATTATTATGTCAACCTAATATCTGAGGTAATGCCTGCCTTGATATATAGAAAGTTGGAGTTGGTCTCTGTTCCCCAGGTATGATGACAAAGCAATGCAGGGTGCATCATAAGCTGTGGTAAACTCATAGAAAGGGATACAAAATTGAAAATTTTGATTCCATTTCTTAAATATTAAAAAAGAAATGACGCACCCTTCAGGTACACTTTTTAGTATGTACTTAAAGAAAGCATGGAATCCTTGTTTTTGGTCACAATAATTCAGATTCTTGTTCCGTTCCACTGATAATTACGGAAGATCAACTTGACTAATTGTAACTAAAAAACCATACAGCACATGTATATCGCAGTTAGAGTCATATAAAATTTATTTCACCGAAGTCGGTTTTGAAATGCGACCTGTAGCGCACAACAAAGAGGTGGACAAGACAAGCACAAATAATAAAGCTCAGGATCTCAAAATATTGAATGTTGCTCCAGTTAACTGCTGACATCGCAAAAACTATTCATGCGATGTTGCCCAAAAACTATACAGCACTTTTCCCTCGCTTTTCTGAGCGATTAAAAGTTGTTTGACTTTTATCGCTTTAAAACTCTGACCTGTAGCGAAGTTGCTACAGACGGACAGAGGTACACAGACAGACACCAAAAATATATTATAAGATGCAGCTAAAGCTCAGCATCTAAAAAGTAAAAAATCATATAATAATCTTTAGGTAGATATTCTAGTTATATTGTGTGTAGTATTTGAGTCATGGGTGTGGAAAACGAGTTAAATTTCTTCAATACAGCTGAGGTAGAAATTTAGGATTTTCAGAGCCTGGTCCTAAAAGTTAAAGAGTTCACAAAATCCTTCTGCATCCGTGTAGCGGTTGAAGATCGTTAAATTGAGGTTCTTCCTTGTTGGTTTGCTGGTGGTTAGTGTTTTAAAAAATTTCGTCTGGAGGGGGGGGGGGGGGTTACAGTGAGGGCAGTCAAGCATTATATGAAAAATAATGATCATATCACATCAGCATCATTTAAATATCAAAGTTTTAGGTAGCACCGTCTTCTTAGTGTAACCATTGCTCAAACTTATGACGTTAACATTTCATTACTAGTCTTTGGCCAGACTCGTCTACCAGACCAATGAAGTCAAAAAAGGACGACTCCGAATGTGTTACGAGTTTAAATACAACATTCAAATCCCCCAATGGTATTAAATGAAACAACGTTAATATTTTTGACAACCTATTTTAAGTACCGTAAAGCTTCTATTAGAACCCGGGTCTCCAATAGAACCTGGGTATACAGAATTGTACAGTCTTTATTAGAGTGATATATGGAAATATGTGTGTGGTTTTGGTGTAGTGATGTAGAGTTGTACTTTTCCTGTATTCGATAGTATAATGCAGTGAGTAGAATAATTACGATTGGTTCTATAGCAGAAATTTGAAGGCAAATTGTATTTGGTTTTATTTACTGATAGTTAGAGAAGGGAAAGGGGAGAGCCTGGACAAAATAGCGCAATATGCTATTTAAATGTAGTCCAGACCGCAATGTTGTTACATTGTAAATGTCTGAGAAGTTAGGTAAAGTAGAAGATAAAACTTCTAAGATATGGATGGTTTGAGTTAGTAATTAATTATTATTTTGAATAGAAAATGCCTCGCATTTTATACCAAAGTGTGAGGAGGAAAATTAGAATTTTTAGAGGAAAGTAAGAACAACAAATTTATAATAATTAATTCAAATTCTATGAAATATCATGAGACATAAATATTTCTAATTGTAATAGCAGTAAACAAAGTTGTAGTATTACAAAGTGCTTTGTCGGCGTGGCTGAGGCTGAGCCCGACCACAATCTAAAACGGAAATGGCGGGCGGCCTTTCCAGAAATTGGCTGACCACAAAGAAAGCAAAACTAACAATAAAATTGTGTATACAAACACTAAGAACATAAATTATTATAAAGCGTGAGTGATTATTACATTTAATTATTGTATGCCTAAATTGACGTAAAATTCTAAAAATAACGATTAACAAATCGAAACACTGGGTCTCTATTACAACCCGGGTCTAGCTGAGTATTTTGATATACAACCCGGGTCTCTAATACACCCCGGAAATTTAATACTTTACGAACCTTTTTCAACTCATATTTCAGCTTATATTTCAATAAACCTTCATTATTTAACGTTGAGCAGTATTTTAACTACGTTTTGGCCTTTTTTGCCTTAGTTAAAGTACTTTAGTGTCCCTGAATTTTTAAAATTAACTTTTGGGAGCGCTGATGTTAGGTATAACCCGGGTATCTATTACAACCCGGGTCGCGGATCAAATTTTGAAATAGAACCCGGGGGTTCTATTAGAAGCTTTACGGTACATGCAATAAACATACTTTTAATAGTTATATATGGTTACGCGTCGTCCATAAATGGTTTCGTTTAAATATCATTTTAAGCACCCACTTCTTTTAGTGTACCCATTTCATGTACGGATGTCGTGATCATTGGATGTTACTAGTATACAGTGGTTATTTTGGTAGTTCTCGCCTCCGCAATATCGATGCTACTGGTACTAGTCGCACCGAAACTGGCAAGCACGTGTTGCTGCCGAATCAGTGCTGCCAAATACGCTCGTACCTAGTCCACTATTTACCGAGACCATTATTGCTTGCACATCCCTTATCCCATTTAAACCATAACAAGTCGTTCCGGTACGACTTGCATTCGCACCATACGTTATATTACAATTCGTTTACTGCATGTCTTGCACTGGTGCACTTGTGTCTATACCAATGGCATCCAGCCACGCGTAATAAGCTTTGCTGTACATAAAGCATTCACACTGACTCTTTTTTCTAAGTTAACGGTTTTAAAGGTTCAATTGTACCTCACAGTCATACGCATACCACTTATACCGACAAAACTCTAATCACCTGCCGTCCGGTTTGCCGAAATGACAAAACTGTGCGTGCGACTACACATTTAATGAAATGACAAATTCAAGCATAACACGTCGAAGGTGAGTTGGCACTGTCGTAATTTGAGCATTGTCACAATAGCGTTCTACTTTTTTTGAGCAAAAATGAGTTGTAAGCTCAGCATCAAGTTCGGGCACCCGGTCGACAAATTTGGTACTAAGCGCCGGATTTTCATCAATGAAATCTAATTTTTTTAATAAAGATTCTAGATCAGCAAACTATTAATAACCTTACCAATTTTCCAAAAATCATGAATTTTAAAATATTACCTTTACTATCATGTTTTGGCGATTAAGGAATTGCTCTACAACTTAAAATATTATCACATGCTAAATAATGCGATTTGAATACTTTTTTTATTATGATTATAGTGAAAACATCTATCAAAAATAAAAACTTGTTCTTTATGTTTTGTTATTTAATCTTTAACTAATTTTGATAAATCTTTATTATAAAAAAATGATTGTTAGTTGTTTTATCATCTTTATTGGTTATTGAACGCATATTAGAAAAAAAACATGATAAATATTAGCATAATTACCTTGTAGATTATAAAGATTAATTGGAGATCAACAGGAAAATTTATTTCAGGAAAATTTACAAATAAAAACCAGTAAAAACATGTATTTACTTGCTCGTTGAATTAAACGCTGATGCAGCCATTATTAAATAGCGTTGCTAGATATTTAACGTTTAATGGTCTAAAAACCCGTAAAATGTATCAATATCACGATCATAATATTAGTAATAACAATGATTTTATTTTTATTTTTGATTAAACAAAAACATAATATTCTAATTTATTTTTAATAATTCTGTATCAATAATTATATAAAAACAATGTTTTTTATTTTGCAAGACATTATTGTTATAATATCACAGGTTTTGTATACTTGTTTAAAATTTTATAACATCCACGTGATGGTAAATAGGCACTAAAAAAGTAGAGGCACAGAAAAATTACCCTAGTTAATGTACCTTAAATGGGGCGTCCAACATTTATTTATTAATTTTATTCCTATAAAATGACAGAACATATACAATGTGAATCTTATGTTGTGAAAAGCAAATATCAAAGAAAAATTGGGGTCAGTATCTTAAATCTGAAGCACATGTAAATATAATTAAAAATGCGTTGCTAAACTTAAATCTAAGATATGTAATGTTAAAGTAGTAGATATGATAAACAAACTGATAACGGGTGTTTTTTCGAATAATGACATTAAGACGACGTCATTTATGGACAATCCCTGTGTGTATATTAGTAAAAGTAGATTTTGAAGATATAAATCTACCAAATTTTGCATTTAGCACTAACAAGGATCTTTAAAATAGTGATTTTGTGATGACGTCATTTATAAAGGATCCCTGTATGTATGCTAGAAAAAGACGGTGTTAGGGATATCCATTAATTTGATTTTTGAACTAAAGACAGAAGAGATTCCTATAATCAAAATAATTAGATGACGTCATTTTAAGATCATCCTTGCATGGCTCCTAACTTGTTTAACCCTGGAAGTTGAAATTTAATGTATGAATAACTTATGTATAAGATTTACTGGACACTAAAAATTACAAACTGCGTGCCATTCGATTAAAGTATGTTCCTTAAAATTGAGAATTTAAATGACGCCATTAATGGATCGTCATCAACTATCTATAAGCTTCGTTCGTATGTTCACAGCATAAAGTAAAAAAAGTTGGGGTGGGTTTTTTAAAATGGAAATTTTTAATAACGTTATTTATAAACGGTCTCTTTCCTTTTACGATCAACCTACGTATGTTTACAGCATAAAGTTAAAAAGTCGTAAATCCCACCTGTTTCTCATTTCACGTTGAATATATCATGGTATAATGCAATTGGGTTTTGCCGACATTCCGTACTCGATGCAGATAAGCATAGATTTTTCCGAGTGTGATTTAAATACAGGATAGCAAATCTAAAATATTAGGTTCGTATGCTTGACCAGCGTTGGGTACGGACACAAATGACGACACCTAAATTTACCTAAATTATAAGCCTACCCACCCGCTTGTCACCTTTTTAAGCATTGCTTAAATGGATGCCCTTACCGTGGAATGTCGAGTGACCCACCCTTAAGGTAAGCAACGCCATTTGTGTCTGACCCCTACCAGCCTTAATGTCGTCAACACAACAAGCAGCCGGCTCTTTTGCAAGACACAAAACGTAGCAGGACTTTTTGTTGGAACGACGGGGAACAAAGCCAACTCGCTTACGGGACTCAATGTATCTTATGGGTTCCATATCTGACACGCTCACAGATTCGTATCAGACATTTTTTAGTTCAGGTCATTACTGACCCATTGCTGTTTACGGGAATCTAGGTGTCGCTTGCTCCATTCCAACCTTGGCTTGGGCTTGGAGGCTTCGAATTTTTAGGACGTATTTTACGATTGACCCTGAATTCCCCCCCCCCCCCCCCGAACCTAAAAGGGATGAATTGTTGAGTAGGGGAGCATAAGTTTGCGGTTGGAAAAGCATTGGGCATAAGAAATATTTATATTTTTAAGATTCTGACTTGCAATAATTCTTAACACCTCCCCCCCTTTAAGAGATAATTCGCGGGGTTGGGGGTGTTAGTATTTAAAGTCTTTTAATGGTTTTAGCAAAACTAGTTGAGATTTTTGGGACGTCATTTGTGGGTAACCCCAAGTACACCCCCCTGCCCTGAGGGAATACTAAGTGGGTGGGGGGTGCAAGTCTTTAAAGTTTTTTAATGGTTTTAGCAAGAAAATTAAAATTTTTAGGACGTCATTTGTGAGTGACCCCAAGTACACCCCCCCCCCTCCTTCTTAGAAAATACTTTGTGGGTGGGGGTACAAGTATTTAAAGTTTTTTAATGGTTTCAGCAAAAAAATTAAGATTTTAGGAACGTCATTTGTGGGTGACCCTAAGTATACCCCTTCCCTTTAGAGGATACTTTGTGGGTAGGGAGTGCAAGCATTTAAACTTTTTTAATAGTTTTAGCAAGAAAATAAAGATTTTTGGGACGTCATTTGTGAGTGACCCCAAGTAATCCCCTCCCCTGAGGGGATACTTAGTGGGTGGGAGGTGCAAGTATTCAAAGTTTTTTAATGGTTTTAGCAAGAAAATAAAGATTTTTGGGACGTCATTTGTGGGTGACCCCAAGTACACCCCCTCCCCTTAAGGAATACTTTGTGGGTAGGGGGTGCAAGTATTTAAAGTTTTTTAATGATTTTAGGAAGAAAATTAAGATTTTTGGGACGTCATTTGTAAATGACCGCAAAGTCACCCCCCCCCCCCCTGCCCCCCGAAGGGGATACTTTAAGGGTGGGGGTGCAAGTATTTAAAGTTTTTTAATGGTTTTAGCAAAAAAAATAAGATTTTAGGGCCGTCATTTGTGGGTGACTCCAAGTACACCCCCTTCCCTTAGGGGATACTTTGTGGGTAGGGGGGTGCAAGTATTTAAAGTTTTTTTAGGGTTTTAGAAAAAATAGCGGAGATTGTTGGGACGTCTTTGTGGGTGACCCCAAGTACACCTTTCCCCCTTAGGGATACTTTGTGGGTGCGGGTAACTCCTGCTGGAAACTTCTATGGGTAGCTTGTGCCGATGAGTGGTGCATGTTGCTGGTGCATTGACTGGCGCCTGTAACGAAACCATTTAGCTGGTGCATTTGGCTGATGCAAAGCGGCAAATTGAAATTTCGACTGGTGCGTGTCTGGTCCATTTAGCTGGTGCAAAGGCAAATCACCCGTTTTTCTCCAATGCTTTTAGATGGCTAAAAAAGTTGGTCCAGTCAACTGTTAATTGTGAAACTGGTTAGTTCGATCTCTCTCAAAAACAATAGGGCACTTCTCCCTCGCATTTGTGGCCATTTGAAAAATATTTGACGAATATCACTTGAAAACTGTGACCTGTAGCGCATAAAGAACAGACGGACAGACTACCGGGTACAAAAAGTGACGTTTAGGCATGCTTCCCAGCTGAAGATAGGCATACTTTCAAAGCCATACTAAACTATACCCCCGAACGCGTGTGGGCAAGCAGAAGTGAATATTGAAAAGCAGGCTCATTATACTCCTTGCATTCCTTACTTTCTTGACAAGTTCCAACTGAAGAAGTTGGAAGTGGTTGGACTTCTTGTCAGGGGTACTATAACTGGTTTTTGGAATCATTTTGTAAAGATTTACGTTTTCTATTAAAAATGATTGACGAAATAGTTGTTGCCACAATTTGAGGATCCTGCCGAATTGACAATAATTAGTTATATATTATGAATTTATCTCATAGTTAATTTTAAATTAGCTGTATTAAAATAACGTTACTTTATATTTTTTAAATATCATACTAAACTTGTAAATGATGTGTTTTGTTCTTACTGTGTCGTATTGCAAGCGCAAAAGTAGCGCCAGTTGTAAATAAATATTTACGTTCTCTCCGGCTACTTATGTATATTTGATGTGTGTACTACAGGAATAATTGAGATAGGGATTCTGATACTGAACCGCAGAGTGTATATATTTAATAGACTTGATTTAAAAGAAAGATAGTAAATCTTAAACTGTTGGTTTTAGAAGTTGGCTAAAGAATGATTTTCGTCGATTTAACTTCTTAAAATTACACCTCGGACCAGAATTATTAAATTTAGAATTAATCTATTTGTTTGCTTGTGGACATTCAGCAAACTGTGTTACTCCTTGTCCTTTCTGAGGAAGTTTGCACCAATTTTCGTACTCCAAACTTCTTAGGTGGTCACAGATGGGTTTGCTTTTTTTACCACGCACTGCAAAAACAATTTCTCGAACATCAGGAGGAATATCAAGGAAGTCCAAAGACTTTGCTTGATCAGATTCAAAGTCCTTTTTTTCATATAGAATTGCGTGTTGCGATTGGATTAAAATTTCCGTTTCATTAAATTTTGAATACCAGCTTCCCATTTAGCTCTGATTAGACCCAGCCCTTTAACTTTGGTGCTAGAGTACATCATATTTGTAGGTGTACTAGTTGGTAAATTTAAAATCTCTTTCGCTGACGTCCTAATGATTTGATCAATGGAATCCAAGAACTTAGATGACAACTTTGTTAATGGGGCATTCTGAAACTGATAAATGAGTGTCGGCCAAATGTATTCTTTAAGAACCTTGAGCTTCTGATCTGGTCTGAGCATTGGCGTAGATACTAGTTTTTCAATTTGGTCATTAAATTTCTTAGCGCATTTTCCTTCGTCAAAAACAATAGTCATTAAAATTCACCCCTAAATATTTAATGGTTTCTTCAGATCCAATGCATCTTACGCAAGTATTTCCATCAACTTTAAGAGGATCTTTGCACAATTCTCCACCCACAATGCTAATAGCAACACTTTTCGGAGGGCTCATTCGAAGTCCTATTTGAGCAAGGGCTGTTGAGCTTTGTTGATACAGTTCAGTAGCTGAATGTCGTGAATTCCCGATTAGACCAGTATCATCTGCAAATTCGGCATTAGAGACGTTCGGATGTTAAGAGGGTAAACAAAAGCCAAATTTGTCAGTTAATTCCTTTTTGCTTAATTCTTGAACCATGGGGTCAATGGAGAAATTAAATAAAAATGGTGAAAGAGGACTACCTTGCATTACACCCTTTTCAAATTTTATAACTCTTGTTTTGCCTTCAATCGTATTAATTCTAGTAAAATTATTTGATGCTGAGCTACATGAAATTTGCTTAAGAAGCGTAGGAGCAGGCTTAGAATGTAGTTGACGAAAAGTGTGAGTATGACCAACATTGTCAAACGCTTAAGATATGTCACAGAAAATAACAGTACAGTCCCCTTTCTCTTTCTTAGCTTTCTGAAGACATTCATGTACAAGGGTGGTATTAATGGTATTAAAACCTTATACTAGTGTGCAGTTGACATTGACCAGATGTCCTATATCTGTACTTTAATTGACCTACACAAGTAATTAATTAGTGTTTTTTCTTAATCTTTACATTCTATGTAAAGTCGTCCGCATCGGCCGACTCTAATTATATTCATAAAGTTAACTTCTGAGTTCCTTTAATAGCTCAGCCTTCAACTTATGTTAATAGCCGAATTCTAGAATTATTTACCGTTTCATTTTATCTGGCTGACCGAAGTCAGCCTTGAACTAAACTCCTGATTTATCGTGTTAACTGTTAACTTGTGATCAGTTGGTTCACGTTGACTCCGAAGCCCTATTATACTAATATTACATACTTATTTCTGTTAGATTCCACCGTGTACTATGGGCCAAGCGTATCTCATTCTTTTCCTATAAATTATCAACCAAAACCTAAACTCCCTGACTTTTACTTCAATTCTCCTCTGATCTTTTTTAGTCTCCGTATCTTTTACTTCTGACTTTGTGAATCATACATTAAATTACTTCGTCTTTTACACTAATAAAATAATTAGATATTTAGTAGAAGCGAGTTGTTTTGCCGTTTATTATTGAAGTTGAGTCCACCAGTGTATATTAAAATCCACACATCCGTGTAGCAGAAGTACAGATATTTTCGCCCGTCAATATCTCTTATTTTGCATTACCTAATATTCCAGGGATTTGAGAGTAAAGCCTTATTACCTTGTAGATTTATGTGTAGTTTAAAATGAAGAACTAGCGTGACTGAAAACATTAATTTTGTAGGCTGTCGGTTAACTTGTAGGTAGATTTTGTCGGTCAACTTTTAGGCTTTGCTGACACTTAACCGTCAGTTATAGCTAGTCCGTGGTAAAGCGTTGTACTCGGTGGTATAGCGTGTTATAGCGTGTTACTCCGTGGTATAAAACATAATCCGTTGTATAGCGTGGTATATTTAGCACTACTCCCTGATGGTGAGGAGAGGATGACTGACAGTGCCTGGCGTTAGAGCTTTGATTGTAAAGTTGAATGTATTCGATATAGTGTTGTAATTTATTCACAATTGTTTATGAAGATTGTGATTTTCGGTTTTCTGAATAAACTGACTTGCGAGTTGTGCACAATTTATTTTAATATGTAATAGTCTGAGATCGTACTTGTGAAAGTTTGTTATTCTTCACAAAATGTTTGTTAGAGACAACTAGAAAATCAGCTAGTTCTTGTTTGTTATTTGTTCCTGTCGGACTGTATATTGTTACTGCACACAATCCAACTTTTGTAGTTTGATTGTGATAAAAGAATAAACTAAAAAACAATTGTTCTTTGTGAACAAATTACAACACATTCGAACGCAGAAAAGCAAAGAGCGCTAATGATTTAGCGATAAGCAATTTCAAAGTTAATCCACGTTCTAACCTAAGAATTTTAGATCGACTAATTACCCTGTTTTGATTTGAAACTTAGTTGAAATGGAGTCAAGCACAGATTATCAAATTCAATACATTGCTAAACAAGAACTAAGAGATTCCAATTGTTGTCGATTTTGTGGCTGTGGAGCTAGCAAAGAAGTTTCTGTTAGTGATGGCTTTATCGAATTATACGAGAAATCAGTTGTGAACGCCCATGATTCTAATCCACTTACTCTTGACATTTTGGTTAACAAATATTTGCCAATAAGGGTAAGTTTTATTTAATACAGGTAATGTTGATACGTATTTATCAATATTAATAATCCGAGTAGAAACCAGTGGATGTAAGACAGTCTTTCGGTTGCTACTGCGGTAGAACTGTTATCGTTCTGAGAAAGAAGGGCCACGTACTGCTCCATATGGGTTGTGACAAGTCAACTGCGAAAAAAAAATGTGTCGGTGTTTTGAAATTACACCGCATTAGATTTAGATGGGCTTAAGTAAAACAGCTGACTATTTTTCAAGTTTTTCAAGGGTTTTTCAAATCGTGAATCTAATATTTAATATTTGTACACTATTTTCGTTTATTGCAGGTCTCTCGATACGAATTGTACTACCCGCGAGTAATATGTAGCTCTTGTAACTACGCGTTGGATGTAACTATTGAATTCTTTAAAAAAATAGCCGTGGGTCAAAAAATCTTGTCAACAATAATTAATGAAAGCAGTCACGACAAAGAAGAATCAGTTTCTTCTGAACCGAATAATTTACAGTCAGTCTCTCCAACAATGGTGTTTTCAAGTGAAAACCCTGTTATGCTTGCGCCTAAGCGACGAGGAAGACCCAGAAGAGATCCTAATTATATAAAGACCCCTAAACCAGTACTAGCATTGCCTTCCGAATTTTTAGGGATGAAACCGAAGCGGCAAAGTCGGCGACCAGCTAGATATAATCCTGCGTATCCTGATTCTTCCGACTGTCAAGTTGTAGTTAAAGACGAGTCACACGAATTCCCTACATCGAGCGAAACTGAAAACTTGTTTCCATTTTTAAGTGAAGCTGGCAGTTTGGAGGCAAATAAGTCAGGAAATAATAGCGACGCCACTTTTTCATTTGGGAAAGTTCAAATCCATCAATTAAAGACTGACGTAATTTTGGAAACATTTCAAATTTCTTGATTATTCAGGAATGCACAGGTTAAATTATAAGCGGAAATATATTTTGCATAAGTTTTTCACTTGACCTTTTTTCCAGAATGCGTTGCTGCTGGGAAGCACTCTGGCTGAATTTACCAGCCTAACACATGCAGAAAACCTAATGGATATATCCAAACTAAGTGTAATTATGGACGGCGATGAAGAAATCGATTCATCTTCGTTAGAGCCTATTATTCCTACCATTAACATTATTAAAAGTGACAAATTAAGCGAATCGGTCACACAGCAGCACTCGAATATTTCTTTATCTGGAATAACAGAGGAGCCTACAGAAATTGTTAGTCAAGATCTTGTCAGTTGGCGTCAGGATCCGATAGCGTGCTTAACTATAAATTCTAATGAAGAATATCGCGACAGTGGCGATAGTGTACGAAGTATTGACTTTGTTGCAAGAAAGAAGATGAAGAGAGGTAGAAAAAAGACCCGTCGAAAGAATAACAAGAAAAAGTTAGAATGTAGTTTTTGCAGAAAAGAGTTTTCCCATCCTTCATCTTTAGCTTACCACCGGAATTCAGTTCATAATAATGAGAAACGATTTGCTTGTAAAATTTGTAAAAAAGCATTCTCACATAAACAGTTACTAGCTAATCACGCATATGTTCATTCGGATGTGAAAGGGTTTAAGTGTCAGTTGTGTCCAGCAAAATTCAAAAGCAAGTAAGTATGTAATTTTCTGTCATTTAAAATGAAAATATGAAAAACCAAATGTAATTTTATTAATTAAAGGTAGGGAGCCTAATGGTGGCAACATGCTATATATTTGAAATGTTAAAATTTGTATGTAACGAGCGTGTACGGACATTTCCTACCCGGACATTGGCTACGCGCACAATTGCTCCTCGGACATTTGCTACCCACGACTACACCTAGGACATTTGCTACCCATAACCGAGGACACTTGCTACCCATAACATAGGGCATTTGCTGCCCATAACGTAGGGCATTTGCTACTCATAACCTAGGACATTTGCTACCCATAACCTAGGATATTTGATAATAATAATAATAATGATTTATTGTCAGGAAAACATACGTGAAACAGTCACCAGATTTTACATATAACAGAGTTAAGAGTAAATAGTAATAGGTTCGAAAGATAGCAGACAAGTACAGAAGATTGAATAATTGTTTGAGTACATAAAAAATAATATCAATAATTATTAAGGTGTTGAACTTGAACTTTGTAAGAGTTTACGCCGTACAAGAAGGTACACACATTAAACCTGTGAAATGTGCTGATAACGCCCGTGTAGGTACGGGGGACCATTAGACTCAGTGGTTATGGTTAACAGGTGAAGTGCGCTGGTGGTAGACTTGTGTGGATGTGTGTGTGTGCAATAATACTTGGAATAACTGGGATGCAATATGAGGATGGGCAAAGAGATACTTTGAGTTATGGGTAATGACTTAAAGAATCCAATGCTTGAATCTGCACGCTTAGAAAAAATCTTAACTAACTTCTAGTTCGGTCGAGCTAACAGATTTGGGTGTTATTTTCAACACGATTACCAGTTAATTTCAAAACTTTTGAAGGTGAGAAAATATGTTAGCTACGTGAAACACTGCTGTGTGTTAATATACCTACACCAAATAATGTTACTGGTGACCGAAAATCGTGTTAAGAATTTATACTACCGTATATTGTGCTAAATTAGTGTTACTAAACTAAATAAGTCGTCTCAGGTCAGTGGTTAAAGAGACTGGTACCCTGGCAAAAGGTCGCGGGTTCGCGTCTGAGTTTTAGCATTATTTTTTTAATCAGTTATTTACATAACTACATTATTGGTTAAATATGCAACACAGAAACTAGTAAACTCAGTCTAACACATTACAGTGTAAATCCCTAACTAAAATTTGGGTTGACCACTATAACAACTTCTGGGGTCGATGTTGGAGTAACAAAAAAATGTGTTACAAATTAACACCTATGTGGTTAATTTGCTTATATTTTTCTAAGCGGGTGGGCTCTACGACACTTGAAACTCCGCGTCCGGCAGTCTGTAGGCTTGACTAGAAAGTTTAGATGCTTTCTCGAAGGTGAATACAATGCGATTAAACTTAATTTTCTTCAATCCTCTCTGAATTTACCTTTGATAACAAATATAAAATCTAAACTATAATTTGGGTTGTTTTGGATTTCAGCATCACTGCCGCATTCTGATCATTGTCAAATATCTTACTTAAATATGAGTTGCTTCATAATTGCCAATTTCTTAAATCTAATGGTTTTACAAATACCAATTAATTTCATATTCATACTTTGGAAATTTCCTAAATAATTAAAAGATTTAGAGAATTCATCAATCGCTACATAGAATTAATTCCTCTCGAAGAATTAAAGAAAATAAATAGAAGTGCAACATATGAATGGAATCTAATATTCTGATGTTGTTGTTTGGGTAAGGAATTCAAACTCACCATGAACTTGAATTATTACAAATTAATGAATGAAAGTCGTAGACTCTACTACAAAACAAAACATTGCCTCTCGTGCATACTCATGCATCAACCGGCTTTTGAAATTGATTAACAATTTCCTGCATCAGCATTCCATATTCATCATTGCTTATACAAAACTTAAACTAATTAAATATTATTACTGATGCCCACATCACAGATGGGTGGCATGCAAAAATACTTTAATTATTTCTTAACCTACGAAGTTGAAACTTATAATATCTACCATAGACATTACTGCGTATGAGTTTATGTTTAATGTATATATTGTATGTTTTAATAATAATAATGTTAATAATGATATTAACCGATACATTTCAAATTAGATTAAGGATTAATAACAATACATTAATATCGGTGCCGATATATCCTAGTAAGGAACCGGAACATGACACAAATACTAAATCATTCCCGAAAATAGTAAATGTAAGGATAAAGTATTTTGCTTGATTTTACTTCAAACCTATTCACCTGTAACCATTCTATCTCTTCTAAATGATGTTCACATGCGTTCTCATTCGCCTCTGAACCTGACACTCCCCAGTATGCACTATAAGACCCACGTCTATGAGGAATGGCTCATCAGATAGGAATGGTGAACGAGGTATACAGTATGTCCCTAAAGGTTAGACTCACCCCACTTTATGGGGTTTACTCCCCCCCAAGCGGGAACCGTAAGCTGATATATTTATTTTTAGATGACAACCGACTAATTAGTAGGATTTGGCTTTGATTGACCTCCAGGGGTCAAGTCGTTCTCACGTAAATAATTAAAAACTGAAAATCAGGTGTCCCAAAAGGTTAGACTCACTTCATGGTTTTCAAAATTCAAACATCAATATCTCCTGACTTAACGCATGAAAAATTACGAAATTTCGTCTGCGTGTGCTTAGATATACTGCTTATGACTAAATGTATGCACTTTGGATATTGGGTCACTATAGCACCAGTAGCGGAGGAGAAGACGGGTCACCCTCATATCAAATTTTTTCCCCGTTTGATAACATGGGAAAATCGCGACTTACTTCACTAACTTCTTACGTACACATGCAAATGCCAACCAATTGTAATTAAAAGAAGTCGGGCATGACCACACTTAAATTGCCTACAAAACAGTATAACGCTGAACACTCAGGTCCTTCGGGGTCACGAGACGCCCGGGCTTGAACATTACGAAAAGTCATCATGTGTTTTGTGCGTTTCATCAACTTTTCGTATATACAGTATATATATACGTATATATATAGTATATACGTATACTGTATATACAGCTCAAAAGACTCCTTGTATTGGTACTTAAGAGCGTGCATAAATTACGTGGTACGTCGAGGTATTAATACGAAATATAACCGTATTAATACAATTATGTTTACCCTAGACCCTAAGTGCGTACCCCTTAAGTATTAATATGAGACATTATTGTATAGAGGCACTATTCATATTCCATGATGACTGGCATCAAGAACGGAGAACTGTCAGGTCAAATTATAAAAGAAACATTAAAAAGAGTTACATCTTATTTAAAGCAGACTTGACAACATTATTGTTAAAGCTTCCCTGAAGTTACCATTTAACACATTAGTTGGACAATAAGACAGTCAAGACACCCAATTGCAAGCCAAAAAAGACAAAAATTTCAATATTTTGAATCCATCTTGGTCATGCAAGTACGATGAAATAAGTACAGCGTAAAAAGAATGTAATTTAAATATGTTTGAGTGCTTAAATTGCTGCAACGTTTCTTCGTCTGGTGCCCTGGCATATCTTGCGTGCGGATTTACATGCGTTTCGTGGTCTGTTCTTAAATGAGTAACCAACCACTGTTTTACGTATTCAACAGGGTTCCAATCTGACCAATGAACGCGAGCATTAACTCTTACGCGAAGCATAGATTCAATAGTCTCAGGTCCTTAACTGCCACATCGTTTGTCACTAATTATATGTTCAGCAATGAAAAACGTACTTTTTACAATAGCTGTTGAAACGGATAAAGACGACTTTCCTTCAATCACTTGTTGACTGATGTTGTTCCATTTGAGTGTATATAGCACCATCTTGCAAAACCCCGATAGTTGGTCATTTTTGATTTTCTCTTGCGCTGGCAAGCCTAAAATGGAAAAAAGCAACTTGTTCCACAATATTTTTACTTCATTCTCATCCTGTGCAATTCCAAAACTTTTTGCTATGTAAATAAATTCGTCAACCCTATATTCTTGAATTTCTAACTGATTCTATGGTATCTCTTGTTCGTTTGGGTTTTGCGAAACAGCCGTGTTTTGAGGGTCAAATATATCATCGACAGAGTATAATTTTAAATCAACCTGCTTATCAAGCTTAGCAATAAGGTTATTAAAGAGGCCGTTGGAAAATTCTTCAAAATTTGGCGTTTCAGGATGCATAACATTGTACATGATGTTTTACTTGTACGTTACCCCCTATGAAGACTTGAATAATGCATCAGTGCATGTTCCTTGCGGATGAAATTCACAGAAAACTTTATTTAGAAACTTTTGTTAGTGCGTACCACCATTATGATTTTTAAGATAGGTCAAACTATCACGCAATTTTGTTATACAATTTGCAACTCTAATTACTACGTCTTTTGTTTGTGAATCAAGTGAGAATTTGCTAAATAGCAAATCATCATAAAGAAGAGTAATGTTCGAAGGCAAGTTTGGTCAACTAAATATTCAATTGTCTCTGAAGCTTTTTGAGTTGATGCAGCTGATTCCTTTTTGTTACGAAAGATTTTCCAAACATCTTCCATTACATACTCGTAGATTAAAAAAAGGATTTTAATACTTTTGCCTGCGATGTCGCCTAACGTACTTCAAATATTCGTTTCAGTTGAATATATTTAGTAGGTTCCGCAGTAGTTTCTTCTGTCTCTTTAGCCGTTTTGTTCATTTGACTTACCAGTTCCCCTAAATTAGCGTTCCGCTTGTTACTTTTGATGGAATAGATACTATCTAGGTAATTTAAAACTTATTCCAACTTGCGCACGCATAAACTATTTGCATTTTTTTGAGTAACAACATTTTGATATACAAGTTGATTTGTGTGAGAGATGCAGTAGAATTCAGGTATTTTGCTATGTAAGTAGGCTTTAAATCGAGTCAATATTGAATTTCGTATGCCTAGATTTACAGATGCTTTATCTGATGCAAGTCCAACAGTATGTGTTTTAAAAAATGATTTAAATTCAATTCCATCAAGCTTATTGCAAGTTTCATAGCTTCCCACGTTCCTTTAGCTGTTTATTTACTGCCAATTTCAATGAGGCGGTAAATGTATCTTACTGGTTCTCAATTTTCTAAGCATCGAATCATACAACGTAAAAAATAATGTTTTGGTCCAACAGAAGCAGCGACAATCAGCACCGTAAATGGATTTTTGTTTTTTATAAGATGGTGAACTAGACGTTCATGCATTTTAGCTCCAATGTGGCGTGTTATCAAACCACAGGTTTTTTCTTGTGTTTAGAAAAAGAATTTAAATAAATTAATAGATTTTACATAAACTTTGCAAGGAATGTTATACTTAATCCAAAAAAATGCAATTCTTAACACGTTGATAGTAGAACAAAAATACTCGTTCCGTATAGTTCTTACGAAGTACTAGTCCAACTTGTAACATTGAAGTTCTCGTCAAACATATTTATGTCTTTTTTGCAAATATTCAACAGCTTGAAAATGAATTTCTAACAATAAATGTTCCTGAATATTGTTTGTTTTTAAAAAAAAGCACCTTTGCTAACTTCTAAAACACCAGTAGTTTCCATTATTCGTTTTTGTTTCATCGTACCACGCCTGTCTAACCTATTATTGTAGTCAAAAACTAGGAGCACAATCGACAATTATACTTCCACTGATTGTTGATGCTATTTGGCAGCAATTGAATCCAAGTTTTGGTGTCTGGTCTACTTATAATTATCATGACTCGTCGTAGTATTTGTCAGACTACCATGGAAGCTTTGTTTGGCGTTGTGGATTTGTTTGTACTTCGTCTTTCTAATCTCTGACATATTTATCAAGTCCGGGCAGATTCTCTAACACATTGGGTAGTGGGGAAGGTTTTTGAAATTTGCATCATTGAGAACTTATATTTTGCTCGCTTGGACTCAATTGCATTGTATTAATCGATTGGCGATACAGCTAAAATTGGATTATCTTGTTTACTCGAAGTACAACCGATTGAATCTTGAGTTGCCACGTTTAAATTTGATGACACAAATGGTGATATATCATTTAATTTCCTGTCAAGTAAGAATGCCACTGACGTTTTGCAGTCCTTTACTGCATTAGTTGTGGATATTTCAATCTTACACGATTGCGGTAAGAACGATCCTATTTCTGTACCGCATCTTCCTATTGAATAATCTTAGGACCCAGCGCCTTTTTGATTCCAGTCTCAAAGTATATAGTTCTCTAAAACCCATTTTACAAGTGATGTACGGTTTCACAATTGATGTACTTGGGGTTAAATGCGTAAGCAATAATGTCTACAGCGTAGTTTGATTAAATTCTTCATGTCGAGGGTTAATAACAACGGTTTATACTCTTGAGTGTTAGGATTTAGATAATTGAAACGTATTATGCGGTCTTGTTGCGTTTTTTGTAAATAACAAAATTCCAAGAACACTTGAGCTGGTGCCATCAGAAATGACGTTATTCGTGTCCGTTGGTGAATACTGAACGTCTTGACAGTTTGTAAATATCCACGTTTCACTGCTGTACGGCTTGCTGCCCAAAGTACTAATTTAAATTTTATTGGAACTATATTTGTTCAGCTTGGGAAGTAATGGTAATCCGCTTAAGTCCACAATAAACCTAATTGGCGGCGTTTCGAGAATTTCTTTGAAAAAAGAAATGTTCATCTAGCACATACTTGGAATTATTTACAAATCCGCGAGGTCCACATATTCTTTTGATTTCAATTAATTCATCACTGCTGGAAAAAGGGACATCAAGTTTAATTCCGAAAATTGGGGTTTACACAGTTAATTGTACTTGTGTCTTCGCCTCCTTGGTGGGGCACATTTAACATATAACTTGGTGATTATCAATATCGTTAAAAAATAAATGTAAATGTACTTCCCTTTAAGACATGTCTGACAGGTCAAACAAGATTCAGTTAACTCTATCTCTATCACTTGTTTCGTAAGCCCAGCTTGTGTCGCTGTCTTTGTCGTTAACGCCCCATTCAGAAATCAATTCACATTCAGTTGTTAGATTATTAAAATAGTGAGTGATTTCCAAAATATTTACACTGTATGTAGAATTACTAGGTGCTGGAGTAAACAAATTCTTCAGCGTATCTAGGTCTGCAAATTATGTTGTAGCTGAGGAAAGTAAATAATATTTAAATGCTACTGAGCTATTATAATTGAACCTAACAATTGCAACTATCTTTTGAAAATAAGGCTTTCTGTAGTGTTAATCGACTCAAATTTATGAACGTTATGAATAAATGCAGTAGAGCAAGCATTGGGTGATCCTCGTGTTAGGGACGAATATTTAATTTTTGTTGCCTGAAAAGGTAAAAAAGATTCTGTGAATCTACTGATACTTCTGTCTTTTGAACTTTGTACATTTCAATCACATAACGTGGGATTTTTTGACAAGCTGTATTCGTAAAAGTACCTTTGGTAATAGTTACAGAATGTTTTTGCTGTTATTGAGGCATATATAATAAAGTCCTGAATTTGTGCAATAATCATATTAATATTATAATCACACGATGATTGATGTCTCATGTATACTGAGCACACTGTAACTTTGACTTCATAAGGGCGGAGCTTATATACGCAAAGCATCTCTTGCATACGAATAGCTTTCATACAGTTTGATTGTTCCTACCATACGTTCTCAGCCATCCTCCAAGTCTCTACTTCATCCCATCTGCGCAGTCAAGCATTGCGCAGCGGTAATGAGCAAAAGGCAGAAAATACAATGTTGCATATTTTATACAATAAAAAAAACTATTTTATTATTATCCCGCCGCTTTTCAATAATTTGAAAACTGATGTATGTGAAATAAGCGACAGGTTTCCAAAATGATGCTATCAGACATGGATTCGATGTTGCAAATTAATAATTCGAACTAATGAACGTCTGAATTGCATCATCACATGCACAAAACACAACATAACAACATTAGCTTTTTAAGATACGCGAGTTTTTGTAACATTGCATGGTATCACTGTATCATGTAAGCACTTTCATCAAATTCAGCATTTGGAAAAGCGCTTTGGATATTTCCAACTAGCGTTGTATCGTCTTACATGGTAAAACCTACGAGTGGTAGCCATTATTAACAAATTAGGTGATATTAATCAAAACATAAATGTTATGATATGCAAGAAGGCCCTTTAATTTCTCGCCGCAGTTCCTAGATGACTAAACCAAACTGCACTGTTGGTCACGGAGAACTAATTATTTGTTAATTAATGTTAGGGTAGACTCGGATGACGGTGGTCATGAGTGGTCGCTTCAGTTTCTAACAAAAGTGTTACCACACGTCTTGCATAATGCATAAACGAACGAACCCTATTATTCGATGGAAGGAATTCTTTATTACATGTGGCAATGTTTACCTGCTGTGAACGGACGACACTGCAGTTACTCAACCTTAACAGTGAAGCTACAAATATATCAGCGGAGTCTATGTCATATATAAGCTCAGCTATAAAATTACACATTTCAGATCCTTACCAAACCTTTATGGTTTAATCCTGTTACCTTACAATGGGGTTCAGAGTTCAAATTTTGATTTTTCGGCTACCCGTTTTTAATGAAACCCAGATTGTAGTATTATAGAAAGGAATGTTTTAGAGAGAATCTGTAGACAATATCAAAAATAGTCTATCTCAAAAATTAAGGTTGGCTATAAGGAACATATGAGATTTTTTTCAGAGTCGCAATGTTAAAATTCGGGTCAAATCAGAAATTTTATTTTCCCACATGTGCTGCAGTGAAAGGGGTGTTTAGACAAGTTGTAATTGATTCAGAATTGTATAAAGATCACTTTAATAATAGTCAGTTGACCCCGTTTTGTGCAACACATTCCGAAAAATAGGATAATCCGAAAGCGGGTATAACTGCAAAACTGGTGTGTATTTGCTAAAATTTCCCACACTTAAAAATGTACATACTACTACCAATGGTACTTAACGCTCTATGAGGATTTTATTATTAAATTCTCAAAAACGGCTTCAGTCTGTAGACTGAGCTTATTTATGACATAGCCTCAGCAAGCACTAATCAATAAATAGTAGCTACTGTTGCTTTTAAAACGAAGTAGTCTAAAACTGGCCATCGAACAGACGTCCGAAATAAGTGCCATTATTGCAACACCGGATTGAAACATGAATCGTAAGTTGTTCTGCAACTAATATGAACAAAAAGATTCGAAATTGTCACAAAATCGGGAAATTGTTAGAAGCAAATACTATATTATGCAATTTTTTTAGGGCTACATCTTAGCTTAATGTGGAATTTTAAAATAAAAGCTGCACTAAGTACA
Source organism: Dicyrtomina minuta (assembly GCA_949802685.1). Lineage (NCBI taxonomy): Eukaryota > Metazoa > Arthropoda > Collembola > Symphypleona > Dicyrtomidae > Dicyrtomina > Dicyrtomina minuta. The sequence continues at coordinate 25,774,296 of OX461810.1, forward strand.
TAAACTTAATAGAAGGGCAAGACACCAGACGTACTGTTAATTGTTTGTTTGAAGAAATGCTGACAAAGATAGGAATTTCAAATGGGTTAGGGGTAAACTTTAGCGTTTCGAAACCCAATTTTTGTAGAACACCATGGACAGGCCGCGTCAAATTTCCTGATTTTTGACTTCAAATTTCGGGATTTTGACTTCTCTTTCCTGGTATTTCCTGATGTTGCCTTGAAAAATTCCGGATTATTTCCGGATTTTTTCCGGGTTTTATCCGGATTTTATGTAACAAAACTATGTAATTTCATGTTTAAATAATGTTCATTTAAAAAATTAACTAGCTCTCGTAATAACATTGTAAAAACTATACAATTGGTAATATAAAACAAAATTCAATTCAAAATACAAAATTTTAAATTTAATAATGAATGCATTGCAAGCAATACCGTCATTGCTTCAAAACTACAACATCAAAACACGACTGTTTGTCTGTTTTTACTTTTAAACCTGCATTCGAAAAATTTCGAATTCGTGTTAGCACAGATTGTGGCATTTTAAGACAAAAGGTACAAAACAAATGACCTTATGATGATTCAAAATTCTTCAAAAGCAATTCGAATCTTGAAATGTAATAGGCACTACTTGACTTCATAGTTGTAGAATACTGCATTTTAAGTTCATTTCTCTAATAATATGTAATTAGATGGTACGCAGAAGTAGTGTGTTATGTACTACTATAGGATATGAATCAGCATCGAATTCCACTAAAACGCCATAGTGTGCACTCAAGTGTATAATAATAATGGAAAAATTAAAATTATAACATGACGTCGATCGTCACGCGGATAAAATATTGTAAAAACTTATAAATTTAAATAATTTTTTAAAATTCCTGATTATTTCCGGATTTTCCAGATTTAATTTGAATATTTTTCAAAATTCCTGATTTTTTCCGGATTTTCCAGATTTTTTTCAAAATTCCGGAATTTCCGGATTGTTCCGATTTTTTTTTCATTTTCCGGTTCAGCTAACTTCAACAAAGTTATTTTAGTGCCTAGTCACTATGTCATACGCATTTCCGGATTTATCCGGAATTTCCGGAATGACGGGCCCTAACCATGGAACACAAAACCCCTTACACTAGACGATCGAGTTGCCTCGATCGCTTAATACTCTAGTCCTTAATATTAGTAGTTATAACTGTCTCGTACATTAGGTTGCCAAAATACATAACTAAAGGAAGTACTTTGTCAGTACTAAACCATATGGCTCAGTGTGTCCTTGTGGAAATTTGCCAAAATGCGTTAAAACACGATTTTAAATATCTAAATTGGCAAATAAAACATTATTTTGTTTACCAATAGTATAATATGATTTACTGAAAGGCTGAACATGTAACATTCCTGTTGGGTGGCATACGCCAACTATATGTCCTCTAGGATTCATAAAGATGAACAAAAACTCCGGCGCTTCGCGCCGGATTTAACGACTGTGGGCCTGAAGTAGATGCGGAGCTTCAGCGTACATTAACTTCAACAAAGGAGAAGCATATAATAAGTAACGCTAAAATATGATCTATGAGGTGTAGGTATTACAGGTATTATATTTTCAAAGTGTGAAGAAGGAACTTTGGATTTGGTTTCGGTTTTATTTTCATTTGGTTTTTCGGGTATGTTAAATATTAAATTCTTTTTATTGAATCGCTTTTGAACAATTTCAATTTCATTGGCTTTATTTTTGTTGTCTTTCTTTAATATTGTAATTTCAGTGTTAGCTTTCAAAAGTAAGTTGTGAATAATTTGAACTTTCCGCTTCAACGCATTGTAGGAAGAGTTAAATATTTCCACTACTAGGCAGTAAAGGTCATTAGTAGTCATTTTAGGTTTTTTAAGTGTATGTAGTGTAGAATTGTTCTCAAATGTAGCACGAATTGCAGAAGCAGCTGACGCACCAGATTTCAAAGGATGCTTTTGTTTGCTGTTTTCGGGTATGTGTTCGGGTGGTGATGTTAACATTCTCTTTGAGTTTTGTTTCGGCTTTTGCCTTGCTAATACTACAGGTTCTTCTTCTGATGTCGAGGTTGGCAATAATGGCTCATATCCGGAGTTGGAAGCAATACAACTTTGTTTTGGCATAGTATGTAGATTATTAACAGGATGACTGTATAATTAAATTTTATGAGTTCTGAATTTTCTAAAATTGCACTTATTGTCACGTAATTTATTTCTTAAGTGTTTTTAAAATTAATTTTAAAATATGGAATTAAGTTTTAACAAAAAGTCGTATTACAGACAAGTAATTGAGGCAAATGGGTCACAATTATGTTTATTGGATAGTGGCAAGTGAGCACGTTAAGGTGATGTAATTTTTATTTTTGTATGTAAGTTTGTTCGTGTTTAAATTTAATTCCCTCATAGCACAACACTTGCCACAAGTCCACTCGGTATTACGTCTTCAGGCCAACTCTCTCATGGTTTTTTTTTGGGGGGGGGGGTTAGAAAAGGATTAATCACATGACATTATTTGTGCCTAACCCTTAAGCCTCCATAACGATATTCCTAGCGTGACTGAAGTGAGAGACCGAAATACCACTGTAGCGTAGATTATTGCTTGGGTTTGTACTTATGCAGATCCTATTGCATTGTATTTGAAGGAGATCCAGGAACATGAAGTTACTGAAATGCCGCTCAGGCCAATATCGCGATTATCTATACTACTATTCTGACTGTGGAGATTGGTGAATGGAGAACCGTCATTGTTTGATTCACTATATGTCTCTTTCACGAGTCATCAGAAACAGTACGGGTAGAGCAGTGTGCGACTACTCGGTATAATGGTTAAGAGGTATTGGCATCGAACCTGCCACGTAGTGGATATTTTTTTGTTTTTTTTTTGTTTTTTTTTGCCTCCAGGAAAAGTAGCTCTTACAGTGGGCAAAGTAGAGTCAGGGATCGTTCATAAACATGTTATAGGTAGCCGCTTACGCAATGTTTAAGCTGATGACAGGGAGATCATGGGGTCTATTAAATGGAAGGATTGAATGACATCATTTATGGATGATCCCTAATAGTCAGGAGATGAGAAAAATTATGAAGTTGAATAAATAGGTAGAAAAAACTAAAACATATTTTGTTTTTGAATATCTACAAAATATGAACAGAATATGACAGAATGTCTCTCGAGCGTCAACCAAACCGCACGACATATTAAGTACCATAATAGTCTAAACTAGACCTAAGCCCGCCGATTTCGGCTGAATTGCGCCTGGCCCCGGTTACCCACTGTCACCGTACTCTAACGTGTCTAGGGTTGGTCGGGAATGAGGCAATGGTGTCGTAATGGGGTGCTGATTCAATTCAAGGGTGATCCGTGTCAATTTTGTGAGTGTGCACACGAAGACCAACCGTAGACACGTTAGAGTACGGTGACAGTGGGCAACCGGGGCCAGTGTCCAGATGAGGCGCAATTCCGCCGAAATCGGCGGGCTTAAGTCTAGTTCTTAAATAACTTCAGTAAAGCAGCAATGTGTACACCACCACACTGCCTCTTCACCGAAGTTACATAATCTTCCTACTTGTTAGTTCCAACTATATGCTAAAACAGCTTTGATATGTAGATATACGCTATTTCAAATATCAAAAGTTGTCTAAGGTGAAGATAAGCCTCAGCGACACAGCCCTAAAACGCTAAACCCACAACTGCTAGGTAGACTCGCGAACGGTATGTTCAAGTCAAAAACCAAAATGGAAAAAAGACTCTGAAATTTGCTCACGAGGACAGAGAAGGACACATCCGACGTCCTCGGAGTTCAGAGCGAGACTCATGCAGATCATATGTGTAATACTTGTATTTGTCCGGCAGAACTCAAAAAATTGTATGTAGGTACATGTATTTTGTGCATTTTTTTTGTATGTTTAGCCGTTTTTGGATAGTTCACATCCTGAGTTTTGACACGGGTCCACTCAACTGTTAATAGTGAATAACTGGGTGATTCGATCACCCTCAAAAACAATAGGGCACCTGTCGTTCGCATTTGTAAGAGTTTAAAAGTAGTTTAAAAGAATCAGTTAAAAACATCATTTCATTAGATGCTTGCTCAGCATCTATAAATTAGATACACAGATATTTTGAACCCAGGATGTTACAAGTATACGTAAGGGGATCGTTTATAAATGACGTTATCCAAGTATTATTATTTTAAAGATCCCCCGGTAATTTGTTGCGACCACACATTTAATCAAATAAGAAATTCAAGTAGGAGAGGTAGAAGTGGAGTTAGGCCCTGTCGTAATTTGAGCGTTGCCACAATAGATTTCTACTTCTTTATTAAAGCAAATGTTCACTGTAAGCTTAGCATCTACTTCGGGCACCCGGTAGACAAATCCGGTGCAAAGCGCCGGATTTTTTAAACTGATGCATTGAATTTCGTAAATTTTTACCATAAAATGCCTATCGATGAATTACTGAATTCATAATTCATGTCGGTTAGGCACGATTACGAATATTTTGTTTACGTCAAGAATAGAGTGAGCTCTGCTATAGGTATGATAAGCAACTTAAAACGGGTTTTGACGTTTCCTATATTTGTAATTATGTTAAATGCTTATGTATTATCTATAATTGATTATTGTATTATTGTGTATGGTGTACAAGGTAAGCGGGAGCTACAGGCATTACAAAATAAAGTTAATGGTCTAATTGTACAATTTACTGATAAGTCTCTGTATAGTAAACGGAAAAGAAATGGATGTAGAGCTACAGTATTGGAGAATAGTCTACTACAGAAAGCAAACATCTTTTCTGTGTCAGAAAGATTGAGCTTGTATACATTGTCATTTGTGTATCGAATATTGAGATTTGGGTCCGATATAAATATTTTTAATTCCTGGTTTGTTCTTAAGCATAGTGTGAGAACAACCAGGTCTAGTAATTCTTTGATTTTAGAATACCCTGTGAATTGTAGTACTGAGGCTTTTAGACATTCATTCCTGTATAGAAGTATTACTGAGTGGAATAAGTTGCCTGATCATGTGAAATGTCTCGATGAATCATGTAATTTTAGATTATTACTCACTGAGCACCTAATTAGCTCAAGAATTCCTATTGAATATTCTGTTTATCAACCACCCTGAGTGTGGATGTGATACTATGATTGATACCTTGGTAACTATATGATTTTGAATGGTGAATATTTCTTTTAGTGTATTTTAATTTAAATTTATTTTATTGTGTAATTATAATGGTGTCCGTCGGTTGAGAGCAGTGCATTTGTACTGATGAACTTGACACTTGAATAAAGATCACTCAAACTCAAACGTCTAAACCATAGATAGTGAAATACATGAAAATTAAGTAAGTAGTATGGAATAAAACCGCAGATCTGCATTTTTCTCCGTTGTTTGCGGTTTGGCCGTGGGTAGCAAATGTCCTAGGTTAGGTTACGGGTAATAAATTTCCTAGGTTATGGGTAGCAAATGTCGTAGGTTTGAATCTGCGCAGCAAATATCGGGGTAGCAAATGTCCTAAGTTTGGTTCTGGGTAGGAAGTTTACTACAACCGTAACAAGATTGTAAATCTTGAAAAGTTCGACTTTAATTGTACTCATTCCTCTGCTACTTTAACTTCCAAACGTAATCAACTAGTGCTAGTTTTATCGACCTTCCACCGTTAGGACATCAGCAAAATTTACGCACTCTTACAAAAGAACTTCAGCAAAAGAACGTAAAAATTACGTATACACGTTTTACTACAGCGATGTAGTTAAAGAAGGCAAATTACATCTAACACGTATTCACTTGTGTCACTTACTTTTGCAGAGCAAGTTTGTACACACACAACAAATCAATACACACTGAGAATAGTGGATATACATGCGATCAGTGCGGATACCAATTTAATTTAAAGTCATCGTTAAAAGCTCACTTAAGACTTCACACGGGAGAGAAACCATATTCGTGTGAATTCTGCCATAAAGAATTTTCCCAGAAGAGCAATTATTCTGAGCACAGGAGAATTCATACAGGGGAGCGCCCATATAAATGTGACACTACTAACTGTGATAAAGCGTTTACAACTGCCTCGCAGTTGCGAAATCACAAAATGTAAGTTTTGGGTAGTAGCACTGATTACTTTATTTCTCAGATAGTCACAACTATTTTAAAATATTTGTTTCGATCGAAGACTAAACTGTATAATTTGCTGTTATATTACAGAACTCACACTGGAACGAAGCAGTATTTGTGCTCCATTTGTGGGCGTGGATTTACTCACGGAGAAAATTTTAAATATCACATGCGAAGACATAATGGTGAGAAACCTATTGAGTGTCCTATCTGTTTGAAACCTTTTACAGAGCCTTGCTCACTGAAAAAGCATTGGCGGTTGCATACCGGAGAAAAACCTTATGCGTGTGAAATTTGCAACAAACTATTCTCAGATCCGTCTAACTACGCAAAACATAAGAAGGTGCACATTCATGAAGTTTCATCCAAGACTGTAGATTCTTTGGATCTGGACCCAAATCAGCACGTTGATTTGGTTTCGAGAGTGGAAGTGGAAGCTGAAAGTACTGCGACACCTCCGATTATGGAAGGGCCTGAGCACGTTGTAGAAGGTGATCTTATATTTCATTTTGTTACAGTAATTCATGAATAATAATTTCACATAGGAAGCCTCGCACAGATCGAATTGTTCATGTGGTACCTTTTCATTGCGATTTTATGTTCTCCAAGGGCTAAAAATGACTACTATCAACAATACGGTACACATGTTGTCTCCTGTCACCGTATAGCACAAAAATAATCTTTCTCAACAACGATAAATATTTCCAAAGCCGACTTTTACTATTCGGACGGTTTCACACATCTACTAATTTTACGACTTACAGTTATACGACATCATCTTACAGCATTTTAAAACAGTGTTACAATGTTAGTTATGTTAGTCTACGCATGAGACTCACGTTTATGGTAATTTATACTACATTAAATGTAAGCTTCTTTCGTTTTTGTAAAGAAAATCTGTAAAATTAAATGCCCGCAAGGATAGGTACTATAGGTATCTAATTATAAGCCCCAGACCCGACGACTAGCGTAATGACTACTGGGCTGAGCTCATACTTAGAATGCGTAGTGTGTACGTTTACGTTAATTAACGAATAGCTGAGAAATGACGGACCAAAAAAAATGAAAAATCAACCAACTAAACTATGCAGAGTGCTATAACTAATAAATAGTCTGATCAGCCTCACAATAATCGTACTAGTTAGTGGAAAGCCATATTTGAAACGTTCTTGGAACTTCCCTCATAACGTGAACTTCACCCCCCCCCCCCTATTACTTCAATTTCATTTGAGAGCATTTATAATTTCAGCTTTCAAGAGCTTTTCACTTTAGCGTCATTTTTTTCAAGTTTCAGCTGCTGAACTACAAGTGAATTTTTAAACGAAAAGTGAGTATTGTAATAATCAAGTGGAAATAGATGCTTTTCAAAAATATATCTTTTACGTGTTCGAATTTGATAGATACATTGAAATGGAGTGTAAAAATGTTAAGAGTTGGTCCACTTAACTGCTAATTGCGAAAAACATGAAATTGTTTGTAACCCAAAACTATTCAGCACATCTAAATCGCATTTGTGAGCGTTTAGAAGTTTTTTGATCAAGATCAGTTCAAAAGTACGACCTGTAGCGAACAAGATACATAAGGTGGACAGACAGACAGCCACAAAGACGGGCGGACAAACCCATTTCATTAGATGCTCAAGTTCAGTTAAAATATTTTACAAACAGTTAAAATATCAAGATCCAAAAATGATTATGTAAATATTAGTTAGCTTACCTCACCAAACAGTAATTAGCTCGTGCTTGTAAACAATATTGTTCTAATGATTTTTGCATACGCATATAAAACTAGGCTCAGCGCTCATCGGCTAATCTACTCTTCCTGCACCACTCCCTCCCCCCTCCCCCCAACGTATCCAATCCCCTCCCCCCTCCCCCCTTGGGTGGTTGCCCACGTGCAGGGTGAAGAGGGCGAGCGGGAATAGCGGGCGCTCGCTACTTTCATCAGATCCCAATGGAGACCTTTTCGGTGCGACATCTGCAAAGGTGGTGTTCCTAACGATGAGCTTTATCTGCATTTGTGCGAATACTTGTGGCGACGTTAAATGCGGCGCACAGGGGACGACGTCTCTTACATGTTATACCTATACTTCCACTAAATCTTATGTCCTTCACCTATATACCTTATGGGAAATAAATGTCTTTTTTGCGCCTTACTATTAGCATCGAAAAGGAGCGTGCACAAATGATCTCATACTATCCCACTTACGAGTTATTCTGTATCAGGCAAGGGGGTCTATGGGGGGACAGAGCACTCCTAGTAGGAATTTGTACGTACTGCCCCATAAAGCAGCGTGCACAAATAATCTCATACTATCCCACTAACGAGTTATACTGTTTTCGGCAGGGGGGTCTTGGGGGGGGGGGGCGCACCCCCCAGTAGGAATTTTTACGTACTGCCCACTGTCTACTTTACTTGCTCCATACCATGCATTGCTTTACGGGTTGGAGCAGAACTTATTCTTTCCGCCCTAATCCTTGCCCTATACCCAAAAACCTTATCTTTCCCCCGCTCCCACAAGATTGTAAGTAACTACTAAATCTGCTCCAACACTATATTTCTATTATACATTGGAGCAGGAAGTGTAATACAGTAATAACTACGTTGGAGCAGAAAGAGTAGAATCCCCTCAGCATCTAAAACTCGTAGTGTGTACAGAGTTATTTGTCGCGACACGTGTAATGCAAAGTGTGCTCACATATGGAATTTTAGAATGTATCACTCCCCCCCCCCCCACCCCAAAAAAAATCAGATGAACGCAGGTCAAACCGCAAGCCTGCCCGTAGAGCGCGAGAACGCCACTAACTGAGACACCGACGCCTTACCCAACATATCCAATGAGATAAGACACCTCCAAGATGTTTTTTTAGATGCTGAGCATTAGCTGCATCTAATGAAATGGTTTTGTCTGTCCGTCTGTCCCCCTTTTTAGATGCTGGGCTTAAGCATCTAATAAATTGGTCAAGTCCGCCCGTCCGTCTGTCTGTCCGACGCTACAGGTCAAACCATTTAAGCGATTTTTTTCAAACTTTTTTTATACAACCACAAATGCGACTGGACTTGTCTGTATTGTTTTTAGATGCTGAGCGTTAGCATCTATTGTAATGGTCATGTCTGTCTGTCTGTCTGTCTGTCTGTCTGTCGATGTGTCTCTTTTTGTCGTGCTCCACAGGTCACAGTTTTCAACTGAGCTTTCTCAAACAACTTTTTAATTAACGATTGCAAATAGAAAAACGATAGAAAAGAACCCTATTGTTTTTCAGGTTGATTGGACTAACCAGTTTTTCACAATTAACGGTTTATTGAACTCATATCAAATGCATTAAAAGGATACAAACAAAAACCAGTAAAACTACATAGCGTACATACGTATTTACTATTTACAGACATAGCTGGTGAAACTTCGTTTCGCGCGCCACTTACATATGCACAAATACAAGTACATCTTACAGTTGTTACCAACAAAACCGAAGGTAACTACATTAGTGTGTTACACTAAACATCCTGAGGGGCGAAGGGAAAGGGGGAAGAAGAAGTAAAGTTGGTGGCAGTTGTAATAAATGACGTTATCAAAATTATAATTCTCTTGGGATAGTACTTTAACATTAGATTTTTAAAATTTTGTGCCGTCAAAACCCTCCTCGACCCATTGACCTGATTCATCATTTATTTATAGGATGTGCCTTCCTTATTTCTCGATTTGTAGTCGATCGTCGTCAGTTGTTTTTATTTTTTTACATTTTAATTTTAAATCATATTGATATTTAAATTAAACTGAATTGTATGCCAATTCTGATTCCAAAATTAAAGTTTCGTGTTAATTACGCATCTATTTAAATATTTATTAGATGCTGAGCTCAAGTATCTGTGGGCATGGTCGTGTCCATCTGTCTGCCTGTCATGCTTCTGAGGTTACAATTTTTAACTGATTTTCATCAAACAACTTATACACGACTACGAATGCAAGGGCAAAGTCCTGTATTGCTTTTCAGGTTGATTGAACTAACTAGTTTTTAGATGCTGAGCTTTAGCTCATTGAGCATCTAATAAGATGGATTTGTCCGTCCCCCAAATGTCTGTTCGCTTTCATTGTCGTACGCCACAGGTCGCAATTCTTAATCTTTTTCTTCCGAACAACTTTTGAACGCTTCCAGATGCGATGTAGATGAGCTGTATAGTTTTTGGTTATGATCCATGCAGTAAGTTGTTTCCAAATACCTCAAGTATGTGGACCAACTCCCAAAAAAATTTCAATTTTTGTCTACTTTATGTGTGCTTGTCTTTTCCACCTCTTTGTCGTATGCTACAGGTCGCATTTCAAAACCGACTTAAGTGGAACAAATTTTATTCGACTCTAAATGCGATGTATTTGTGCTGTATAGTTTTTGGTGACAATTGGTCAAGTTGCTCCATCCGTAATAATCAGCGGAACGGAACAAGAATCAGAATTTCTCATTTTTTTTGTGACTAAAAACGGTTACTGTATGCTTTCTTTAAGTACATACTAAAAGTATGTATGTATGTAGTGGTATTGTACTCTCAGGCAGCTGCCTATGTACACCACGAATTTACTGTAGCCCAGACAGCTCTAGAGACACACCATTAGAAGGAAGAGTCCTCGCGATGGTTAGCTTCCTAGATGTGCTCATGTGAGACTGCTGTCAGTAATTTTCTTATACTATGCTTAATTGCTAAGCTTAACTATGGATTGTGACGTGTTACCTGTCGACCTCTTGTGCAGCAGTGGATTAAATTGGACTTCTCCATGTTCACTCTTTTGGCGTTCAATCTGTGTAGTTCCACTCACGCAGATGAAGCGCCAACGACATCTACGAGAATTATAATCACTCCTGCTTACCATTCTAATTATGGCAGAAACATTCCAATGAGACATGCTTCGAGTCCCGTGCTTAGGCAATGGGAATAGGAAGAAGATAGGGAGTAAACGGGAAACAAGGCAGGCAGCCGACAGCGGAGGAGAGAGATAGTACTATGGAGCAGCGTCAACCCATGACTTGCGAATCACATAGTACTACCACTACTCACCCACACGCCAACCATCAGCCACGCACCCCTCCACCGCCACCCTCCCCCCACTCCCATGCCAGCACTGGGGAAGACATAGCTGGATGCTCCACCGTGAGACTCGTGTTAGAAAAGCTCGTACAGTAAAATCCGACTATAAGGGACGCCGCCGGACCAAAGAAATCGGTCCCTTATAGCCGGATTCCCTTTTAACCGTTTAAGGGATTTCCCTTATAAGTGGACACAACAAATTATTTTAATTTGAAATTTTTATTTTTAGTCAAAACGTGGTCAAGGCATGTACACTGTTGTTCAATAGATACAAATTATTTAGATTATTTAAAATAGTCAGTTAATGTAGATTGTTTCGTGTCTTTGTTTGTCTGGTTCTGACGAGCACGTACAGCACGTATCCAACTATAAGGGATCCGGATGAAAGGGAAATCCGGCTTAAAGGGACTGATTTAAAATATTTGGTTGGCCAGCCTATGTTTCCATGTTAAAAATATTCGGATTTAAGGGAACCGATATAAGGGAAAATCCGGGTAAAAGGGACTAATTTTAGACCATTTTTTGGTATTTTAGTCCACTTATAAGGGATTTTTTAATAAAAATGTTAAAATTTAATAATAGGACTGAACCGACAGAAGCCACGAGCCTTTAAAAATGTCAAATCCTTTCCTGTTCACTACAGCAACAGTCAAAAGGCATGGATGACCAACATCATATGGGTTGATTGAACACCAGTCATCCGAAGAGGATTCCGAAGAAGAAAATACAGAGGACGAACCTGTGACAATTGCCAGTGCTGAAGAAGTTTGAGAAATGCAGGAAAGGACTTGACATTTTTAAAGGCTCGTGGCTTCTGTCGGTTCAGTCCTATTATTAAATTTTAACATTTTTATTAAAAAATCCCTTATAAGTGGACTAAAATACCAAAAAATGGTCTAAAATTAGTCCCTTTTACCCGGATTTTCCCTTATATCGGTTCCCTTAAATCCGAATATTTTTAACATGGAAACATAGGCTGGCCAACCAAATATTTTAAATCAGTCCCTTTAAGCCGGATTTCCCTTTCATCCGGATCCCTTATAGTCGGATTTTACTGTATATATATGTAAACATATATTTTTCACTCATTGTCTTCCGTATCTCTTGTAAGCCGTTCACCACGAGACCACGAAGTACTCCATTACATACTAAAAGTGTACCTGCAGGGTGCTTCATATATTTTAAAATAACTCAGGAATGCTGCCAAAATTTTCAAGTTTGTCTCGATTCGTATGAGTTTACCAGACATTATGATGCACCCTGCACTCCTTCCTCAACATACCTAGAGAACAAAGACCAAGTCCAACCTTCTATATTTCAAGGCCTATAGGTAGGTACCTTACAGTAACGTATGCATGGCTTTAGCTATGTAGGACCTCAGGGACTTCAGCAATGGTCCCTGAATGATGTTCCGCCAAATTATCATTTATTTACGACTGCCCCACTAAGAAGTAGAAATTTAACACAACTTCAACGGACACATTTAATACGGAGTGTCACCCAACCAGCACTAACACTAACGCTGACATCGTACAGGACGATCCCCACAGTGTTACTCATTTAATATAACTAGAAGTAAGGCCCGTTGCCAGCAACGGATTTGTGTTGTAAGGGCTATCTGGGTTTATGGAACTGTGCACTTTATTTTAAATTTTGTTCCACAGACCGAGACAGCCCTTATAACACAAACCCATTGCTGGCAACGGGCCATACTTCTAGTTATTGTATATACCTACTAATATTCATATTTACGGTCAGTTTTCAATACTAGGGGGTGCTGCGGCTCCCAGACCCCCCCTCCCCCCGCTAACATCATTTCATAATATATAATCCTTTTGAAAACTTATTTAGTGAATGTGGCTTGTCTGTGTGGCTGTTACATCATATCCTTGCCTCTTTTAATCATAAGTCTGTAATATGGAGCTTCCTGGACCCCCCCCCCTCTCTCCCCCCGGTAACGTCACCTATTAATATTTAACCATGCTTGTCTTGCTGGCTGTTACATCTTACACTACGGGAGCCCATTTGCCTTTAGCTATAGGCTTCAATATGTAGTGGGGAACAGTTTTTAGCTGTGTACATTTCAAAGTTAAAAGTTAACACTGTTAGATTATAATTTATAAAAGAACATGCCTACTACCACTACGTATTTCACAAGCTAATAATTCACGATTAACACGATACTGTTATTAGTAGATATGTTCTTTATACATTCTGATATGAAACTATACTAATTACTACTGATTTGGACATGTTCTAAAATATGTCAAATTAAGATGGAAAATCAGGAGTAATGAATTCAAGATCACAAATTTAGACACATCCTTACTACTAATTTAAAAAAATAAAATATTAATTTGAACTTTTAGTTTTGTAGACATTAGACATCAATGTGTGGTTGGAGTGAGTGGTTCAGAAAAAAATCAAAGTGAAAGATGGCAATTAATATTGAATTCTGATTGTTTTTTAAAAATTTTTTGTCAACTTGTGACTTGTTAATGTAAAAAATAAGCCGTCAAAGCTTACTGTGAATGTCGGCAGAGGGTACACAGTCAGTGTCCAGTGTGAGATTGCAGTGTCAGAATGAGTGAAAGGCAATCAATAATTATAACTTGCTGTTTACTGCTTCATCATCCATCAATCCAACACTGTCTACTTATTATTATTATTATTCTGGGTTTTTATTATTCTTTCGTTAAAAACAAATTATTACACTAAGTACATACGCAAAAATGACACACATAATATGTATAATCATCCTCGAAAATAGTACATGTATTAGATAGAGAATTTTGCTTAGTTTCTACTTAACCTAATACAGTAACAAAACAGTACATAATTTTCTTAAAGAAATATGAAGAAGCCCCTGCAGCATATATCAAGCGCTGGGATGACAGAATTAACAAATTGAATCATTTGATTCTTGACTGTGTTACTAGTAATTGATATCCTATAATTTAGAGTTTTTAGCAAAACCTTATTTGTAATCGTACAGCCAAATTTATGTCTTGGAAGGAAAAAAAACCTTAATATGTAAGGAAAAAAGTTGGTTTAATTAAGTATATATAGAAACCCGTTTATTACATGTATAACTATGCTGCACTAGTGAATTAAATCAGTTTTGTTACCCCAGACTGAAGTCAACTGGGTGAGGGATTTTGGGCACCCATACTGTCCTCCAAATATCACGAAAATTAAGAGCACAGTTAGACATTTACAACGTTACAGCCAGGGTTATCAAAAATGTTCACTAGTATGCCCATAAGTGAGTGTAGGTTACGTGCACTGGAGTATGTATAAATTATGGTTGAATGAGGTGTATTACTTACTAGAAATTAACTTTCAAATTAAATATGATTGGAATTATTATTTATACTTTATACGGTATAATGCACTACACTGACGGAGACGATTGTTGGATATTATTGTAGGTATAGGTTGGTTTTAGTTGTAGACGTAGGTGACTGCTGGCGGCTGTAATTTGAGGCTGAGATTGAGAGTCTGAAAGTCCAATTTTGATTTGAATTTTGATTTCGCGGTGCGCCATGCGCAGAGGGTCCCCTTTACCATGCTGCTAACAGTGGACGAGGAAAATGGTTTTATGAGTAATTTTACTTATATTTTATAATTTATAAAATGGATAATTATGGATGAAATTTAGTAAAATTGTAACTTTAAGTAATGCTAGTACAGACAGAAAAACACAGGGATTACAACGGTGTAATGTATAGTACCTAATTATAGCTAAATTACACTTAATTTTGTGAAATTATCAGACCTTAAAAGTAACACGCCCTACACTCAGGGCACACAAGAGAACTGAACTGTTGCCATTGGTTGTGTGCTGTAAGGGTCAACTTTGTTGTTGATAATAATTTGTAGATTATCAGCAACAAAATATTTTTTTGTTTCTTAACTTTAATAACATTATTTTTTTGTCAACTTCTGGCTTCTGAATATTATTATTTTGTCAGTGGTCAGTGCATCACTTTACCATAGTTAATACTGACAGTGTGAAAAATACTTTTTATTATAACTACTGTAATTAACCACTCAGTCTAACACTGCAGTCACACTGCTCACTTCGCTATCCACTGTTACCATAGTTTGACTATCAATCGGGAGTTTCATTGTTCATAGTTGTTGTTGATAATAATTTGTAGATTATCAGCAACAAAATAATTTTCTTTCGTTACTCCACTTTACTTTTTTATTATTTTGTTTTTTAATAATTTCTGGATTAAGGAATGATAATAATAAAATTATTGCCGATAAACAGTGCAATGCTTTACTATAGTCAACATTGATTTTGAAGGAAAGTATTTTTTAAAACTCGTAAACAAATCAAAATCGACGCTGTCGTTGATCCTTAGCCAATCAGGTACGTGACGGTTCCCCGACATTAGACATAGACATTAGTCACCTTAGGGACGATACATCTATTATGTCTTAAGTAAGTAAGTAAGTAAGGGCTTTATTGTCATATTTCACACAGCGAATAAATACACTGATTTTCGGGAACAGACATTTATAATATTTATCTAAGACTACTTCAGTAAAGTTATTATAGTTAAATATAAATATTATTACGATTGTTAATAAGCCATTTGCTTAACTCAAATTGAAAGTTCTTTAGATTGTTTTGTTTATGAATACTCACAGGTAATGCATTCCAAATAGATACAGCTCTATACTGATAAAAAGTATGGTAGAACGATGATTTCCGTAAAACATGAAGCTTAAAATTATTTCTGAGTGATCTTTCTCTAGTGTCCAACACTTCCGAAATACAATCAAGTTTCTCATTTTGCCTAATAAGAGTACGCGTGGATGACAATGTAACATATATAATTCGTTCAGAAATAGTTAACAAACTATGCATCTCATACAACTTACATAAGTCAACATTGACCCCTATATGTTGCTTAGGGAACCCAAGCTGCCTGTTTGCCATCGTATTAAAATAGTAACCCTTTAAAAGTATACACTTGAGATAGTGGTCAAGAGTACTCTGGCATTTATCAAGCAATAGCTTAGGTGCACTAGCCAAGATAGGAAGACCATAGTCAATATGGGAATAAACTAGCGATTTAAATACAGTGCACAAAAGTCTAGTGTCTATAAACCTTTTATACTTCACAAGTCGAGCACATTTAAAAGCAACTTTTTGTATAACATAAATACAATGAAAGTCAAATTTTAAATTACAGTCAAATATAATCCCCAAATATTTAAATGAGGAGACTTTACTAATATTATTATCATTACCAGAAATAGTATCAAATCCACATTGACGCTTTGTCCTATTATTATAAAAATCCATAAACCGTTTTCTCTTTTTGTACAATTCATCAGCATGGACGAACATTCGAACACATGGACGTATCTATACTACTTAAGCATACCAAACCAATCACCTACTCCTGTGTATATCGACCCCCTCATACAAAAGTTTCTGACTTCCTAACTGCCATTCCTAATTATTTAAATTTCCTTATTGATATCAACCCCGAAAGTTATATTCTTGGTGACTTTAATGTTGATCTTCTAAGCGATACTAAATTCTTAGCTTTTATCCATGGATTCCAAGATCTTAATTACTCCCAAATAATTAAAGAACATACAAGAATATCGCTTAGCCATAGCTCCTTGCTAGATCACATATATGCCAACACTACTACACACATTAAAGACTCAGGTGTATTAAGAACTGGGCTTAGCGACCATGACCTTATTTTTGTTATCCGTAAGAAATACCTTCCTCGCCTTGCCCCCAAGACAATTGAAACCCGCAACTACAAACACTTTGACATAAAAAAGTTTAATGCAGACATCAACACGGTACCCTGGGGCATAGTAGACACAGCTGAAACACCGAACGAAATGTTAGACATAATTAATACTCTTACTCTTCAAGTTCTTGATTTACATGCCCCTATAGTCAGACGCTCCATCAAACCCATTAAGTCTCCCTGGATAACGTCAAATATTAAAAACTGCATTAATTATCGAAACAAACTCAAAAAACTATTTGTTAAAACCCGCGACCCCCTTATCTGGACGCAATATAAAAAACAAAGGAACCTGACGAACTCAACTATCTGTAAGACAAAAAAAGACTATTATTTAAATGAATTTAACCAAGCCCGTGACTCAACTAAAGTATGGAAAGTTTACCATGAACTGACAAATAAGCAATGTAGCTCTACCATACTTACCAATTTAACACACAACGATAAAGTAATAACTGAACCTAGTCAAATAGCGGAACTGATGGCATCAGCTTTTACACATGGACATGACGACGAATCAGTCGTGATAAATGAATTCCTAGAAACTATACCCAAGGATAGCAATATTAAGGAATTCAGTGTTCTTGACGTCAATGAAGCCATTCAACGCACAAAGTCTAATTGTTCTAACGGCTTTAAAGTTATTCCCCCTAAAATAATTAAATTAAATAATGACGCTTTATCTATTCAAATAACCAAGCTTTTAAACCTAATTACCACCACAGGTTTATTTCCAGACGACTGGAAGGTAGCTATCCTAACTCCAATTCTAAAACCTAGAATGAAAAATAATATAGCTACATCTTATTGTCCTATCTCAATTTTAGCATTTCTTTCTAAGGCGTATGAATACCTTCTATCTCTTGAACTGCGCTCGTATATAAATAGAGCACTTACGACTCAACAATATGGCTTTAGAAAAGGACTTTCTACGTCACTCGCCCTTGTAGACTTTACCCACAATGTATACAGGCATCTGGACAAGAGTATGTATGTTGCATCTCTGTTCATAGACTTTCGTAAATTCTTCGACAAACTAAAATACTTACATCTACTTAAAAAACTACACAGTCAGTTCAAACTACCGACATACATAATCTATATAATTGGAAACTACTTGATAGGAAAATAATATGCAGTTAAAATTAATAGTGTACTGTCTTCCTATTTTGACTCTTTAGGTGGGGCCCCTCAGGGGTCGACTCTAGGGCCTGACTTATTCAATGCCTATATAAACGACATAGCGGACGTTCTAAACCCAATAAGTGACTCTGCACTCTACGCAGATGACGTAGGCAGTACTGTAGCTGACCCTGAGTTAGCAAATACTAACATAAAAATTAAAAACTGCATTCTAGCAATTAACAAATGGTCCCAACAGAACTACATAGAGCTTAATTCTGAAAAAACTAAATATATGTATTTTAAATTAAAATGGTCAAAACTAAATATTAATAATGCCCCTAGCGAGCTTGAAATTGACAACACTATAATAAAGCGAGTAAAAACATTCAAATATCTAGGTGTAACCTTAGATGAGCAACTCACTTTTAATGAGCATAAGCATATAGTAAACAAAACCATAACATCAAGATTATTGAACCTTACTCGCTTTAAAAGATGCATAACAAAAACCTCACTAAAAATAATATATTCGTCTCTTATCAACTCTGTACTTGAATATGGACTTCCTATTATTAGCACTGATAAAAATGTCTATACATGGATTGAATGCAAAATTATTAAATTTCTTGAAATGTTTAGCCTGTCAATAACTGACATGTACAATGACTTAGGAATAACAAACATACACCAGCTAATCTTATACTACACTGCATTATTAACGCGCACAATATATAAAAGTGGAATTGTAAACGAAAAAATCAAATCCTTGTTCTGTACCAACCAAAATCGTGTTGGATCTAGTAGACATTCAATGGACTTTAATATACCTACTTTTAAATATGTGCATACTAAAACTTCATTTCAGTACCGAGCTGTAAAATTATGGAATAAATTACCACTAAATATTAAACTATGTGAATCAACTAAAAAATTTAAATTACTAATGAAAAACCTGCTTGGAATGAAAATAAACAATTACGACTATTAGTATACTTATCTATATCACTGTCTAACTTTTGACCTTTTTCTTCACTCATGTATTTTCCTTTTTTCACCTAAATGGTACTCTACTATGAAGGATGTTACTCATTGGAAAACAGTGTAAACTTAACTGGAATAACAATAAAGCAATTACAATTACATGGAGTTTTCTAAACACCACGTATTAACATTGTAAGTTACATTTCCAAGGCTTACCTTGAGCAGGTCTTGAGTCCGCTCAGCACAAAGCTGCCCTACGTCATCAGCATACAATGCCAGTGACTGAAGCATATCACAAATATCGTCAAAAAATAATATAAATAAAACAGGGCCCAATACACTGCCCTGTGGTACACCGACACTTAAATCATAAGGCTTATAAATAAAGGTACCTAACTTAACTCTAAACTTTTGACTAGAGAGGTAGCTACAGAGAATTCTAATTAGGTAGGAAGGTAAATTATATCTCGATTTCAATTTTTCCAGTAACTTTACATGAATGACAGAATCAAATGCCTTTTTGAGGTCAACAAACAGCACAGCAGTGAATATTTTAGCCTCAATTGCCTTAAATATCTGATCCGTTAAATGGACTAAGGCATGAAAAGTTGACTTGCCCCTCCTAAACCCAAATTAAAATTTAGATAGGAGTTTGTTGCTTTCAACAAAGCTCATTATTCTGTGGGATATAACAGCCTCAAAAAGTTTTGCTAGAAAAGGAAGAATTGAAATCGGCCGATATGATAATGAAGAGTGCTTATTAACATTAAGTTTCAAGATCGGAGTTACGACCGCCTCCTTCCAGTCATCTGGAAATTCCCCAGAATTGAGTGCATAATTAAACTGCTTCACAAGGACAGGGGCAAATGTATCCGAACATAACTTTATAATTTTAGGCGGAATATTTTTAAACCCAGCTGTAGAGCTGCCCTTTGTAGCTTTAACCAATTGAATAATCTCCTCTGCTGTGACAGGTAAGAAAACAGGATCAGGGTCAGTCTTTAATGACTTAGCAAATTCACTAATCTCAACATTATTTTTAGAATTACTTAGTACAAATGCACTTGCTAACGCATCACAAATATCGCTAGGAGTAGACAAGATACCTTGTTCTCCTGTAATTTCTGTTATTTTAGTGGTTTGAACATTGTCACCTATCAGCGATTTGAATGCACTCCACGATTCTTTTGAATCCTTACAATTATCAAATTTAGCTTTAAAATATTAGACTTTAGCTTTCCGGACTATATAGGTAACATAGTTCCTATGCTTTTTGTATCGAACCCAGTCATTTAAATTTTTATGTAACACAGCTACCTTCTTTAAATGGTTTTTTTCAATGAATGAGCTTCTTAATTACAGCCGTCAACCACTGCGCTGGTCTAGGCCTAATAGTACGACGGACAATTGGAAGTCGACGTTTAAGAATGCATTGAGTCAGAGATTCGAATACATACAGTTGTTCATTAACACTCTGAAAACTATCCATTATACAATATTGCGTCTTAACTATTTCAGATTCCAAATCTTTAACATTGAAATTACGATAGTTCCTAGTTTTAATTACAAGTGGTGCAATGAACTGTCTATTTTTCTTTCTAACAACATAAACAATATCATGGTCTGAAAGCCCACATTGTAAAACACTACTATCTTTTACATTTCGCAAACCACTAGCATATATATGATCAATCAGTGTTCTGGTTTTGAGTGTAACTCTTGTTGGAGTTTTGACTAACTGTTGCAAGTTCATACTAGCTGCACATTGTGCCAGCAATTTAGACTCAGCGTCACGCTGCAGTAAATCGACATTAAAATCACCAAGAATAAATAATTCCCCAGAAACATTGCATGCATAATTACAAACACTAAAGATATCTTTAAATAGTACATTATCCGAGTTTAAGTAGCCTGGAGATCTATATATAATAATAATAATTTATTCATTTTGTCGATTTGGCCTCAGCCCATACAACATTCATAGTTACAAGTGTGATTTTGCAGGATAGTTAATCCTTGGTTAATATACATAATATAATGTAATGTGTTTTGTCAGTTGGTAATAATGTGCGTTGGTTTGTTATTTCGTGTTGATCCTGTGAGAAAGCATGTTAGAAAAAATAATAAATAATATTGAGTGATAATAGTGTGATATTAGTGTGTTTCGATTATATTACAAAGTCATGATTTTTGTAGAAATAAAAAATGTTCTTAGTAGTTGATATTGAGATAAATACATGCGTACGAGATAATAGTGCAATTTATTTGTAGGTGCAGTCATTTTGTCGGTGGGTGTAGGGTTCATCCTTCTTCGGTGCATTCGTAGTAGAAATTCCGGATTCTAAGGGCTTCATCCCAGAAGTTGAAAAGTTGTTCAAATCCTCTTACATCGAAGTAGCAGCTGAACGTTTTCTGAATGATGTTCGTTCTGGTCGGGCTTGCACTTGTCAGTTCCTTGAGAAATTTAGTCCTAGGCGGTTTGTAGTGAGGGCAGTTTAGCATTATATGAAAGGTCCTCTTCTTCTCTCCCGCATAGGTCACAGCTAGATTGTTCTTCTCGCTTCCAGATCCTTTTCATACCATTGAGGTTGGTCGTCTTTCCTCTTAAAACAATTCTTGGCAGGCCACATCTAAGGTTTACCAGAAATTTCACCATGTTCCAGGCCAGACTTAGTTTAAAGTATTCTGATCTTAGGGCATGCGTCTTCAGCAGGTTGTAGTGCTTTAGTGTATTGCATCTCTGCATCTGTTCAACGTCCATGTTGATGCAGTTAAGTCGATATTTTTCGAGAATCCTATTATTGTTTCACTAGGTATTCACCACTTAGCTTCTCGAATTCCTCTAGAAGAGATGCATCAGTAAATATCTTTTTCACTTGTAGCATCCAGTTATATCTTGGGTCTTCTGCTTTGTTGTTCATTGCCTCCTCATAGCTGTTTTTGGCTATACTGTTTTTCTCTGCGTTCAACATCTTGACTAAGAATCTTAGTAGTGCTTTAAATAGCTGCATCTTAATGTTCTGCGCTCCTGTTTCCAATCGAAGGTAGTATCCAGGCGTTGAGTTGGATGTTCCTGTGAGTCTTCTGAGGAACATAGTTTGGAAGGTTACTAGTTCTTCCGTATAACGAAGTCCCCATATTGGCGCAGCATACATCAAGATGGAAGTGACTAGTGATTTGAATAGTCTGATGTGTATGTTAATGTCCGTGAGCTTTGCCCGATAAAATAGGTCAAAGAGCTTGGATTGCGCTATTCTGGCTTTACTAAAGAAATTGTCTTTTGCTTGGTTGAAAATGCCACTCTGCGTAAATGGGACGCCCAAATAGGTGTATTGGTTGACAATTTCCAGCGGTCTACTTTCCCACTTGAATGCAATTGATTTTGAGATTCTATTTCCTTTCTTGAAGATCATAATCTTTGTTTTGGATAAGTTGACTTTTAGGTCATGTGCTTTAAAGAAACAACTAAGTGTGTCGATTTGTTTTTGGAGGTCCAATTCATTAGATGCCAGAAGGATAATGTCATCGGCGTACAAAAGAATAAGTATTTCAAGGGTAAACATTTTAATTCCATTTATTTTGCTAGCCCGAAGTATTTCTGTTATTTTGTCAATGAATACTGTAAAGAGTGTGGGGGACAATGTTTCTCCTTGTAATACTCCTCCCATCACTTTAATCATGTCAGTATATCCTTCTTTACATCTGATTTTGGTTTTGGCTTGATCATAAAGTTCCTTGATCTTAGTGATAAAACAGTCGCTTAGTCCAGCTTCCTTAAGCCTTATCCACAACTTCTCTCTCTTGATAGAGTCGAAAGCCTGGCTCAGATCCACGAATAGGGCGAACAGTTTTCCTTTCTTTAGGAGGGCTGGTCTATTAAGCTGCTTCAGAATGCTTGAATATAGTGCAAATATGTGATCCGTACAACCTCTTCCTTTCCTGTAGGCTGCTTGATTTTCTGAAATAATGTCATTTGTTGAGCAGAAGAAGTTCAGTCTGTTCGACATAATGCAGGTATACAACTTGGTGATGGTGTTTATAAGAGCGATAGGTCTGTAATTGCTTGGTACTTCCGAGTCGCCTTTTTTAAAGATTGGTGCAGTTATAATCTCGACCCATTCGTTTGGAATCCTTTCGTCCTTAGCTGAGTTCAGCATTTGTAGTAGGTAATTATAAGTAGTGTTGTCAAGATTTTTCCATATCTCATTCGGGATTCCATCAGCTCCGGGTGATTTATTATTGGCTAGGCTTTTGGTTGCTTCCAAGAGTTCCATCATGTCTATCTCAGCATCTAATACGGCAGGGTCATACCCTGAGGTGATATCGCTTAATGCTGACATTTCCGTAACTTCAGTTTCTGTGGTTTCAAAGATTGTACGGAAGTGGGTATCCCACTGAGTCTTTGTTATGTCGTTGGGTTTGAAGTTGTATTTTTTGTCTCTAAGCATGTTCACCGCCTTCCAATAGCTTGTCGGGAGATCTATATATATTGGCAATAACTATAGGCTTAGTATTTGTTAGCTTAACACTTATTAACAGGACCTCAGTAGTAGTCTCAATATCAGTAACCAAATTTGAGTGAAAGCTACTTTTAACATACGTAACCAATCCCCCACCATGCCTATCTCTATCATTTCTATAAACACAGTAGTTTTCAATAGCAATCTCATTGTCATCTATGTTATTATTAACATATATGTTATATATGTGTGTTATATATGTTTATATGTGTTATTGTTAACCATGTCTCAGATACACACATTACATATACATTAAAATGAAACATGAGAATAGATAACTCATCCTTCTTCAAACGTAAGCTACAAATATTAGTATGCATAAGTACCATACTTTTGGGTAGGCATGTTATCTCAAATGAACTCAACAGAGGTTCATAGGAATTATTAGTAGGCAAGAAATAGGAATCATTATTATTATCAAGAAAACTCAAAACAGGGTCAATATCAGAAATAGTAAGCTGACTGGTACATAATGAGCATATCCAAGTGCTAGAAATAAAAAGGGATTTAAATTCTGAACTGGTTAGGCTAAGTTTTAAACAGTTTGTATTATGATATAAGGAATTAAATTTGATACATCTAATTGCAAGTTTTCTCGCAACAGCGTTACGACATATTTGACAAATTTCACCTATTTTTGAGATATACATTCTTATACCTATATGTCAAATAAAATAGATATTAATATACCTAATTATCACAAGTGACAAATAATTAAACAAAAAAAACGACAAATAAAGAAATAATTTAGTATGTATATGTGATGTACATACTGAAATAAACAAATTTGAGCAAAATAACTCAGCAATATGTCAGACTTTGCCGAAAGATGGGGGATAAAATCTAAAAATATGTAACCCGGGAGGACAGTACGGGATATTTGAACCCAGGGTGGATCTTAGGTACATCTGACGTGTTGCACCGAGCGGGATTTGAACCTGCATCATGCCGCTGAGAGACGGCGGTTCTCATCCCTTGGCCAGAGAGTTTGAGTTATAATTATCGATTTTCTTTCCTGGTACTTACTTTGCTTATCTAATTTTATTTTAGATGCAATTTAAAATGCGGTAGATATAATACAAATTAAAAATACATACCAGATCCAACAAAAACAAGCAGAATTAAAAATCAATTTAAAAGCACTAAATATTAACTAGGCAGAGCACTACAAAAACTACACTACGATCCAATCCAGGAAGGCTCCCAAGCACACCACAGGGATGGTCTCGCTGAGCAGATACTCCAGAAAGTAACTTCCAAAAATTTTTACGAAATGCAGTCAACGTTCTACTTCGCTAATTATTTTACGGGCATTAGTAACCCAGCACCATATCAGTTGGCTGGACTTCAACCCCAGCTGACAGTTTTACGGGTGTCAATCCAACCCAGTGCCGTATCACATTGAGGCCAGGCCAAGCCTCAGACCTTCAAAAAGGGGGGGAGGGGGTTCAAGGTGCCTATCCTTTTACATGTGCGTACATACCAAAAGGGGGGGGGGCGATGGAGGTTAAAAATTTCGGGTTTTTGAAGACGTAATAGATGTATCGTAACCCTTAATCAATTATTAGGTAGATGTGGAAAATCACAAAAGACATTACAGGACGAACATACTCTGCGCTCCAAAATTGATCATACACCCCCTGTTCTCAGATTTTGATGTAAATTAAAGTATCAAACTGCATTTTGATTGTTAAAGTCTATATACTATTGCGTGAAGAATTTAATTTTATTTTGATTTCCAAACATTTTTACGTCAAAATTTTGGATTTACATTTTTAAAATTAAAAAAAAATGAGGAAAACTCACGCTCCAAAATTGATCATACAAAAAACAAAATTTCAAGACCATTTTTCCAAGAATTTTTTCCCCCAGTATTTTAAGGTACAAAGGCAATTACTAACCTCTCTGAAGTTATTTAGTCACGGTTTCATCCATGTATCTTGTATTAGAGGTCATTTATAGGTCAAACTGTGCACCGTTTGATAACACGTGTTTATTTCACTTTTTTGAACATAGGCTTTCGTGTGACCTGGGTTTTGTGACCTTTGTCACCAAATTTAGACAGGTAATAGAAAGCAAGTAAATTAGACATATATCGGTCCACCTGTAACCTTCTCCTGTCATTCTTGTTGCTCCTATGATTTTACACATAGAAGTTTACAAAGAAACTCACCTTGTTAGCATAGGTACTTAGCTATGTGCGTCCGCAGGGATGGTCCGTAGTTGATGTCCCACAAATTATCACAAGTATACGGCTGCCCCACTCCTGTGTCAAAACGTTAAAACTACGTAAACGGCTACTATTAACATAGTGTAATCAATGCTTAAATAGTGCCACCACCACTATCCCTGACATCATTCAATTCAACTCTCGGGTGGTCTGCGAAATTTTCACTTATTCATTATGTACCCAATCCAATGCTGTTACTTTAATTCCGGGGTGGTCCTTAAAAGACGCTAACAAATTTTTTACTTATTTATTACATCCCCACTCCATGATTGATGATTGATTGATTGTAACAGTATAGCCGCCTGAAGACTAACGTCCATGACGACACTGTATTACTGTGCGCTGAATGTATTCTAGAGTAAACCATATGAATGGAGACTCGGTGAATGCACAGCTAGTAACGAAGGAAAGGAGATGGAAGAGAATAGAAAACCACCGAATTAGATAGTGCGGTTGTTAGAGCTTGCGATAATATTTAAAGTGTTTTAAAGTATTTGGGAAATTCCCAGGCTCAGTATTATTGGACAACCCCGCGACTGCGCCTGTGAGCATCACCCCTCAGACACAGATGTTCAGGGTCAGCTGATCCTGAACACTGCACCTCACGTAGTTACGTCAAGTATATCGACACAGCAGAAAGTGAGTGGAAGCTTGTAATGAGTAGGAGAGTATGGTCTGCTTAACTATATTGCAACTATACCTAAGTACGGAGAGACAGCTGTTGGTCTGCTAGACACACATTTAATACGACCGCCTATGTATCATACACATGTGAACGGCCCGTATACTGCTTCCCCTTAGTTGCTCACGAAAAGCTTGTTATTCCGTATAGGAATAGACAATGAGAACTCCCATAAACCACTGTGTGGAATTATGAGTATTCGAATAAATGATGGAAAATATGGAAAGAAATAAATTAGCCTCTTTCCTCGTCCACGCTATTCTGAGTTCTGGTTCTTTATTTCACTTCAATGCACTGAGGCTAGTATTTGTTATTGGTTGAGATCAATGATACAGTGAATGAATGTTAAAACAAAGAATTATATAGTATGTACTTGTATGTACTTGTGTGTGTGTGAGTTGGTGTGGATTGTGTGGAGTGTATGGTTTTATTGAGGTCAAAGCAATAAAACTTCTATCCGCTCCTCTTCGAGGAGATGGTGTGAGGATTGTCGCTGTAGAAAGGATAGGATGGGAGATTTTAAGTGAGCGACTAAATCACTGCTGTGACAAATAATATTTAAGAATATTATTTGTAGTGCTGAGGAAATATTCCTGTCTCAGCTTGTTAGTTTGTGTGTGTGTGTAGTATGCATTGTACTGCGTACATTGGTTGTGTACTATATATATATATATGTGTATGGGATGATATGTGTGTATATATATAGGGAATAATACCCTCCTCGGGGGGGCGCCTTTTAATGAAAAGACGCCCCTCCGCAAAAATTGTTAAGGTGTGAAGGTTTGTTTGTTTGGAAGGTTTGTGTTGTAATTGTTAAATCTCCATATAATCAGTTGGTAGGTGATTGTTAGGCTGTATGGTGAGGGGGAGATGTTCCATTAGTGGTTGTTGTGGGGGAATCAGATTAGATGGATGTGCAGGGTCATTTGGTAGGTACGCATCCTCCTGGGCGGCAGGTGAGTAGATGGTCCAGCTGCGAAAAATGATCCATCCAAGTAAAGCATAGATGCAGAGGAAGAACGATCCAATTGTAAGGGCAAGCCATTTGATAGGAATCCAGGTCGGTCTTGATAGTGCTTCTAGGGTAGAGTCCATAGTAGGCGGAGTCTCTATAATCCATTGTACGGATTTAAGTGTTGTAGGGAGGTCCTCTGTGGCATCGTATGACGTGGTTTGATTGTTGAATTGTCGGTGGCCAATGGTAAATGCTGCTCTCAATGGTAATGTGAAGACTAAATCCGGGCAGGGCCGAGTCTGATTGTTGTCCATGGTAATGTTGAGTGTGGCGCAGTAGACATAGAATTTCCCTTTGTAGATTTTCACTTGTAGAAGTGTCGGGTCAACATCATCAGTACGGTTATTGCAGACAGCATACTGATAAGCCAGGCGATTGGCATAGAATTCCAGCTGTGGTTGGCAGGGTAGATGTTGAAGAGAAATCAGGTTGTGTCCATGCAGAGTGTCCATGCGTGTATGATAGACGCATTTTTTGGAGGTGTCCAAAATTGCATGCAGCGGGCCAGTGTATTTAAGGGTGCATTGTTGGGTTGAATTGGTTTCCCATTTAAGTCTGAAAGGATCCGCGGTAAGTAGTACCAGGTGTGGGTTGATTATCGGAATTGTGAATTGTAGTTGGAGTGTGTCCAAGTCCTTGTCAGAAATGCAATAGTTGAAGATCGCTTGTTCGCGGGGGAAAATTTGATGTGGAAGTTCCAAGTGGAAGTAATCAAATAGTTTTCCAGTGCTGTGTCCATGAGTCCAGGATTGATTGATTGTGTGTAGAACATCATTGTAGTTCCATTTGTGATTGATAACTTCAGAGACGTTAAGTAGGTTGGGGTTTGCTGAGGAGTCATGCAAAGGAAGAAGTTCCTGTTGAAGCTGTTGCATTTTGGGCATGAATATTTGTCCATTTTTAGTAACTTTGTTGACAACGGAGGTCCGTTCTCTGAATCGAATATCCATGGTAGGCTCATAGGTTGTAATTGAATTGTAAGTTGTCATGGCGTAGAAGGCCATGTCAATACCAGGGCTTGTTTGTACAGACATAAAGGTTTGAGTGACTTTGTTGCGAATTATGTCATTAGGTGTATATAGGTATTGAGAGTAGAAGTCAATTGTAGGTGTGGTTGATTTGTTGACTCTAGTAGACGGGCAGATGGCTTGTAGAGGCTGAAGGAAAAGTCGATCATAGTTTTGTAGACATCGAGTGTGTAATTCATTCATCTGGGCCTCGTCATCGTCGTCAGTGACATCATAGACGAGAAGACTGCAAGGAGGTATAATCTCGATCTTGATGTTGAGTTCATTGTAGCCAATGCTTACGTTGAGATTTGTAGGAGTCCAAAGTACAGGGGATGTTTCGTCCATCCGATAGGTGCTGCCAACGCAGATTGAAGCGGCAAATATTAGGCAGGTGAGGACTCTCGCTAATGGGCTAGCAGTAGAATGATGGTCAGTGTGTGCGTATGGGTGATGCATGTGAGGAGTGGAGGATCGAAATTTTCGAATCTTTCCTAGCGGTTGGTAGATATGTGATGGTTTGACATCAACTTCAGTGTAGTTAGCATATCTAGCTTGAGCATCATTGTTTGTAGTAGTAGTATCCATCGGGTCAGTGTTTTCATCATGGATGAGTCGTTTAGTGGGCATGGCAACATTGGTTTGTGCTAGTTGTGCCTGATGGATTTTTCCCTCCTGATTCATGGAAGTCATCCCAAGTAGAAACATGAGCTTCTTCATCCTGGGTCCAGTCAGGGGTTTGGTAAATATGTCAGCGGCTAAGTCTTCAGTGCGGCGGTGCTGAATGACGAGCTGATTTGTTTCAATGAGGTCTTTGACCCAGAAGATTCTGGTGTCAACGTGCTTTGTACGATCATGGTGATTATCGAGGCTGTAAATTAGTTTCCAGCCGGATTCTGAGTCTGTGAACTGATAGATAGTGTCAGTCCATTCACGTAATCCCATGTCAGAAAGAAGATTATGTGACCAGATAGCTGTCTTGGCCATATTGTTAATTCCATAAACTTCTGCAATTGTGGTTGAATGAGCAACAAGGTTTTCTTGCTTGCTAGTCCAGATCCAAGCAGTTCCATTCAAGAGAACGCAACCACCCATGATGCTTCGGGCTCTTGGGGCACCCATTGCAAAGTTAGCATCAGATTGGACTTCCATGCTAAGGTTGAATTTTCCATGGTCGTTCCGATAGTAGCGGAGACATTGGTCCTTGGTTGAGATGAGGTAGCGAGCTACACGGAGAGCTGCTTCATAGTGTCCTGCATCCCACTTAGCAAAGTATTGTGTCAGCTTTTGTACAGCATGAGAGATATCTGGTCTGGATATTCTCGAGATGAAGAGTAAGGATCCAACTAGGCTTTGGTAGAGAAGGTCGTCTCGTTTTGTCCATTCACCTTCTCGTTCACCGTTGAAGTCTTTGTGCATCGGGGTTTTTTCTGTCTTGCAGCCTTTAAGGTTGAATTTAATTTCCAGTTCTTCAATCTTAGTGTGTTGACTAATTTGTATGTAGTCAGCGGTCCGTTTCAGATCCATGCCAAGAAAATGGGTAATTGCATGGGTCTCTGTAATTTTGAAACGGTCCTTGAGGGCCTGGGTAAGGTCATCCAGGTCTTTTTGATGTGTGGAAGTAGCTAGACTGTCGTCTACGTACCAACAAATGTAAGTCTTGTGGTCGCGTCCAGCTGTGTCTGTGTAACACTTGATGTAGAGGCATTTTTCGTAATCGCTCTGCCTATAGCCGATGGAGTCCATGAATTGTTTGACTTTTTTGTAGAAATTGCGGGGACTTTGACACAGTCCGTAGAGGGATTTTTTGAGAAGACACACCATGTCATTTCCTTGACGATAACCTTGGGGCTGGTGCATGTAAACCTCTTCTTCAAGTTCAGCATATAAAAAGGCAGTCTTTACATCAAATTGGCGTATGTATTTGTTGTTGAAACCTGCGTCAGCGAGCAGGAGGCGGAAAACTTCATATCTGGGGGTCGGTGCAAAGGTTTGCTTGTAGTCGACGCCGGGGGTTTGGAAGTTTCCACGAGCAACTAGTCGTGCTTTGAATCGGTCTTCGGCCATTTTGTGTCCATAAATCCACATAGAAGGTATGATTTGTCGATTCTCTGGTTTCGGGACGAGAGTCCACGTCTCATTGGCAAGGAGAGAGTTGTATTCAGAGTCCATGGCTTCCCTCCAGTAGTGGCGGTCAGGGGTCTTCATGGCTTGATTGTAATTTTGTGGAATTATGACTGGTCGTTTGTGAGTCCGATCTTGGTCATCAAGGCGTTCATATAAAGTATTTGCAAGTAGGGCCTTGACTGGTTCTTGTGGTATTGCGTGTGCATAGTGTAATACATAACCTACAAGTCGGGTGGACAAAGTGGTAGTACGACCCGCACGTGTAGTAACTTGTTGAATTTGTTCTCTTTGGAGCCGGTCATTGTCTGGGATCGGTGGATCTTCACTCATGACTACATCACCTTGTGTAATAGGAACGTCTGGGTTGGCGTCCTCTGGGGTTTCTTCTTGATGTGGAGCCCAAAGGGTACTGACGTCTGTGGGTGTAAGAGTAGTGCGAGCGGAACCTGGAGTAGTAGTGTCCATGGTTCTGTCCAAAGTGGTCTCAGCTTCGTCGTCATCATCATCATTGTCTGAGTATTCAAATAAGGAAGTATTGTTTGTCGAGTTTCCCTCCTGGCGAAGTCTTTCTTGAACCAGGGTGACGTTGTGTCTAGCGGGTGAGTCCGCAGTAGGAGTGCCTGTTTTGATGATAATGGGCTGAGGTATTGTTCGTTTTGGTGTCCGGTGGTCCCGAGTTGAAACTGGAGTGTTAGATACTTTAGGGGCCACTGGTGTAGAATTGGTTTGAGGTGTCCCTTGTTTAATAGAGGATCGAGTTCCCATGTGGATTTGTCTAGGTTGTGTCGTTTGTGGTGATCTCTGTGCTTGTTGCTGAAAGGGTACCAATTCATTTCCAGTTGTAGTGGTAGTTGTTGTTGTAAGTGGAGTAATGGCAGGTAAGTTGACAGGATGTGTCATAGAGGGCGCTGATGAATCGTCTTTGGGCAGAGGATTCGGAGTAGTAATTAAGTCACCTGCGTTGTTTCTTGGATTCGTTGTATATAGGCGAAGGTCTTCAATCCGGTCTCCACCATAAGTATGAGCATCAAAGAATTGGTCATCTCTGAATAAGTGTGATGGCGGGGGTTGAACCGGTATTCTGGAGTCAAAGAAATCCACATGGCGTGACCAAAAATGTGTCTTGGTCTTGGGATCATATAGTCTGACTTCCAGGCTGTGCTCTTTGTAGCCAACAAAGAGGCCTTCTCTTGTCTTGCCTTCCCACCAGTTGCGTTGATTGACTATTTTGGCGGAGGCTGGGCAGCCGAAAATGTGTAGATTGGACAGTATTGTAGGTTTCTTACACATCATTGTGAAAGGAGTTGTCTTTCGGTTGCCATGGCATACTCGATTATGAAGGTAGACTGCAGTGTCGACAGCATCTTCCCAGAATCTAGCTTGTAGATTGGCTTCGAGTAGGAGTGAGACTGCGGTTTCACGGATTGTTCGGACATCGCGCTCTAGTTTGCCATTTGATTGAGGGCAGTGCGGAGGAGTAATGAGGAAGCGAATGCCATTGTTGCTACACCATCGTTGAAGGTGGGCATTCTTGAATTCTCCGCCGCCATCAGTTTTGAAATATTTAACCTTGTTTCCACTGTTAGTTTCTATCCAAGCACAGAATTCTTGGATGACAGGTAGAATGGTCAATGCTTCCTTGTCCGAGTGAAAGGAGACTTTCCGGTAGTCAGAGTGATCGTCCTTCAGGAGCAGGAAGTAGCGATTGCGGTTGATTGAGGGAAATTTGGCATGTACTAAATCAGCGTGTATACACTCGCCTGTTTCATAGGTGTCTTGTGAGGATTGGCTGTGGAAGGGCTTCTTTGTGGCCTTGCTGCGGTTGCATATGATACAATCCTGGACATTTTCTAGAACGTTCCCATTTCCGAGTGTAGCTGCACCGTTTCTGAGGGTGTTTTGTAAGTAGCGATAGTTGATGTGTCCGAGTTTTTCATGCCATCTCTGGACACGTCCCAATGATAAGCCACGGGTCATCATGGCTACGGGTAATTGTTTGATAGGTTTGAAGAGCATAACTAGTTGACCAGAGCCGCCAGGCTCAGTGGATGTCATGCCTTTGAGTATCAGTGTTTTTTCCATGGTTGCGGGATTGAGGCGGTAGAATTCAATCTTCTCTTTGTTACCTTCAAATATAATATTCCCTTGGTTGACCATTTTAGTAACGGAAAAAAGATTTGCTGCATTTTTGAGATACCAGACATCTTGTAGTTCAAAAGGGTCCCATCTTGTTCCATTAAAGGCAGAGACTACTACAGAGCCATAGCCTTCCGCATAGATGATGGAGTTGTCTGCTATCCTTATTCCTCTGGGTCCTGTTGAGAAGGGTTTGTATGAGGAAAACCATTCCTTGCGACCGCATAAATGGATATTAGCGCCAGTGTCGCAGGGCCAGATAAAGTTGTCTCTGACTGCTTTGTATGCATATGGTTCTGAGTGTTTGATTGGTTCAATCCTCCAGTCATTGGGCAGGGAGGATGATGTGTCATTGGTGACAGGATGAAAATGATCATCGTCCGGTTGTTGCGTTGTAGGCCGGATATAATTGACGCTTGGTATGAACTGAGCCATGTGAGCTCGGTGTAGGCGGGAGGGTATTGGTCGTCCATCCGCATCTAATTGTACACCTGTACGGCGTGTACCATTAATATTTGCTGGTTTGTGAAAGTTGTATACGTGTTTATCGTCAATTTCGTCTTGTGTTTTCGGAGCGTCCGGGTCTTTTGGGGTTCTAGGTTCATAGTATGAGAGGATCCTAGCTCGGCGTCCGTACATTCGAATTTCTTCCATTGTGTTCGCCCTTTCTTTGATACTGAGTTGTGAGAGAAGATTAGCTCGACGTGATTGAAATAGTAGTGGTCTGTCACGTTTGGGGTTTTGGATTCCATATTCTTTGGTCAGAATCGTGGCAATTTCATCTTCTACTATCCAGTTGTGGATTTCAGGGTTGAACATACGAAATTCATATCTAGATTCATGTGCACCGTAGTGTGTCCCGTGTTCTTTCCTGTGGTATTCTTCAAATTCATTGAGGCGATAGAATTCACGGTAGTCTAGATCTATGAGAGGGTGAATGGCTGGGGTTTGAATTTTCGCCATTACTCTGTTAAAAATGGATTCGACTTCTTGGTTTGCAGCTTGAGTCGAAGTGTCGGTGTCTGAGTCCGATAAATCAGAAAGTTGAATGACTATTGAATTGTCTATCTCGTGAGAATTTGTATGCATTGTATGCGAGACATGCTTTGTCTGTGCGTTGTCGTCATTCAATCGTTGTCTTTTTGTATTGTGAGAGGGGTGGTTTGTATCCCTCCTGACCATAAATGCCCGGGCTTGAAAATCTGCCGGGGGTTCTTCGGTCGTAGGTTCAGGTAGCTGTGACTGACGGTCTCGATGAAAATGAAGTTCCCATTGGGAGTTGAGTTGCTCCGTGATTTCTTGCATTTGTCGCAAATTGGCTTTTATGGTAAACGGGTGAGTGTCACAGAATAAAGTGGCATGGCCTGTCTGTTCACATATTTCACAGGTTGAACCTGGGGTGCTGTGTTGTAGTTTGTATAGTATTCTTTTTGATTTTTTGTAGTCACTAAAACTGTTTTGTTTGACTGCTTGGGCCAGTTTTAGAGTTTCAGAGGTTTTCAGGGCTGCCATCTGTTGATTGTAGTGAGTAGCTTGTCGTTGGAGGCGGGCTTTGTCTTCGCAAGCAACTTGTTTAGTTTCCGAAGTAGTAGCTTCTGGACGGTCAGGGCATCGTCGAGCAACATGACCGAGTCCGGTGCATAGTGAGCACGGAATATTGTCACTGGTAAGTTTGTAATCTTCCCAATGCATCATTGCCTTTAGTGTGGAGCTTGTTGGCATCTCTCTTAATTCATATTCCAGCACTGGTTCTGACAGGGTATGGAATGGAAGATGATCTATGCTCCTTATACGTGGTGATTCACGTCCTCGAAAATAATCGGGATTAAGGACATCAGGTCCTGGACAAGCATTTGGTACGAAATCATATTTTGGACAGATTTCGCAGAGTGTAAGAGGGTCTATGAGGCCTTCGTCATCGCTGTCGAACCTCCTTGTTTCTGGAGGTGGTAGGGCTTCTGGATCATGCGGTTCCTCAGTGTCAGCCGGTAGGGTGCTTTGAGGGCGGTATTCCGCAGCAGTGTCCGCATGTGCTTCTTTGTCAGCTTTGTCTTGTAGTGCCTTTTCTAAGTAGTATTCAGCGATCCATTGTTGTATCTTGTCTTGTTGTTGGTCTACATATTGTGTCCGTTTCACTTTAGAAGAGCGAGTAGTGTAGACGCAGTTCCATACTACGTGACCTTTGTTGCCACAGTGTCCACAGAGGGAGTCGGGGGTTGTATTTGCTATGGAATCTGCTTGTACTTTGTCCATAATATATTTACCAAGAGGATTGTTGGCATATAGTTCTTGTCGTCTAGCTTCCACTGAGGATGTGTGTAGCGCTGGAGTTGCAGCGAAAATTTGTTTGAGTTGTGCTCTTCGTTCATCAGGTGGTAAGACATAATCAATTTTCACTTGAGCTAATGGGATGAGTGTGAATTGACGAGAGTCTGAGTCATAATGGACATTTGGCCTTTTGAGTAAATTCTTTTGTTCTCTGGGAGATAAGTGTTCCACTAAGGTAATATGGTACCCTTTAAGGTGAACTCCTGTTTTAGTCCCGCTGGGCCTTTGTGTTGTTTTCTTGGATTTGTTTTCCCAATAGGATTGTCTGTCTTTTTCAAGTCTTGAGGCTATTAACTCTTCACGATAGATTTCTTGAGACATATGGAAATCATAGACTTGATCAGCTTTAAGAGTGTCATGTCCATATTCATAGGCAAGGACAGTTTGGGTTATGTGCGTATCAATTAGCTGATAAGTATACATGTCTTTGAATTTGAAAGGATCCCCTGGTTTAATGCCATCTAGATCCATTGTAAGGACCGGGATATCCTCTTCATCTGCCAGGGAAAGTGTTTCCAATTGAGCAGCTTGGTTCATTTTTTCCATTAGTTTCGGAATTGAGGAGGGATCCGATTTGTAACGGTTGAGTGTGTCCCTCGCAATTTGTAAAATCTCATCGAGTCCTTGTGTGGGGACTTCTTGGGTTCCAGCCATCATGCGAACTTCATAGCCGGGTTCTTCGTTAATGAGAGTTTTGAGATTCTCGTACATTTTGATGCGATTTTCCAACTGTTTGATAGCATCCAGGCCGTCTGTGGGCACTTCCGGAGCTAATTTAAAATATGCGTGTCTCCCTTGATCTCGACCCAGGGTCTTCAAGTTGTCTTGAATTTGCTGCCTGAAGGCTTCTCTGCTAATTTCACCGGATAATTTCATTAAGGTGAGTTTGCCTTTTGAGGTTGTCGGTTTGTTGTCCCTGGTGGCGGGTTTTGTGGGCGTGGTCTTTACGGTTTTGGTTTGTATAGTTTCGGTTGGCCGCGCCTCGGTCTCGAGTTTTGTATTGGTTGTGGTAGTCTCGATTGTTGCTTTTTCCGAGGGGAGATTTTCAGGGTTTGTTGACTTTTGATTGTGATTTTCCACTTGTGGGTGGTCTGTATGAGCATGTTTTTGATTTACTGCCACGGTTGGACCGTCTGCAGAATCAATTGCATTTGGGCCTTTTGTGATTGGTTTTGTGGCGGCGAGATTGTGCACTATCTCGACCGTGACGTCTTCCTTTGGCACCAGAACCATGGCCTCGGGGGGGGGATTGCTGGGCGAAGAGTCTGTATGTTGTAATTGCTGTGGCTCTTGGGCGGCCATTTCTACTCCTTTGTCATGGGTTATGTCCGAATTAGGAGGTATAATTGTTGAGGGGTGACCGTTGGGGTCACTTTCACCATGATGGTATTCAGTTTGTAGTACTGGTACGGGATTAGTTGCCGTTTGAATTGTTGTGTTGGCGGTGAGTTTTTGTATGTCATCGACCGCGACCTCTTGCGGTGGCACCAGAATCAAGGCCTCGGAAGGGGGATTGCTGGGCGTAGGGTCCGATTGTAGGACTTCCTGTGGCTTTTGTGTGGCCATTGTGTTTGAATTGTTCTGAAAATGGAGTTGTGTGTCCATATTGTTTGTAGTGTCGAGAGGACGGTGATCAGCCGTCTCTGGTGACTTTGTGACAATTTGGGTCTTGTCATTTGATGTGATGATTGTTTTTGCGAGTCCTATATGAGGGCATGTTGTAGTGATTTTGTTGTGGACTGCAATTAGTTCCTTTGTGATTTGTTGCCAATCATCATTTTGAGTCGTTGAATTTGTATTGAGACTCGCCATTAGTGGGTGAAGACGGCTTTGGCAATCCTGGAGATGTGCCTGTAAAACGACCATTTCTTGAAGAATGTCTGTTATGCCTTTGAATTCCGGATCTTTTGTGAAATCTGCCATGTTGGGGTGTTTCCCTTGTGAGTTTTAATGGTAGAAATCCGGTTGAAAGTGATTGTATTGTAGTCCGGGGTGGTTCCCTTGTGAGTTGTAGTGGTAGAAATCCGGTTGAAAGTGATTGTATTGTAGATCGGGGTTGTTCCCTTGTGAGTTGTAGGGCGTGGTTGCAGCAATTATCCGAAGGATAAATCTCTGTGTATGTTGGGGGTGGTCCCTTGTGAGAACACAGATAATAATTTCTCTGGGAGAACCTTATTATTGTATTTGTGGGTTGTTGTCCAGTTGTAATTTTGTATTTGTGAAGTCGGGGTGTGTCCCTTGTGAGAATAAAGTCGATCGCAACGCCTCTGGGAGACAGTTACGACGGCTTGAGGGTGTGGTGCCCTCCTTAATATGAGCGAAAATAAAATCTCTGGGAGAAATTTATGATCGTCATGCAGGTGGTGGTTCCCTTGTGAGTGCTGCAAAAGAAAATGTCAGTCGTAAAACCTCTGGGAGGAATTTACTATGACTTGAGAGGTTTTGTGCTCTCAAAAATATGACAGAAAATAAACTCTCTGGGAGAAATCTATAATCGTCAAGTGGGGGAGGTTCCCTTGTGAGTTGTAATGGAATCCCTCCTCACGTCCGGTTTGTTGTATAATATGTAAAATCTCTGGGAGAAATTTACAATTATATTTCCTCTATTGTTTGTAAGAAAAGTGATATATTCTGGGAATAATATCAAATTTAAATAGCGTTTGTACTATTTGTGAGGATAGTCCGGATTGGAAAATAATAAAGAAAAAGCTGGGCTTTATTCTCAAAATTTCCAGATTGTTGTACGGATTTTAAGTGCCTCGCCAGGACTTAAAATTGTTAGAAATCCGTAGTTTGTTAATCCAGTTTGTTGGTTGAGATTGTGGTTGTGATTGTGGTCCGGTTCATCGGTTTTGACGGTTATTTGAACGGTCCAAGGCTTTACATTGTTTGCAGGGTAAAGCGAGTGCTGAAACGTGTTATTCCGTATAGGAATAGACAATGAGAACTCCCATAAACCACTGTGTGGAATTATGAGTATTCGAATAAATGATGGAAAATATGGAAAGAAATAAATTAGCCTCTTTCCTCGTCCACGCTATTCTGAGTTCTGGTTCTTTATTTCACTTCAATGCACTGAGGCTAGTATTTGTTATTGGTTGAGATCAATGATACAGTGAATGAATGTTAAAACAAAGAATTATATAGTATGTACTTGTATGTACTTGTGTGTGTGTGAGTTGGTGTGGATTGTGTGGAGTGTATGGTTTTATTGAGGTCAAAGCAATAAAACTTCTATCCGCTCCTCTTCGAGGAGATGGTGTGAGGATTGTCGCTGTAGAAAGGATAGGATGGGAGATTTTAAGTGAGCGACTAAATCACTGCTGTGACAAATAATATTTAAGAATATTATTTGTAGTGCTGAGGAAATATTCCTGTCTCAGCTTGTTAGTTTGTGTGTGTGTGTAGTATGCATTGTACTGCGTACATTGGTTGTGTACTATATATATATATATGTGTATGGGATGATATGTGTGTATATATATAGGGAATAATAAAGCTCTCAAGCCCCCCCTCCCCACCAAGCTCTTCCACAACACTAACTTCTGCGCAAGGAGACGTAAAAACGCTATCTGACTAAGGATTCTCTCATACGGATCAAAAAGAAACCGTCGAGATATCGAGGACAAAGACACAGCTCCTCTTGGCCACAAAGTCAGGCTCATCTCCACTCCATGCTATTACTTTAACTTCGGGTGGTCTATAAAAGAAGTCAACAAACTTTTTACCTATTTATTACATCCACACTTCCAAGCTAGCACGTTAACTCCAGGGTGGTTCATAAATGATGTAAACAGAAAACAGAATTATCACTTATTTAATATATCTTTACTCCTATGCCATCACTTAAACTCGGGAGGGGGATCCATAAATGATATCTACAAAATCATCACTTATTATGTACCCACTCTCATGCCATTACTTAACTTCTGAAGGTTCATAAATGATGTCAACAAAACTATAATTTGTCTGGCTGTCTTTCAGTCTGTCTGTCTTTCAGTCCGTAAGATGCACGCTCCAAGAGAAAATGTTAACTTTACGAATAGCCTTTAATTTACCATTAGGGATAGCCTTTGCTGTTTCGATGAAATACCGCAGCTCCATGGATCATCTTTAGCTTTACGCTAAAATAAGGTTCAACTCATTTGTTAAAGTCCAATTTCCCTATGAGATCAGCATCTACATCTGACCCACGGTCGCAAAATTCGGCGCGAAACGCCGGATTTTTTATTTAGTGAACCAAAACACTGTTATGGTTGTGCTTAGAGTATATTTACATGAATAAGGAAAAAATGAATTAACGTGTAAACTTGAAAACACGGTAAATATACTGTGTTGGTTTACAGGCACTTTAGTACGTTTATGGTGTATACTAGAATAAGGCCAGTTGCCAGCAACTGAATTTGTGTTGTATGGCCCGACTCGGTCTGTGGAACAAATTTTAAAAAAAAACTATGCGCAGTTCCACACACCGAGACGGCCCATACAACACAAACTCAGTTGCATGGCAGCTCGCCTTATTCTAGTTTTATTGTATTTGCCAGCTAAAATATTCA
The DNA here is from genome assembly GCA_949802685.1 of Dicyrtomina minuta. Lineage (NCBI taxonomy): Eukaryota > Metazoa > Arthropoda > Collembola > Symphypleona > Dicyrtomidae > Dicyrtomina > Dicyrtomina minuta. Next base: position 25,813,981 of record OX461810.1, read on the forward strand.
TATTTGCGGTCATTTCTCAATACCCCCCCCCCACTAACTTCCCCTAATTATATATAACATTTCAAAAAGCCATTGGTGGATGTGGCTTGTCTGCGTGGCTGTTACATTTTATCCTTGCTCCTTTTAGTTATGTCTTTTGGTAAGTAACGTGGAGCTTCCTGCGGGGCATTTTCCCCCTCCGCCCCCCCCCCCCTCCTCTAACGTTACCTATTAACATTTTATCACACTTGTCTTCGTGGCTGTTACATCTTACACTACGGGAGCTAGTTTATAATAGTAGATATGCCTTTTATAAATTCTGATCTTAAACTGCACTAATTACTGCTGATTTGGGATTTGGACATATTTTGAATTTCACATTATGTAAAATTAAGATCCAAAAATCATCAGTAATGAATTAAGAATCAGAACTACGGGAGCCAGTTTGTCTTTAGCCATAGACTTCGATAGGTAGTGGGGGACAGTTTCTAGCTGTGTACATACAGTTAAAAGTTAATAGTAAATACTTTCAGATCACAATTTATAAAGGAACATGCCTACTACGTATTTCACAAACTAATAATTCACTGTTAACTAAATACGGTTAATAGTAGATATGCACTTTATAAATTCTGATCTGAAACTATACTAATTACTACTGATTTGGGATTTGGACATGTTCTAAATTTCACATGTAACATTAAGATCCAAAAATTATCAGTGTAATGAATTAAGGCTCAGGGCTTATAAAGACACATTATACCTACTACACTATTACTTATTTAATAAAATAAAATAATGGTTTGAACATTTAGTTTGTATTTTATTAGCTGTGGACATCAATGTTTGGTTGGAGTGAATGGGTCAGAAAAAAATCAAAGTGAAAGATTGCAATCAATATTAATTACTTGTTTGTTCTGACTTTTGAGTATAAAAAATGAACCGCCAAATTGTTTACTCTGAATGTCGGCTTTATCAGGGTAAGAGTGAGAGACGTCAGAGTGAGTGAAAGGCAAGTAAAATAACTTGCTGTTATTACTGCTCCATCAATCCAACACTGTCTACTTTTACTGTTGTTGTAGTTTGACTGTAAGATTGTGAGTTTGATAGTTCAACTTTTGTTGATATTAATTTGTAGATTATCAGCAACAAATCGTTACTGTAGATGCAAAGTGGCCGTTCTCCAAACGCAGGTAAAAGTAAAGTGGCCGTTCTCCATCCTTTACTAAACGCAAAGTGGCCGGTCTCCAATCTTGTTCAAACAGGATCAAATTGGAGACCGGCCACTTTGCGTTTAGTAAAGGATGGAGAACGGCCACTTTACTTTTACCTGCGTTTGGAGAACGGCCACTTTGCATCTATAGTAACGAAATGCAACATACTTTTCTTTGTTTCTAACGTTAATAATTATTTTTTTGTCAACTTCTGAATTTGGAATACAAAAATCCATCGGTTGCTCTGAATGTCGGCGAATAAAGACTATGACCACAGTCAGCTTGCAATGTACTTCAGTACCAACTTTGCTTTCTGCTTTACTGTAGCAAAGCATTCGTAACTACTTACACTGACTCGTTACCCCACTTGGTGTTGCCATAGTAGTGTGACAGGATGGCTCAACTTCACTACCTATCTACATAATTTACCGGAATTTTTTGTTTATAATATCAGCAATAAAATATTGTTTTTTTTTCTCAACTTTTTTTTTATTTTTTTTCTCAACTTCTGACTTTTGAATATTATTATTATTTTGTCGCTGGTCAGTGCGATGCTTTACTATATCATCAATATCATGCTTTACTATAGTCACCACTGACAATGGAAAAGTTTTTTATTATTACTACATACTTTATTACTACTACTTCCATTGCCATCCACCACTTTTGACATAGACATTGCCTACATTCAAAATCAACATGACGGGACACGACTTACGCCTTACCATTAGTCATATTAGTAATTAGATATTAAAAATCAATCATGATTATGCCACGCGAAATTGCTGTTGGTGTAGTAAACAGAAAAATTATTTTTAAGTTGCGATACTTCAATCCAGCACTCCATGCGACTGTGGAGCTGGTTGCCATAGTCTTAGTAAATATTAAGAATCAATGACGATTATTCTATGCGAAATTGCTGGTGGTGTAGTGAACAGTAAAAATCATTATTATTAATTCAAGCAAGTGGAGCTACTTCCATTCCACCTATCACTCAGTGTGACTGTTGTCATAGTAGTACTCAACATAATTTAAAATAAAATAAAAATAAACAACGATGATGCTTCACTGCTTCAGCTTAGTGTCTTATATAAGAGATAACGAAGCAACTTTTGTTTCACTGGAATTTTGCACGATTTAAGAGTTTTTTATGTATTATATTTTTAGCGCAGATTTATAGAATTTAATATTGCTCAAATTCAAAAATGGTTATACTTATTTAAAAAAATAATGTAGAAAGCAAATGATTGAACTCGATTCCTTTAAAAAAATTTGAATTTGGTCGGACCAGGAAAATGTGGTCTGGTATGGTCCAAAAATATCTGGCCTAGTCCGAAATCCTCAGACCAGACCAGATTTTCCTGGTCCGGACCAGACCATTACGATCACTAACATTAACATCAATACATTGTGAACTTGTGAACTTCTTTACCAAACTTTTGTATTTGTTTATCGATTTTGTTTTGCTGTTATTTCCTATTTGTTAGTTCCTTACTTGTAATAATTGTCTGCTATCTATGAAACTTTTAGTATTTACTTAAAATTTCTTGTATTGTAAAATCTTGATGTTTGTTTCAATCATGCTTTCCTGAAAATATATCATTATTTCTACCTATTTTATTATATTACACGCGTACGGGTTATATATAACCCGGCGCTCGTTCGAGCGCCTGACGCTTATTGTATTGTTTGGACTGAATGCCCGAAGCTAATTTGCGACCCTTCGCTTATTCGAGGATTTACGGTGACAACATTATTTGAGTGTTCAAGAACAGCAGTGACGAACTTCCCAAAAATTGTGGTCATCGTGATGAACTCCCTAGCGCTAGCTCACATTCAACTTACGACTTTTAATAGTGTGGCTACTGTTTTAAATATTTCAGATCTTCATTTTATCATTTACTCCCTTGCTCACATACAGCTTATGACTTTTAATAGTGTTGCTACTGCTTTAAATATTTCAGAAGTTGGTGACTTTAATACGGATGAAGCCTACGTTCAAATTTTAAATCCTGAAAATCTAGCTACCCTGGATGGCGACACGCAGGAGGGTCAACAAGTTATCTACTTGTATCCTCACGATTTGTCTTATTACACAATTACTCTGTCGGACAACAATCCTGTGGAGGTATTTGAAAATTCATGCGTTGAGTTTTGCAGTGATAAAAATGAAAAAACAAAATGAAGTGAAATGTTTGACTTGAGAATGTCTACCTATAAGGTACGTCCCCATGAAGAAACTTTGCAGACTCTTGGAAGCTCAATTGCATTCGCAGCGATGGATGCCGATATAGCAGCGCAATATTTTAATTTGGAAACTGTATCGGATTCGTCTGTAAATATTCCTAGAGTTGCTGATACTACGGAAGGTGGAGCAACAATTTCCACTACCAGCAACAACACTACCATTGAAGGGGGTGGAGATTTTCTCGGCTCAAGAGTAATTATTGAACCATCGGTTTTAAGTACTGTGTGAAACCGCCTCGCTTGCCTGTCAACATCTAACTATACTTTGTATTCAGTACCGTTTGTTCTATTTATCATGTACCAAATTATTTGTCTTTTCTGTGCACATACTGTAGCAGGATTTTGAAGTAACTGCCCAAATCAGACATCATTTTGAAGCTTTTTGAAAATAAAGAAGTATAAAATTCCTTCAACATTGAAGATTCCATTAGCTGTTTTTGTCAGGAAAAATTAATGGAAGCATAATATTGCATATTAGTGGATTATCGGATTGCTAAATTTGCATAGTTTACATTTCGATTTAGTATTTGTTAGATTAATACGACTAAACGCACTTCAGCTAACAAATTTTGCATATTATTGAGAGCGGCAACGAATACATAGATTTTGTAGTTGGATACACACGTTTGTTTTACTGAAGTGATTTTGATACTGCGAGGAAAATGTCCTGGGTTACGAGTTGGGAGAAAAATGTCCGGTAGGAAATTGTTCGGAAGAAAAATGTCTATTTACCCCACGAGTGATAAAGACTCATGAGCGTATGTTCGCTGCTTTTACAATGTACTGACAAGGAAGGGTCAACACATGTGTGATTTTTAACTTAAGATCGTGTGTGTTAGATGGACCTATGGTAGTAAGCAAACGCCACACTAATCATTTTTTCGCAGGCCACGTGTATTGAGGTTATAGGTCATTTGCAAAAAAACGACCATAGGGCCCCGTTGGCATATTTAATTTGCATGTTAAATCCCACAAGAAAATTTCGATTTTTCATTTTACGAAAAGTTTTGAAAATAATAAATTCCGCTAAGCTAAAGCTTTAGCGGATATGAAACTGTTAAATGATGCTTAGAATATTTAATTAGTTAAATGATAATGTAAGGATACTCGAATTGAGTTCACTAAATTATTATGGGTCAAATTATAATTGACAAATGATTTATGAACGCACATTCCGTATTGTAAAATTACGGACGGGCGCATACGCATTTTTTAGATACCTTTGTATTGCACAGAGATGTTATGATTTATGAAATATCGGATGAAATATCGGTTGTTAGATATTATTTTGAATTCCATTAGTAGTAAGAAAGATATGTAATCCCCTCATTAATAAATTCCAATGGTTTTAAATGGCTTCACCGTTAAAAATCATACGTTGCATAAGACACCATTAAAAGAATTTGCATGGTATTAAATGTACAATTAAAAATAATATAAAAACACAACAAGGTATTAAATATGCCAATAAAATTAATGCAAATACGTATCACACAAATTAATGAAAGTGCGGTACTAAATATACCGTTGAAAAAAACAAACAAACATGTAAATCAACTTTTGAAATTAACTCTATAATGCGTGATAACACCAAGGAAATTATATTACTATGTAATACGCTATAATAATAGTAAAAGGTGTTTACTATACCTGTAGTAAGGTGATATAATGAGAACCCTATTATTTTCACAGAACACTTAAATATATTAACATAAACATTTCAATTGATAACAACGATCTTAATGTACTAACGTTACGAGGACTTTAAATTTTACGTGGTCATTCTTGAACTTCCAGATTGGTACTAAAAGTGTTTAATGTAATCCATCATGATATACGGTTATATACAGTGAGGTCAGAGGATCTCTAATTATAGAAGGTATACACAGTGTACGTTACATGACACCAATGAACAAATACACGTTACAAAAGTAAATCTAAAAATAGAAAAAAAGAAAGGTATAAAAACTGATTCAAGAACAGATAGATCAGTTGAAGACTGAGTTTGGTTCAATCAACTTAATTAAAAGTAAAGCAGTTACAAGAAGCACTATGCCTAACAACGGTGTAAGTAACATTTCACAACTTTCCCTACCATACAAATTCACCGCAAACGTAGATTTGAGTTCATCAGATCGATGGACAGAGCAAGTACTGCACTCTACTGTGGCCAAATTGATTCGTCATTTTATGGCAACTATGTTTAAAGAAGAAGAAAGGCTCAAAACGTTTAGTTCGTGGAAACGAAGCAGTCCATCACGAAACGACTTAGCTGCTGCTGGACTGTTTTATACTGGACTCCGTGATTACGTAAGTTATTCTCCAATTTGTGAAACATAATTCATTTTTTAATTTGGAATTTGAAACTCAATTTTATTTTAATGAAACAGTGTGGTTGCTTTTGGTGCGGGATGGTGCTATATGAATGGGAATTCAATGAAGTACCATGGCTAGAACATCTTAAAGGAGCTCGAGGAAGATGTGATTTTGTCAATTTCAAACCAACAAACAATGTCCCACTACCATCAACAAACCTTGAACAATGGAAAAACCGCGCTACCCCACGATTCTCACCTAACTTTCGAGGAAAAACCTTCGAACTTTATATAAGTGGTGAAAACGATGTTGTATTCCCAGCCTTTTGCGGCCCGGATATTACGAAGTTTGGATGCCCTGAAGCACGGAGGAAGACATTTATTGAGCACAAATGGGATGAAGAAAATGCTCCAAGTATATCGGCTATGGTTGAGGCAGGATTCTATTGCTTAAATCCAGGAATAGCTGAATGCTACCACTGCTCGCACGGATTTGAAAATTGGAAAAAGAATTCCAACCCTGTTGAAGAGCATAGGTATTATTTTCCTTCCTGCACTCTTCTCAAACTAAATTTGTATAAAGCTGAAAAAGTTGAATGTAAAGAAATTGAATTAATGACTTTACCTGAAATGAAAAATGAACTTGAAACTTTGCGATGTAAAACAATGTGTAGTATCTGCCCGTCGATAGATAATATTGCTTCTTATGCTGATTATGTTAATGCTACTTGTGGTCATAGGTTTTGTAAAGATTGTATTCCAAGATTTTCCCGATGTCCACTGTGTAGATCTCACATGGAATATATAGTTAAAACGTTTTAAATAGTAAATGTAAATACTTGTACATACTTGTAAATAAAATGAAAAAATATGAGATAAATAAAAGCTTGTAAAAACTTTAAACTGGTCAGTATAGTTGCAACCATGGCTGCGTTCATTGTCTCATTATTAAGTGACGCTTCACTGTCATTCTACCCAGAAAATACAATTTCAAACTTTAGAAATAATTTAGCATCACGTATTGATTTAGATACACGGTATGAAGTTGCGCTTACGTCATGTACTTACACTGGGACAAACAAGTTTATAAACAAAGGAGAAATCGTTGCAATCGCAGTTATCAATTTAAATAATAATCAGTTTAATATTCCGGGTCATCAACTATTATCCGACCCAGAGAATATTTCAGTTGGCATCAATAAACGAGGCGGGTTGTTTAAACACGATTACATCAAAAGTGATATCACAGCACCACACAATTTTACCAATTTAGCAAATTTTCTAGATTTTATTTCATCGTTATCATGTGATAAATACTATTTAGGTACAGATGGGAGCGTCATGTGTAAAACGTATAATACATTTAAGAAACAAAATTATGAAATAGTTTTAACTGAACGAGTAAAACAAATCTTAGGGATTCATGAAGGCTTTGACGAAGTAACAAGAATACCCCAAAAGATTCAAAAAGATTCAAATGTAATTTATGGTGGTCAGATATTTCCAGTACCAATTGCAGCCGCTAAAGACGACATTTTATATACAGCAACAGACTTGGACAATAAAAGAACCGATGTCAAAGCAGATAGAGGTATAACAAATGTTGTACATGATGTTTGCCATCAGATTGAGTGGATTAAGAGTTGTAGTATTGGAAAAAATAACGTTCTATACTACGAACCTAATGAAGAATATTATTATAAATTCTCATCGGTAGAAGTAACCCCAGCAATCAGAAATTATCTAGGGTTTGAGATTTCTAATGGAAGGCTGTTTACAAAAAAACCTATGAATGGTAGAATTTACGTGTATAAAGATGAACCTATTGTCAACGAAAAAGATAATTCATTTAAAGCAAAAAAGGATTATACTAGTTATACTGAACTAATTAATGATACTTGTAGTTTTCTTAATGCTAAATGGAGAATTCGAGATGGAATAATGTATATTACATTACCTCACCCTTTAACTCAATATAGTATAAATCTAACACGAAGAATGAGAACATATATGGGAATTGAAAACAATATACACACACTAGATCCTGATACATACAAAAAATTATTTGTAAGTGTAACAAAGCGTGCTAAGTATAAACCGTATATTAGACTAGGAAAAAGTTTGATGTTTGTGTACTCGGACATTGTTTCAAATCAATATGTTGGAAACGTATTTGCCCCATTAATGAGAAGTATGCCATTTGTTTATAATAATGACAATGTTTACGAACACGAATTCATCAACCCAATATATTTACCAGTGCAAAGATCGAGTTTTAGTGATATTCACATGTATATAACTACTGAAGACGGGGAGCAAGTTTCATTTGAAACTGGAACGTTCAAAGCAACACTACATTTTCAACCGGTCTTAAAATGAATATGTACGGGCGAGGAGAACCATTAGTAGTTTACAGAGGTAGCCAAAACCGACAGAAAGGCAGGGGACTTGGGAGTTTTTTCGGATCGCTATTCCGAAGATTAATACCTCTTGCAAAAGAATACGTTTTACCCGCTGCAAAATCAACATTGAAAAACATGGCAATTGATATATTAGATGGCAATCGTCCGATAGCAGAAACACTTAAAGCTAGGAGTTTAGAAGGCATAAAAGCAGTTGGTAGAAATATTGCTAATCAGTCTGGTTCGGGAGCTTCGAGGAAACGTAAACGAGTAAAACGTGCTAAGAAAGTTAGAAAAAATATAAAAGGTAGAGGAATCACATCAGTTTTGAAGAAAAAACAAAAATCTAAAAAACCCAAACGAATAACACGTAGAAAGCGTTTTAGAGGTTTATTTGATTAAACATGACGCAACATTGCCAGCGAAGTGAGTTAGCCATTTTTAAACCTGCGCATTACGACATTTCTGTTTTAAATAAACAGAAAGTAAATTTGTTTCCATCAAACCCATTAAGTGATGCTTCAACACCTTTAACATTTTATTATAAGGGTAGTGAAGGTTATTATGTTGATCCAAATGACACAATATTACTAATTCGATCTAAAATAACAACCGCTGCAGGTGTAGATAATGCTGCTACAATTGTTGTTGCACCAGTTAACAACATTTTACACTCCATGTTTCAAACATGTCGTGTTATGATAAATAATACACCAATCACATCAGTGAATGATAACTACGCTATTCGTAGCATTATTGAACGAGAACTTTTGTTTTCAAAAGAAGCTAATAAGACTCAATCAAGTTTGGCAGGGTATTTTAAAGAAACAGATCCTACAAGTACGGACATTGGAGACGATGCTACAGACTCTTATAAAAAACGATTTGAAATGACTAAGGCTAGTCGCGTATTTGAAGTCATTGGAAGACCACATACTGATATTTTTGCTCAATGTGATTACATTCCTCCTGGTTGTGACCTCATAGTTGAGTTTACACGATCTCCTGATAATTTCTGTCTACATGTTCCAACCCCTGCTGCAGGAGCACCGTTACAGTATCATTTACAGATTCTTGAAGCGAAATTAGTAATAACTCGACATAAAATTTTACCATCAATTGCGTTGAGACATTTAAAACTATGGGAAAGTAACCATTTAGCAAACTACTACATGAACAAGGTGGATGTTAAAAGCTACTCACTTCCTAACGGAACTATTACAAACATTAATGAAAATTTAATTACCGGTCAACTACCAACACGTCTTGTAATTGCTATTGCTACCACAGCAAATACGATTGGAACTATAACAACAAACCCCTTTATTTTTAAGGATCATGGACTAAGCTATATTAGTGTTTCAGTTCGAGGTGATGAAAATGAAACGAATGCTCTGAATGTAGATTTTAGGGAACAATCTATACGTGTAAAAGAGGCTATCTACAATCTACATAATGCCTTGGGAATAAGTAATCAAGACTGTGGAATTGATTTAACTGAGGCGGACTTTATTGCAGGTCGAACATTCTTTGCTTACGATTTAGCGTCCAATACAGATGCGTTAACTCCTCCGCGTCATGGGAATATAAAAATAGAGTTGAAGTTCAGATCAAGTTTGACATCACCAGTAACCGTATATTGTTACACAGAGACACAATCGATACTACACATTGATAAAAATAAGAACGTTTTTTGGACCGATTATTCTCAATAATGAATACATCACAAGTTGAAAAACACCTTAGACTAATATGTGCAAACGGGTTGAGGGCGCAGTACGGTGTGCTATCAAGCGATCAATTAACAACGTTCAGTATAACAAAGTACCCCGTCTGCTTAGTTGTGAACACAGATCCTAGTTATAAGAGCGGTACCCACTGGACAAGCTTTTTCATTAAGAATTCAAGAGATTATATTGAGTTTAATGATTCTTACGGACTAGGAATAAAATATTGGTCTAAAGATTATGAAAACTTTGTAAATAAATCTAGACTTTGTCTTTTAGAAAATACCGTACGACTTCAAAGTATAAAATCAGATGTATGTGGGTACTACGCTCTGTATTTTCTGTACAAGAGAATGCAGGGATGTCACCCAATGTCTATTTACTGCACATTTTCAACAAAAAACTATGATGATAATGATAAGAAAGTTAAATGCTTTGTAATTTCAAAACAATATTTATTAAATCATAGATGTTGTAATAGATTTAATCAACAAATTTGTAAACAATTTAATAAATTACATTGATTTCCAATTTTTCAAATTTATAAGTGTCATTGTCTTTGATTTTTTATTTTTTATCCCACGACCTGCAAATCTCAGCTTTCTTTTAACTGGTGGTGATAAAAAGATTTCATTTCGAATGTTTCTAGAGAACAACTTGGATTCTGGGGAAATAGTTCTACTTTTCAAAATATTTAATACTTCTCGTACCCCTGGTTTGTCGGTGTTGATAGCTGCTTTCAAATGGCGTATATCTTTTAAACTTTTAACTAAATGAGAATAGTTAGACAATGGAATAATTTCATTACCAACTACTATTTCATTGGATTGTCCACATTTTATTCCTGAATTAATTAACCACCGCTTGATTTGCAAAGTTTTATTTATCGATGTTAAATCTACATTTTCTTTCATTGATGAAACTGACGGTGTTCTTAATTGACCTTCACTTTCGGATGGGTAAAACAGTGTTCGCATAGCACTCGCATAGTCATCCTCACTATAATTATAATTTGGTTGGTTAGGAGTAGTTTGATTGGTAATCTGTTGTGACGGTGTTTGCTGAGTAGTAGTTTGGCGGCTAAATTGTCGTGATGGTGTTTGCTGGGGTAGTTGTTGGTGAGATGTTACCGATGGTACATTTACAACTTGTGTAGCGGGTTAGTTAAATGAACTTCCAACATTTTTTACTAATATTGGCTTATTGTCATCATACTCTTTCTTAAATTGTAGTTGCTTGTTATAATACTCATATAAAATTTGTTTTAGCTCGTCTGGTATCTGTTTTGATTTGAGTACATCTTGCTTTTGTAGAGACAAATCGTTTACATAATTGTCATCTTGTTTCATTAGCGTGTTGTACAAAGCCTCACTTATTAGTTTCATCCGTCTAGCCATTTTGTAAAAAACTAGTTATTAATGGTAAAGCAATTGAAGCTATTAATGGTAGTAATGCACCTCCTTTTTGTAATATTTTTCTTTTTTTCTTTATTGAAACGTTCTTAAGCGATAAAACTCGAAGCTGCTTTTCAAATGGTTCCAATTTAGCAACTGTTCGGGGTGAGAGCTTTACATTCTTTTTAAGTAAATTTTTTACACATTCGCATACAGCCTTTACTTCACTGTTAGTAGCGCTTAAAAGAGCGTGCTTACACCCTACTTTACCCTTACACTTCCTAAAAAAGTTTCTATTCTCCACGAGGTTCTTCATTTTGAATGCTTCGTTGTTTGACCCAAAGATGCAAATGATAGTATATGAGATGGTGTAAATATATTTATATAATTAGTTCACAAAACCCATCAATCCAAAATGGATGGGAAAATAAAGCGCTTGTATTTAAATCCGAAAGTCAGGGGAAGTTTTTCTGGTCTAAATACATTTGCAAGATCTGGAGGAAAAAAATATAAAAAAAATGATATCTTAAATGCGTTAAAAACTGTTCCTGCATTTGCTCAAAACCGACCAGCCCCACATAAATTTAAACGTAGAAAAGTTATAGCATATGGGAAGGACGAGCAGTTTGTGATTGATTTAATTGATATTTCAAAACATGCAGGACAAAACAACAATACCCGTTACTTGCTAACAGTTATTGACGTTTTGAGTAAATTCGCTTGGGTAGAAGCAGTAAAATTAAAAAATGCAAGTATTGTACTTAAAGCATTTCAAAAGATTTTAAACAAGTCGAACAGAATTCCCCAGTTAATTCAAGCTGATAAAGGGAATGAGTTTAAGGGCGTATTTAAAAAATACTGTGAAACTAAAGGGATTAAAATATTTCATGTTGAATCTGAGTTAAAAGCATGTGTGGTCGAACGTTTTAACAGAACAATTTTAGACAAAATTAGTAGATATTTACTACATCATCATGATAGGAAGAAACCATATCGTTTTATCCATGTGTTACAACAACTAGTGTCAAACTATAACCATACCAAGCATACAAGTATCGGTATGTGTCCAGCTGATGTTAATACATCAAATGCAATGGACGTTTGGTTCAGATTGTATGGAAACAAATCAAAAACGATAGATCAATCAAAGCTAAATGTTGGAGACAGAGTATTAATAAGTATAACTAAAGGAACATTTGAAAAAGGATATAATAGAAAATACCATCCTGAAGTGTTTACTATACATAGTATTTCTAACACCAGTCCGAAAATGTATTATTTAAAAGATTATAATGACGTTTTACTAAAAGGTGGATTTTACATCCGCGAGTTATCACATGTTCTTTACAATAACATGTAAGCTCATTCGAGTATAAAAGACGTCCGAATGATTTTATTTTTCAGTCACACCTCAACTTGGAAGCTGTTATAACCATAGTAAGTTTACCTTTCCATACACTCAGTATTACTTAAGATGGCGGCTGCTTTGGTAATAGTCATAATTAAGCTCGTAAATAATATTATTCGATTGGTACTACTTTGTATTACAGCTCAAGCATCGGATATCGCAGACATAGATTCAAGCATGGATCTTTCAATGAAATCTCAGGGCAACTCTAAAGCTGTCTCCCAAACGAACGTATCCACTCAATCAGGTTCTATGATGGCGTCTACAACTCCGAATTCACCATCGGCAGTATGGAGACCATCACCTGAGTACGACAATACTACTGAACAACAACGTAAAATCAAAATGTGGACCTCAACGTTTGGCTATGGAAACCAACGACGTTTTGTTAACATAACTCGAAAAGCAAATAGCGGGACGCAACTTGGAATTAATTTTGATGTTCTTCAAATCCCAGAGATAATCTACAGACTGTCTCGTGAATACGTATTAGCAAGCCAGAATTGTATTGAACTTTCCCATGTTATTGAAATGGTTAAGGAACGAGTAAATGAGAATGGGCAGGGGCTTGACGTTTTTGAAGGTCATGATATGGCTACTTATGACAATTGAATCTTAATGAAATCTAAAATGTATTTTACTAAATTTAATATAAAAATTGTTTGTATTATTCATGTAATTTGAAAAAAATAGTATGACATAATAAACTCAGAGCATATAAAAAGAAAATCCAATTTTTTCAAATCATTCAGTTATCATTCCTAAGTTCATGAAAGCACTTGTCTCATACATTTTTCATTTATCATGGAATACTATCGGGAAAACAACTTATATAGAGCGGAGGGTGTAACAGGGGCGATCCCTGGAGTCGAGCAAAGCTCCCAAGCCGAGCCGAGCCCCCGAGCTGAGCCGACCCCCGAGCCGACCCCCCGAGCCGACCCGAGCCTCCGAGCTGAAGCGGACGTGTCCACCATAGTAGGTACCACACCTGCGCAAAAATCTGTTACTGGCACTGTTGTTGAGAAAGGGTGGAAGAAGGTTACACCAAAGTTGGAACTAGGTGATTCAATAACCCATATGGAACTAAAGGGAGAGGATAAACCTATTCAAGCTGAAGACGTTGATGTCAAGCTGGAAACGCCACAAAGTGGTTAGTTTTAATTACGGTAGAGTAGTTTTGAATAAACTGAAACTAATGTATGCTCATATACTATTGTAATTTTTCAGAATTTAAATTTGGTCAGCCTGATAGCACTAACAAGCATTATGATGAGATTATGGATATACTTAATAATATGGGAAGTAAAAAACGTTTTCTTCTATCTCGAAATCTTGAGGACAATACCGCATTGCTACTTGGAAGAACTCAAAGCATGGGGTACGAACTACTAAGAGCTCGAAAAGTAAACGGGATTGACAAAATAGAGGTAGTTGATCCAGACGTTTTACCCGTAACAGCTTGGAATATGATGTTGACATCTCCAGATTACCAAGAATATCGAATTGCAAGAGATAAATTGAACCGTAAACGTGTTGCAGGAGTAACTGATGTAACCCCTCCAAAACGAAAATGCAAAGATTTGTCTTCTTTACCAGGTAGTTCACCCTGTTCAACAAGCAATTCTGCCAACGACTATGTGGTCCTAAAATGGTTAATGAAGTGTAAAACCTGTTTAAAAGATCATGTATCGATTATACAGGACAAAAATGTAGTTAACATAGATTATGAGACACTTGTTGCTGTTCTTCAAGCAATGACAAAAGGATATACTAATTTTCAAAAAAAGCTAACAAATGTTAAGTAAAATGATTTTGTTTTCTACAGAATTACCTCTTATAAAGCAAACATTTCCCACAAAACCAACTACATCAAAGTCCCATGATCCACCTCGTTTCAGTACTGACTATTGGAAAGACTTTTATACGAAGCTAACTAAACATCCCTCAAATATGTTTATCGGATGCAACGACTCTGTATGTTGTTCTGTACCTACTTTTTTTGCTGATATACATACAAAATGTAAAAAGTGTGGGGATAGCACTATAAAACTTCACAATCGGGGAAATACTATTTTTATTAACTATGAAACTTTTGTTGAATTCGTATTATCAGTTATAACTAACAGAAAAAAAATTGTAAAAAACTTTAGAGTAAGTGCTAAGAAAGTTTCATTGTAATTTTATTTTTGAAAAATTGTACATCCAGTATCAGCAAAAATACAATCTCTTAGTCTGTATTTATCATCTTGTGTCTGACTTAAATCAATAAATAAATAACCATGTGGTTTTAAAATACATTGGCGAAACGCTTCTTCCGTAACAAAACACTTCTTATTACAATTCATTCTCATACCAATTCTACTAATTGATTGAGTTTCACAAGGATTTTTAAATATACATATATACTTAAGATTTGTTGTTATTGTTCGTAGATTATTATAGAAAAAGTTTTGAGTCAGAAATATAATACTACAGTTATTATGATGTGAGCCTCGGGTGAAAAGTTCGTCCGATCCTTTTTTCGAAATTTCTTGCATAAGATCATCTAGAATGTATAAGTATGATGTTCCTAGTTCATCACCAATGCTCTGTGGTATGCCACTATGCAGAACCACATCTGGTGGTAAATATGATTTCAGTTTCGCACCCAGATTTTCTCCACCTCCATAACAGTAAACAACATGCTCGACGTTAGGAAAAATTACTTCATGACGGCGTCGGATAATCTCGTTAGTCAGATAGCTTTTACCACTCTGTGTTGGGCCACTTATGACAGGATTAAATGGTGTTTGTAATGTGTAATCAAAATTGGATGCTTCCATGATGACAGTTAAATAACAAATGATAAGAATTTAAAAATTGTATTTGTATTTCAAGTATTGTTTTAAATTTGATTTTTTATTTTATTCATTAAAAGAAATTTATATTGTTAACTAAACTAAATGTATCTTACACTAACTAAATATTAAACTAAATACATTGAATCATGTACGGAATTAGTTTGATTAAATGTTTTTCTAATACACAAGCCACCACATGAACCAGTTACACAGTTTGCTTTAATTGTATCAATGATTGGATGTCCATACGGGACACTATTATATTTATTTAACAAATATCTCTTATTATCAAATTGATGAATACCTTTTTTTACAGAACTAGAAGTGTACAATTAGTGATTAAACGAGCTAATTTTTGTAGTTTTAACACTAGTTACCACTGTACTATCTATAGCTAACTTATAATCATCAAAAGATTGATTATTTCTAACATAATGTTTTGGAATACCTTTACAACGTTTATCTTCATAACCAGTACTAGTTTTGTATGCATAGGCTTTGGCTTTTAGGAAAACAATTTCAGAAATAGGACCTGTCTGCGACGTTTCGTCCTTAAACTTATTAACTACCTTTTTATTATCATAAGACTGAAGAAATTGAAACTCACCATCTAAGGAGTAGTCAGACAAGTCGAAGTAACCTGCATTATTTTTCATATCCATATAAAGATTAAAGCTTGGTGAATTTGGATCCTTACTTGTTAAGCGTACCAACAAGGAATCTGTATCAGTACCAACAAGTCTAACAGTATACCGTGGCTTTAAATAATTGTAAAAAAACTCATACATAACATTTTTACTTAAATTTAAACACGTTATTCCCTCCTGAATCGGCTTATCTAAATAGACTACCATTCTTTTAAGAACTACTAAAACTATATGCTCACTTAAAACAATTATATTAGCTATATTAGCCTTTTTAATAAAGTTACCATACCTATCACCTGTTGTCCAGTCTCTAAACTGATGACTGTTAGAGGTAATAACATGAATCGTCTGTCTATTTCTTTTTTGCTCTATACTTTTACCAAAAATTGAATTAACCAAGAGTTTCCAAAAGTCCTTTTCAAATTGTGTTGTTGCCTGTTGGCGTTTTTTCGTACAAAAGTCAATAAATTTCTTTAACTAGTCATCCTGTTTAAAAGTTAAAACTCTATGAACCTTATCTAGTTGCATACCTAGTTCTAAATACTTTTGAAGTGTACGAACATGCACAACATAATTTTTCTTAGGATTTAGGTCTAACACTAACTTTTCTGATTTTAAGCTATCATTCTCAATACCAAGTTCTGCTTGTACATGTTTTTGAAAACATGACATTTCAGATGGATCTATAGCTCTTTTAACAGGTGCGGGTGGGAATTCGCTCAAGTATCCTTTCTCTGAATCAGGTACACTCAAATCAACTTCAAGAAAATACCCATCCTCACCTTTGGCATCTAAATTACATATAAAATCTTTATCTTGCCATTGTTCTAATCCTGTAAATGTACCATCATCGCTTTCTTTACCAATCCATTTGTAATCATGAGTTGGTAGTTTTTCTGACAAAGCACCAGCGTATAATGCATTGGCGTCAAAATAAGCTAGATATGAGTCTGGCTGATCTTCATCATGGTCAGGCATGTAGATATTGTTAGCCTTTGCATATCTTAAAGAGCCTGCCCCACTGTACCCACCTCTAAGCCCAGCTTCCAAAAACAAATGCATGTCTGGATCTGTAATATGATCCAGTTTTACTTTAGTTTGTTTTAAAGCGGCTTGCCAAGCAAGAGATGGTAAAGATACATACTTGGATGCATCTAAATCAAACTCAGAAAGAAAAAGTTCTCTAAAATTTGAAAACACATCTGCTAGAATACAAGTGTCTAACAAGTTGTAGAAATCTAGATATTCTCCTAAATTTTTAATACCAAAAGTTTGCCACACACGTTTAACGTGATTATAGTCTTCATCAGAAATGTCAGAATCATTCAGGTCAGAATGAAATTCAGACTTTTGAGGAATGTCTGTTCTAGAGAAGTCGTCAAATTTGGTAATTGAGTTGTACGGGAAAAAACCTTTTCCGTACAACAATTCCATATCATCTTCTGTGATATTTGGATACTTTTCACTGAAAACTTTTCTCGTGGTATGAAATTTGAGTACATCATCTTTTTTCAACATGCTAGATAGCTTGTCTAAAGATGTATTCAAAAAACGCATACTATCAATAAATTGGAGTTGACCACCATTAATTGAAATGGAAATGAACTTCTCCGACGATAGAGGAATGACGTTTACGTCCTTAATATCTGGGTGATTAAGACCTAAAAGACAAGGATGGCTATCGTACCCAGTGAAATTATGCATTACGACAGGAATTGTCTTAGAGTAATGTGCCTTTATGTTGCATTCATGGCAAGCCCACCCTTTAAAAACATGGGTAAAATGATCATGATGGGCAACAGGAGCCCGTTTTTTTTGTTCCTTGGTTTTATCTTCTATTGCAGCATGTATGACAGGATCTGGTAGTTCAATATCACAAAAATAACATGTGATATCATCACATACATCATACCAATCTACAAAATCGAGCATTTTTAATTCTGCTTCCTTGTGACGTAATTTAATTTCTTTTAATAATTCCTTCTGGTATTCAATAATATCTGTGTAAAATTTTGCTATTACATCCTCCTTGTCTTCCTGCTGGTGATAAACTACCGACTTTCTTACATCACCATAAATGTCACGGCATACATAAGAGTACCCACAAACAACATGTTTGCTAGTAAACTTAGTACGCCCACCTCCTTCAGCTTTGCGGAACCTAAAGTATGATGAATCTGAGACTTTTTTAGTCGACGATGCTGTTTCACCCGGGTTCGGGATGATCATCGATTCAAAGTCTGCAAAAATGATAAAGGGCGATTCAACCATACCTCCAAAATCTCTAAATTTAAGAACAGACCCGTGTTCAGGTAAAATGGTGGTTTGTATACCCAGAGCACCACAACGTTCTAAATGCTTATTTAGAGTTTTTTCTGATTTAAAAGGTTGTAAACAATGAAAGCAGGTATGATCTTTTGAGGTATCATTTCCTTATAGTGAGTTAATGTCTCGCAACCATGTGAAGTGCTCATTTTCACCTTGGCTTATAATCAATAAATTAACTTGCTTGTTAGATATATTTTTATTTCTAGACAGGTACATAGGAGACGTTCGTTGACGAATTTCACTATTTAACATTTTATATTTCCTTTTTATATTAAAGTAGTCATCTCTACTTATATCAATACCTAATTGTGTGTAAACCCTACGTCTATAATCATTTAATTTTTCATCATAGTCTCTAGGCATACTGTGAATTTTCTGCATATCTTCTTCATCTAATGGATCTTTGAAATATTTTTTTACATTTACCTCATGATCTGCATCATATCGAAAAACATTAACACTAATTTCAGGGTTATTTTTTTCAAATCGGTGTACCTGATTCAATGTGACTGGAAATTCTAGATCATGAAAATTTACCTTTTCATTTTTACATTTAGGTCCTAAACTTCGTCGTAGACATGACATAGTTGAGGTTGTTTTGTCTTTACCCATAAGAGCAGCTAGTACTGACCATTTAAAGCATGCATTTTTATCATCCTTTTTTATCCGTTTACGTTGTTTTTTATCTTTTCTATCCATTTGAATCTGAGTCTCACTATTGTCTATGTTTACTATGCATTTAGTAAATCTATTTCTATCATATAAAATCCCATCTAAAGGGATGTATGTCCCTCCTTTCCATATAGGCCATTTAACCATTGTCATTTTAAAAAGCTTTATTTTAAATAGTGTTAAGCCTGAAGCTACTTTTAAAAAATTATCTACCAAGTCATTTATTTTTACCCTTACTATACCAAGCATAATATTAATGTCATTAACGTTAGCAACTGGTTCCAAAAACGATCGAAAATCACCATTGACAAATTCACCTGTCTCTTCTTTTTTAAATACACATGAAATATGTATTTGCACTTTAACATGTTTATGAATACCTAGCTGATGTTTAATCTCATTAACTAATTGATTATCTAATGTTACAAACATACCATCAACATTTCCAAAAATATGATTATCTACATTTATACTATATTCTACTGTAGATCCATTAATAGCATTACTAGTTGTGGCGGGAATTGGGGTGGGAAATGGAGTAGGTTTCATCCCCTTTCCCATTAATGAAGGTGGAATTATGTCTGAGTGGTAATCCATGAGGTGGCGTTGCAAATCGACTCTGTAGTTAAAAGTTATAAGACATCTCCAGCAAATAAAATGTTCTTTAAAGTGTTGTTTGTGACATTCTTTAAGGAATGCAGCACCTATGAAAAAATACATATGAAACTATTAGTGTGTAAATATATTACAATATATTTTTAAAAAAATATTATTAACTATATTTACACGTACAAGTAGGTGCAACTAGATATGATAGTATAAAAAATTTGACACATTGACGTGTATTTTTTAAAAAAAATTTCCACCTCCAAAAAATCATTAAAAATCGGTCGCGAAGCGACCATTTTTGGTGATTTTTTGGAGGTGGAAATTTTTTTTAAAAAATACACGTCAATGTGTCAAATTTTTTATACTATCATATCTAGTTGCACCTACTTGTACATGCCCGGTCGGTCATTACCAAATTCAAATTATGAAATCAAATCTCGGATGTCTTACAATGCACTTCAATTAAAAATCTCTCGATGAATTTGATGCATTTTGTAAACATGGATTTGTATTTAATTAACAAGAGATAACAATGATTACAAAGAAATATTATAATTACACACTTGAAATCCCAATTGAATGAATTTAATTAAACATCAATGTTATAATTACACATTTGAAATCCCAATTGAATGAATACTATTGAAAAGAAATGTTATAATTACACATTTGAAATCCCAATTGAATGAATACTATTGAAAAGAAATGTTATAATTACACATTTGAAATCCCAATTGAATGAAATTAATTTAAAAGAAATGTTATAATTACACATTTGAAATTCCAATTGAATGAATTTAATTAAACATTAATGTTATAATTACACATTTGAAATCCCAATTGAATGAATTTAATTAAACATTAATGTTATAATTACACATTTGAAATCCCAATTGAATGAAATTTATTTAAAAGAAATGTTATAATTACACATTTGAAATCCCAATTGAATGAAATTAATTTAAAAGAAATGTTATAATTACACATTTGAAATCCCAATTGAATGAATTTAATTTAAAAATTAAATACGTCTTCCATATCCTCATACAAATTTTTCTTACTTGTAGAAACTGATGGTGGTTCAGGAACTCCGTTGGTTTTCTTCGATGGGATGTTTGGGGTTGGTGGGTCTGCTTTCCTCTTACCCATGTGGGTGAATACCTTCTCTTTTGGTGTGATTTTTAATTTTTTTGGTTTTGACGGTTCCGTATTCATTTCAACTTCAATTTCCATTCTTCGTTTCATCAAATGTTCCGAATTCTCCTTTCGCTGACGTAAAATCTTCTCACGGGAGGAAAGAGGTTTGTCAATTTTGGGACCCAATGAAGTTGAGGGAGTTGAAACCATATTGCCTCCATTGTTACTACCGGAAGAAGTTGAGGGAATTGAAACCAATTGTTCTGTTCGGGGAGTATAAACAACTTGAGGGACAGTTCCCGGTATGATCTCCATTGATGGCGACTCCTGCTCCTTGCGCTGAATAAACAGTTCTATATCCTGTAACTGCCCTTCAGCAACTACTTGAGCGTTGTGTATGGGAGCGGTCGACTCTGATAATACTTCATTCATAAGAGTTTCTGCAATAAAATAAAATTTATTATTCATTACAATTTTTAATATTTTTGTGAAGTACACATGTAAAATTAAGTTATACATATATATATATCCTAATGTAATAAATATCACGTACCATTTTCATTTGGGGGTTGTTGTTCAAGCATTCCCGCTCCTGATTGATTTAAAGTCCGGTCTTTATCATCTCCAGCTTCATCGTCACTGCTTTCAATTGGATGTATCCGTTTTCGGGACTTAGGTGAAAGTCGAGATTTTTCATCTTCTGAATTTTCGGAATCAGAGGAAGTGTCATCACTGTCATCAGTCTCCCCATCCGAAGTCCCCTCCTCTTCTGTCTCCCTCTCAACTGCCTCATCATCTATCATTGACATTCCACCACCATCATCCAAATCCCCATCACCTTCCTCGTCACTGCTTTCTCCTTCACTTTCTTCGTTTTCGTCGTCTGTATCCGCCTCGCTACTATCTTCTACTAGGTCTACGACTTTTATTAACTTCTTTACGTTCTTATCGATCTTCTTTTTATTTTTGATGCGGGCTTGGAAAGTACTCACAGTATCAACTTTTTTTTCACTCTTGGAACTTTCTTTTTTCTTCGTGGGCTTCAGTACAGTGCCAGTCTTTTTTTTATTTTTTGGGGGAGAATGAACAGAACCGCTAGCACTTCTATTTTGTTTTTTCTTCACGATGAGTCCTTTTGAACGTTTGTTTATTGATTTTAATATGTCCTTGCCGGTCTTCTTTTTATTTTTGAGGGGTGCACGCGCAGAACTTGTTTTTGTACCAACTTTTTTCCCACTTCCGGAACTTTCTTTTCCCTGTGCTGTCCCACGTTTTTCTCCGTCTTGAGATCCCACTTGTTTATTTTTCCCCCCAGTTGGTTTTATTCCATCTGAAATTTAATTTATTATCATTAATTAAAATATATTTACACATATATTCCCTAGAACAAAAAACATACAAATTAAATACAAAAAATGATTTGAAATACTTACCAGTTTCCACACCTTCAAACGCTTCATCAGATCCGTTAAATTCAACAAACGAACTGTCGTAGAATGCCTTATTTTGAAAAATATTGAAACAAGTGTTCAATTGTTTCTTTGCTTCCTCAACTTGCTTTAAAGCGGGACCGATGACATGCCATTGCTTCACTCTAGCTTCTCCAAACGTTTCAAAAACAATATTTTTACATTTTTCTTCAAAATTACTAATTTCGAGACGAAGATTAGAAATATCTTGGCTTTTTACTTTTTGAAGTGATGTTATATGAGACATTATAAAGATTTATTTTTTTAAATTCTTGGAGGAAGTAATAGTGTCGGGATTGGAATGAAAATGAAAAATAATTGAGACAAAGTCTTGCTTATAAAGGCTTCCCCAAGTTTACAATTATATGCATTGTAATTAAATTATAATTTCACAGTGTCAAATACTGTATTAGAGAAACATCCCTCTAAATTTTCGATTAGTAAACAGTTAGCATTCGAGCTAAACACACATCTCCAGGAGCCCTCTGTTGACATTGAACAATTAAAGAGTGTGAACTCTGTGAACTGTGTTCCATACACACACACACACGTATTCACTTTCTTATGTACACACGAGCTCTCCCAATTTCTAATCTCTATTGTGACTAACTGTAAATCCCCTGCAGCTATCACAGTTCCAGTTCCAGGCGTGCATGCACACACACACATTTAAGAAGGTATGTTGTATTATAGAAGCCTTGGTGTACACATAACTGTATTTTTGTAATCTTTTAATTTCTTCATTTTTGTTATAAATTTCCATACCATTAAATACAGTACTTATTTTTAAAATATTTGTATTACTTTCAACTGAACATTAATACAAGACAAAAACTATTATCAGTTTTGTTCATATTTGTAATATTGTACTATCATTTAATACAGAGTACATTTCAAAATAGTTACATACGTATTTGTACTACTTCCAACCGGTACATTTCATCCCGTTGTTTCATTATTTGTTTGTATTATTTTCAATTGTGTATTTAATACCATACAATTTGTATTAATTTCATTAACATATTTAATACCTTGTTGTGTTTTTATATTATTTTTCATTGTACATTTAACACAATACAAATTCTTTTAATTGTGTCTTATGCAACGTATGATTTTCAACGGTGAAGCCTTTTATAACAATTGGAATTTATTAATGAGGGGATTACATATCTTTCTTACTACTTCCATTAATGCTGATGAATACATCGGTGATGTGGAAGACCTGCAATAATAGCCAGATGCCTATGGATGCTTGCTGGATATTAGGAATAAGTTAGTGTTGGACTAAGTAACGGAGATTACTGATTTATTCAACACAACACCAAGTAGTACTTGTAAGTAAGAAAGCTTGTAGTGGACTGGCGAGGACCAAGTCCTCGTTCGCCATCCCGTGCTTGTAGAGGAATCGCTAGTACATCTCACTACATCTCCCTCAAGTTGGTTACATACATGACAATTTGTTTTATGCTATATTAATAATTTGAAAAATAGTATGTAAGCAATATTAAACGGTAACACGAATATTGATATTATGTGTACAAAACTTATTTTGAAACTAATTTTATTTTTTCAACGGAGATTTTGGTGGTTTCGGCCCTGCTGCTGCTGCGTCTTTACTAGTACAGGTGATCCCCAGCTTGTTCCCCTCAAAATGCATTGCTGGAACGTTTGCTTTGCGCTCTCGCGTTGATCGCCGGACGGAACTCTCCTCGTCTGTAGAGGATGCTGAGTTTGTCCGTGGACGGCCGGAACCTCCTGACGTTGGTGGATCTGAAAGGGCTACGGTGGTAGCTAATATGGGATCTGCGGGCGAAATTACTTTGGTGATGTTTCCGGTCCAGTAGCCATAACTATTCTATCGCTATTGTCCTCCGAGTCGGGCACCGGTGGAATTAGAGTCTCATCGCTTTGTGATTCTGAGCGTGGTTCAAAATGGTCCCCCCAGGCACACTCACTAATTAGGAGGGTTTTGGACCCTGTTGGTGTCAGGTGGAAAGCGTTGCGTCGGAGTACGCCAGTAGAAGTTCTTACTGTGTAGGACCGCGGTTCTGTTTCCTTTTTTACTACGGTACCCCAACGCCGTTGATCCCTGATCCAAACAATTTTTCCCTGGTCCAGATTTTTCTTTTCCACGACCTTCTTGCGCTTGTCGTAATACGCCTTTTGCTGGAGGATTCTTTGTTTTTCTTTGCGTTGTAAATTCTCCGCAGGTACGAGCCGTGGCTGCAGTTAGGACGCCATTAAGTGTTGAGTTGTCTGAACTCGTCGGCCCATCAATAACTGGGCCGGAGAATAGCCAAATCGAAAGCAAAACATCCTTTTTTGAAATTGCTGCATTCTGGGTGTCAATTCGTCTAACAGTTTGGAAGTAAACATCGACGTCAAAGTCTAATTCGGTTAAAAAATCTTCTACCCATTCACAAGCCCAGGTGAGAGCGAACGCCTGTTTCTCGATTTGAGCATAACGCTTCTCCGTGTCAGTCATAGTGCGGGAGGCTTCTTATCCGGATCGTATATAGCCAGGACTGGAGCTGAGGACAATATTCTTTTTAGCTGCTGAAACGACGCACTTTGAGCCTGCCCCCACAAAAAAGCGTTCTTAGCTTTCAACAATTCATTCAGACGTTCCAAAATTGCAGTTAGATTTGGAATAAATCGACGAATATGTAATGGATTTTTACACAGTTTTTTAAGTTTTTCAAGTTTCCAAGTTTTCAAGATTGAGAATTACGTCGTTTTTAACTACAACTAATACTGTATATTATTATGTTTATTAGGGTTTTGCTTTTATTTTGTGACTGGTGCTGTATTATTGTGTTGACTCGTAGTGTTGTGGTAGTGGGAGAGTAGTAACATAAGTTCGAATTTATTTATTAGTTAAGCCTTGTACTTTTTTATCAGGAAGTAGGAAGATGCTTTACCTAACATCATAGCATCTTATGGCTGCTATCGTATTACTAAGGTTGTAAGTGGCAGTCTTTCAGAGCGTCTCCCTGGTTCGGGGCGGCAATCTAGGTTGAAGAGTCCTGAGTTCAAATCCAGGCTAAGGCAACCGGGGTGAGCCAACTGCTATTTCTTTGCTTCCTTCTTCGTCTTCCCTTTTTACTGTCTTTGTGAATCAGTTGGCTCATCTCAATCACCCCATTTTGCTTTAATTTTTCGACTTTTTCAAAAAATTTCAAAATTTTTTTCGACCTTTGTTGAGCTGGTTGGTGGGAGTTAGATCATATTTCTGGCCCCATTTATTTTCATTTTATATAATCATGGATATCCATACCGCATCGCATTACATCCTCTAGTCTATGATCATGGTCCGATATAATTAAGGGCATATTAGCTCAATATAGGGGGCTCCTTCGGTATGTCATATCATAACCCATTCTAAATCTGTTTCCACGGACACAATGTTTAACTGGATTAACATCACACCAGGCTCTTAAAGGTAATTAAAAACAGTTCATAATCATCTACAGCTCGTTTTCCCAAAACAGCTGTCCCCCCTCCTCGAAAGTCACATTAAGGGTAACAATCCTCAAAGGGTAGCAGCCATCAGCAGCAGGGTAATCAATATTTTAACTTTGATTTAAAATTTCATTTTTATGCTGTACAGTTGGGCATGGTATATCAAAGTACACCGAAGTATTCAAGGGGGCCATATAGGTTTTATTACATCGGCAACGCAGGCAGCATAGGGAGATCACATACACGGACCACTGCCTTGTCTCAACCAGAGCAGAGGTTTAGAAACGACTGCACAAAAATCTAAAAGACGAAAAATTTACAAAAACTAAAATACGAAAAAAGGAGTAAAAAAACTTACGTACGAAAAAACGAAATAAAAACAAACATTGACGTTGACGTGTTCCCGTTAGCTTACGTAATTTTTTCTTTTACATTAACCATCCCATCCCCCTCGATTTAGCGTCATTTAAAATTTACATAGGAGTCTTCCTACCAACCGCTAATAGGTAAAAGTCATTGTTGCACAACCCCTAAGTTTGTTTCTAGGAGCTCCTTACGAAGTCGGCAGATGATGCAAAGCGGTGGAAATTCCTAACACAATTGAATAATATCCAAGTTGAAAGGAATTCAGCCAGCAACGGAACTTCGAGCCTTCGGACTATATAGAGCCCAGAGGTTGATTTTCCCTACCTGCCTCTATGCAACTGCCGCTACCTTAAAGTTCTAGCACAGTATTATAGAAAGAATTATTCTAATGATTTCAATGCCTGCCCTCACTGTTAACTTCTTCGTCTATTTTTGTTGGAGTGAGACTTGAAGGAGATACAAAAAAGGATTATTTTCAACCTCCCGACTCAAAAAGCCGATGGCTCAGAGATACCTTATCGCATCCTCCCCTTCAAGCTTAGAAATTACCAAATTAGAAACCAGCACACGAACTTATGTGTATGGGGGTTGGAGGTTTGCAAGGACACAGTCGGAGCAGGAGCTCGAAATGATGCGACTGGTCGCCGTGAGCTTCACTACTGGCATCTAACTGTGGTATACATTCTGCATTATTGTCCAGAGCGACCCGGTAGTCCTTTTTATGAACGTATTAGGGATGAATTGTAACTAAATATGTACATATTTAAAAATCTGAGTCGGTTTTCAGGTTTTATAATTCAAAAACCGATAAAATAAGAGGATTTTGACCATATCAGTATACCGACGTAGAAGCTTTACTTCCTTGAGGTTACATGCAAAGCTTCGCCTAACTATTCGCAACCTCTGCAATTTACTTCCCTAAAAACGCTGTGCAGAAAGGCTATATAAATCTATTTTCCTTTAGCTCTGCATCAGTGCTTGATTAAGTCTATCCTTCCTTGTTGGCTCTTGTTGATCTGTTCATCACAGTTTATGTATTCAATTTAAATCTGTTAGTTTTCTTCTTCTTACAATTAATTATAGACCAGTCCCTCGTATTCGAAATTTTATGCATACTCCAGCTCTTATTTCAGCCGTAAAAGTGCCGTCTTTATTAGCCGACTTTATTAAAACGAGTTGGGCAATGGTGCAACATTTTTGAATTTGTAAAAGGTCACTAATTGCTTGACTGACAGACTGACAATGTTTTCATTACATATTCCTTACATTTTCCAATGGCAAGCAACGGCTTATGAAAATTAAAATGTCTGAACTTACATGCTTAAGAGCTGTTTGAAGTACATGTCAATAGAAAACAGTTTTATTACGAGGTGAAATGTTATAAAGCATGCTCTGCTCCATCACCACGTTTGCCATCAACTGATGTACATAACACAACAACATAACATGTACATTTAATAGATTACAAAGCAAAGGGGCTAACGTTGACTTTTCCCCAGCTATACAAGTACCTACCTACATACGAGGTATCCCCCAAATGGTTCACCTACTTACCATACTTGAATTCACACACTTAATAAAACGCCGTTACAGTGAGAGGTTAATCTCGAAGCAACATGGAATGCGACGAGCGACATGGCTGTATGCAAAAGGACAGACAGTAATAAAATATAAATTTTGCTGTCTATTCTTTATATTTCATTTCATCTGTATAGTTCATCAAGTAAGCTCGGCAGCGGAAGGTGTGCAGCGATTGCGACAAACAACTACTGTGAAATTAATTACTTTAAATACACAGATTATTTATTTTTTAATTTTCATAAATCTTGACTCATTTCAAGCGGTTGTTTCACATCAATAATTTTATTTTATATTCACCTATTATAAATTACCTAAATAGCTGCTGACCACTGTTTCTGTGGAATGTAACTTCCAGGAGTAAATAAATATTACTAGTGATATTACATTAACTGTACTTGTGATGGATTAAGTGGAGTTTTAAATTATTTCATCAGTTCGGTCAAAATTTGTGCTTCTTTAAACTAACAAGCCCGTGAAGTGAGTCTTTTGAAAAGGACGCTTGGTTTTTATTTATGTATTATATGAGAACCAGGCCACCCCAATGGGCAAGGGACCAAGCAAAGTTTACATAATAATAATAACAATAATAATTTCTCGGGTAGAATCGAAAGCGATTTGAAACTTGGTCTCTTAGGTTCCCGGTTGTCACAAAGTAAAATTCACTTTTTACAGAGTTCAGAGGAGTCAAAACTTTTCCAAAATTTCATCCCATGTTTTTGTCTAATTTATTCATAAAAATAGCTATGTGATATATAAATAGACCACCTACTTACTTAAATGAAAGATAATGTAAATGTTGAGATAAATGCAGTCTTGTGGTCAAGTACACAGTAAAATATACAGTAGTAATCTAGAGATATTCTATTCTAACTATTTATTTACAACTCGGCACCGTTTATTACAATTTCCCTTATGAAACATAGGCTGACCCACCAAATATTTTAAAACTGTCCCTTAAAGCCGTTTTCCCTTATAAACGGATTTGACTAGTACTATTTATTTGTGCCCATTTACGTAATTTGGAAGTCTTTTGAAATATTCGGCCGCTTTTGACAAAAAAAATATATCACGTTGAAAACCTTGAAAATAGAAAAATCCGTTTATTTTTTCACTTTCCATATAAGGCACGTTTTAAGGTGCTTTTTCAAAAAGATGGAGCTATTTTTTCTGAAACATTTAAAAACTGTTGCAATATCACTGAGCTTGAGCGAAATTAGATTGTGATAAGTATACCGTAATTAGAACCTAATTTATTACTAATCAAAAATCGTTTCTCCGCTAATAAAAAGCCCAAACTCATCACTGATACCAATTTATAAGCAATGACGTACACGTACTTTTTACTCCATTTAAACACTTATGTATTACTCATCTTCTTACTAGTTAGCAATTTGTTTTACTTCCAGTCTATGCAACACGTTATAAAGGGATTTCAACAAACGATGTTTTAAATTTGTTTTTAAACTGTTGAGATATTACGCTGAAAAACATAATTAGATTCCAGGAGTCACCCCCATCCAAGTGGTGTCCAAACCTTTGGAGTGGAGGGCGGAACACAGAACTCAAAGCTGCACTCCATTGAGTCCACTCAGCTCTACTGAGTGGAGTGTAGCAAGAGTCCCAACTTGCCCTTGAGGTCCGGGTTTTGAGTTCCAAAAAATAATAAGATCCAATGTTGCAGGACATTTCGTACTCAAAAATGTTTTTTGTTGTGAAATGCAAACACAATATTACATCTTAGGGTGCAGTTGGAGCATATGATATTATTTATTTGTCCATTAGCAGGGAGGTGATATATAATAATGTCATAAAAAACTTCGATTTCAAATTTTAAATCCCTCAGCAATCTTAACCATTATTATTGTGTGGACCGAAGGGTTAACTGCACTGTGCCTACATCATGAGTCCTGAGAAATCGAAGAAACTTGGTTAAATAAGGGACCATACACCAATGACGCCACTCAACTTTAGCAAGTTTTAGCACACACCCACCCCCTACCCCTGCGTGACCCTCACGAGCATCGTTTAAATATTTATGTTTAACACTTACTTGGGAACGTTTTCAGGTGTAACCCTGGGATTTGGCCAAATGTTACCAAAGTGTCTTCTGCCAACCCTAGACAATTCTGCTAGCATAGAGACTTGAGTGCATTTTTGGTTGCTAGGCAACTAAAGCCCGGGACATTTTGAAAATTTTCTTGAAAATTCAAAACTCAAATTTTAACATACAAATTTAAATGGGAAAATCAAGGCACCAAAGGGTCCCCCCTGTCAAACTTTTTGATTTTACCAGATTTTCAGTGTATCGATAAAAGTCAACAAATGTTTTACATTAAATTTTACCCCCAAAATACTCCTCCAGCGCACATTTAAAGCAGATAGGGATCGTGCATACATGACGTCATCAGTTGGGTCGATGAGTCTACTTGGGCACTGGTGACGTATCCCATGTTAAAAATTGCCATTTACTATTTACGCAATGGTTAAGCTATTGGGTCCAAGGGTCTTAAAAGTGAGGCTTTCGATTACGTCATTTGTGGATGCTCCTCTGTGCGCTTTATTAGGTTCAGCAGAATGTCATAATAAATTACAGTGGCTGTAGTTATGATTTTCAGCTATTAGCAGTATTTCAGATGCGTTTCTATTAAAAAATAGCCTGTACTAGTAAATGAAAATTTTTATCCCGGAAATTTGCACCACCAGAATCATTTTCCTCTGACAATTCAATACCAGACATTTGCGTTTCAAATAAATATTATTGAGGTGAGCAAAATAGCCCTACTTCTTATGACGGCGACCCAGCTGGTACTAGACTTTGACATATTACTGAAGAGCAATAACGTGTTTTTGTCTGTAAATTTGACTTTCAGTTTACTGAATTTACAAGCGGATTATTAGTAGCAGTGAATGTAATGAGGATGCTTACATATTGTCACTAAGGCGGCCCCTGTAGCAAAGTGGTTACACGATCTACTCGTAATGCGAAGGAGTCGAGGTTTGAATCTGTGATGGAGCACATTATTTTTGTGCCCCCTTTCTCAGACGTACTCGATGAATGGCCCTCGTGCCCGCCAACGTTGGCGCCGTGCGGGGTAGAGAAGCTTGCGGAGGAGGAGGACTGAGGGAGGAGCGCGGGAGGCCGTCAGACGACGTGAGGGGATACTTTGCCTGGAACCATACCACCCTGGTGATAGCAAGCCTGCAGACACAGTACTTTCAACGGAATCTCAAGATTCCAATAATCTGTCACAATCGCTCGCTCTACCTCATAGTTTAAATAGATAAGTACCTTATTAGAATAGTTGCATACAATTATTTCAATTAACTGTTAACATTAAGAAATATCTTGTGAGGGTCTTGTGTGGTTGGTATCTGACTATCTCGTTGGGTCGAGCAGACGGTGGCATACCAACTCTGTAGAACATCTATAGTAATCTATACCTACCTATCTGTCACATAAAACGAAATCCTTATGGGGAAGCGAAGGTTATTAAAGTACTCAAGCTGTAGATCCTAAAGGTTGTGTTCCGATAAGGTAGTGTAGAGGAGTGTCCAGAGTTGGGTAAAGGATGCTCGACTACTTAAAAGAGATAGCAGGTATCAACACAACACACACTTCCCAGTATACTGTCTGTAAAAAGCCTTTGCTATGTATCGGACATTAAATACAGATTTTTTTTTACATATTGTCACTAATTTTTTAGCGGAAAGCACCAGAGCAAACAATTAAAAAATTTCTAATCAAGTACGTCATTTATGGACGAACCCTGATTATCTATCACCTGTATATTTATGTTCATGACATGCTCTTAAGATATTTAGAAAAAATTAAATTTAAAGTTGTGAAGGGCGTACTTAAAACAACGATATTTGAAGGACGTCATTATGGACAATTCCTAAATATCTATAACCTATATACGGAATATCTATAGGGTAGGGTCGGGTATCTGTGGTAGTCCGGTAACTGTGGTGGTAAGAAACCATAAAGCAACGAACGACAGCCGCAGTCCGAAATTTACTTCAGTTCACTTAACCACTCATGGAGTACGTTCTGGTTGATGTTCCCCGCGATAGTCGAAAACTTGTAGGAGAAGAAAATTATAAAACTTACTGTATCAGTTTAATTAGTAAGGAGAATTTATTTTCATTTTCTTCAAGTCCCTGTAATTACTGATCCAAACACATTCTCACCGAAACTGATTGCGGAGAAATAGTTGGAGTCAGTCGGCATAAGTTGATACCCATTAAGATGAAATATTAATTTAACTCTTGATTCGGTGGATTTTAGAAAAATATCTAGTCATTTCGAAGTCGTCATTTAAATGTTGTAATTTCAGGGCTTCTAAATGTGGTATTGTAAAAACTAGGGGTTTCTTTGGTAAGTGATGCTCAGGCCGGTAAGTGACGCCCATTTCGGTAAGTGATACCCAAAATTGTTTTTTGTTTGAAGTTTAATGAATATAAATAGACGAAAAATGAATAAATCTACCGCAAAACAGTATTTCATGTCGTAGAACCTGAAGTAAAACTGAACCAGGCTCCTAAAGCTGCCTCAAAACGGATAGGTTATAATCCCCCCACTGCCTTTGGCGGGGCCGCCCCTGGCGGCTGAGGGAAAAATATAACCTAACTGTTTGCAGTCAGTTCTTCCTGCTGAAAACAGTGACCTGTAGTGTACGGCCAAGAGACGGATATGGTAATTTTATAAGATGCTTAAGCTCAGCATCTAAATATGGTCATTTAATAAGACGCTTAAGCTCAGCATCCAAAAAGCGCACAGAGGAGAATCCACAAAGAACGTCATCGAAAAGCCCCACTTTTAAGACCCTTGGACCCAATAGCTTAACCATTGCGTAAATAGTAAATGGCAATTTTTAACATGGGATACGTCACCAGTGCCCAAGTAGACTCATCGACCCAACTGATGACGTCATGTATGCACGATCCCTATCTGCTTTAAATGTGCGCTGGAGGAGTATTTTGGGGGTAAAATTTAATGTAAAACATTTGTTGACTTTTATCGATACACTGAAAATCTGGTAAAATCAAAAAGTTTGACAGGGGGGACCCTTTGGTGCCTTGATTTTCCCATTTAAATTTGTATGTTAAAATTTGAGTTTTGAATTTTCAAGAAAATTTTCAAAATGTCCCGGGCTTTAGTTGCCTAGCAACCAAAAATGCACTCAAGTCTCTATGCTAGCAGAATTGTCTAGGGTTGGCAGAAGACACTTTGGTAACATTTGGCCAAATCCCAGGGTTACACCTGAAAACGTTCCCAAGTTAGTGTTTTTGCAATGTGACACACCCTCAACATCGATGGCGTCATTTGTGACCGGCCCCACATATGATAACATGGATAGGAGACAATTTGAAGTTCCCGCAAAAACCTTCTCGAAACCGAAAATTCGGGTTTTAGACCGGTAACTCACTGAGTATAGGTTCAAATGATACATCATTCGAACGGTAATGCAGCAGAAAATAACTGCGTTTGAGTTCAGCGAGATATTTCATATTTCAACAGTTTCTGAAATTTCACAAAAAAGCCAGCTTATGTTTAAAAACATTTTGAAAATTCCCTCTAAAAAGTCTATTCAAATTAGGCAGCATTTAACGAAGTTGCAAATATGCATTTTTAGCTTTATTAGCAATTGCTGCGGTAATAAAGTAAAAAAATATTATTTAACAACAAGTCTATTATATTTAGAACAACTCAAGGTTATAATACAATACAAAAGTTGTGGGTAAATCTGCGCGATGTGCAGTTTCTTTTTTTGTACATGCTTAGAAAAAGTCCTAGGTTTGGTCGTGGGTAGAAAAAGTCCAGATAGGAAAAGTCAGGGTAGGAATAATCCGGGCAGGAAACGTCCAGGTAGACCATGTCCGGGTAGGAATAATCTTACAACCAATTACTTACACCACAGTTTACATCATATAAATATAAGTAGTATTTAATATAGCATCATCACATTACGCCCGATTATTTGAACCTACCCGAGATTCTATTTTATGGAGACGTGGTGCAATGATACACAGACCTTAAAGTTTTTTCTCAATTATTAGTTTAAATTACATCTTAGCCGAAAGACTATTTTTCAAAGACACATTTGTTTATCTCGATAAACGGGCGTTTCTTACCCGAAATTTTCCTACCCGGAATTTTCCTACCCTTGGACCCTGACTAATGTATCAACAAAATGCAGGCACAACTATTTATGTGCGAAACGAACTTTTCCTACCAGGCTTTTCCTACCCGGACCATTCCTTCGCGGATTTTCCTTACCCGGACTTTTCCTATCCACGACCAAACCTAGGACCTTTCCTACCCATTCCCATGACTAATGTAGAAATAAAAAACAAGTATCACTATTTATGAGTGTACTCTAATAACAAGGCAATTTCAAACGAGTTTATTAAATTATTACTAATCAAAATGAATACTTAACTATGAATAAGTTTTTATAAATAATGGCGGCGATTGTCTATAACTAATTATGCTAATCACGTAAACTATCCATAACATTAATACTGAAAAAGATATTGTAAGACAAAATTCAAAAGTATTACATATAATCCACATGAATTGATAAAGGACGAAAGAAAAACAAAAGAATATAATAACGTTGTATTCTGTGGATATATCTTTGAGCGATGTGTAGTTTCTTTTTTGCACATAGGTAGGAAAAGTCTGAGCAAGTCTCGTTATGCTAAATAGGCAAAATGAGAAACTCGATTGTATTTCTGAAGTTTTGGACACTAGAGAAAGATCACCCAAAAATAATTTTAGACTTCTTGTACTACGAAGATCATCGTTTAACCATACTTCTGATCAGTA
Organism: Dicyrtomina minuta; assembly: GCA_949802685.1. Classification (NCBI taxonomy): domain Eukaryota; kingdom Metazoa; phylum Arthropoda; class Collembola; order Symphypleona; family Dicyrtomidae; genus Dicyrtomina; species Dicyrtomina minuta. The sequence continues at coordinate 25,848,610 of OX461810.1, forward strand.
TAGAGCTGTAACTATTTGGAATTCATTACCTGTTAGTATTCATAAACAAAACATTAAACAACATCAAATTCTAAAGAACTTTCAATTTGAGTTAAGAAAATGGCTTATTAGCAATCGTAATAATATTTATGTATAACTTTAATAACTTTGCATAAGTAGTCTTAGATATATATTATCTTTTAAAGGTCTATTCCCGAAAATCAGCGTAATTATTCGCTGTGTGAACTATGACAATAAAGCAGGGTTCGGAGGTGGTATAACCACCCTTGGGTAAAACGGTGGTTATACCATGGTATTAACATGTTAATACAGGTAAGGCAACAGATGGTTATAACATGGTAAAACTGGCAATCAGTAAAATGTATTTTTTTAAATTCATAAACTACTTTCGCATAAACTCAAGCATCTGATACGACAGAATTTTTCTTCATACGTCACCAGATCCTATTTATTTAGCTATTTATATACATCATTTTGCTATCGTACACTTCGAAATCGAATTCACGAGTCTGCTGCCCGCGCAAAAAAGAATAAACTAGTTTAGTTTTTTACTACCTATACAATTTCAGTTTTAGCAAAATGTGTGTTTTATTCTATAGACTATAGAATTATTGAAATTATTATATTTAAGTTCCCATAAGGAAGAATGTTTATTTGGTGTATCAGAGGAGGAGGTAAATCAGGAGTAAGGTGATCATTATTGCTAAAGTGAGTTCTATATATAAATAACTGTACTAGGTTTATTTTATAACTACAGAATATTTGACTCTAGGTAAAGTATATTTAGTTCGAATTCAGAAATTGTGGTCAAAACATTGCTAAAACTCGGAACTTGATTTACCTTAAATCGTATTAAAGTTATTTTGTTTTTTTAAGTAAGTATTTGTATTTTTAGTAATTTTTACAGACATATATATATGACTAATATTACAACAAAATCATTTTAAATGCTGAGAAACAAATAAATGCTAGAAATATAGCGAAAAATATTGGTTTTAGTCTACATATGACTACTTTTGCAATTTTGCGATGTTTTACCATGTTAATACACCTTTTGCCATGTTATAACATGGTTTCTCCCGCTTGGCATGGCAAAACTCATTCTCCAGGTGGTAAAACCGAACCCTGCAAAAAAGCATTTACTTACTTACGATTAGTAAAACATTAAACGCGGACGGACGCGTACGTACGTTTGTGCTTTAATATAGAGGTAGATATAGTGTGCAGTATAGTAAGTACTATATTGGCAACGCAATCAAACATTAAGGGTGAAGCTACTCCTTCCGAGCGTGCATGAATTACGTGGCACACAAATTTCGAACCCCCCCCCCCCCCCCTTTGTTTTTGGTATGCACTTCTATGTATAAGAATAAGCAGACTGAACCCCTACTCGCTCCAAGACGTACCACGCAATTTATGCACGCTCTACTCCTAATACCATACATTTGAACTGAAGTTAATACTGTTGCTGAACTGAAATACTGGTTTTACTAACCTACATCCCTAATTCCTATTCTACATGTGTTTCGCTTTTTTGCGACGACAGCGCAAAGTATTATGTACGCTGCGCTTATAGCTTTAATAGATCACCCACCACACATATCAGCTGCGTCAATAAATACATATTTGATATTTGTTCGTTTGGTTTCGTCCCTGATTTGTATGTAGCGTTAAATGGGCTGCACGGACAGAAGTGTGTTGCGCCCGTTACTGGGTGGAAGTGAAAGTTCTCGTCGGCAGGTGAGACAAAACAACAACAATGAATTTGAATTAACCAGCAAAACCTGCGAACAGTTTGGTAACATGGGAGACCATCATTCCATTGATTCCATGTCGAGAACTGCAGTGATATCTAGAAGGATTTTGCTGTTAGTATGGAAAAATTTCTTATTTCGAAAGCGGCATTATGTGGTGACTACTTTGGAAATTGTTCTGCCAACACTTTTTGCTATTGTATTAGCTTTTATGAAAGCCAAACTACCTCCAGAATTGAATGAACTTAAGAGTGGGAAGCAAGTTTCGAATGTAACCGTTTTCCCGGAACTGACTGAATTTGTAAGTTAATGGATGTTCTCACATAACGGCATAACATTTATTGAACGGGTTGTATGATAATGAGTACAGAACATAATACGAGTAAATCAGTACCTTAATTTTAACTTCCATATGCAGAATCTTGTTGAATTCCTGGATCGTCAAATTTCATGCAGTCAGTGTGTCATAGCATACTGTCCTCAGACGACCCTCACCCATCATGTGATCGATAAGTTGAACTTAATTCTAAATGGAACAGTTACAGGTTCGTATACAAAATATATTGTTACAAAAACCCAACAGTTGTAGTTTATAATGGCGCAAGTTATTATTGTTCGAGATCTGAGTGTTTGCTTGTAAAATGTTTAAAAAATAAATGAATTTTAAAAATGTCGCTGATTCATTGAGAATCGATAATATGACTCATCTACTTAGACTTTTACACTAAAAATGATACCCGTGGCCGGCGATATCCCAACGTGATTTCATTTTAGCCTATAGTACTCTTATATTACAGTGAAAAAAGCTATTATATATGACATAGTAAGAATTACACACTGTGCCAACTGTGGAAATCCGATTTATTCGCATGTAGAGAGCCGATTTTTTTCGTCAAATTTCAAAGTAAGTTAAATTCTAATCAGTTCAGCGAAGACCCGAATGTAAGCATCAAGCAGGCCCTTTAAATAAAATATATCTTATCGAAAGTTTTAGTAACTGTGTATCTATCCGGTCTTTTAAAAAAACCTTTCAACCTTTTCGTGTCAATATGTCATCTTTTCTCAAATAACATTAAGCAGTGTTTGATAGTTGATGTGAATCGGGTGGTATTTTAGTGCTTCAGTAATATATGCTCAAATCCTTCAGAGGCGGCCGTTACTGTTTCTTCAGAGAAATGATAATTTTCATTTCAGTGATAAATACTTCGTATACATATTTTTCTATGCAGTAAAATATCTAGGGGCAAATTAGTTACCTAATCTCTATTTATCAGACAAATCCAAAAGTTTGAATAATGATGTTTGCCGAGTCGCTCACTATCATTATTTATATCATATGAATTCATGGTTGTAGGACATATTTCCCCTGGACATTTCCCCCCCGGACCTTTTCACCCCTGGACCTTTTCCCCCCGGACATTTCCCCCTCAAACCCTTATTAAAGAAGCTGAAATGCTAATTATATAAAGTTATGAGTTATGAAATGTTGATTAGTAACGTAATATGTCACGAATACAAATCGAAATTATACTTCATAGAACCCTGAGCGTGGTTTGCATAGAAATACATGGAAAAATCAATTTTAACATATAAAATTAAATAAAAATAAGTAACTAGTTTTAATCATAATAAAATCTTTAAACATATTAGTTAGTAGAAAACTTACTCCAGAAACATGTACGATACTATTTTCCCGATATGACTTAAAAAATGTAGAATAGTTATGCATGCTGGCATTATATAAAATCCTTCCTTAATAGATGGGTAAGAAAACGAAAGTAAAATTGTTTACCCTTTAAATAGCCCTTTAAGTAGATTGTACCTAAACTTATTACACTATTAATTGAAACAATAACTTGTTATTAAAAAACTCAACCATAAATCATTAAATAACCATTATTATATTTTGGAATATTAATAAGTAACCTAATCAGGACATAATGTTTAGAAACTACGTCCGCTAGAACGCCTGTATTATTTTATCAGAATACGTGCCTTTACACGACCGCGTAATAATATACATCAGTATCTTATTTACGGGTTTGGGGAGAAAATGTCCGGGGGGAAAATGTCCAGGGGAATATGTCCGGATACCGAATTCATATGCATATCATATCTAGTTTTAATTTGATAATTTATAAAACTTACTTTTTGCATTTAAAAAGGATAGTTATCTTGTGAAAGACGTCTTTTTCTTGCTGTGTCTAAATGACAAGCATAATAGTTGCGCCAGTTGTAAATAAACACCCCTAAGAAGTTCAGGCTCATAATTTGCAAAAGGAAAACTATTTGTATTTGTGTAAAGTCAGCTACTGATAAGGGCCCATCCATATATTACGTTTCAAGTTTTTGTGGAAACCCCCTCCCCTCCCCCCCCCCCCCAGAGTTTCAACTTTTTTAACATTACGGTAAATGGAGAGCTTACCCCCTCCCCACCCTGCAAAATGAAACGTAATATCTGGATGGCCCCTAAGGTAACTTCTTTTTGTGTACAAAATCTATCAGTTGAGTTGTGTGGATCTTGCTATTCGTTGTTGTCTGTGATTATTTTGTTTACCTCAAGTAAAAATATGTGAGTCGCGGCTTCGTGTTTGTGAAAAAACCGGGCTTCACCAGATACGGAAGGGGGAGAAGGCCAGCCACCGTGCAAAGTAAATAAGCAAGGATGTGTGGGCTATCGGCAACCGTTGAAATGGGTAGAAAAAAGTTCATATAGAAATTTCAAAGATTCATTGGAAGGCTTCGGAGATGACTTGAAGTTATAATACTTGAATGGAACAAGTCTAGCTGAGAAGAAGACTTAATTCATGATTTAATCACGGTAAAAACTGCCCCGTAAAGAAACAGTTACGCATATCCAACAACAGTCATGTCGTGCCACTACTTCGAAGCACTAACTGAAGATCACGTCATCCCCGAAGGAAATACGAAGGCCTAGTCAGTGGAAGTTAACAAGCGGATTCGTGACATCATGTTAACATTGATGGGGGAGATAGATAACGCACACCTACTATTAGCCAAGCTAGAGCATTCGATATCGCATCATTTTAAAGTATCGCAAGTATCGGTATCGCATCAGCGTGGTATCGCAAGTATCGCATAATTTTTCAGTAAAACCCAAATAATTTCGAAAACTAATAAATTATGACACCAAATGAGAGCGTGTAGGTACTTTTAATTTTTTTTGCATTAAATCAAGTGTAAAGTGAATTTATTGTAAACTGGACTTCATGCAACAACCAACAAACATATTTTACTGTTTTTTGAGAAAATAAGCCCGTAGAAAGCAGAACATGCTTAATGTGTCATCGTTTAAATTAGACCGCAATTTAGTGCAAAACAGCCCAGCTGCTAAAAACGCTCTTTCAGACTCCACTCTCAGAACCACGGAATGAACCGAATGCATGGTAAAGGTGCATGCTGCAAGCTGTGTCGTGCTGCCTTCCTTCCCTGCCTCAATTTCAATGCTATGTGAAATATCATACTATAACTATTCAAATTTAGGAACAAAAAAGGTTCAGTAAACAGAATGAGCGTATTACTTTTTCAATGTCGGCCAGCAGATGTCATTTAACTGAACTGTTCGTTTCTATTTTTACTATTTCTTTCGTTCATGCGATACTTGCGATACTTGCGATATGCGATATGGTATCGCATTGGTATCGCATCAGCTAAAATATGCGATACTTGCGATATTAGTATCGCATTGGTATCGCAATCGAATGCTCTAAGCCAAACCCAAGCGAGGAAGACCAGGAAAAGTCAGTGTCGGGAAATCAAAACCAGATACACTGCCTTGTAGCTCTCAAATTTCGAAACTATGATTCTTTACTGAATACAATTAATTTTTATGATTTATTTTATTTTATTGTTTATTCGTTATTTAATTTCATTTTTGCAATGCCAGTTCAAGCAATATGTGATGACAAGAAATTCAGACATTTAAAATAATATCACAGGAAGTTAATATCACTGCAGATTAAAAGATTTCTGTTTTGGTCACTGAAAGCCGAAAGCTTTCTCTAAAGAATGAAGTAAATACTAATTTAAGCACTAAAACAAAAATTATTTTTTCTGAAGGTTCAGAGAAACAAAATGCAGGGTTTTTATTGTAAATAAATATATACTAATTACAGTGAAAGTACCTATGTTATATGGTCAAAATATTGTCTAATATTCGTGTCAATACTATTGAGGAAGCTGATCTACTTGAGATAATCTACGTTCTGTTTCCAAAACGTTAAACGGACACAGTCTCCCTGGGCATTTTTCCCCCAACCATTGTCTCCCCGGTCATTTTCCACCCGGACAATTTCTCCCCGATAAGCAACAGCGGACGTTTTTCCCCCAGCCCGTAAATTCAACAACTGTTCAGTTTACTATCGTGTAAAGGTACTGACTTAAAAAAAATAACGCAAATGTTGTAAGATATAATGCTAGGAGCTATAGGTCTTAAGTACTTGATTATTATTTAAACTACTTACCCTTATTTCCTACACTTTTTACGTTAACAATTCTGTTTTTTTACGTTACAATATATTCCAAGCTTGTAGTTTAATAAGTTATGGTTTGCATGGATTTGTGAAATAATATACATTAATATGATTAAATAAAAACACATATTCTTGTTACCCTGCATTTCATAAATCGTTTAAACTTACAACACTATGCACTTCAGTCACCTAAATAAGAGTTTGGGGGAAAAAGTCCGCTGTTGCTTATCGAGGGGAAAGTGTCCGGAAGGGAAAATGACCGGGGAGACAATGGTTGGGGGCAGAATGTCCAGGCAGACTTTGTCCTACAACCTCCAAAACTAATAAGGTCTAATACACTTGGAATTATTTTAAAAATTTTAAAATATACTTCTAGTTTAATGCACTTAACTTAATTTAGTACTCTAAAGCAGCAAGCTCGTAGTACACGATCAAGCAGCCATAACCAGTACAGGTTGGTCTGGCGATTAGTCAGTTGGTTGATTCCTTCTGTTTAAGCAACAGCCAATCGCATTCTGAAATGGATGGGTGACCTGTGCTTGGTAATCCTGCAAGGCTCGATGGTATGTACGTTGCAGGTCCTAGAGTCATTCTCTAGGCTTTCTAGAGTTCCCTTCTCTAGAAAAAGTAGTCAGAAATAATAAAATGAAATACAAAAGTAACGACTATAAAAGAGTAGTAAAGTAGTAAAAAGGTGTCTTTCCCTGGAAATCAGTGAGAATTTGCTGTGTGGAGATGACGTTAAAGCAATTACTTTATTTACTTTGCTTTACTTTTACAGCAATAAGCATGTACTTGATAGTTTCACATTTCAAAGTGAAATATTTAGAAACTTCCCTGCGGTTGTAGGACAAAGCATCCCTGGACTAAGTCTCCCCGGACATTTTACCCCCAAACATGTTCCCCACGGTCATTTTCCCCCCGGACTTTTCCCCCTATAAGTAATTATCAATGTATAATATAAACAAAAGTGGTCCCAATACAGACGCTTGAGAAACACCAGTACACAGGTCAAAATTATCCGATAAATAGTTACCCAATTTAATTTTGAAAGTTCTGTTGCGTAGATAATCAGTTAGAAGCTTTAACATATTACCATTTAATAAGTTGATAAATTAACTAATTTAATTGCAATAAACGTATGTCATACTTTAGTTTATGAATTTTGGTTATTTATAAGATTGTATACTAATGCTTCAATTGTCTGAATATGATGGCTAGTTTTTTAGTGATGTAATTTTGATACTGGGAGGAAAACGCCAGGAAGAAAAATATGCGTGCGCCCTTAAAGGCGTTGCTTTATTTCACAGTTAAAAAATAGCCACAGAAGTGGCTCTGGTACTTCATTTGGTAAACTGTTTGCAAGTATGAACATATTTTGCATTGCGAAGTCTGTAAACACGTTGGTACTCTCTTTTTAGATGTTGAGCTTTAGCTTATCAGCATCTGTTGAAATGGTTTTGTCTGTCCGTCTGTACTCTGTTCGTATGTAGATCGTACGCTACAGGTCAGTTTTTAACTAATTCTCTCCCATTAAAGAGCTAACACATTGCGGTATAGTTTTTGGTCAAGATCGCACTACTAGTTTTTTCCGCAGATAGTAGTTCAATGGATCAACTTTCATAAATGTTCCCACTTTTTTCGTTCTCCAAGAAAAACAGCCTATGCAAAACCCTTGGGTAAACACTTATTTCGCTTTCCACGACGTACGTTGTACGTTACGGTAACGTCGTTTAGATGTCAGACACAAATGACGTCATTAAAGCTGAGGTGTGTTGCACTGAAAAAATAAAATACCCCATTTTTAACATGCCACTTACACAGTACTTAAGAAAGAGACACAAAGGCATAACAAAGACATACAGTTTGGAAAATTTTGGCTGCGCCATTTGCGTCCCCCTTCCCACTCCTGTCATTCAGTTCTTAAATAACAATAAAAAAACAACAGAAACCACCTTTGCTAATATATTGGGTACATACTACATACCCTTATTTCTAGGTAGGTACGTTAGTATACCGTCGTTTAGCGGCCATACGCAAATTACTCCTTTCAAGATATAATAAATAATAATAAATATTCAAGTCGATATAACTGAAGTTCTTTACAACAAGACTCAACCAGTCACTGTGGAAGAGGAAATAGGAGGCTACCGCGTTAGATCGTCTCGGTCTTTGTACCCTTTCCTCTATCCCCGTCCCCTCCTCCACAGTAAAGGAGTCCCATTCCCTGAAGAATTTTAAAGTTTGCTTTATTTAAGTGTCAAATCATTCAGTACAGAGTATTAATATCAAAAGATGGACACTATAATGCACTATAATAATAATAATAATGATTTATTTTCAGGATATCATTCGTAAAACAAACACCAAATTTTACATAAAACAAGGTTTGTAGTAAATAGTAATATGTTACAAAGATAGCAGACATTCGTAATATTAGTAATATTTGATATTCATACATTATTGTAATCATTATAAAGTTAAGACTAACAGACAGATTAATAGTTGTTAATTTATTTATTTCTCCTGATTCTAGTTTGTTTAGATGCGTGATTATAGTAGGAATCTACAGATTTTTGGTATCTTTTTGTTTTACATAGAATAGATTTGAAATGGTTGGTGGATCTAGTTTTAGTAAGTTTTGGATTTAATATTAAGAATGTGCCTAAATCTATTTGAGGCTAATAAGTTTTTTCCTAGTTGTAAATTTAGAGAGTTGATTCTATCTATAATCGGCATCATTTTAACATCATTAAGTATACTTTTGTGATTGGTTGAATTTATCTTAATTTTTGTAATTATTGCTAAACAACGTTTTTCTAACTTACATAATTTCTTTGTATCGCATTTATTTAGATTACACCGCCACACTGCAATTGCGTATTCAATTTTTGATCCGACATATGCTTTGTAGGCATTAATTAGTTCAGGAATTGAGAAACCAAAGTAACGTAATTTTGATTACATGAAAATTTTTTGACTTGCTTTTTTATTACTGTATTGACTTGGTTTTTCCAGTTAAGTTTGTCGTCTAATTGAACACCTAATAGTTCACAACAGTTAATTTTTGGAATAGTGACATTGTTAATTGTTAAGTTGATTTTGTTACTTTGTATTTTGGGTTACTTTTTTGTCTTTTATCAATTATTATTTACGTTGAATTAAGCCCTAGGCCTCTACAGTAAGTAGTGGTCACTAAGGAGCACCGAAGGAGGTTTGGTTTCAATCAACCATCCAGTGACGTTTACCGTACAACATCGAGCCGTAAACGATTAGCAGTGGCCGAGGATCAAAGCCAGGTCTGAGACTGTAAAGTCTGCAGTCCTAACCGCTCACCCAAGCACGCCTGCTTCCATTCAAGATATAGGTGGGTCGCATCCTCGCATCGAATAAAGCGGGCACCTCATATGTAAATTATTCTTAAGGGCCCATCTACTCACCTGTTATAACATTAACATTTAAAAAACTGCTTAGGGGTTCGACCCACCTTTCATCACAATAATATTGGGTCAACGGCTTTGGAGTTCGGCATAAATGATGTCACCTAAATTATCCTTTCGAGTAATTCCCCACCCACCTGCCTTCACATTACTAAATAAAAGGCTTAAGGGTTCGGCGTAAATGATGTTTTCCTTCTGTCACCCAAATAATAATACTTGTAATGGGAAGTTCCATAAATAACGTCGCCAAAATTAATATTATTTGATGAACGGGATTGTCCAAGAAGTACGTCATCCAAATTCTTACTTTTTTATTGGAATGTTCCACAAATAACGTCACAAATACCACAGACGTGAATAACCATATGTGTGTGTATGTTTTAAAAGTTAAGTATATAAAAACTTTAGTTGACTCCCTCGGGTTGCTTGGTTCCGGGGCAATTAATTAAAAACGAAAAACGGGTTTCTCAACGAAATAAGAACATTTTACGGTTTCTTCGACTCCAACTCGGGTACCTAATGAATGTGCGAATGAAAAAATTTGAAATTTTGTTTACGCATTCGCAAACATATTGGTCATAGGCAAGAACATTCCCTTTGTTTACAGGGTCACCACAACCCCAGTAGCTGTGGCCAAACCTAGTCGACCTTGTGTCACATCGCTATACCGTAAGAACTCAATGGAAAATCATGGCCCGTTTCACTAATTGGTCTCGTAAAAGCGCAAATCTTAACGGATTTAAAAAAGATGATGTGGAGCATAACCTCTGGCAAACTCACTACAAAATCAAATAACATTCACATATGAGATCACCCGAGGACAATATGCGCACTAATCTTGAACGTTCAGGACAGTTAATGATATGAATTTACAAGGCTGACATACTGTGCGTACTGGGTGACCTTATATTTTCTTTTTTCAGTGAGACACAGTCTATGTCCTGGGCATGACTTCCTATCCTGTCCTGGGTATGACTGATCAAACAGCGCTCAAATTAATTATATGATCATACACAGGTGTGTAGTGTGTAACCCAGTAACAGTGATCATAGCATTCGGTATATCACGAGATAGCGGCATCGATTTTCCCTACGGGCAATTACAACAAAAAATAATTTATTAAATTATTTTTTGTTTTGTGATTTTATCACGACTACGAAGTCTTTGTGATGGTGTCCGTGGAGTCGAATAGTAACGTATAAGCGGAGGCTAACTTTGTCTGTTCTCTTCACTGTAGTGAATTTAGTCTTGATGTGTTACGAATAAACTAAAACTAATAACCTTCTATCACCTTGGAAAACAATTTCGTGAGCTTCCGTACTGTAGCTAGTTATTGAGTAGTAGAGATGGAGTTATATTAGTCTGATAGAGTAAAGAAAATCATTAGGGGTATTCATAATCTCGCTATAACTATTTTTGGCACTATAAGACTTTCGCACTATAGCGTCACAAAACAAGCAGGATAAAGCGCGATATAGCGACTTTCAATTGTCGCCATGGAGACGGCATCTTGACTACATTCAATGTTTCAAACAAATAAATTTGAATTATGTTCAAACCTGAATATTTATTTATGATTATATCATTCAAATTACTGACCGTCAAGAATAGATGTTTGTTTATAATGTTAGTTGAATAATTCGTTACCTATGGCAACAATAACAACACGAACGTTATAACATATTACAGGATGGGGCGTTCAATATTCTAGACGACTTTGGCGTTATAGTGCGAAACTATTTAGCGCGAAAAATATTTATAGCGAGATTATGAATACCCCTATTCTTAACGTCAGCTGTAGTGAAATAAATAGTTTCTGTAAGGTATTGATGCATTTTGTGCTGTAGTGAACATTTATTTTTGAAACATTATTTACAAGTTCTTATGAAGGGGTGCTATAAACTTTAGAATGGCGTGGGTTTAACACTGAATTGGAAATTGAAGCCTTTCGCGGTCATTCGGGAATAACGAATGATGTACATCTAAAAGCAGCGATTGTATTCGAGAGTGGATTCTCATCAGACTTGAACGATATAGACAAGCAACAGAAACTTTCTTACAAGCTGCGGTTTCCTGACAATCTTGAGTCGACAAACTTGCTTTTTCCGCTGTTCCAGCTTCCAGGGCCCAATATTCGTAAGTTTCAATTTCAATTTATTGCATCATAATAGCATTTCGGTTCTTTTCACTATAAACACCCTACTACTAGTACAAAGGTCAAATTAATACCTATATAGGTACATGTTACTCTTACATATTACCCTACCATTACATAAAACCACTCTGTTCCTTTTGAGAATAAGTGTTGCCTAACTAACTTAACAAAATTACCCAATTCATCACACTGTTGAATATCACAAGGCAGATATTGAGAGTTCCACAGACTAATAATAGTAATAATGGTGTGCGCAAACGACCTTTGCCCGTACGATTTAAAACAAAGAATTAAATTGACGTTTAAGGGTTTCCTTGAACGTTCCGACTTGCTCTCAAATCTACCAAGCCATCAAAAATTACACTGTGTTTTGGCGATTAAGAGTTGATATATGAGAAGATGGCTTGTGGGGGTGTGATGATTGAATTATAGTTACGCAGATTTCAATGGATCAATGTAGGTGATTGATATGGTGAGGGAAATGCGTAAAGTGTACTTAATATGGCGTAAAATGAATTGTCGTTCAGTTAAACAATTAGATTTTCTAATAACAAATGAAAACTAATATTTATTTATAACAATTAATTTACGAAGAATAAATACGAAGTACTTTGGATAGAGAATGGGTCGAGCTGATTGCTTTAAAATATAGATTTAAGATTGACTTTTTAACAGCTTAATAAAGACAGGTGAGTTCGCTGCCTCTTTCAGATTGCAAGTGATTTGTTACAGTTTTTTACTTTAAATTAAAACTTTCTAACCAAGAAACTTGAAGCGGGATAAATGTTGTTACAAGGGAATAATTTTGTACTTAATTATAAAGATAAACAGACAAAGAATAAATCTAGGTCGAGAGTGGAGGGAGACAGCCAGAAGCTGTCATGGAAAAATACAGTATTTTACATTACCAATTTTAGGAGATTAAAATAAAGCATCAGCCCTGGGCTCATCAAGTAAGTAGAGTACCTTAATTTATATATATTTACATCATAGAAAATGCACACAAATGATGGGATTATGTGCCGAGAGCATGTAAAACTAATTTAAGGCAACACCGCATTTACATTCACAATGTACCCCTCCTACCAAACATGTAAAAATAATTTACGGCAACACCGCATTCATATTATATATACGCGGAGTTGACGCTCAATAGAGCTCAAATATAAATGTACAACAAAACAAAGAAATATATTATTCTCGACTTGATAATATAGTCACTGCATCCAGTGACGAAATACAATGAACAAAGAAGTAAAATATTATTACATGCCTTACTTTGAAACAAGTCAATAGAGATGAATAATCGCATATTAATTTAAAGTCACTGCTTCAAGTGGCGAAACACACTGACATTGCTGTTTAAATAAAAATGCTTAAAAAAGAATTTCAAGTGGCACAATGATCTCCTCTCCAACCTAGCAACCAGTTAAGTTGTTCATGAATGTCAAGTTCTGATTTTTGTCCTGTGACTTTAACAATAAATATTCTTTTGTTATTTGAATTCTCATGTCGTCCAATTTTTTAATTTTTAAGTGAAAAATATTACTCCACAATAATTCCGTATAATTTTAGCTTATTTAAGCATCGATTGAAATAATTTTTTCCTTCAGTTTTCAGTTTTTACATGCTGAGCTAACGCATCTATTGAAATGGTCATGTCTGTCTGTCCGTCCGTTTGTTGGCCGTGCTCTACAGGTCACAATTTTTAGCTGATTCTTTTTCAAACTACTTTTAAATGACCACAAATGCGCGCAATTATAGTTTGTCCGCAGTTAGCGTTTGAAGGAACCAAGAATCAAAATCTAGGTGTCAAGATCAAAAAACAATTAAAAATGCATTTCATGCACATACAAAAGCTGAAATAGCATAAATTATGTCATGCAAATTATCCTTTAGGACCTACTTGTTACGAACTACATACACTGCAGGGGCTGGGCATAAATAATGCCACGTGAATTATCCTGTAGGACTTACCTGTTATGTATTACAAAGGGCCATTTATGCCATGGACTAGAATCTGCTGTTATACGGGCTTTTTTTTCAAAAACCGTTACTCTTATATTAAGTAAATCCCACTAACCTTTACATTAAACAGGTCGTAAACATATTCTCGTACTTGTCGAAAATTTAAATTTTTGTCCGATATTTGACTTTCATACACAATTAAACCAACGCAAGCATTTATTATAATTTGTTGTCTCTGTTGCTTTCAAAGATTTGAAATTATTTATCCAGATCTAGTTAAAAAGATGTAAAAACATGTGCCCGTTTGAAGTGCGTGCCTTTCAAAATACTTAATAATAACGATAAAAATATTTAATATTATAAAGCCCTTGTTTAATGGCAGCCTTAACAGCAAGATAATGTAGTTTCATTTAGTTGAGTTTGCCATTATATCTTAAATGTAACTTTACAACAATTACCACGCGCACATTTATGAGGAAAAACGAGTGTTGCTTTGATTGAATTTTTTGTTTCAAAAGATCTTCAAAATGATATGTATTATTATGTTGATAATTGCAATATTTGCAACATAAATTATGCTGAAGGGTCGGAGGAAATAGAATTTGAATTTCCCGCCAATTCTATAATGTCAAGTTTCGACCTGTAACCATAGACATAGAATAATAGAGACGAACCACTTCAATCCCTTCGCGGGTATTTTTTATGCGGCCCCATGAGTGAAGTTGTACGTAAGAGCTTTATCATTGCAACAGAAATTCCCCGCAGTAGCGGCATCTACAAATTGTACCCAAACTGCTTGCTCCTTCGCCTTTGACAAGGAAGAGTATAGCAGCCAGTTTTTACATCCCGGAGACACCTTATCGGTGGAAACGGGAAGCATGCTTCAGCTTTTACTGCCAGCCTTTACTCTGTTGGCACAATTTACAGATGGCGTGTCGCCCCTTGCCTATGCCGGTTTTAACTCGGAGTCGTATATCTTGTATATAGATCTGTGCCTGTAACTCTCTTCAAATCTGGACAAGTGATAGATTCACATTTATTAACATTGACGAGTAAATAGTAAATATTTAAAGTTTTAATTTAAAATAGCAAATTTAATGTTAATTGTAATTAAAAAACAATGGCTAAGGCCCTTGTTTAATGGCAGCCCTAACAGAAAAATAGGGCGGTTTTAATTTGAAAAAGCTGCGTACATTCTTATTTATAATCAATTTCTGTAATACAACCAAAAATTCAAACTTTCGAATTTCCCGCAAAAACTTTAAATATTGTGTTAACCACAGAGGTATATTAACATAGAGAGAGTACTCCCCGTAAAAAGCAAGGCAGACAGGGGACAAACGCCATCTGTCTTTTATCCAGACTCAAGACTGAGCCCTGCTTAGGTTTAAGTGAGTGAAGGCTTGCTGGCTAGAAGTATTAGGGGGCATCCATCAATGACGTTCAAGAAGAAGGTTTTTACTTCCTCCCTCCCCTAGTTTAGCGCATCTACAATTTAGCATCACATAGTAACGACAAGTTTGAATAGATCGTACCACTCTCCCCACCCTAAATCCAGACGTCATTGGTGCACGCCCCCCTATGCAATCTATTCGCCTATGCGGCAGAAGGGAAAAGCAAAGGAAGCGTAGTTCTTACCAAAAAGGAAGACGTCGCTACTGCAGCTAATTCCTGCTGCAATGTAAACTGACTTGGCACAAACTCATTCATGGGGTCTGGTGAAAAATACATGCAAAGAGATAGCAGTCCTCTCTCTAGGTTAATATACCTCTGTGGTGTTAACTCAAGATTTCGACCGGTCACTCAATAAACTTACACTAAAATAATATATCATTGGAATGGTAACAATAAGGCAAACGTAATGAACATGGTGTGGACACACGATTGTTATTTGTTTTTAAATGGTTTCGAAAAAACATAATTGAAATTTTAAAAAGTTAACGGATTTCGTCGAGTGATATATAATTTGAAAGCTCTTCAAAAATAAGCAGACACAATTTTTTACAACATATTTTAGGCGACATTTAAAAATTAAAAGACTTGAAAATCTTGAAAACGTTTTGTTATAATAGAGGCGCATTCCGTTATTTGAATTCCACTAGTGATTAGCTTTCGAATGATATGTGGCTCGATGAAATTGGTCCACTATTGCAAAATTTTCAAAATTCCGGTAAATTACGTAGAAAGGTAGTAATAAAAATAGTAAATAAAATAATATATAATTTTGAATGAATTTTATATTTTTAAAGACGTTCAAAAAGACATATGCAAAAGTCGCCAGAATTATGTAGATAGGTTCCAATAGGTGGTAATAAGGGAATATATGGAAAATTTAAATTTCCCGCTTAACCTGAAATGTCAATTATCTACCGGTAACTTTCTGTAACTATAGACAAGTAATTATGTGCTTAAAAAGATTGCTTATAAGTGTGCTCGTGCTGCTATTATGTCAATAGTATTTAAGTCTCTTGTATTTTCGGAATTTGATTATGGCTTACCGGTCTCTGCTGGAGTATCTAACGTGTATTTAGATAAGTGCCAGCGCACAATTGATCACTTTTTAAAATGTTTAAATGTCAAAGGATATTATTTTAATTTGATGCTCAATAGGCAAATGGGATTTTCTAGTGGTAGAATTATAAGTAAAATTGATGTCTCAACTGTATGAAATGTTTAGCATTTTTACTATATATAAACGTATTGAATATATTACTGTCAATGACTCGTACCTTACTCAACCAAATTGATAAGCTTGACTGTATTCTCCATGTATGTGATTCTAGAGTTAAACGAAATCTTCGAAATAATTACAAACTTTTAGTCCTACGTAGATCTAAATTTTACCATAATTCGTTTCAATACATAGCTGTGAAATTGTGGAATAACCTGCCTGTCTCCGTTCATATGCAGAAAACCCATAAAGATTTAGCTTGGTAAATGGATTTTGGGAAAGCGGAAAAATGTGTTTGTATAAATAATATTTATTTATTTGTATTCTTATTATTGTAGCATAGCTGTAGTAATTACTATTAATGTCTATTCCTGGAAATCAGCGTATTCTCGCTGTGTGTTTGTGACAATAAAGCAATTACATTACATTACATTACATTACAAGTGATAAATCAAAATGACGGCAATGACCAGCATGAACAATAGTAAGAGATACATTTCTCTACCACGTGACCCCCGTAAGCCAATAAGCAATTCTGCTGGAGCATTTAGAACTAATCACCGATGACTTTGGAGCAGAATTTAAAATTCCTGCGGTGGAATTTTTAACGTGCCTTCGCCTTATCTCTTACTATTGCTCATCTCTGGGCAATGACTAGTAGAACCATATTTAAAACATTGACTGGAAAAAGTTTATAACTTAAATTAAATATTGCAATTTTAAAGTTAATTATAGTTTAAAAAAATAAAATTAATAAAATAATTTTCATTTTTCAAAGGATTTCATGTTTTATTTTTTAGGAGCTTTAAAATAGTATATTGCATGTCCAATTTCGTTGAGAAATGCAAAATTCATGTAAATTATGCAGATAGGTACTTACAAGTGTATGGCTTCGTAAAAAATTCGAAGGAAGCAATTTTTGATTTAATTCTTTTCGCACTCCGTCGACAGTAGCGGACGATATTTTATTATTATTATTATTGATTATTATTGGATTTTATTCAATCAAAGAAAACATCAGATTTAGTTATACATAACGCAGGATGGTCACAGAGTCTGTTTAAACCACACCGAAAATAGTATAAAAGTAATTTTGGACAGCTTAACCGATGACAATTTTGTATTTAAGTATTATTAGTCTCTACATATCTTAATGTACTTACTACTTGAGAAAAAGGAAAAGGTTCACGCGACATTTATCAAGCGCAGCGAGAAAGAGTAGTAAAATATTTATGGTAGGTATCTATTATTTCTGAACAAGAGTTTTAATTAAGGAAGGGATAGTAGAACTTCTGGACCTTTCAGTTTTACAGTAAATTATGTTATATTTATTCTTTAGCCTATCCGGTCTTACTTTACATTTCTCATGGTTTTAGCCAACAACCATATCTACTCGACTTAATTACTTTATTGCCGAAGTTCAAAAGTAACGTGTTTAATCTACTTTCTAACTTCTCTTTTATATTTTTACAAATGTGGGAGTAATTGCTATCACTAACATATGTGTTAATTATAATACCTAAGCATTTTTTTTCAATGGAAGTAATTTTCTTCATAAGTTTGTTAGTAAACCCATTGGACCATAACACTGATGCATATTCTAAATTGGGTCGAATGTATGTTTTGTATGCAGAAAGTAACTGAATTGTGGTAAACCCATGGTATTTAAGTTTACGTAGTACAAATATTTTTTTGGAGGCTTTACAAACAATTGCCTTAACATTATCAGTCCAATTAGCTCTATTATTAACTACAACACATAATAGTTTGGAAGATTCAACCACTGGTAAAGTAACATTATCTATTTTTAATTCACAATTACTGTAGCGCTTATCTTTAGGGAAATCCATCATCATAACACAACATTTAGTAGTGTTCAATTTCATTTTTAGTTCCCTAGCCCAGTAATTTATATCATTCAAATATTGTTGCATACAGGGATAATTATTAAATTTTACCTTTTCAGCAAGTGTCATATCGTTAACATATCCCTTTTAACAATTTTTTACTCCTTCAGGTAAATTTCCATATTTTTTCTCAAAATTAGTAATTAATTAATTAATTAAAACGATAAATAATAAGGGAGCTAATTTTGTACCCTGTGGCGTACTGTTAAAAATGGACTTAAAATCCGACAATTCTTCCCCATCTTTTACACATTGAGCTCTATTATATAGGAAGTCTTCCAGCCATTTAATATCACATGTATTAACTCCTATTTTAAGTAGCTCACTAATTAGTATGTTATAATCTACTAAATCGAATGCTTTGCGTAAATCAAGCATAACTACTATTACATATGATTTAGAATCGTCTAAAGCTTTATATACAAAATCAAAGGGGTTAACCAAATAGTGGGTGGTTGACGCACCCTTCAATGATCCGAATTGATTTATAATAATTTTGCCAATAACTTGGTTGTACAATTTTTGAAACATAAATCCCTCCTGGATTTTTCCAAATACATTAACTTGGGATAAAGGTCTCAAGTTAAGAATACTTACATCGTTGATGTCTTTTGGTATAGGAGTAATGTATCCAATTTTCCATGCATCAGGAATGACAAATTTAGAAAAAGATAAATTATACAGAAATGTTAGGAGTGTTGCAAGTACAAACCCAAATTCATGTATTAATTTAGAAGGAAAACCTTTAGGAACATTTGATTTAGAAGTTTTTAAATTATCAAGTTGCTTAAGTACATGGATTTCATTTAATCTTAAGTAATTAAAATTACCGCCATCTAAGGAATTATTTTTGATTATCGGCTTATAAATTCTATTTATGTCACAAAAGTAATCGTTAATTAGGTTCAATGTATGTTTCTTATTATTATAGTTAATACTTATTTCGATCTGATTAACAATAGAATGTTTCTGTTTTGTACCGCAAATCAGCGAGACAACTTTGTAAAAACCTTTACAACTATCATTGTGGATAATATTTTGCAATTTTTTATTAACATTACCTTTAGCAGTCTTTATAAGTTGATCAAGTGACACTTTTGATTTTTTAAAATTATTATCATTATTTGTTTTTAAATTATTTACATATTTAGAGAGATCTCTAATTTCTTGGGTTACCCAAGTCTGATTATGTAGTTTTATAACTTTAGGTTTTTCAGAAAGGTTACGAATCTACGTGAGTAGATTGCTGTGCCTCCTCCTTGTTTATTTATTCTTACTGATTCAAACAGGTTAAAATTTTCAATGTTTAGGTTCTGTACAGCACTTCCGCATGTTTTAGATACTCAAACACAAATTATATCGTAATCATTCTTCACAATCTCCAGATTCTGAATTTTTTATTCATTTAGTGACGTCGAATTAGTATAGTAAACTTTTGGTAGCTTGAACTTAATTAATGACAGTTTCTGATTACTCTGGGATCGCGAGACAGTAACATTACTAGATAGTTGTGTTTGATGTCTTCTGATTTGGTTTATTATACTTCCTCTTTCCAATACGTACTTTACGTTTTCTTTTTATTATAATCACGATTCCATAATAGTTTCAAAATTCCTCTAGGGAAATTATACAAAGAAGTTAATAAATTATCTAATAATATGCTTCAGCAAATTAGGACAAGGACAACAAACTATCCACCTATTATTTACAGTATTACAGTAATAGTGAAAAAACAAGCCAAGATTTTTGGTTGTAGTGCAGTGTAGTTAATTGTGCAAAGTTAATAAGCACGACAGTTAAACTGCACCGTTAGTAATGTATGTAATGTATTTTTAACTTCAGAAGGTCATCATAATTTTCTAGTTCTACCACGATTTTGCCTACCACATATTGCCAGTTTTTTACTGAACTGAAGTAATTCAAAAAGGAGCACGGCAGAAATAACATTGTAGACTACAGTTCTGGCTAGACTGTAGGGTGAATTTTAGTTATGTAGGAGGTGTAGAAGTTTACAACCACGACCACTAACACAGCACTGTTCTGATGTATGTACCTACCATGAACTATTATTGGTAAGCACGTGCAATTAGTATTAAAGATAATTTAACAACGTTGAGTAATTAGGAACTATAATGTCAATTTTCTTGACCACTGTTATGGGGCCCAACACTTATTCACAATTTTTGTTTAATTTAGAAGTGTTTACCTGAATATTATACCAATTAAGCCGGGAGCTGCTACAATTGCACTCCACGGCCTCCACCTGCTGGTGGGAATGGTTTTATTGTTTGCTTTCAGAGGATCAATTTGGATTTAAAATCATTATTATTTATTATCTATTACTTTAGATTTACTCTTACATATTTCTCAAAAATGTTTTAATCCTATTTAAGAAAGTTTTGTAACATATGCAGAGCTGTAAGGCTGTTGTACAACAGTGACTTTAAGTAAAGTTGTATTATCTCTATTACGACAATCAAAAAACATGAAAAGTTTGTAGTATATCAAACTTTGCGATCCAATTTTAAATAATGTGTATAAATTGTACCTAATTATGCAGAAAGTGCGCTTCTGTACCCCGGTGCTGGATTTTCAGGATTACAAATATTGTTGGATAAGATTATAATCTCCCTGCTGTCAAATCAAAGGATGATAGAAGAAAGAGTAAGTTTTTTGTTTGTTGTAAATAAACTAACTTCTTGCACTTTCCAGTTTAATATCGTTTATAAACAACAAAAACATATTACTGGCAATTACAACGTTGGTAAATAATACTCATAAACAGATTTATTTCAGAATTTTTTTGCCTATTTCGGTTTTTTAAAAACATTTTAAAAAATTAATTTTTGTTAACGTAATGTTCTATGAATTAATAATAATTTATTCATTAAGTCGATTTGGTCTCAGCCGATACAACATTGGTTATTTTTAGGATTTTTATTTTACAATGATAATTGGTCCTTGGTCTTATAAAATATGTCAAGTTTGCAGGTACGTATGTTCGTTGGTATTTTTTGGTCTTTAAGTCTTCAGATTAACTCCCTCGGGTTTTGCTTTAATAGTAGAGTATTGTAGTTCCTTTTGTGAGAATGTTTTTTCATGTGGGTATAACAGTGCTGCTCGCCAGTGGTCATTTAGCCTGCAGTAATTTCGCCTACTGTAAGTCTGCTTTTAGTAATCGCATGAATAAAATAGTAGAATTGTGTTGATATTTAGGCTGGGGGGCAGTCAATTTATAGGTAGTCATTATACAGGTGGGCAGAGGGAGGGGGGAAGTTCATACTTCTTCGGTACACTTCTAGTAGAAGTTTCTAATCCTTAAGGCTTTATCCCACAAGTTCTTATCTCGTTCTATCAGTCGTTTAAATCTTTTTGTATCGGAATAGCAGCTAAAAATTTTCAGTGTGAGGGTCCTTCTAGTTCTTTTTTAATGCATTACACCTCTGCATTTGGTAGATAAGGTTAGGTTAGGTTAGGTTAGGGTTAGGTTAGGTTAGGGTTAGGTTAGGTTAGGTTAACCTAACCTAACCTAACCTAACCTAGATATCATGGTATTGTTAATACAGTTAAGTCGCAACTTATGGAGAATATTTGCTTTGTGTTCTTTTATGTATTCCTTATTTATATTTAGAAGTACTTCTTCTAGATGCATCACCAAAGATCCTTATAACCTGCATCATCCAGTTGCATAGAGCGTTAGTGTTTTTAACCTTTTTCCTCTTCGGAGCAGCTTCTGATAATGCTATCTTGCTTGAAATATTGGCCTTTTCTAGATTTGTTTGTTTGTTTGTAAGCTTTATTCAAGTGTCAAATCATTCAATACACATTACATAGTGATTGTTATCAATTGATTGACACAAAATCGACAAATATATCCAGAATCCAGGCCTTTTCTAGAAATACCACTATTGTTTTGAAAAGCTGTAGCTTGATGCTTTCCCTCTTGTCTCCAGTCGGAGGAAAAAGCCTGACGTAGAATTTGTTGAGCCAGTCAGCAGTCAAAGGAACATGGTTACAAAGGGTTTTAATTCATCACCAGCGAAGCCCCCATACAGGCGGCATACATCAAAATAGAGCTGACAAGATCAATTTGAACAGTATGATATGTATATTAATGTCTTTCATTTTAGCACGGCATAAAAGAACAAAACATTTGGCTTGCGCTGCGTTTGCTTTGTTTAGAAAATGATCTTTTGCCTTGTTAAAGAGCCTGCTTTTTGTGAGAACCAAGTTTAACTTACTGGTTAACAATTTTTAGCGGTTTGAATTTTCATGTAAATTTAGTAAAGTTACTTATCTTGCTTCTTTTTCTAAATATTATTATTGGTTTTTGATATTTTCTCTTGCAAAGGCGATGAGGATGTTGTTTTTCTTTTAGAAATCAAGTTTGTTTTATTCAAAATGAATGATTCCATCTCGTAATGAGGATGAAAATTTGAATGCCTTGTTCACTACCTTCACGGAGTATCTGGGTGATCTTGTCAATGTAGACGATGTTTCGTATCTCAACCATAAGTCGTCTACTCTTTCTGCCTCGTTCTCCGACTGATGGTGTTAGGTTGGTGGTATAGTTATAAAACATCTTTTTTAAGTCGTAATTTGCTCTTGGCTGCTGTGCTCCGTAGTTGTTATCTTCTCTGACAGTTGTGTCTTGACCTCAAAGTTAATCTTCTGAATAGCTGCACATATTTCCGTTAAGGAGATCTACGCAGCAGTTTCGACTAGAATGTCCTTTTTTAGCTTTGTCAAGGCCTAGCACGTCACATACAGTTAAATATTGTGGTTTTGCTTTGTTTAATCTGGGGCTTCTTTTGCCAAAGAGTATTTTGCGTTTTTTGCTGACATCCGTTAATATTGCAAGGTTTTTGGAGGAAGAGAGGTCTTCTGGATTTGTTTTATGTCTTTGGTTTTGTTTGGAATTTTTTGTTATAATGCCAGTGTGCTGTTTCCTAAGCTGGATGGCTGTACGGAATTCGTTCTCAAAAATGCATCGGTCCTACAGTATTTTTATTGCCATACTATTGTGGATCTGGTAGCTTTTAGCTGCTGCCCTGTCTTAGTTTGTCTTAGTTATCTTGAGTTTTTTAAAATGTTTTCCATTAAAAATGGAGATGCAATTTTTATTTGAGATGTTGAAATATTGAATTTTCAACAACCAATTTGTATTTTAAATTTTATTCATTAATTTGACGCAATTTTATCCGCTAGCAGCCCACAAGAAAAGTAAGTAGAATTCAATATGTAACCCAAATGGCATTCGACATTAGTCAGTGATATTTACAATAACCATCCACGAACCGTCCATTGATCAAATTTTTTACAATCCAAACGTACCAGTTATTGAGAAAATAGGCTTAATTTCCAGTAAAACACAGTTTTAAGGATAGAGGAATTCAAAATTAATCTTTTTATCTTGCAAACTAATTAAAAAAAAATACTACCGAAACTCTTCAGTCTATTTCATTAGTGTGTTCTGAGTAGCAAAGAAGCAGTCAGTTGGGTTTAATTTGAGACCTACTTAAAGGTTATTTGTTCAAGAGTTGTATTTGTTTGCTATGTTTTCTGGTTGTTATACAGGTTGCAGGTTTTATGTGGTTCACTTGCTCTTGTGTTCCAGTGTTTAGTGCTTATACCACCTAGGTATAGGTTTCCTAGGTATATCGTTTAATGGCTATTCTTTTGTAGTTAAGATTCAGAATTTTTGTTTTTATTTTAATTCACCTTTATTAATTAGTCACTTAAAATCTTTGGTCACTTTTTTTCGGATGAAGTATTTGTTACTGTAAACGATAGTATCTGGTTCTGTTGTATCCGTTAACTTTTTGCCTTGCTTATTTGTGTACCATTACTATCATTTTTCTCTACTTCTCGGTGGCAGTGTCGACACTACGACTGCCAACCAGCATGGTGAATTGAAATGGTATTTGTCGTTTTAGTGGGATATAAACTTGTAGAAGAAACAAGAAGAAACAGTATTTTATTTGTAAGAATAAGATGTGTCGATTGTGTTGTTTACGGCTTTTCATTAGTGAATAAAAGATATAAACCTGTAATTACCTATACGTATTTTAATATTTTCAAAAACTGAACATGTTAGAAGTTAAAAATATCAATGACTCACTATCTGGTTGTGTGAGCTGCCACTTATACAAGGACTTTGTAGTGTAGCTTCTTTCGTGATGTTATGTTGTGTGGCACTGCTTTTTTTGCCACGACAGATTAACGATTGTTTGGATGCAATAGTGTACGTAATTAAAGTTTGTTTTACCTAAAAATTTAAATTAATGATCATATATAGAATTTGAATTTTCATTTTTATTTCAGATAACACTGCAACCGTTTCCTTATCCTCCCTACCTACAAAGTTTTGACTTTGCGCAAGTATTTAATTTGTTCATGCCAATGCTTTTAGCTCTTGGATTCGTATTTATTGCGCCTTCGATAATTCGCGGCGTCGTTGGGGAAAAAGAAACGGGTATTAAAGTACGTATATTTCAGTTTTTATATTTATCAAAAAAATGTGTAATTCCATTATTTTGTTTAACCCCTGGGGTTTAATTATTATTGCTAATTAACATGGGTTTAGTCCGTAACGATACTAACGCCTGATTCATAATGGCTTAAACCTTATTACTACAATTTTTGAAATACATCTATCAAAACACAACCCATTCCATTAATTCTAAATCCTGTTGTAAACAAAATTGATACATTTACTTAGCATAATAAATTAGGAGGCACATAGGGGTAGTACAGACTCTCCACTTTTGCTTTTATAAAATGCTCACCTAAATTCACTTTAAATTTACTGAAATAATTTAATTCATTTTAATTATTACATTTCACAATACCAGACAGTTAGTTCCACGGCTCAACAATTTAAAACAATGGTGAATACATATAAAAAGTCTGCGATTTGTACTTTGTGGTTTGCAGTAAATGCTTATTACTAACCCTGGTGGCGCCAGTTGCTTGCTTCACTACTAGTACATGACTTGAGCAAAAAATATATGTCCCACACTTTAGTAGCTTCAGTCTAAATATCAGTGCTAAACACTTAATTTTCTTAGACACATAAGATTACACTTTTCCGATAGAGTATTTTTATCCACTGATAAAGTTTTAGTTTTGCGCAAACTTTAGAAAAATTTCATCACCTGCAAACAAAAATATTATTTTATTCACTTTGTTTTGAATACCTTCCAAATCAGTACTAGATTGCAACTACCAAACTAAAGAGCAGTAATCAATGATTGACAGTACATAAGTATTCAACATTATGCAAAATATTCTGTAGTCAAGGTAGAGCTTTAAACTAACAATTGTCTCAATGGCAACACATATTCTATTTATGTTTGCAATGATCCTTAAAGTGCAGATTACAGTCTTTTATAACACCAAAGTACTTAAATGTGTAGACGCGCTTAATATCATTACTATTGACAAGCAACCAACAATCATTTGGGTTGGGCAGCTTAAAATCTGCTGCTTCATGAAAGACTGTATACTTAGTCTTACTAACATTTACAGTCAAGTCATTAATACTGAACTTATTATTAACTGAATTCAAACGCGACTGTTAATCTTCCACCATTGCATTAAATACTTGACTCCGTTTGTTATTGCGTCAGATATTTAATGAAGAGGCCCAAGCACCGACCCTTGCGGCACTCCTACCCTTAAATCATAACATTTTGACATGTAATCTCCTAATTTAACTCTAAATTTGCGGTACCTAAGATAGCTAGTAAACGCCTTCAGGAGGTTAAAAAAAGCGGTTAAAGTAGCTTTAGTTTCAATGAGTCAAGTGTTTCAAATCATTTAAGATCTGTTCTCCCAAGACGGACACGGAGGTCTACAAACACCGCATGTACTCTGCCACACGCCACATCCACACAATTATACAAATCAAAAGTTAGCTTAAACGCAGTTTGGCATGACCTACCTTTCTTAAAGCCATGATGTTGGCCATTTAGTTTAACAGACTTCATAAGACGTGCATGCAACATTTGTTGACATATCTTATCAGTTAACAAGCGTTGAGATCGGTCTATATGATGAAGCATACCTTCTAAATCCCCTCCCCTTATAAATTGGATTGACAGTAGCACATTTATATTTTGACTACTAATTTTGTTTTTAACTTAATAAAATGCTACATCATCTTCAGTAAAATAATTTACACTGCCCTCTGCATAGTTTTTTGTAGAATTCATTTAAATTATCATTTGACTTAATAGGAAAAACGAAAGATTTAACAAGCTCAGCACAAATGCTCTTAGGGTCACTTACACACGCACTACTACTCACTGGTTTATTTACTGTCCCTGATTAATTAGATTTTCCTACTAGTCTATAAAGTACATTCCACACATAGTGCTACTAACCTCTAACTAACCATTATAACAGGTATGTATACTTGATTTATGTTGTAAAATGTTAAGTAAAGCGCAAGGTGAAAAGATAACATAATGAATAAAAGTGAGTAGAATACTCAATGGTTTAGAAGAAATTTCCAAAAAAACCTAATAACCGAAGTATTAAGATTCTCCCTTTTTTAAAGTTGTACTTTAAAATGACAACGCACTCATTGTACTTTTAATAGCAATCTACATATTGCGCTAAAATGTTTTCAACCCAGGTAAACGACGATTGAGTATGCGGAATGGGATGTTATAGGATAGTTTTAAAGTAACGGAAGTCGTCGCGTGATGACCCATGTAGACAACTATATGGGTTCAAACAAATAATGGTAACCAATCAAGATTCGTTACTTTATACGAAATTGCAAAACTTAGGGACTGTAAATATTAAGACCGTTGGACAATGTAGATAATCCACTAACAAGGGAATGACGCGACATGCATCACCCAGATTTCACAGAAACCCATGTCAAAAAATCGAGCTATATTTGAATAGCACAGATCCAAAGAACCTTAAGTGCATTTTGCGTTGTTTGGTCACAGCAGCCCGCCAAAGTTTAAAAAAATTCAAAGTTTAAAACTTTGCCGCCCTACAACTTCTACAGTTCTCATCCGATTTTGATAAAATTTTATATTTTGTGATCTTCAGTCTATTTTCTATGAAGAAATTTTAAGATTTTGAAAAATTCGAAAATTTTCGTTTTTTTTTGGAAAAAAGGTTTGAAAATTGGGCCTTAAAAATATACATTTTTTGTAATTTTTTTAAGAAAAATGAAAATTTTCGAATTTTTTAAAATTTCTTCATAGAATATAGACTGAAGATCGCAAAAAATCAAATTTTATCAAAATCGAGTAAGAACTGTAGAAGTTATAGGGCAAAGTTTTAAAATTTGAATTTTTTTAAACTTTGGCGGGTCGCTGTTACCAAACAATAGAAAATGCACTCGAGTTACTTTGGATATGTGCTATTCAAAAGTAGCTCGATTTTTTGAAATGGGACTCTGAAATCTGGGTGTTGCATGTCGCGTCATTCCCTTGTAACTGTGAAACATGTTAACAATTTTGTTGCAAGACAAACGAAGAATATAATTGCCAATTGAAATAAAATTGTTAAAAGTAAATATTATTGGCAATTAAGAGAATTTTAATTTGGGCCATTGCAATCAAACACTTTACTGCTAATACAAGCACTGATGCAAAATAAATAAATCATTGAAAATTAAAGTAAAATCAAAACTAAATAGAGTAACCTCATTGAACGAAAAAGTTTTACGCTTTTTAAATGCAACGTCCAAACCGTTATGTTGCACTTTAGCGGCAAGTATTTTGAGGACACTTTAATAGATGCCTAAATGAGCTAAAGTTCATCATCTGAAAATAAAATCTCAAATATATATGCAGTATACTGCATTTATATTTAAGATATAAAGCTGTATGAAGCTTTAAAAGCAATGGTATATATTTTCGTTTCGCAGGAATTAATGAAGATGATGGGACTACCCAACTGGATGCACTGGCTGGGCTGGATGTTGAATTCATTAATGGTGCTAGCAGTCAGCATCTCGATTGTCGTTTTCCTATTTTTCTACCCTTTTACTCCAGCCAATGGAAGTGTAATTGAGCACAGCGATCCGTCACTTTTTTGGATAGTCTTATTCTTGTATGCAATAACTTCAACAGCGCTCTGCTTCTTTATATCGTCATTCTTTCAGCGTCGTGAGTTATCATTTGACTATTTTAAATCTTGAAAATTATCTTTAGACGTGGTACTAGCCTCTAGTTTGAATCTGAATTCAAGTAGTAGAAATTTGATTTTGTACTAATGATGCCCAAAATAAGTCTTGTTCGAAAAATGTTTTTACAAATGTATGTTGTTCAAAAGTTGTATGTGCAAAACTTTAATAGTAATAATTTTCAGTTCTTCCTGCTAATTGGTACGCCTAAAATATGTTAGGGTTATCTAAGTTTTTTTTACTGGCGAATGGCGAATGGCGGCATTATATTCTTCCTATTAAATGGAAAAATATATAAATTTATATATAAAAATATATAAATAGCTATAAAATCCATCACATTTGGTGTGTGGATTTATTTGGACCTGGTAATGTTTTCGCTTTTAGATGTGCCAGTTTCCTTGGGACGAACATACGTATAAAAGTGAACTACAAAAATGAGCACTCACCGAATTCTAGGTTACTACAATACCCGCGTAGAAGAAGTAGGTTTACAAATTACAATGAGACAACTTCGATATGATGATAAAGTACACACTAATAAGAAACCCCAATAGTAAACTAATATTCGCCACACCCTTACTTTATACAAACTATGGATTGTCGGTCTCTACACTCCTAAGCACGTCTTCACCATGTAGTCACTCTCCGACGATTGGAATGGTAATGAGAGGTCCTCGCTCTGTTCTCGTCTTCTCGAAGCTCCTGTACACAGACCGACGGTATGGCAAATCGTCATTGGTTCACCCCAAACCACCTGACGACCTAATCCTGCCCTTCCTTATACTTCTTAATCTTTCTCGATCCTTCTTCGCCTTACTCCCACTTTCTGCCCACCTATTCCTTTCCCCCTGTATCCATCTCTATAGTAGTGGTATGCCGTCAGAGAAGAGCAATGTGAGGGATAGGAGAAGACGCAACTAGGGCTAAATTTGTCTGCCGGGGGATTTTTTTTTAACCAATAAGCACCGAGGAGTGCAGTCAAAGGCCCAATCACCATTGAGTAGTGCAATAGGCCGCTCCCCAAATTCCGTTTACCTAATGCTAAAGCGGTCGGCAAAATATTTAGCCCTAGTTGCGTCTTCTCCTATACCTCACATTGCTCTTCTCTGGTATGCCGTGTCCCCGTTTCTCTCTCCCAAGTTTAAGTGCGCAGTATTTCGCCAGCAATCATACGAGCTGAGTGCAAGCGTACCGCACATGTCCAGCTATGACACAAATTAGCACCATTGTAAGGCAGGCTCATACTTTCCTCGGAACCTAAATAGGTACGTTCATAGGACGTTGAATGCTAGTAGCATTGACTGCCTGTAGCCTGTAACTAACATACTATATGTAGTGTTACGCAGCGTTCACAAATGCTGTCATCCTGTGTGGGTTTATTTCTAACAACAATTATCAATTATTAATCTGAACTTTTTGTAAATGAGACTGGCATCCGATTGTATTACTTCCCGTGCGAAGTACTAGAACAGGCGGCTTACCCTTAAACAGTTGACACCACACCATAAGGCCGTCTTTCCTCATGAAAAAGTGAGACCAAACTTTGGACTTTGTCTGATGAGAAGCTTTACCTTTTGAATAGTCCCTTGGATTAAAGTCAGCCATTATTTTTAAGCTAATTAAATTATCACGTAGCCACAAAGTTTTAAGTCACAGTCAGTGCCTTTTGCGTCTTTTGCGGGAGTAAAATACAAAGTACACATTTCATACTAGGTTTAACCCTTACTGTGTCGTTTTTAGATTTTGAGCAAGCATCTACTGAAATATTTTTGTTTGTCTGTCTGTCCGTCCGTCCGTTCGTTGGCCGTGCTCTACAGGTCATAGTTTTTATTTGATTGTTTTCAAACTACTTTCAAACTACCCTCACAAATGCGCGTAAGAGGTGCCCTATTGTTTTTGAGGGTGATCGGACCAACCAGTTATCCACAATTAATAGTTGAATGTACCCATGTCAAAACTCAGGGAAGGGAGCTTCCCAAAAACCAATAAATACGTGCAAACAAACGGAGAATGTGCATGTAACATAGATAATTTTAAAGTTCTGCGCGGCGAATAAAAGTATATCTTATAGTACAGACCCAACCAATCTCAGCTACAGTTCTCAGTAATGCAGGGAATAGGTTATAGATATTCAGGGATCGTCCATAATGACGTCCTTCAAATTCATTGTTTTGAGTACCCCCATTTCCAACTTTAAATTTTTTTCCAAACTATTTGAACTACATGTCATCAACATACATAATTATGTAGGTTATAGATATTCCAGGAAGATATTTAGGGATCATTCATAATGACGTCCTTCAAATATTATAGTTTTAAGTACCCCCATTTCCAGCTTTATTATTTTTTCCAACATATTTTAACTACATGTCATGCACCTATCGAGGGTGAAGTATCAAATTGGTTTCCTTCCACTTTTTCTTAAAAGCAAAACGGTTTCCTTCCATTTTTGCTTAAAGGCAAAATGGTGTCCTTCCATTTGGTGTCCGCAGCTAAAAATGGAAGGACACCATTTTGCCTTTATTCAAAAATGGAAGGAAACCGTTTTGCTTTTAAGAAACAGTGGAAGGAAACCAATTTGATACTTCACCCTCGATATGTATCCTGGTACGACTCGTAATCGTACCATACGAATTCTGACTATTCATAACCGTACTGCTTGTACCCGTGCGACTCTGTATCTATACCGCTGGCATTCAGCCCATGCGTAACAAGCATTGTGGTGCAAGGAGCGTTCGCACAGGCACCTTTTTTTTCAAGCCCAAGGTTTCGATGCATATTTGTACGCCTCCAGTCATACCTACACCATTTGTACAACCAGCAAACCCTCTTGCCATCTGCTGTCCGTCACTTCAAAATGATAAAACTATGTGTGCGACTACACATTTAATAAAATGTGAAATTCAACTGAATAACGTGGAAGGTGAGTTAGACGCTGTCGTCATTTAAGCGTTGCCACAATAGGGTTCTACTCTTTTATTAAAATAAAACAAGGGCTAAAGCCCTTGTTTCATAGCAGCCTTAACAGTAATATGGGGTATTACTCGCAAATGCTAAAATCGGTATTAAAAAATTGCAAATTTAAAGTTAATAATAATTTTAAAAAATTAAATGTGATAAATTACAATTTTAAATAATTTTTTTGTTTTTAAGAGCTTTAAAATCATATATTGCATGTCAAATGTCATTGAGAAATGCAAAACTGAGATAAATTATGTAGATATGTAGAAATAAGGGAATATTGAAAATTTGAACTTCCCGCCAAACCTAAAATGTCAAATTTCGACCGATCAATCTCTTCAAATATAGAAAAACGATAGGTCAAAATGACGGGGATGAGGAGAAGAACAATATATATTGCGATTGACGCGCAAATTACCAAATTAAATTTTAAATTGCACATTTAAAGTTAAATATAGTTAAAAAAAATAGTAAATTAAATAATTTTGAAGTTTCAACGAATTTCATATTTTTATTTTTTAAGAGCTTCAAAATGGTATATCGCATGTCAAATTCCGCTGAGAATTGCCAAAGGTTGCTAAATTATGTAGATAGGTAGGAAAAAAAGTTTAAAGCAAAATTGCGCTGTGCGCTCAGCATCTACTTCGGGCCCGCGGTCGACAAATCTAAGGCTGTGCGGGTTATCTCTTAGTTGAGGTTACCTACAAGAGATGACTGTGCGGAAAGCTTGACCTAACTATGCCACCTTAACGAAATACCCTAATTTACTTAACGAAATCGCTGTGCGGGAACGCTATAACGCATTAGGAAGGGCTGGTTTGGAGATATATTTATGTCACACAGTGGCTTGTGCGACAAGATTTTAAACAAAGACACATCGTGGGCATTAATTACATTTTTTGCAACACGTTTCATGCAATCAGACAACATACATAAGATCCATGTCTGGTACTACACGTATTAATTATGTAATGATTATATTTTGATAATTGTTTGATGCATTTTTTATACGTTTAGCTACGCTTGCTACCACAGCTGGGATAGTGGTGTGGCTTATTTCATACTTTGGACTTGCTACTAACTTCGAGCAGCGATATCAGTACATGCATATGGAGGAAAAATTACTAGTGTGTCTGATTCCTAACATGGCTTTAACTTATTTTATAAAAGTCTTAGCAGGATTTGAAGGCAAAGGTAAATTTTCGATTGAAATCAGCAACAATTTAATAAATTAGTAATATATGTGCCGCATCAGGCATCGCTCGCCCTGATTGTAAAGTGAAAAGCAGCTAATGTATTTTGTTATATATGGTATTTAATAATTGCATCATTGCACCGGTGCATTATAGAACTGAAAATTTTTGAACACTATTCCCAATCTAATTTACGCTTTACCTGGAAAAACGTTATTATTTGATTTTCACAGCTGTCGGTGCTCATTGGAAAAATATATTTGAGCCCACTAGTAGTATTGATTCACTAACGATTGCTCATATTATGCTGATGATGGTTTTGAGTTCTGCTGTGTATATTTCCTTAACGTTGTATGTCGAAAACGTTTTACCATCTGAATACGGCGTCCGAAAACCATGGTACTACATCTTTAAGGTAAAAACAACTGCATAATTATAACTATTCCAATGACTGGAAGTATGAAGGACTTGCATTATGTAACTATTTAAGCAGAATACTCGGCGAAAATTCTTTCTACATGATACATTTTTATTAGAGGCAAAGTTTATAATATAATTAAGAACTTTGACTATTTAAAAAGAAGTTTGCTCGTATGGTTATGGTGATGGACATATACAAGACAAATATAAGGCAACCTTTTCCTCCCAACCCCACCCCCTCCGAACATTATGCAGTCCACCCAATACGAACAGTATACATCCAACCCCTACGATACTATAATTATGCAGCCGACCGCCTATATTGTATTGTATTGTATTGTATTTGAATAACATCCAGTGACATTAAGTTATTGAAAGACTTGTTGATTTTCTCAATTCTCATGCCATTTTTTATATACAGTCAAATCCTCCTATAAGGGACCCTGATTTCAGGGAAAACCGCCGAACGGGACAAATTTAAATTATTTGGTTGGCTGGCTATGCTTGCCATGCTAAAATTATCCGGATATAAGGGACCCGATGTAAGGGATAATCGGGTTTAAGGGACTGACTTTGTCACTTTTTTCGCATTTTTGGTCATTTATATTACAAAAATAAGTTGCAAAGTTTGTGAACTAAAATGTAAGTACCGAGCCGCACAACTGAAGTACTACTTGACCATTGGATTGCACTTATTTCTTATTTCACCTAAAAATTTACATCGTCTAACATTTAAGTAAGTCATCCTATTCATAGATACAAAGATATAGATGAAAAGCTTTCCTAGTTATTCGTTACTCTACTGCTCCTATATTCAGTTCCTACTGAGTTCCTGTTCAACAATGTTGGCAATTCTCTTACAAGGGAAATCCCTTGCATTGTTAAACGGGAAATCGGCTAAACGTGACAAATAAGGTCGATATCAAGGCACTATCTCCGGATTTTACAGCATTGACGAAATTCCTAGTAAATAATTTTATCATTTCAATTTCTTTCCTCTACGTGCTCATGGGCATTTCATATAGTTCGGAAAACCATCCATTCAAGTAGTACATGCCTATATAGTTCATTACCGTTTATACAATTGACAAAAATAGAAGAAAATCATTCGAAACTAAAGGAAAATAAGTTTCTAAGGAACCGCCAGACGAGTCAGGGAAGCTATATGTATGTAGAGATACGAATTGGTCTGATTCGTAACTTATCTTGCTCCCTGGCCAGGACTTAGATCCTCCGGTCCAGTTCCAACTGAGGGTGAACCATGTTTTCACAGCATGCATATCAGGCAGCCAATTAGAAACAATTAGCATCTCATAAATTTTTCATATTAAAAATTCTATTAAAATCCATTTTAGACTTCGGTGAGGACGTTTATAGGGGAGCAATTCCTCACAATATCACTCATTGAATCGCAGAATTTATTTGCAAATACCATTTGTGTTGCTCGGTACTGAACCGAAGTTTTAGTTAATTTTACTTGAATCTAAAAGTTCGTTCAACTTCCCAAATTGTGAGTTGAAATGCCAGCATTATTTAGTCATATATAATGTGAATCCAATATTAATATTAGCTTAAAACTACCTTCTCTTGACATCCATTAACATGTCGCATATCTGTAAGCTATTTCTAAAGAAATAGCAATTTAACTGTGACTTTCCTCCTTCCTAGCATTTGATGTAAAGTTATATTCTTCGATCTGGCTCGGTTCCTTATCAATAATCTAATTATGTTAATTTCTACATTCTTCACATTTCCTACTTTCCGACCAGTCAGCCTCATCCTTGAACTTATGTTCTTTTCTATATATTAGAATCTGCCTTCTAGTCCACGTGGACTAGAACTACATTTATACTAATTACATCTTATTTCGAGAAGCTTCGGATTGTACCATGCGGTCCGACCATGCCGTCTTCGATCTAATCAGCCCAACTCAACCTAAAATCTCCAGACTTAATCCAACCGTCTTGCGGATCAGACTTACAAACTGATTCGCTTCACCTGTATCTTTTACCACGTCTATTATAAACTATACACCAAATTTTACCTTCATCTTTTTATAGTTAAATAAATCTAATTTATTATTTTTATAGAAGTTGTTGGTTTCTGTGTTGAGTCCACTGGCGGAATTGTTATTATTTCCATCAGTCATCTACTGCATAATCCAGATTTTAGAAGCTACTACAATTCTACTATTTAGGGTTTTGCATCTACCTTCATTCACTGAGTTTGAGACAACAGCTTTACGACCTGGAGTCTCATATTTCCGCGTTTATACAAATTTGGGTTCGCCACCGAACATCTGTTAAAATACCAAAATATGTAAAAACCGGGTGTCCCAGGATAATTTTAATAAATGCGGTTTTCATGGTAAGGTTTTAAATATGCCACTTTTTTATGGAAAATACCACCACATTGGTAAATACTGGTAAATACCGGTATAAAGTGGTAAATACTGGTATATACATTTATGCAGCCTAAAAAGTTTTAAA
The DNA here is from genome assembly GCA_949802685.1 of Dicyrtomina minuta. Lineage (NCBI taxonomy): Eukaryota > Metazoa > Arthropoda > Collembola > Symphypleona > Dicyrtomidae > Dicyrtomina > Dicyrtomina minuta. The sequence goes on from OX461810.1 coordinate 25,884,220, forward strand.
ACAGGTACTAATATAATTTTAAATCTAGTAAAAACTCAACAGCATATAATACTAAATATCTGTAATGCTTAATAATACAAAAAACTTTACTATGTTTGGTGGAAATTAATTGTTTGTTGCTACATAAATACATTTATTTAGCATATGCCACAATAAACGAGTTCAGTATTCGGGCAAGATGTAGTAAATCATTGTGCATTTTGGTGGTTAAATACTGCTATTCAAAAATTATTCGTCGGTGTAATCACTAAAATCGGGTTTGTTCTGTAACCTGAATTAACAGAAACAAAACGTTAGGGTCGTCCTTCGTCATTCCATCATGGCAAAGCCTATTTGTTGAATAAGTTTGAACGCAACCATACGTAGAAAATTGTCTCTCCAATGATCCATTTGATGAAGAGCAATTATTGTAAATTTTATTTATTAACTTCACCATATTGTCCGTCAAGAATAGCATGGATTGTATAGATTGATTTGGTAGCTACTTTTGAAGTTTTTTTAAAAATTTACCCCATTTGCGCTTGTATAAATGCCAGTATAAGCCAAGAAGAAATTCATTTTTTTCAATTTACCACTTTATACCAGTATGTGCCAGTATGTGCCAAAGTGTCACATAAACAGTATTTACCACCCCTGGTTTTTACCGGTATTCACCATGGTATATACCACAGTGGTATTTACCACTTTAAAACCCTGATATAATATGGCATATGCTATTTGGAAAAAAATAGCACTCCTCTCCGTAGGAGACGACGGCTATGTACTAAATTAGTTCTCATGTAACTTACGTAGCTTGGTACGTACTCATGTCTTTCAATGCAAACGAGAAAACGTTTAAACTTGTGAACTAGCATAACGCTAATAATCCTTAACTTATAACTTACTTAATAGCTTGTGGAATTAAACAGAGTAGTTGGTCGCTTGTTTTATTTCATTGTTAGATGCCAATATTTAGCTCTTTAAGCACTTATTGAAATGAACATGGCCGTTCAACCTTCTCTTGGTCATGCTCTGCAGGTCACAGTTTTTAACCGCTTTTCTTCAAAAACTTTTGAACGCGGCCACAAATGCGATGGAAAAGAGCCCTATTGTTTTTGGGGGCGATCGGACTGCCTAGTTTATTACACAAAACAGGGGCCGCGCAACCATTGCCCTCCCTGGACATTTTTAATTCCTAATGTTAACAAACAGGTACCTACAAGATTTGAGATGGGGTAATTTAGTGATGACGTCACACAGGAGGTTAGAAAAAGTTAGAGAGAAGGTAAATATTTATTTACAACTGGCGCAACAATTACGCTTGCCACAAGGACACAGTAAGAACAGCATACAATTTTAAAAGAAAATAAATGGTTTTAAAAGGATGCAAGATATTTTTTCATTAGTACGATTTGTAAAAATTAGCTATTAAATAAATTAATATTATATGGATATAGATGATTATGAGCAATACGACACGAGCCTCGAATGGTAGCAATCACGATTTCGTGTATCATTGTAGAAGGAAGCCGCATTTCTTTTTGAAAAGACTCAAAAAAAGCTGGAATTGTACTTCGAGCACCCACAAGCAAACCTATGACTTCAAGTTTCTTAAGTTGTTATTTTTCAAGAAAGTAAGGAATACATGGAACCTAATGAGCTAACAATATCAACAATAACAATATACCTTCCGCAAATGACAGTATACTTGGGGGTGGGGTCAATTTCAGTGACAACAAAAGACTGTTCACAAGTGACGTTTTACTTATGGGTGGACTCTTTATTGACAATAATTTGGTGTTCGAAAATGAAGCAACTCCGATAAAGGGAAGTATTTTAGACACGAGTTGGTAGTATTTCCGAGAGAAATTTGCTTTTGCTGTTTAAACTTATCCTGGATAATGATAATATGTGCACGTTGTTACAATAAGGTTGTTAGGGTTCGCCTTAATTGCGATTGGGTTTAATTTTTTATAAACTTCAAGAACCTGTATCTTTTTACACAGCCGACGTACTGGGAAGGAGAAGTCATTATTATATGTCTCTGTTAATCCTTTATGTACAGAGAAATAGTCAATATCTAAAAATAAAAGTTGCAAGAGATACAGGTTGTTTTATAAAAAACTTCCAAAAATCTTACAACGTCTTAAATTCCGTGAAAGTGATCAGTCAGATAAAATTCATTTGAATTTAGTAGAAAGGTAGCGTTCTAAATGTGATCGGCATAAAAAAATTTTAAAAAGTGCTCAAAACTCATGATTTTACATAGCCAGTTTTTGACAAAAGAAGCTGAAGTCACTACTGAAGGTAGTTGTGACCATAAGTTGAATTGATATTAGTTATTCAAATTTTTATAGGCAGTACTGTTCCGGCGGCCACTGATCACCTTTTGGGCGTGATCAATTTTACGAAGCTTAGAATTTCAGCATGTACTTCGAGTCCACGGTCGACAAATCAGGCGCGCAGCGCCGGACATTTTTGGTCAGCTTCTAATGGTATTTCAAGCCGCGCACTGAGGCTATGATATGGCAGGCACTAGCTAAGGAAGGACGAGGGCCTCCGAGCAAATATTAACTTTTAAGTAACAGTTAAACGGCGGTAAACGGACTTTTCCTACCCATATGGTTTCTACACGGACTTTTCATACCCGGACTTTTCCTACCCACGACTAAAACTAGGACTTTTTCTACCCAAGACTATGGCTTATGTTGAATTAAAATATAAAACGCAACTATTTATGGGTATACCGTAGTAACCGTAGTGACACGGCAGCTTCAAACGAGTTTATTAAATTATTAACAAGCATAATTAATACTTAATTGCGAATAAGTTATTATAAATAATTGTGATGCTTGTCTGCAATTAATTATGGTAGTACAAGTAACCTATCACTAACATTAAAACTGAAAAATATAGTGTAAGACAACATTCAAAAGTATTACGTGCAGCATGGGACAAGGTCACAAATATGCATTTTTAGTCTTTGCTGCAATAATAAAGTAGGAGAGATTATTTTATTAGCAAGTCTTATTTAAAACTACTTATTTAAATTAACTCCAGGTTATAATAAAATACAAAAGTTGTAGGCATATCTTTGCGTGTAGTTGTGTAATGTGTAGTTTCTTTTTTTGTACATGGGGGGGGGGGGTCCGGGTAGGAAAAATCCTACAACCTTAAACGGCATATCATCATCATCATCATTGTACGGTATAGCCTTTCATCCATTTTTCAGGATATATCAGCACCGTGTATAACTGTACGGATGTATTGTTGTAATGTGCGAAGCACAGCTAGTTTAGGTGCTGGGTCACCGGTATGCAAATTGGAAATGACATTGTAATTTTAGTAATGTGCCAACTATGTGTTCATTAGATGAGTCACTAGATTAAGTCGACGGTCAGCGGATAGTTTTAGATGATCGTGACATTCGCAACGTTTGGAACGGATGTGAATTGAGGACAGGGTCCTTGGGCCGAAACAGTATTACTAATTAAGCATATCAAAAGTTGTAAACAAAAGTTGTAATTTGGAATAACCAGACTTAGAGAAAGTCACTTCTGATACTCATCTCTAACAGAGATCTTGTACTTTACTAACTCCTATCAGTGAACCAATAAACTTATAAATTCGCCTTTTGCAATTCGAACTCTGTCGTTGGTCAGCTCACTCATTATCACACATCAAATCGTAGCACTTTAGACTTAGTATACCCAAGAGGAATCCACTAGTTTAACGTGGTGGCCTGGTGACGAGTAGGACTGTGTGCCGGCAGTTTAAGTTGTAAAAATCCCACCCAATTGGGGAGAGCATCAGGGTAGCGAATAGATTAGCACGTTAAATTTTTTTTTGACACAGAAATTTTTTTTGGATAAAAGAAAATAGAGAACTAGAGAACAGGGTAAAATTATTTTAGGGCTGAGTAGGACTAGGGAAAAGTTTTGGGAGAACTTCAAACGTGAAGTGTGCAAAGGAGCCTTGGGAAGGCCAGTGAAATAGATTTTAGTTTCCAGGGGATAAATAGAACCAGAGAATATATATTTTTGAAAAGTCGTGGGACGACTAGTGCCTGAGTTTCTAGGAAAGGTAGAATTATTTCAGACGTTTTAATCCGCGCTACGGGGTGCCTAGCAGGTATTATATAGATTAAAAGTCCGCTCAAATAGATTTTAATTCTCTAAACAGTCATTAGAAAGGTGAGATTGCGTTGGACGTTCAGATTTCAGTTTCTAATTATTAACGTGCGCCAGCCAGAAATTGCTCTTAAGTTGTGGTAATAGGTATACGGAAGTAGAGAAATTCCTTCAGAAAAGTATATAGAAGTAGACAGGGTCCTTCAGAAAGAGAAATATATACAAGTAAAGAGATTACTTTAGAGAGATACATAATATTGGGAATATTATAGGTTTTGAAAGTCAAGTGCGGGGAACGATATTGACGTGTGTGCAAATTCTCTGTAGTGTGTGTACAGTAGTGCGTTGTGATCCTGAAATTTATCCCTTACGCGCAAAATTCCTTATTCTATCATTTATTGCTTGTGCATAGTGTTTTTGCTGAACTAAAAAAAAGAATCGTAGACGGAATTTATTGAGTGGAGTGAGAGCGCAGAGAGAAGGCAATTCGACAGTTTTTATTTAAATTGGAGGAGGAAGTGCATACTCTGTTGGTGGTTAAAGGTGGTATCAGTCGTCACAAGCTCGGAGTACAATACTCAGGTAACGTACAGACAATTGTCGATATTCTACATAAAATAATATTTGTTTTCATTGCTTATTTATTTTCTAGAATATCAAACCGCACTGGTCATTCAGTGCAAAAGCGCTTACATAGATCTTTTAAGGCCTGGTATAGGAAGGTATAGTTGAGCGGTGAATTAGCTTTCAGACTATAGTTTCTATACGACATTGAAATAGGTGTAGATTACTTAAGGAAGTCGGGGGAGGTTGTATAAAGATAGCCCATACAGATAAAGCCTCATCTACACGAGACTAGCATCATTACCTACAATCTACATTATTTACGGGAATTTTCTTTTTTTGTACATGGGGGGGGGGGGAAAGTCCTAGGTTTGGTCGTGGTTAGGAAAAGTCCGTGTGGATTCCATATAGGTAGGAAAAGTCCGGGTAGGAAAAGTCCGGGTAGGAAAAATACTCAGGTAGGAGTACAATACTCAGGTAACGTACAGACAATTGTCGATATTCTACATAAAATATTATTTGATTTCATTGCTTATTTATTTTCTAGAATATCAAACCGCACTGGTCATTCGGTGCAAAAGCGCTTACATAGATCTTTCAAGGCCTGGTATAGGAAGGTATAGTTGAGCGGTGAATTAGCTTTCAGACTATAGTTTCTATACGACATTGCAATAGGTGTAGATTACTTAAGAAAGTCGGGGGAGGTTGTATAAAGATAGCCCATACAGATAAAGCCTCATCTACACGAGACTAGCATCATTACCTACAATCTACATAATTTACGGGAATTTTCTTTTTTTGTGCATGGGGGGAAAAGTCCTAGGTTTGGTCGTGGTTAGGAAAAGTCAGGGTAGAAAAAGTCCGTGTAGATTCCATATGGGTAGGAAAAGTCCGGGTAGGAAAAATCCTACAACCTTAAACGGCATATCATCATCATCATCATTGTACGGTATAGCCTTTCATCCATTTTTCAGGATATATCAGCACCGTGTATTACTGTACGGATGTATTGTTGTAATGTGCGAAGCACAGCTAGTTTAGGTGCTGGGTCACCGGTATGCAAATTGGAAATGACATTGTAATTTTAGTAATGTGCCAACTATGTGTTCATTAGATGAGTCACTAGATTAAGTCGACGGTCAGCGGATAGTTTTAGATGATCGTGACATTCGCAACGTTTGGAACGGATGTGAATTGAGGACAGGGTCCTTGGGCCGAAACAGTATTACTAATTAAGCATATCAAAAGTTGTAAACAAAAGTTGTAATTTGGAATAACCAGACTTAGAGAAAGTCACTTCTGATACTCATCTCTAACAGAGATCTTGTACTTTACTAACTCCTATCAGTGAACCAATAAACTTATAAATTCGCCTTTTGCAATTCGAACTCTGTAGTTGGTCAGCTCACTCATTATCACACATCAAATCGTAGCACTTTAGACTTAGTATACCCAAGAGCAATCCACTAGTTTAACGGTATATATGATTCTTGAGCACCCCATGATGGGAGTGCTCATTGAATCTACAACCACTAATAATAATTATATTTAAGAGGAAGGGTAAGTTGCGACTGTTACTGCAGACCACCTAGCGGCTGTAATTTTAGACTGCACTACTGCAGTATGCCGAAAATCATTTTTCAGACTCTATTACTATTGTCTAGGCGAAGATAGAGGAATAGAAACAAGTAGCCGGAGCGTGCCAGGCCTCTTCTAAATGTAATACGTTCAACTATCCAACCCACAATCTTTCCTTCAATGGGACGCAGAGAATGAACAGTAGCTAGTTGCAGTGATAGGTATAGTAGAATGCATTGATTCGGAGTTGCGACTATGCCGAAACACGGGAGGAGAGCGGAGTCAATTCACTCCATTAGCACGAAGCGCCTACGTCTCAGACATTACATCACGTATCAGCGATCGCACACTCCAACTCCCTTAGCCGCTCCTCCACGCCTCAATCCTACTTCCCCACACCAACCATTACCACTGAAACAAACTCTGAGCAAGAAGGCAAAGATTGCTACCCAGCCAGGTTCCCTCCGCAGATTCAAAAAATGAATCAGCCGAGGATTATTTAGTACAGAGCAAGCTCCCCTAAGCCACTGAGCCATGTTTACTTAAACGGCATATAAAATATGTAAAAATATAAAAAAATATTGCGTAAATCTGGCAGAATTTACAATGGCAAACAAAAACTTGCTACTACGTTAGATACAGCGTGCCCGACAGTCTCACATGAAGTTGCTGTCTTTATTAAATCCATTGCCTATTCATTCGGGTAAATCCTTCCTTAGATGTATATATAGACGCTTTAGTTATAGAGTATATAAATGCTTTTAAAATAACGTTGAAATTATGTTTGGGAGGCTGGGATGCTCGTCGTTAGAAGTAGAATAGTTTGGGTACGAATATCTTGCGTACCCTCGACAGTGGAAGTTATGCTGTACTACACAAAAAACATAGGTGTTGCAAATACCTTCTTCTTCTTTCAGTTTAACCCTGATGTAATTATTTTACAGTTATCAACCTGGTACAGTTCAAAAGTTTCCAATTCTAACTCCGTTATATCAAGGTCGAATACGAATGAAAGTCAAGCTGGATTCGAATCCGATCCGTCAGGATTTTCACCTGGAGTTGAAATATACAACTTAAGAAAAGAATTTGGATCCAAAAAAGTAGCTGTGGACGGAGTGACACTTAAAATGTTTGATGGCCAAATAACTGTAATTATAAATTTATTTTAGTTATACTCTGTGCCGTTTGCAATATTTGACTTCGATAAATATCTTGGTAATTCTGCTTTGACAGGCATTACTGGGTCACAATGGTGCTGGTAAAACCACAACAATGTCCATGTTGACAGGTTAGTTGGTTGGAATTTTATTACGATTTGAAGCGCACAATTTCAGTTTTTTTCTATTTTGTAGTTCTGCTTATTTTTCATATATAATTATTATGTGCACAGGTATGTTTGCACCAACAAGTGGCACTGCTGTTGTAAATGGTCATGATATTATTACTAATATGGAAGGGGTTCGACGTGACCTTGGTCTCTGCCCTCAGCATAATATGCTATTTGATAAACTTACCGTAGCTGAGCATTTGCAATTTTTCGGCCGGGTAATATTTTTGTTCTTTACCATACAAATAAGAATATATATATATTATAATATATATATAAAATATTGGATATATTTTAATACATATATATATTAAAACATATTCAATATTGTATTGCAATGTTATTTGTTTTATGTGCGCTTGATGACTAAAGTTAATAAATTAATTTAAACTTTTAGCTAAAAGGTTTGTCGTCATCGCAATCAAATATAGAAATGAAGACACTATTACAAAAATTACAGCTAACAGAAAAGATCAATAATTTAGCCATGACTCTTTCTGGGGGACAAAAGAGAAAACTCAATCTGGGAATAGCTCTTATTGGAGGAACTAAGGTATTTAAATCATATTTAAAGCAAACGTAAATACCCGAGCATTAGGCTTAAAATGAATTATTGTATCCTATTTGAAAATAAATAAAAATAAATGTTATTATGCTTGTTAAGCTATCGTGTTTTCTCGTTGGATGAAAGTTGCTTGTTTATGTTATTAGTTAGGAATCGTGCCTGGGAAAAGCGGGAGTTTGTTTGTTTGTGAGCTTTATTCAAGTTCCAAAATTATACAGTTCATACGTAATTAGTTAGTACTGAATTCCAATAATAGACACAGTTTTCGGTTACAATATATGCATGTTAATAAGCTCAAATAAAAAATATATAAACAATATATGGCAGATCCAATTACGCAATATATGGTTACAAACGGAATGAAACAGTTTGGGGTGGGGAGATGAAACGATGTGAGTAGACTAGTATGTATATGTGCTCATCCGTTGCCTTCTTGGCACGAGACGGAGGTACCTGTACATTTAAAGTGGAGATTTTCCTCTGCCTGGCTATGTGTTTCGACATGCATCTCCTATTTTTAAGGCTGTTCGGCCTTCTTTCCTACAAGCTACCTCTCTTTTTCACTTTCTCAACCATATGGAGAGGAAGGCGGGTTAAGGGTGATTGGCTTCTTCTAGAGTAGGCGTGACAAACTCACGCTATTGGGATCTAGCCATGAACCGACACCTCCGCTTAGCGGGAAAAGACTGCTGGGGAGCAGGATAAAAATCCGTTTCAAGGAGTACAGAATTAAGTGTCTTGTATCAGCAATGCTAGTTGCACTAAAAATAAATAATACGAACCGCTAGACTTGTTCATGTGTATATGTATATTATTGTATATGACATGCTTCTACATAGTGGCTCACACAGTGACGTTGTATGAACACACAGTTAGCATACCCAATGGGTGCATACGCGGCTGTGTAAATAGTAATAAATACACACATGATTTATGGACCAATGCTTACCTCTAAAATTCCAGGTTGTGATATTAGATGAACCAACTTCTGGAATGGACCCTGAAGCTCGAAGAGTAATTTGGGATTTACTTTTGGTAAAAATCTTAATTTTTGTGTGTTTTAACTAGTATAAAAAAGCGTTATGGCTATACGTATAACGAAGGATCAAAGGATTCACTGAAGGATTAAATAAGGAACAACATGTTTTTACTTTTAATTGGGCTCTTGTTTGTCATTTCAAAAAGGAAATGAGGGGAGACAGAACAATTGTTTTGACTACCCACTTTATGGAAGAAGCTGATGTTCTCGGCGATCGAATTGCAATCATGGCTGCAGGGAAAGTCAAATGTTATGGAAGTCCAATGTTTCTGAAGCGATTTTACGGTTATATTATTATAGTTAATCAATTTACTACAGTAACGCAACACATTATTGAGTACATTGTTTACCTGCTTTTGAATGTCCAACTTGTGGAATATTTTTGGCGTTACAAAGTCGTTAATAATTTTCAAACTTCCATAGGAGCTGGTTATACCCTGAGCATGACACTGGAGCCTAGTGGAAGATCAGATTTAATTTTACTGACGGTCAAAAAATACATTGAAAATGCGACATTTAAATCTCAACATATTCGAAATTCATCAGAAATTGCTTTCACGCTGCCTACAGGATCGGATACAACATCTAAATTTCCTCATATGTTCTCGGAGCTTTCGCAGAAAAAAAATGATTTAGGAATAGGGACAATTGGCTTATCCTTAACTACTATGGATGAGGTTTTTGTTAAGTATGTTACCCCGTCATCTTATACGAAATGTGAAAAGGCTTCAAAAGTATACTATTATGCTAAGAGTTTTATTTACATAGGTAGTTGGGTGCAAAATGGTGACGATTTATAATTTTCACAGAGTGGACTACCTTAGCCATGACAAAGATAATGATGAAAACGATGACTCAGCTCCGCAAGAAAACTCTGTAGTCCTGAATGAAGGAGGATCATCTAGACTTTCGAGTTGCGATGATTTAACACATTTTAACGGTTTTATTTCTGCTACATTTTGGACGATAAATTATTGAAGGTCACTCACTAAATTATACGATTTTTAATATAGATTCGCTCGTCAGTAGAATAGTTGGGCTCCGACTGCAAAAACAACAGTTTTATGCTCTATTTGTCAAGAAGTATTTGTATACATTACGAAAAAGACGTTTATTTATAAGCCAGGTATAATAATCTTTATTCACGTTTATACTTGTGTAATATTTATATACATTTCGAAATTTTATAGCACGGCTAGTGTGGTTATACCACTTTCAATATACGTGTATGTTTTGGTACATGGTTTACAGTTCGCGATGCCAGTCTTTCTTTTGATTGTTGCAATTTGGACAAGCAATTCTGCTTTCGAACCAACGAGTTCTTCGCCACCATTGAAGTTTAGTATTTCTTCGTACAAGAATCCGATTACTTTGTATTCTGCAAGCGAAGAGGTAATATTTTTGCCGCAGTGCGCAGTGCGGTAAGCACTGGCAAATAATGTTTCATTTCAAAATTTCAAACTACTTCTGTGGATTATAATTTCAGGTTATTGGAAAGTTGTACGCTTCTTCCGTTGGTAACTCTGCATTAACATCTGTTAGCAATGCTAATTTAATTGACACATTGATTTCGATTGGAGAAACCGATCTAAGCTCGTACAGGGAGCAATATATTGTCGCTGCAGATTTAAATTCTTCATATGTCAAAGCAATGTTCTCAACCATTCCATACCATGCTGCCCCACTGGCTATTAATCTTGCTTCAAATACTATCCTAAAAAAACTTAATCCAACAAAGAATCACTTTATTGAAGTCACTACTCACCCGTTTTCAAGTGACTCGCATGCAATAGATGCAACTTCTGAAATTCCAGGCTTTTCTCAAACTATTCCAATTCTTTTTGCGGTATTTCTACCTATTGGACTTGCTTTACTTGCAGCTAGCTTTATAGTGTTTCCTGTTGAAGAAAGACTATGCAAGGTAAGAGACCCATTACATATCGTCAGTGAAGAACCCAAATGACCCATGTCTATTTTCTACTAAAAACAAACTGAGCCATATCCAAAACGTTTTAAAAACAAAAGGACCTAAATCCATTTAATTCCACGCGTGCTCCTAAAATCCATGCAAAAAATTCCTGTCCAAACCTGCACCTAGTGCATTTTGTATTTGCATTGACTTGGGCGTACGCTTGGAAATACATGGATTCTGGTAATTTTGCTTTTACAACGTTTTGGGTATGGCTCAGTTTGCATTTTGTGGAAAATTATGGGTCATTTTGGTTCTTCACTGACGATATCACAAGACAAAAAGAAATAATATTATGAGTTTTTAGATGCTGAGATTTCAGCATTTGTTAAAATAATTATGGCCCTCCGCCTCTCAATCTTACATCTAACATGTAATTATGTTATTGCTTTAACACTTGAATAAACTTGAATTGAATTGAATTACGCTACAGGTCACATTTCGCTACCGATTCGCTCCAACTATTTGCAAGGGAGAAGAAGCCAATTATATTTGGTTAGGATCGCACTTACCTCTTTTTAGATGCTGAGCTTAAGCATCTATTGTAATGGTCATGTCCGTCTGTCTGTCTGTTGGTCCGTCGCTACAGGTCACAGTTTTGATTAGAATGACTTGAAACTACTTCTAAGCAATCACAAATGCGACTGAGCATGTCTGTATTGTATTTGTATTTTTTAACTTTGCTCGGACTGACCATTGCTTAACAATTAAACGCTAAAGGGACCCATGTCAAAAAGTCACTTAAGTGAATGCATCTAAAAACGGGTCTCGCCAGCGACAGTTTCCAACTTTTTTGACCCACCCACCTAACTTGTCAAATTTTTCAGAGCTGCGTAAATGGCTTCATCGTTAACATGTCGTGTCACCTTTTTCAAAGTAACCCACCCTGAACGTGGGTGGCGCTATTTGTGTACGACCCCAAATGCGTGTCTTGGATAGGTATACGCATTTACATACATTTCCTTCTAACAAAACTTCGTTTCTTGAAATTCCCGCGGCACTGCAGTACAAGGTAATCTATGTAACACTAATAGTACCATGTCAGCCAATTGTAATTACGTTAGCAAGTTGGGTGGGTTATCTTAAATTTAGTGTTTAAAATTCCCAAAAACAACCAAAACAACATTACAAATATAACTTCTAACCAAATACCTGTATAAACTTTAAAAGAGGCATAATGAATACTACGGCTGAACCTTTTAGTATGATTTTGATGGATATGTGAGTAAGAGAGCGGGGGGAGGGGGGGGGGGGGTGGTTGGAGTGTATGTTAAAAATACCTAAATAGCAAAAATCTTTGGATTACACGTGTGACGACGTACCAAACTCCTACGTACACGATAGTGGGGAGGGGGTTGTTGATAAAAGGTGTAGTTAAAAAATCCAGAGTAGCCACACAGTAAAAATAATTGCGTTATTGTTTTATTGGGATAGTCCATGAATGACGTCGCCAAAATATTCACTCTTTAAATGGCCATACCCATAAATGACAACCTAAATTTTCACTGTTTTATTGAGATGGTCCATATTACTCTTTTATTAGCATGGTTAATAAATAACGTCGCCTAATGTTACTCGTTTTTATTAAGGAAATCCATAAATGATGCCGCCCAACTCATTACTCTCTAAATACTAGGGTATGAAAATGGCGTTACCCTTATAACTATTTTTTCAATATTAGCTTATTTTTTATATACATGTTGTTTGTAAATGACGCCATTTAAATAACTCTATTTACAGATCCCCATCGATTAGTGTAATCATTACATAATCGATTGTCTTTAGGACGGGATGTTACTATTCTGCAGGTAGACCAATTATTGCAAATAACTTTAAAACGACTACAAATGCAAAGGCAAAGTTCTATATTACTTTTGGGGTTAATTGAACCAACCAGTTTTCTTAGAAATATTGTTGAATGGTCCCATGTCCAAACGCATTTACTAGGTACAACTTTCAACCGCCCACAAATGCATAGGCAAAGTTCCATATTACTTCTAAGGTTGATCGAATTAACCAGTTTTCTAGAAAAAACAATACTACACTCCAGAAAATATTATTAGTATCACTAATAGTTTGAGTGCTGGAAAGAAAGAAGATAAGAACAATAGATCAAAGTGGTGAAGGTTGAATATCATTACTAGTGCCGCCAACTCAAACTCGAAGTAAGCTTTTATTGGAATCCTTCCTATAACTTCGTATAACTTCTGTTGGAAAACTCATTATTTCAGTTTACCACCTTTGGCACAGGTGGTGATACTGGGTGAAAAGTCTGGTTCGTGATTCGAATCCAGACTGGGGCGCTTTGAATTAGCCAACTGCAAATACTCGTTCACTTTCCCCCTGTTCTTCGCTTTTTACTAACTCCAGAAAAAGTTGACTCATTGCCACCACCCATTTTGGTGAAATTATTTTGATCTAATTAAATATGCATAAATATGCATATTAACGTGAATAAGAGCTGGACTTGGAAATCTGTTGGCACAAATAGAATCTGGCTTTGGACATTGGAATCTGGGTCCTACCTGATTCTTGTGGAGAGAGTAAACCCGACGAAAGCCTATATTTGTGTCGTGAGATGGAGTTTTTAGGGATATTCCTGGTGTGACACGGTGTTTCAGTATTTACATCTGAATATCAGCCTGAATCGACTCAGCAACACCGTTTTCGTGCTTAGGAGAGATAAAGAGCTGTACTCAAATTATAAAGCTTAGGATTTACCTGAAGTCATCATGGCCAAACCTCGAAAATTTAACGTGTGTAAATATAGAATCGGAAGACATCAACAGAAGACCTGCTGCAACTGCAAGCTGGAATTCCATTCATCTTGCGTCTTTCAAGACACCTCATCAAACTTAATAAAAAAATAAAATAAAAGAAATAACTTAGTCGTAAGTGCTTGTTTGGGATGTAACAATGACGTCGTCCCCAGTATTGAAGGTATTAGTACTAACTGGTTCTGCATGAACTATATCTTTCCCAGTCCTAATTTACATAATACTACGGCTACTGATAGTGCTACTGAATTAAATCTTATGGGCAAAAGTCCTGTTTATTTGAATTTGTAAAGATTTGGAATTCGCTTCCACTGGAAATTCAATGTGCGAAAAATATTAGTAAGTTTGATCCTTTAGTTAGGCAGCACTTGTTGTCGAAAAGGGTGGAAATTAATTTTATGTAATATTAATATTATCATAACTCATTACGTTCATATTAATTGCTGGACTCTGTCCAGATAAATCCTTTAAGCATTTAAACAATTAATTTATCTTTATACGTCAGACTTAGGGTGTCGGTAACGAAAACAACAGCGATGTTATTACCTTACACTTGAATAAATCATTATTATTAAATAACCACAGTTAAAACAGGACTAGGTACTAAGAGTTTTTAAGTAGCTCATCTAAATTTAATCGGTTTTAATATTTCTAAAATTGAGGATATACACAACCTCTTAGAATCTTTTAAGGTTGAAATTTTTTGCATTACTGAAAGTTGCAACCAACTATGCTTCAGCAAACAATTTTAGATAAAGTTCAGACTGCGGGGTTGCTAAATGCTAATCAGTATGGGTTCAGACCTGGACGCTGCAACCTGTCGGCAGTAACACAGTTCACACAGGATGTATTTATTTCTATCAATTCTCGCTGTGTACGTTGCCTAGCATTATTTGTAGATCGAACCAAGGCTTTTGACTCGGTAGTGCACACTTAATTGTTAATAAAATTAAGAGATAAATTTGGCATCAATGGGAACACTCTAAAGTTGATAGCTAATTATTTGAGGAATATAAAATTTTGTATTCAAAACGGTTGTTATGTTTCTGTTGACTACGATCTGCTGAGTGGTGTACCGCAGGGATCTATTCTTGAATTGTTACTATTTATTCTTTTTAATAACAATATATCTGATGCGTTTGGCTCTAAACTCCAATTTGCTTTAAACGCTGATGATTTAGTTATCTACTGTTCTGACACGTGTCTTTTTAAACTCTAAAGCGCTATGCAAGAAGCACTAAATGGTGTCAATAACTGGTTAATTAACTTTAAGTTAAAAATAAACGTAAGCAAAACTAAATTCATGATGCTTCATAAATCGCATGTAGTCTAAAGTGGCACAGTAAGTCTGTCGTCGAATAGTGTATCTCTGAAACGTGTAAATAGCTTTAAGTACTTAGGTTTTATTATTGACTTACATTTTAATTTTAATGAACACAGTATCTTTGTTAAGAAAAGAGTCTATACTGCTATCTGCGTAATACATAACATTAGAAAATACCTAACGTTTAAGGTTTGCTGCACTTTGGTCAATGTATATGTGTTGTCCATAATTGACTACTGTTCGTCTATATGGGCTGTTCAGACTGAAAAGTACTATATCACGACGCAAAACTTAATTAACAGGAGCATTGTTATATTCTCTTAAATTCCATTGTGGACGAAAAATCCGGATAAAAATTGATGAATCTATAGTTCTGAAGCAGGCTTATATGGTTTCTATCAGAGAACGTATAAATGATGTTATGCTAATTTTTGTGTTTAAAACTTTGAATTTTGGATTGAATATTGAATATTTAAATAAACTGTTTAAAGTTACAAAGATTGTAAGGCTAACAAGGTCAGGAGATGGTATTTTGCTCAAGCACATATCTCTTAGCCCGTCCGCAGCGTTTAAAAAGTCTTTTATGTATAGAGCTGTAGATAACTGGAACAAGCTCCTACCACATTTGCGTGATACCGAAATTTCTTTAGCTGAGTTTAAGATAGAATTAGGTTCTGAGTTAAATCGAGGAGAAAATGTAGATACTTATCTTACACATCCTTAATGCTTAGTTTAAAATTTTGTTGATTCCGTTTGTAACCATATACTGCGTAATTGAATTTGTTTTTAAAATAATGGACTTGATCTTCTGTAACCGAATACTGTCTGTTATTGAAATTCAGAACAAACTAAATAAAGTTTGAACTGTATAATTTTTACACTTGAATAAAGCTCACAAACAAACAGACAAACTGTTGAATGGACCCATGTAAAAACTATATAAAGAATACAACTTAATAAACTACCTCAAATGTATGGACAAGGTGCCATATTTTTAAAGTTGATCGAACCAAAAAGTTCACTAAAATTAACTGTTGAATGGACCCATCTCAAAACGCATAGAAAGGTTAGTTTTGTAAAATACTAAAAATGCAAGAGTAAATTGCCATATTGTTTTTGGGGTTGATTGAACTAACCAGTTTTCTAAAAAATAATTGTTGACTGCAGCTATGTCAAAACGCGTTGAAAAGGTAGAAACAAAAACGGATGAAATATACATTAGCTGGCACACATGTTTATAGTGAAGGATGGTGAAAGTACGTTTCTTTTTTGCGCGCTATGTACTAAACTACAGGAAGCGTGGGAAGCTTTGACAGCATCATCAATGTGGTATTCTGAGGTAGACTATATTTAAGGCGAAGACTGTAGTTTACACTCTTGTGTAGTGTTTCTTTTTTTGGAACTTTAATTTGTCAGGTCTAGTAAGTACCTATTATCTGGGTGATGAGCAGAAAACTCTGATCCCATTTTCTTTAGCTAGGTGTCGTAGGTTGTTTATTTTTTCGCTAGGTATTTACTTCCCTCCATTTAGCATTAAATCCTGTTTAAGATTAAGGCCCGTACGGGCAAATCCGGTGACGTTTCATATGTCACTGGTTGTCCCGTTGGCCAAAATTAAACATTGTTATGATGGGACGTCCGCAATGGGCCTTATTGGCCTTGGCGGTGTCTGTGTGGATCAGTATTATGATCTACATGGTGCCCAATAAAAATAATAATAATAATAAAAAACTACAGGAAGGCACATGTAATAACACTTTTGATATTAACGCAGCTAATCTTAATTACGGCAAGGAAAAGTAGAGAGCGAGAGAGAATGCCTGGCATGTTCCATAAATAACGTCACCCAAATTATCTTCAATTTATTGGGATGATCCATAAATAGCGTCACCCAAACTTGTATTCTCTTTTAGGAATGGTCTGTAAATGACGTTACCTACATTACTATTCTTACATTGAGATAGTCTATAAATGACGTAGCCCAAATTATTGCTATTTTATTTGGATTTTGTAAATTAGAGCGCTTGTATTATTCTTCTTTTATTTCGATGGATTACGAAAGACGTCGCCTGTATCACTATTTAATTGGGATAGTCCATAAATGACGTCTAAAACATTCCTGAAATTTTTTTTCGAAAAGAAGTAGCAAAATGTAAATCAAGAAATACCTGCTGCTGATCATCCCTATTTCTACTAGATTATTTTCGATCGTTGCTACAATGAGGACCTTCAAATTTATTAAATCTAATATACGATGAAAGCTCAGCATCTTCCTCGGTGCCACAGTGGACAAATCCGCCGGATTTTTCACACTAAACTTACTCATGTTACCTAATATAAGAGGCATTATAAGGCATACATGCCTATACATATCTTCCATGGCAAGGAGGGCTCCACTAGAGGTAGCTCCATTTTCAATGCAACCTTAATCCTGTCAGCATCAAAGCATCTTTTAATTCAAGAGATTAGAGATTTGGAAGTTAAACGAACTAAATATCTGGATTTCTTAAACATCCCTGACGATGTTAGAGACAGTATGGAGACAATTCGTGGTAAAAAAAGGTAAATTTCTTCGTGACCATTTGCGATTACTTGAATATGAAAATTGGTGCAAACTTCCGCAGAAAGGCCAGGGTGTTATTCAGTTTAAAGCATGTCCTTATGCGAATAAATGGATTCATTCTAATAATGGGCTTTCTTCTTCGGAATGGGTCAATGCAATTAAAATGGTGGGAAATGTTATGCCCGTCAATGCCATCCCAAGACCTGATCAAGGATCATTCCGCTGCCGCCACGGTTGCAGTGAGTCAGAAACACTAGGTCATATCCTTGGATCTTGTCCCCGAGGAAAATTGATATGTAATAATAGACACCATGCTGTAAGGCGCTTACTTGCTGAAGCCATGGTCAAACTAGGTTGGAAGGTTCTTCAAGAAGCGGAGTGCACTGGAAATGTCTCGAAAAGGGTGGATATTATAGCTCACAATCAAGATTCGCGAAAAGGATTTATTCTTGATCCTACTGTAAGAATGGAACAAAATGAAAATGAAGCAGAATCAGTAAATCAGGAGAAAAAATCTCATTATGAACCATGCATTCCGTATTTTCGACAGGAATTAGGCCTTGACGATATCCAGGTCATTGGGCTTTACGTCGGTGCTAGAGGCGCAATTTCACAGTTCTTCGTGGATTTTTTGAAGTCTCAGTGTTTACCAGTGACGCTTATTGAAGATATTGTAACTTCAGTCCTAAAGAAATCGGTGCAAATTTGTGTTCATCACCTGTTTTCTACAAGCAATACCTAATTTTTTCTATTTAAAGTTTAAACAACCATAAATCACATTATTATGTATAACAAAAGTATGCCCCGTATACTGAGTCTTAAGGCTATCCTCATTGGAGGACAGTGTCAAGTTTATTTTTGAATAAAGTTGTCTATATATATGTTCCTACCTATCTAGGTACATAATTTACCCGATTTTTCACGATATCGAAATATTTGACCCATTTCAACGTTTGATTTACCTTTCGAAAGTTAACGACGAGTAGATTCTGAATAACGGATTCTAGTAGAGTTTACTCGCAAACGTTTGCCATTTTGTTTTTAAAAACCGTCACTTTTTTTGAAAATTCCGCCTAAAACTTTTTGTATGCGTCGGAAGCCTAATACAAAATCCTTGTTTAATTAGTTTTTAAAGGGCTTTAAAATGATATATCATGCATTAACATCGGTCAATTTTGACAAAAAATTATTTAAGTTTTTTAATTACAATTAAAAATTAATCATGATCTGAGCTGGAACTACAAGTTAAATAGGTTCGCCTATTTATTCCGGTTTCAATGGTATATTATTCATTTGTACTCGCACTGACTAACGTGTCGAAATTTTGGTTTTAAGATTTGGCGGGAAATTCAAAAAATGTACTTTTCAAAAACTGAAAATCGCCTGAAGGCATTTTCGCCTGAAAAATTTTTTATTAAGATTTACAAGTCTCCATTGAAATTGCCACTACTTTTGCACGGCTAACTCCCCTTAATTTAAAGGCTATAAATTGACTTTTAAGATTTGCCGGCAAGAACTGCCTAACGTTACTGTTAAGGCTGCCATGAATAATATGCGAATAATATGCTCTTTAGGCAAAACAGCTGCAGCTAATGACGGGTGTAAGTCCAATTATATTCTGGAGTTCATCTTTTGTCTGGGATTTTTTCCTTATGATCCTTGTAGTTTGCGTCATGATATGTTGCTTCCCTGTTTTTCAAACATATGGAACATTTACGGCTTATGGTGGAGCAGGTTTGTAAAATTAGTTAATTGTGAAAATTAGGCCTAAAATAATATTGATTCCGCTAAAGGTAACTAAATAAACTCCTTTACTATTTTAGGTGTTCTGTTCCTCATTTTACTCGTGTATGGGTTTGCGGCAATTTCATTTTCCTACCTCTGTAGTTTGGTTGTTTCCACCGTACCAGGAGGATTTTCACTTGTAAGCATCGTGCATGTTTTCTCGGGTAATAAATTGTAAACTTAACTAATTGTCACTTTAATTACTGTGTAATTTATTTTTGATTCACAATATGTGATTTCACTTTTCTTCCCACATTTTCGTTACCCGTCGACCTATGACCTGCTTTAAGAACAATTAATCTTTTATTGTTTCCTGGGATTTCATATTTTGGTTTTGTGTATTGTAGGAATGGTTGTATGTATTATTGTATTTACTCTTGAGGTAAGTGGATTTGTTTCACAAGCAAATGGCATTCGTCAGCTTGCCAGAATTTTTCCAACGTTTGGAGCTGCAATAAGCATGATGCGATTCACTGAAATCGCTACGTTGAATGGTCGTTGTAACTTACTGTCTGATACAGTCAAATTGGCCCTGTGCAATCCAAACAATACTCTACCACTGAATTACAGATCATGTTGTGGTTAGATAAAGATAACATTATTGAAGTTGCTTTATCAGTGGGGAGAAATATAATATGCTAATATCCTTTTTATTAAATTGACTGTTTAGATAATTGCAAGACAGATTTCCCATCGGCTGTTTGTTTTGAGCCTCAACCGTATATTCTTTGGTCTGAATTTAAAAATTCGCCTTTTCATACTGGGTATGCAAAAGCTGAAGTTCCTGGTATAGGACAGGAAGTGTTCTATATGTTTCTAATCGGTTTCTTTTTCAAATTTATTTTAATCCTGGTTGAATACGGTGTAATAACAAAGCTGTTACACGCTATTATTAACACAACTAGTTCCGTACTTCAGCGTATCCCCGTTGATGAGGACGTCACTGCAGAAAATAACAGAATTCAAGATTTAATAAACTCTGGTTGGCATACATTTTTTCTTTGTAATAAATAAATATCTCTGATATTCAAATCAACTTTACTTTATAATTTACAGGGAAAGTTTTCGAAGATTCCATTGTGGTAAATAATCTTTGCAAAAGTTACGGTCCTTTTGCTGCTGTATCCAACATTACTTTTGGGGTTCATCATGGAGAATGTTTTGGCTTGCTTGGTGTCAACGGTGCTGGGAAAACCACCACGTTCAGAATGCTTACGGGCGATGAAATTAGCTCATGTGGCTTTGCGCACACTGCTATGTGCAGCCTTCACAGCGATAGAAAAAGATTCCTTTCAAATATTGGCTACTGTCCTCAGTTCGATGGGATCGTAGGAGTTCTGACGGGAAAAGAAATGCTAGAACTATTTTGCCGACTTCGAGGAGTTCAGACAGCTAGCATTCATGCAGAGGCAACACAGTGGTTAGTTAAGCTTGGTAAGGACTCCCTTAATTTTAGCGCAGTTAAGCACTTTCGAATAATTTAATAATTTAGAGATTTCAGTTTTATTTATGCTCAAAATGGAGCTCCCACTACTCGTAGGAAGAAAACGACAAAGTGGCGCCTTCAATAATGCACATTAAAAAGCTGTGGGCTCCCAACAAAGCAAAAATTTGCTAAAATATGCCAAACAAAAATATCCCTCCATTGAATTGAATGAGGCTTATATTTTTATCTAGTACTGCTGGTTATGGGATATTGTTTTGAGGGTTCGGTTATTATTGGGCCCCGGAAGATTCGGTCCCACCACACTCGGTCCCGATAGCTCGGGTTTCTGTATTACTGGGTCTTAGGTATAAGGCGGTCCCAAATTAATTCGGTCCCACCTTTTTTAAGTTTTAACAGTGCTAATAAAGCAAATGCAAAGTTGTTTACGTGGTTTTAACCACTGTCAATTTATTAAAATAAGAAGCAAATTGTTATCAAACTTAGGTAATAATCCAAATTATGAATAGCCCTAACAGCAAACTTTAGGCAGTTTGAATTTGCCGCCAAATCTTAATTGTCAATTTACAGCCTGTAATTTGAGGGGCGGCAGCCGTAAAATGGTAACCTGTGTCGATTTTCATGCAAGCGTTTTTAAAATCTCCCATTAAAAAATGGATTAGGCGAAAATGCCTTTAGGCGGTTTTCAGTTTTTGAAAATTGGAAACCTTAACCTTCAAAATTCAACCGGTCACTCAATGCTATGATAGACAAGTTATACATCAAAATGACGACTTTGATTAGAATCATATATGTCAAATGTGCGTGCAGACGCTTAAATTTCAATTTTAAATTTAAAAGTTAAAGTTAATTATAATTAAAAAAGTTAATTAATAAAATAGTTTTCAACTTTTGTTGAATCTGATATTTTTAATTTAAATCGAGCTTCAAAATGACATATTGCATGTCCAATTCCGTTCAGAATTGCAAAAGCTTCCTAAATTATGTAGATAGGTAGGAACAAAAACGAGACGGCAAACTGTAGCGTGGACTGCTTTTATTGCTTTAATCTTCCTCGGCGTTTTGGTTGTTCGGTGTTTGTGGTTGCAGAAGGTTTTTACACACAAGAATAAGCCAGACTTTTGAAAGAATGTTGATTCATTTTTCTTAACTTATTTCTACAATTTTCATTATTAGTGATAGTATTAATTATAGTTTGCAGACTTAAATTTGAGTATCTTAAATACAAGCAAAGTGTTAAGATACTAGCCACACGTATATTTTGGTAGGTTGACAATTCAAAACAAGATTATTGCACTCAGAACTCCGCTGAACGATCGAAAAATAGAAAGAATGTCAAACAAAAAGAAAATCCCAGGGCCAACAGGACAAGAGCAGCTAGCCGCGTACATTTCACAGCAACTCTTCAAACTAACAACACAAACTAATGCTTACTTATCAAATCTGGTTCAAGACTTCAAGCAAGATATAAATTCAAGACTAGTAACTTTGGATACAAGCATGGAATCGAAATAGAAATCACTTGCCATTTTAAGAGAGCCCTGGTGGTCAAGTGGTGCCGGGCGAGACAGTGCGTCTGAGGCTCTCCATTACTGTTGACTAGGCATGGGTTTGACTCCCACTCGCCCCGGATCTCTTAGTGAGAAAGTTGATCTTAAACTTCGGGCTCTCCACATGTGTGGCGATTTATATCATTAAACTACACCTGGCTCTGTGTTAGTGTGAAGTAAGCTAGTCACACGGGTGTCCGTGTTGGGAGAACAGATCTTAAGTGATTTGAAACGCTTGACATCTTGAAACTTAAAAAACTTTAAACTTTAAACTTTTTAACTTGACACTAAGATATGTGAAGCTACTTTACGGCAACAGACTGAAGTTAACATTTTAAAAGCAAAGTGGGTGAGGTAGAAAACTAACTCCAAAAGGCCGAAGCAAAACTCAATGAACCTGAGAGACCAAAACAGAAACAGGAAAATTCTAATCACAGGTCTTGCTGTTAGTAGCTCCCCAGCTGAGGATGCTTGGTCAGTCATTGCAGATACACTAAAAATTCGCTCTATACAAATTGTAAAGACAAAACGAATCAGAAATAAAACTGAAGATAAACCTCCCCTTCTTTTTTCCAGCTAGCTGAAATTCAAGAATTTACTTCGATGCTCCGAAATAAATCACGATTATAGGATGCGCTACCGCAAGTATACATTCAACAATGCCGAAGTAAAAGAGAACAAAAAATTTACATGCATCTAACGAAACACTACTGGAAGAAAAAACGGGATCCAACAATCACGGTTGTTAAATATGTCGGAAATTACGCCTTTGAAGCGGATGGTATCAGATACACTAGTGATGGAAAATGTCTGACTATGATACAACCTTCACAAGAAACTACAACGCATACGACATAAACTAACTGAGTCTAATTGTAAAAATATTGTTTATAGAAAATCCAAAGTAATGAATTGATATAAAATATAAAAATTGTTAACTGTGTTTATAAATAAATGTTAAATGAGCTGTTACTGGAGCTATTAAGGTACTAAAAGGGTACAAAAGGTAGATAACAACTCTAAATAGTTTCTGTAACATATTCAACAGTGGCAAGCCTTTTAGATGAAATTTTAAGTGCAAGCAATTTGGTAATATATGAGTCAAATTAATGAGTCAAATATATGAGTTAAGTTAACTTAACTGTGTAGGTTTAACTAGTGATCGGAAAATAACAGAACCCAAAGTACAACTGTTGTAAAACACGTAGAAAGATAAATATAAAATGTTTATTTAATTGTCATAAAATTGTTGAATAAACTTAAAAATGTGTATTATTGTAACGTAAGTAAATGCGAGGAGTTCCCCTGTCCCTAGCGGGAATAACTATATATAATACCTATAATGTTTTTATATAAACTGTATAACTTAAGATCACAAATCTTCTGATCTGGTATGGTAAAACAAGTAACTAGTTTAAAAGAAAATTATGTAATTATGTAATAAACCGATTTAAGTGTGGGCTTAGGCCCGTAAATGCAATGAATATATACTGCTACTACTACTACTTGAACGAATTAACCTTATTAATAATGACTTCATTACATTTAACATTAACAATATCAGTTTTAATTTTGTCTCAAGTCTTATGAAAAATCATATACTCTGTTTTTTGATAATTAATAACTAATTCAAGTCGTCAGCAAAAAGAACAAATTCATTATTGATTGAAGGAGAGAGATTGTAAATTTATTACACTGATACTACAATAGTATTTGCTATCAAGGCACAGTAAAAAACAAACACATTGTCAACACATTATATATGGATTGATTTGATACGTAAAAACAAATTAATTGGTATTATATAAATGATGATGCGCTATCATAATGGAACCCCGAATAGCTGCAACTACAATTTCTTTGGTGATAGTTACACAGAAAAAATCGCCTTCTAAAAATTTCAAAAAATGATGCCATTGTTCCTCAAACAGAGTTGTAATATATAGTGAATAATAGTGGACCTAAAATCAAACCCTGAGGGACACATGTATTTAACTTAAAATCTTTAAATGTATACGAATTAATTTTAATGACAAATATTCTATTCAATGATACTCATTTAATATTATATATTATTTAATATACGAATATTAATACTGTTATTACTTCATTAGGTAATGACACAATTTTGATTAGCTTAGGATCTACATTAAAATCATATAACAATAATTTTAAATGATTAACATGGTCAAATGCCTTGTTTAAATTGACAAAGATTACGACTTTAGATTTAGGAATATTTAAAAGTCTAAACAATGTATGATTAAATGTACGTAGTGCAGTTTTACACAACCTAGATGCTTTAAATTCATGTTGATTATAATCAAACAAATTTATAGACTCAATATGAATAGTAGTTTTACGGTGCATATTTTTTTTCCTGTACCTTATTTAAAAATGAAAGACTAGAGATTGGTCTATATGAGGATCCATAGAGCACACTGCCCTTTTCTTTATACATAAGATTTACAGTAGCACATTTGAAAGTTTCTGAAATTTATCCAATGTCTAAAACTTGAATAAATAGACTAGTTAATGGGTTAACTAAACCTGTAAAATCTCTTCTTAAAAATATCAATGGTATTTTATCTTCCTTAAAGAAAGCAGAATTTAATTATTTTAAACTATGCAAATTTTTGATAGGTTCAATAACAACATTTGAATTAGTGCAATCTAAATTTTGAGCAAACAGCTTTAAAAAATCGTCTTGATTTTGAATAATAGTAAAGCCAAGGATTCACACATATCTGTAAGATCGCTAATTAAGTTATCATTAATGTTTAGACATTTAACACCCTATATAATATTGAGTTTTCTATTAGTTAGCTGGTAAAATATTTTCCAAATACTTTTGGAATCAAAACTATGATTAAACTGAGACATAAATTAAGATTTCCTAGCAGCAAAGATAGTTGATTTAAGATTATTACAACTTTTGCGGTAATTTTGAAAGTCTTTACAATTTATTGTCAGCAATAGCTTTGAGCTTATTTCTTTCCTAAATTAAATTTCACAAAGTTTTTTAACCATGAGTAGTTTTTTTATTTAATTCTATTTATTATTAACAAGGCTACAATATTGACTATTTCAAAAACCTTACAAGTAAAGAATTCCAATTTTTTATCAGCATTTGTTATAGCTATAATTGGATCCCAGTCAATATTATTTAACATAATGTGAACCTTATTCCAATCTACGGATTCAAATTTCTGCATACATACTACTTTTGATTTATATTTAGTAATCTAAGCCTTTTTCATTAAGTAAGTTGCTTTGTGATCTGAAAAGAATACATGAATTGCTCCTGTACAGTTAGTCATATTAGGATTAGAAACATAAATGTGGTCTAAAAGAAACTCATCTGTTACTCTAGTTGGCTCAGTAATTAACTGCGATAAACTATGATATCTACATATGCTACGTAATTTAGTTACATTCGAATTTTTTTCCGATAGATTAATATTTATGTCACCAACAATTACATAATTCTCATTAAATTGAGAGATAACTATTTATAGATCCTTAAATGAATTAACAAAGTCTGTCTAACTAATGTTTGGTGGATTATATACACAGGTTATAATAAATGGTTTGAAATGCAAAGGATGCGCCTTTACACATTGGATTTAAACATTATTTGGAAATTTAACTTCAAAAGTAATTGAAACTTGTTTGTGGTCATTTCTTATTTAAAATGCTATTCCTCGCCCAGTAATAGATAATCTATTACATCTTAGAAAGTCGTAATTTAGAACACCGTAATGTTGAGAAATTTTACCATTACATAGCTTTGTTTCAGTTAAGGCTAAAATATTAATCTTATCTCTGTCTAAAAATAATGATACTTCATTGAATTTACTATGGAGTTCATAAATATTAGCATTGAATATTTTCGTTCCTTTAGTTGCACACAGTTTTTCTAATCTTACTCCTACATTGCAGTCATCAGTTAGTAAAGATAAACTAATCTTATTCAGGTCAAATGATTCATGTACAGTATCGCCGGGAAAAGAGCAACTTAAACACATGTTATCCATAATATAACATACATTATAGTTAGTACACCTAACATCCTTACTATCATAACTATTTTTATTTAAACATACTTTACAGGTGAAATCATTTTTTCTCTGCGACGCCTTTAGGTGGTAGATATGTATTTGCTTGAAGCAGCAGTTGCAGATGACAGATGTTTGCTTACTTCCAAATTTTTAATGACATTGTAGGAAATTCATTCCTTTAAGGATAAATATGAGATGATATCTTAATAGTAGTCAGAATAGCGGGGCTTGAATACAGTGAAAAATTCCAGGTATTATCTATGTAGTGGCCTCGTACAAGTAATAAGGAACAACAAAAGTAGACGGCCAGCAAAGAAAGCGATCATGATATATATCTATGACACTTGTGTTTTACTAAGCAGGAAATATAAATATTTAAGTTTCATGTATACATAATTTAGAAATAAAACTTACGTGCACAAGGGCTACTAGTGATTAGCCCCCTGTAATTCCAATTAACCGTCCTTGTTACTCCAAGATTAGATGAGTCAGATGGATCCCAGAAATAATATCTAAGTTTAATATCGAAATTTTAATTGCATTACTACATTGAGAATAGTTGAGCAGAGCCAAACACCAGCATAAGAATTCAATTATTTAAACGAAATTTATTAAAGAGTCGGGAACCATCAGTCACAGAGAAAATGATAGATGACAGGACCATTAAGCTTGTGTAGATTTTTTCAGTGCTCCCCGTATTAGAGTTATTAATAAAAACAAAGAGAAATTTATGGTCAGTTGTGAAGTTCAATAGTCCAAATTCATTAGTTTATTAAAAATAATTGTTCTTTTTGTCTTTTATTCCTACCTATCTACATAATTTAGCAACCTTTGGCAATTCTCAACCGAATTAGACATGCGATATGTCATTTTGAAGCTATTTTAAAATAAAAAATATAAAATTCTTTGAAAATCGAAAATTATTTAATTTACTATTTCTTTTAATCATAATTAACTTTAAATGTCCAATTTTAAATTAAAGCTTTCATAATTCGCGCACCAATCGCTATAAATATTGTTCTTCTCCTCATTCTCGTCATTTTGATATATCACTTCTTCATATTTGAAGAGAGTTACCGGTCGAAATTTGAAATTTTAGGTTTGGCGGGAAATTCAAAATTTCAATATTCCCTTATTTCTATGTCTACATAATTTCTCTCATTTTTGCATTTCTCAATGACATTTAAAATGCAATATATGATTTTGAAGATCTTAAAAACAAAATATTAATTTAAAATTGCAATTTATTACATTTAATTTCTTTAATTATAATTAACTTTCAAATAGCAATTTTTTAATGCAGATTTTAGCATTAAAGAGTAATACCCCATATTACTGTTAAGGCTACCAAAAAACAAGGGCTTTAGCCCTTGTTTTATTTCTTATATAGTATACAGATATTTAGGGATCGTCCTTATTGACGTCATTTAATATTAAAGTTTCTAGTACTTCTTTTTTCAACTTTAAAATTGTTTGCAACCTATTTCAAGGTGCCTATCCTTTTACATGGGCGTACATACCAAAAAAGGGGGGGAGGGGGTTCAAAATTTCGGATTTTTGTAAACGTAATTAATGTATGCTCCCTATGCTAAAAATTACTGGTTTTTCTTTGTATCCTTTCAATGCGTTTTAACATGGGTCCATTCAACCATTACCTGTGAAAACTGGTGAGCCCGATCCACTCCAAAAACAATAGGGCACTTTTCCCTCGCATTTGTGACAGTTTAAAAAATGTTTGACGAACATCGCTCGAAAACTGTGACCTGTAGCGCATAAACAACAGACAGACAGACGGACATAGCCATTCCAATAGATGCTTAAGCTCAGCATCTAAAAAGTGGAGACTGAGGTGAAGCAGACTGCTGTTCTGCTGATGGCTTTTCGTCCCGCTCTTTAGCACCTCTGTTTTTCATTTGGTATATATAGAACTTTCTATATCTAACTTTCTCTAAGTCTTTCCTATTTTTAACGGCATGTTGAATCCTTCTACTGTGTTGTTGGACCACGGTAAACCCTTCAAAACCTAGTCATTAACGACCCACAATTTCGGTGGACAAATGTCCGTTCCGATGTAGTTACGCTCAAAATAATCGCAGCAAAACTGGTGTGCTGATTTATTAAGTAAGGGAGCAAAGAATCAAATAACCAAATAACTTCCCCACCACGTTCAGTTTTGCCCTGTTTGGTATACGGACATTTTCCCCCCGGACCTTTTGCCCCTGGACCTTTTCCCCCCGCACATTTCCCCCCAAATAGTAACCCCGGACATTTTCCCCCTAACCCTTTAAATTAGATATTGATGTATATTATTACGCGGTCTGAGAAAATAATGCAGGCGTTCTAGCGGACGTAGTTTCTTAGCATTATGTCCTGATTAGGTTTTTTATTAATATTCCATAATTTAATAATATTCAAACAGGAAGTTTTTTATTTATCGTGCAATAGTGATAAGTACGGTTATGTAACTTATGTACGTTATGTACCGTTATGTTGTTGAAACTTCTTAAAATTCATGTATGTTCTTACTGTGTCTTTATGGCAAGCGTTATTGTAACGCCAGTTGTAAATAAAAATTTACTTTCTCTCTTTATAGTTGAATTTTTTAGTATCAAGTTATTTTTTAAATTAATAGTGTAATAAGTTTAGGTACTATGTACTTAAAGGGTTATTTAAAGGGTAACCAATTTAACTTTCGTTTTCTTACCCATCTATTACGGAAGGATTTTATATAATGCCAGCATGCATAACTATTCTACATTTTTTAGTCATATCGGGAAAATAGTATAGTAAATCTTTCTGGAGTAAGTTTTCAACTAACTAATATGTTTAAAGATTTTATGATGATTAAAACTAGTTACCGTATATTCTATAATAATGCGCGGGTCTGTAATAGTATGCGGGTCTGAGAGGTCTCAGTTTGAATACTACGCGGGTCTATTTAGCACAGTACTAAATGGCAGTACGCGGGTCTGTAATAGTGCGCGGTCTGAGAGGTCCAAATTTGGATAGTACGCGGGGCGTACTAATATAGAATAAACGGTACTTCTTTTTATTTAATTTTCTATGTTAAAATTGATTTTTCCATGTATTTCTCTGCAAACCACGCTCAGGGTTCAATAAAGTGTAATTTCGATTTGTATTTGTGACAAATTACATTACTAACCAACATTTTATAATTCATAACTTTATATAATGAGCATTTCAGTATTTTTCATAAGAGTTTGGGGGGGAAAATGTCCGGGGTTCTATAATATAAGTGTAACTAGTCAATTTTAGTTACCTGCAATTATTAATTCACGTTTTGAACAATTGCAGGGCTGGCAGAAAGTGCCAGTGTTCCGTGTATGAAGTACAGTGGAGGTATGAAGCGTCGTCTTAGTACGGCAATGGCACTAATTGGTGATCCTCCGGTGGTCCTACTGGATGAACCTACTTCTGGAGTCGATCCCGTTGCTAGACGCCAGTTTTGGAAAGCCATATCTTCAGTTAAAGATTCTGGACAATCTATTATTTTAACATCACACAGGTATAATTAGGAATAATAGAAGCATTATTATCGTGTGCCACTCCGTGTGGAACAAGATTTCTTTCTACATTATTAGTATCAATCTATCTATACTACAATGTTTGTGACTCGTCGGGATACCTATGCTTTCTAATGATCCAAGATTGTTTTTTTCTTCCCACTTGTTATTTTTATTTATAATTATGATTTTGCGTACTAGCATGGAAGAATGCGAAGCTCTTTGCTCCCGACTAGCAATTATGGTCAATGGTCAGTTGCAATGTATGGGTGGGGTACAGCATCTGAAGAATAAATTTGCTCAAGGATACAGTTTAATTATTAAGCTAAAATCAATGATTCCATCCACTTCGCCAGAGCTTGCTCAGTTAACTGAAATAATTGAGGACGTCTTCGACCCATGTAATCTTAAAGATCGTCACCAGGTTAGAACAAGTTGGATGTACTTTTTACCATAATTTAACCCGCAGAGTATCTTTGTATAAATATTTGGTTTGCTAATATGTATGTATATTTTCTTGATTTAAATTCTTTTAGAATCTTCTTCATTATCAGTTATTAAACACTGCACTACCCTGGAATGTTCTGTTCAAAACCATAGAAGACTTGAAACAACGTTTTGAGCATATAATAGAGGATTACTCTATAAACGAAACTACGCTAGAAGAAGTTTTCTTATCATTCGCTCGAAAGCAGTGTCCGAATCGCTTGGCAAATGCACCGTTGTATGAAAGACTCGTTTCATGTCAATGTTTTCACTAGGACTATGAGGGTTACATTCATTGTTTTTGATCTATGCGACTAAATGTTGGCATGTTGGCACAGCCAAGATGTTGTGGATAGCTTTGCTTGGTCTGTATTATTAATCACTATTATTATCGTTTTCGGTAAACGGACACTTTCCTCCCGGACATTACCCCCCCCCCCCGGGACAATTTTCCTCCCAACTCGTAACCCAGGACATTTTCCTCCCAGTGTCAAAATCACTTCAGTAAAACAAACGAGTGTATCCAACTACAAAATATAATAATAATAATGTAATAAACGTTTCCCGGGAAGAATCCTTTCACGGATTTGAGACCTTGTCTCAAGAAACGCGGTTGTCACTTTAGCTCAAAAACTATGTTCACTGAGAGACTAAGGGAGATGAGAATCGACTAAAAGTTCCATCCCTTAAACTTGTCCAGTTTATTTTTAAATTCATTCACTCCTTTCACTTCACGTTTCACATCAGTAGGTATTTTGTTCCATTCTGGGACAGCTCTATTAGTAAAGAAGTGTCTCCGAAAATTGGTCATAGGGATTTTCCTAGTTTTCAAAAATTTGGCATGTCTGCTTTCGTTGTCAATGTCGAAAATTTCGGCAGGGTTAATGTTATACTTTCCGTTGATAACTTTTAAAGTTTCGATTAAGTCACCGCGGGTTTTTCTGTCGCTCATAGACAGACTCTTTAGTTTCTGCAGCCTTTCCTCGTACGGTAGTTCGCGAAGAGTTGGGAGTATTCTGGTTGCAAGCCTCTGCACTTTTTCAATCTCGTCAATATCACTCTTTAAGGCTGGGTGGGCTCCAGATGCTGTTGCAGTACTCCAATAATGGATGAATAAAAGTCACAATTAACTTACGAAGGCTGTAAGTGTCTGTTTCTAGATATTTAAATGCTCTTTTTATCTGTAGACATCAATTTTGCAAAATCTATAATTTCTTAGCCGCTCTCAATAACATGCAAAATTCGTTAGCTGAAGTGCGTTTAGTCGTATTAACCTAACACATACTAATTCAAAATGTAAATTATTCAAATTTAACAATCCACTAATCCACTAATATGCAATAATTTGCTTACATTTACCATATTTATGCCGATGCTTTAAAGGTAAGTAACGCTATACAGTTTTGTCAAACTATTATTTTAAAAGTCACCCAGCAGTTCGCAAGATAAATAGCATTGTTTTTCGTGATAAGTTGAATCTGTGGTTAAAGTTATCATTGAAATGGCTCTAGAAATAATAAAAACTTCCAGAGGTGGAAAAAAGTTAGCGTTCGAGGGATACTTGTATAATTATAAAGCACAAAGATATATCTTTACATAGGAAGTATAATTAATACTTAACTTACATTCGTTGCTCTTGATTAATAAATATTTAAGTAATCATTATTTTATTGAACTGGGAGAAGAAATATTATAGTTCTTGAGTTAGATATTATTTGTTAATGCATTTTTCGGAAACTCTTCAAATTCCTAAATTTTGTGGAAAGAAACAGTTGATGAAATATCCGTTCTTTTAGTGATGTGATTTTGATACTTGGTGAAAAATGTCTTCGGTAAGCTTTGGGAGGAAATTGCCCGGGAGGATAGTGTCCTGGGGGGAAAATGTCTGGGGGGGGACGGGAAATGTCCTACAACTATCCTTTTCATCTAGCAATTATTATTTATAACAGCCAATAGTAAAAGTACTGGTATGATTTGATGCTCTGACTGTGATATAATAAAGTTGTAGTGTAGAAATTCAACTTTAGGCAAATGTTTCCTGGTTCGCCCTTAACAGAACACGTTGCGCGAGCTGCTTTTTACCTATAACTACATATGCTTGTAATAAAATTTATTGTGATTTGAAACATTTTACACAATAAGACTCGTGATCCACCATTCTTCAGGTCTTACAAAATAAGTATATAATTGTTTTATGAAACTGTTTAATAAATTAAATTAAAGAAATTATTGTTTTGTATACTGAGCTGTAAAGCTATTGCAATTGTGCAACAGTGACTTACTAGTTAATAAAGTTTTTCCCTTTTTCGAAAAACTCATTTTGTTTTTAATTAATCGAAAATGTCTATACATAGAGCTACTTTTTTTGAATACTTACTAGTAAAAATTTACTGTTAATAACCTTGCGATTGGTACATAGCATAGTATTTGCAGTAAATTATCTGTAGTAATTTGATTCTTTTTAGCGAAAAATTCAACTATGCCAATTTTAAAACATTTACCAAGTTTATTTAAGACAAGAAGTATGTAAGGCCATTCGATGAACCGATGATTTGAATTCAGCTACCATTACCCCCAAGTTATAAATTTCACTTTAATAATTTTCTAAATTCAAACTATTCAAGTAATTGAATTGCCTTACTTCTATCAGTAGTTAGAACAAATGAACAAATAATTTTAATGGGGTAGAAATGTAGGACGGCTTTAATTGATAATAAATTTATCCGCACAATATTATAAACAATAAAGCTGAGCCATGCAACACAGTCACAGTATGGCAACAGTAAGTAGTAAAGTAATGTAATGGCTTTATTTTCAAAACTAACAGTGATAAACGCTGATTTCCATAGCCAGACATTCATATATAAAACTAACTAATACAAATACAGATCAGTAACCTAGAAAAAATAAAACTTAGTAACGTAAGACAAACATTACAAGTAACATATTGGAAAATAAATAAATTATCTTAGGCTAATTAGCCATTTTTTTAAATCAAATTGGAATTGCTTTAAGTTCTTACAAGCATGAACCAAGAGTGGGACTAAATTCATATATTGGCAGCACGATATTGTTAATAGTTATAGTAGAACGTGAAACATTTATTTATCTTAAAAAACTAAGCGTGACGAGAAGAAAGTCCCTTTGTCTTCTTGTTTAACTACTAACAAACACGACAATTGAAATGATTGATGGAGGATTATACAATTTGTATACACGCCCGTTAGATTTGGTTACAGTAAATACTTGTTAGCCATTTACGGTGTCGTACTGTAAACATTTACAGCTGGCATGATTAGGTTAGTTACCAAGGCAGAGGCGGCTCCTGTAGCAAAGTGGTTACACGATCTACACGTATGACGTAACGCGAATTAGTCGAGGTCGAATCTGAGATGGAGCTCATTATTTTTGTGCCCCCTCTCTCAGACGTACTCGATGAATGGCCCTCGTGCCCGCCTACGTTGGGGCCGTGCGGTGTAGAGAAGCTTGCAGAGGAGGAGGACTGGGGGAGGAGCGCGGGAGGCAGTCAGACGACGTGAAGGGATACTTTGCCTTAAACCATACCACCCTGGGGATAGTAAGCCTGCAGACAAGTACTTTCAACGCAACCTCAAGATTCCAATAATCTGTCCCAATCGCTCACTCTACCTCATAGTTTGAATTGATAAGTTATTAGAATAGTTGCATACAATTATTAATTTGAATTTGAATTGTTAAAATTAAGAAAAACTTGTAAGAGTCTTGTGTGGTTGTTATCTGACTATCTCGTTGAGTCGAGTAGACGGTGGCATGAACCAACTCTGTAGAACATCAGTACCTACTCTAAAACATATAAAACGAAATCCAAAGGGGAAGCGAAGGTTAGCCGAGGCTTAAACCCAAGCTGTAGATCCTGAGGTTGTGTCACCTACTGTGTAGTCCTACTGCAGCCCACTGATCAGTAATAACAAAACATGTACCTACATATTAAACTACATTGTACATATTGAATATTTTGGTCTTAACGAAAGATAAAAACAATGGTCACCAACATATATTAAAAAAAGCCTCATTACGAAACTAAAGCTACGACGTTATTTACAATTACGGATGTAGTAGGTATAACCATGTCATGTGAATGAACAACCAAAAAAATATTTTTAAAAAAGCTCGTACCTATTGAATCACATTGTACACATTAGATGTTTTGGTATTAAACGAAAGATAAATACATGGTCACCAACATATATTAAAATTAAAAAAAGACTTATCACAAAACTAAAGTTACGACGTCATTTACAATTGCGGATGTAGTAGGTATAACCACCTAATGTAAATGAACGGCATAAAAAATATAACATTTAAATTTTATTTATACCTAGATTCAATACGATTGACATTATACACTTAAAAATTCATACAAACCTTTAGTAAGTGGCTCCTCATCAGGCAAGTAAATGTGTAGTGAATAATAGTGTAAACCAGTAGCTTGACCATACATATACAGAATCTGCGAAATCTTGTGCCACTTGCTATATAAATGGCTGTCAACGTGAGGTCGTCTTAAAGCAAAGTCCTTAGGAATCTGTGAATACATATTATGATAATAGCAATTGTAAATAAAACAGCGAATTATAATAACTCCAACAACTTTTTTTTGTCCACAAATGATATCATCGAAATAATGCTATTTCTAGCACCGTATGACTCCCCTGTCAACAGCGTAACCATTGCGTAAATGGCTATCTTTAACATTGGGTGTCATAATTATACAAGTACACCCATTGACCTTGCTCATGGTGTCATTTATGGACAACCCCTTATACTATTGTTATATTTTTACTATATGTTAAAGGGTGAAAATTAGACAGACTCACCCTAGTGGAAATCTGTATATGTGCTGATACGGGTCAAATGACCAAGACTCATTAACTCAGTGGTTATGAACGAGGATAGATAATACAACAGTAAAAATATCGAGAATCGAAGTAAACACAAGAATAAATGAACATGAAAAGTGATACGGGTGGAAAATAATGACTTTGGGGTGAAGTAATAATGCTACAACCGTATGTAAGCTCTAATAATATTCAAGACGTCTCAAGTAATATTTTAGGCTTTTCAAGAGAGGCGGAAAAACACGACCTTTCATAAGCAGTACTTTTTATTCAATCTTCCTCCATCATCCAATTCAATCCCTGAATTCACATTCAGATTGCCAAATGATAATTTAATAAATAATCGAAGAATTTAGGTTACTTTCGCAATGACCACATAGTTGGTCCGACATCGAATAGTTGATCTAATTTAAACGTGAATGAATCTCTACAGAGCGGATAAATTACGTAATGTGAAATATCAAGAATTATTATAGAATATAAATATAGGTATATAAATACTCTAGAATTAAATAACAGTGGAAATATGTATGTATAAAGAATGACTAGTTGTAATGAGGCTTTTATGCTCGTCATGCAGTTTGCTGTTTACAAACAATAAGAGAACTAAAACTCATGCATCAAACGTAATATATATACATAGGCATGCATTGAAGGATAAATTCATATATCAAGAAATGTACATGCATCATCATTCTTCATGCTCATACTGGCATTTGATTTTAAGCTTATGAAATAGTAAACTATAATTTAAACTAAAATTATACAAAACTTAAACTATGGGTGTACGTAGTAGTTGACGTTTGAGACATACATTAATGAGTAATGCAGGTGTGAAAGTGACTCATATATGTATGACTTAATACCCTCCTTTTTTTTAATTGTCGTCGTCTGAAAGGCGGTATACGGCAAGTGAAAAAACCCTATAAATATTGGTGATGTTATTCCTCTTCATCAGTAAACTCCACCTCCAAGAATCTCAGATGGCTCGGTTCGATGGTTGATTTGGGTAGTTCCTCTTCTACTGCTGGTGGTGCCTGTGATTGTATGTGTACAGTGACATTTCCCTCCTCAGCTACATGTAGTGTTGGTAGTAGGCCGTTTGGTGTGATAAGCGTGCTTCTACGTATCTCCTCATTCTCATCCACTCCACTTCGTCTGTGAACAAGAATCGTCCCTTGGCTCCGGTGGTGGTGTTGGTCCAAGTAACTACTGTTGGGTCTCCCTCGTCTCGGTGGGGCTACAGGTGTTTCAGTTGGTCCCTCCGTTCCAAGTAACTGCAGCTCAGCTTGCTGCTCTTTTTCTCCCTTCTCTTTCATGGTCTCCCAGTAACTCCCTCTCCACCCACGCTTCAAGAACGCAGCACTCAATTTCCACTTAAAGTATATAGCTGTAATAGCCATACACAGAAAAACAAAAATAATTAGAATCATCCACATGTACCATGGTATGCTACTATCTCTCTCCCATGATGACGTGTCTATGCTGTTGTCGCTCTCGTCAAATGTGATGTTCAAGTTGTTCATGTCTATTTTCATTCCCATGTGGTAGTCGAGTGAGTTCACTAATAGGGGGTCTTCGTGCTCGTTAAAGATAATGTTAAGCACATCTCCTCTATACGTGTTGTTCGCTATGGTGAATGTAGTCGTGATGGGCAATAGGAAGATTTCGTTGGGGCAGGGGGTGTGTCTGGTGGTTCCTACACGTATGTTCAAGCCTGGGCAGTATATGTGAAAGAACGCATTATACACTTTGACTTGTACACTTCCCTCCGCGTCTTGTGCTGTGCTATTCCGACAGTTTTGAAGTACATACTTGAGTTTGTCTTCATACGAGTTTCGTGGCTTACATTTTTGGTGTGTTGTAGCTACCACTCTGTCCATGAAACTCCAGTCGAGCCCTGTATCGAATACACAGTCTTGGTCCCTCGAAAGCAAAGCATTTGGTGGTCCTTGGTATTTCAAATCACACGTCCGATTTTCTTTCCTCCATAGTAAGGTAAATGGGTCAGCTACGACAAGTGTCAGGTTGGGATTGACGAGTGGCACAATGAAACTTAGATGTAAATTGTCCATTTGTGGGTCACTTCTACATTGTCGAAATTCAGCTAGCTCCAGTGGACATAAATCCCCGCACGGTAAAGTGAAGTTCAGGAAGTCGAAAAATTCGTCATCCATATGACCACGGCTCCAGATCCTCTTGGTGTGTTGAATCATCGCTCCGCTTTGGGTGAGTCTTGATACCAGGTAGGCAATATCAAACTCCAGTCGCTCGATCTCTTCAGGTGAGTCCTTCCGTTCACTGATTATTTGGTTAACAGCATCAGTAATTTTCGCCATTTGTTTGTAGAAGGCTCTAAAATTCTGTGTGTCTTCCTTGATTTTCAGTTCCAATTTATTGAAATGTTCGGCCAGTTCTAATGTGTGTTCGCTATTCATTTCAGCTCGGTGTTCGGCCTGGTATGACATCCCAAGTCCCGCACTGGTGAAAACAGCGAGAGCCGTCATTATTACATTGGTGAAAACGGATCTTCGTCTCCTGATTTCGGTCTTGATGGGGGGGGGGCAGATCGCCTTGAGTGGCAGAAGGAAAGTCCTCTTATATTCTCTTTGGCATTGTTGTTTGAGTTCGTGTCCCACATTTTTCATATTGATATCCGGGTATTTCAATAAATCGCATGGTGATAATAAGCGTATTTTGATGTTGTAGGAATTATACCCATAAAGAGGTGGATTCTCCGATCTCCGCCAAATGACTGGTCCTCCTTCATCTACCGTTTCTGCTCCTCCGCCAAGGATCAACATCAAGAAGTACATACATCCGAGAAAAAATAGTGGAAGTGTAGAGTGGTAGGGAGTGCGCGATCTCTTCGGTGGTGGTGGCAGCTCCGCTTCCCTCCTTAATTTGTGTGTTGTTGACTTTCCAAAATTTCGACTCGTCTGATCCTGTCTGATCTTGTCTGGAACAGGAAAATGTGTGTCTTCTATTGCTGTTGACTTATTTTTGGTTTGAGAAGTACTCGCCCTCCTTCTCTCCTTACTAATGTGATGGTGATAGGTAGGTAGTGACGATGTAGAATTTCCTCGGTGGCCGGACTCCTCGTTTTGATATGCGTGAAGTGAAGCTCCTCGTAGTCCTACTGTGCTCCTCTTTTTCAGTACACTCGCCCTCCTTCCCTCCTGTCCGCTTGCAGGATTTGAGTTGGTGGCCGGTGCCTTTACTCTTCTTCCTCCCTCCTGGCTATGTTGAGTTTCGGAGTTGGTGGAAGGTTTTGATTTTTGTCCTCCTCCCTTGTGGGTGGAAGGTTTATTTTTCGATATTTTTGTGCTCGATTGTGGTGGCCCCATGGTGGGCAGTGCTCCTCTGGTGGTGGTGTTATGTACAGCTATACTTGCAGCTTGTACTCCCTCCTGTCCGGTGGTAAAGATTGAGAGAACCTCCGGGTCGGTGGTGGAAGAGTGTGCTCCCGTCTTGTAGGTGTTATGTACATCCTTGTTGGTGGTGGTATGTACTCCCAAGTTGCTGGTGTGAGAGTTAAAATTCCGTTTGGTGGTGGTGGAGGTGTTATGTACCGCATTGCTTTTGTTGCTGTTGGCGGATACTCCCTCCAGGCCGGTGGAATGGTGGTAAAGTCCATGTCCGGTGGTGGGGTGTGCTCCCTCCTGGATTGTGGTGGGGTTAGCTCCCTCCTGGCCGGTGGAAAAATTGAAATTCCAGTTTCCGGTGGTGGAGTGTGCTTCCTCCCTGGTGGAAGTGAAGTCTACGCCCTCCTTGCTGGTGGAAAAATTAACTCCCTCCTTACCGCTACTACCATGAAGTCTCGAGTCTTGTTTTAGTGCTCCTCCTCGTCCGGTGGAAGTCCCGGTGGGGGTAGAAGTCTTTTTCGATTTTTGTGAATTTTCGGTGTGCTCCGACTTGTCCTGTCCTTCGTCACTTCGTACCCGTTTAGTACTGGTGGTGGGGATCGAAGACGGGGTTTTTTCGAAAACGATTTTCTCTTGATTAGCGTCCAGCCAGACAGTTCTTTGGGGACGTCTTTTGGGCTCCGGTGGAGGAGATGGTGTGCGTGGTAGAAATTTTGCCGCATTCTCTGCCCTCCTTGCTTTACAGATGGAGCAGTCAGATTTGCGTGACCTGTGCTGTTCATCTGATTTTTGACAAAAGGATTGTGCACGTTCTGATAGAGATGGAAAAGCAGAGGAAAATTGTCGGTTGATAATCCTAATGGCTTCCCTCTCCTCTTCCCTATCAGTGTAGTAGATGCTGTTCCTACTACTTTTTCTTTCTACTACTCTAACCATGAAGGCTCGGTGATCGTCCTTTGACTCCTTTTCGGATTGATCCTCAGACTGTTCGTCGCCTGACTCCTGTAGATTATCCGATTTTACCGGTTTTTTCTTCCCTTTGCCTGTTTGATGTTGAGGTTTGGGGGTTTCGGATTCTTGAATGAATCTTGTTGGTGGTAGGCCTTTATTCGGTCTCTGAGAACGTCTAACTGGTGGTGGTTCAGGTACTTGTGGGGTTTGTGGAATATCCGCACCTCCAACAGCTCCGAAGAATTCTTCACCATTAATTACAAGAGAAACTGATGGTTCGTATGTATTTGTAGTAGGTGTCCTTGTAGATCTCCATTCTACTACTGGTTCTAGTATTAGAGAGTTTATGGTGTTCCCAATCGGTGGAGTAACACTATGTCTTCCCCGTTGTCCAGAATGAATTGTTGGTGTTCTTATTTCAGTAAAGGACACAGTGGTGTCTAGACCTCGAAATGTTTGAACTATTTCTTGTGGTCGTAATTCCAGAGAACCATCTATTATATTTCCCGAATCTTGATCAGAACTTATATTGACTGTGCAGTTTGTCAGTTGCTCGACCACTACTTCTATGACTGAGTCATCCTCTTCTGGTCTGAAATTCCGAATCCTTTCTGGGTCAAAATTTGGAAGCTCAGACACCGGTATATATCCTAGTTCTTCGGATCTGGGCATCCACATAGGAATCTGTTCCCATGTGATTTGTACCGCTAGTTTCGTAGGATACCAGGCCAAATTTCTTTGCAGTAATATTTCGGCCAATCTCTTACCCAGGGGTGTCTGTAGTCGACGTCTAAAACTATTATGTAGCTGAGTTCTTTGCTCTTGCTCCAACCATTCCCTATGTATGGCTGTTGGAGAATTCGGAATAGGTGAATCTGGAGGAGTCTGATCCGCCTCTTCTACAATTCTCTCTAAATATTCTAACTCTTCTTCTGGACAGAACATAAGAGCTTTGTGCACAGGTTCTGGTACTGACTGTTTCTCCATTGCTTGACCACTGAATATCGTGGGAAAAGGATGTTCGAAGAAGTGTTTGTGTAGGTCGGGTGATGTGGACTGCCACTTTCTAATTAGACTTGCTGCTGTTAGGTTTATCTTCACTACATATTGTAGCAATAGTTCCTTCAGCTGCTCCGTGCTATGGAAAAATGTCCTTTTACTAGATCTGTTCAGGACCGGTTCCCATTTCTGCCAGAATAAGTCTCGTTGCTGGTTGGTGTCAAAGGTCTGTTCATAGTAATTGTTAGTCCATTCCTTGGCACTGGTTGTCCAGTGTACCGAACCGTCGGATAGTAATAGCATTGCTTTTATCCCGGATTTTTCCCATTGTTCCATTAACTCTATATCTTCTGTCGTTTTCTGGAAGAGCTCTGGTAGATGACCAAACAATCGTATGCATGGGTTATCTGTGTGGAGAGTCCAAGTTTCATAATCTTCTAGTATGCTTGACTCTTCTGTCATTGCATCTAAGAGATACTGTTCGGTTCCTCGTCGGATCTGTGACCTTCGGGGTTCTTCACTGGGTCTGAACATTTGCGCTTTGTTTGGAGATGAGGCTTCCGCACTTTGTCTGGATCTTCTTACATGTCTTTCTGATAGCATGTTACTGTTTTGATTGCGTAGGTGTGCGGGCATTGCGTCCCAGGTTTCGTCAACTCCCCTTATTAGTCCATACACTTGAATATTAGCATCTAGTAGGTTACTGTATACGTTTCTTTGGCTCGAGTCCGTGACGTTTTGAAGAATGTATTCACGTGCTCTTGAAATGCGTGCGCTTTCCGTATTTCCTCTTGATGTTGGTGACGGTGTTGCCTCTCGGGATGTATGTGGTGCCACTATATCTGGGAATTCATAGCTTAAAGGACTTGACGAGGTCGTTGTCGTTGGAGAGTTTTCTTGACGGGGAACGACCCTTTGTTCGGGGGTAAGGGAGTTTCTTCTATTTACTCCTCTGCCTTTTCCCCTTCTTGACGGTGTAGATGGAAACGGTTGAACCAGCGAAAGATTTTGAGGTGATATGGTCTGTCCTCTGAGTCTAGCTGACTCGGCCGCATTTAACCAATTTTGAGTTTGAACATATCTTTCCGCATGTAGATCAACGTAATTAGTCATATGTCCAAACATATCCTGGAACTGATCCATTTCCTCTATTTGTGGTTCAGGGTCATCCCAGTTTCCTATCTCAAGGGAGGCATGAGCAGATTGATCTTGCGAACTTGGGGTACTTGGTGTTCTAGAGCCCCTTCCTCTACCCCTGTACCTATTTGGAGTTATCATAAGGGGTGTTTCTTCTTGACTCCCACCCGCTAGTGTAGAATGATTGTGTGGTTGTGATTGTAATCCTGAGGCTCCGGCAGTAGGTACTATGTTTTCCTCTGTATCTGGATTAATCCTCAGTCTAGCCGGTGGGGGTGGTGGGGCTTCATCTCGTTCGGGTGAGTTGTTCCTCAATTGTTCCGTTTCGAGTGGTGCTCCAGTGGAGGCCCTTCCTGTCTCTTCAATATTATGAGAAGTCGGGGTCCTCTCTGTGGGGATGGATTGTTGGTCCTCATCCTCCATTGCTACATTGCTGTTGTAGTCTTCCTGTACTTCTTCCTCTTCAGAATTCGTAGCGTTGTTGTTCTGAGGGAGTGGTGGGGTGGTGGTGGTTGTCGGAGCTAGGGGCGTAAACGGGTTGATGGTCGACTGAATATGCTGAGCTCTAGCTCGTCTAAGTGCCAATACTGTTTCCCATTCCTGCCTAGTTACCCTAGTCCTAATTAATCCATTTTGAAGTGGAGGCAGCTGTACAGGTTCCAGGTCCGAATCGGTGTCATCGCTGGAGCTATCCGTCCATTCATTTGTTGTTGTCTCTACTCCTTGTCTTGGGCGGAGTAGGAAAGCATTATTTTGCTTAAATTGAGATAGCTTTGCTTCGGTATCCGAGTCTTCTCCAGTGGTGGGGCTATCTTCCCGGTGTTTATCCGCTGGATGTTTCTCTACTCTTCGTCCAGGTGGGAGTAGGTGTGCTGGGTGTTGATCGCAGTTGGGGCCAACACCGTCGTGTTGAAATCCTCCTATATGTGAGTTCATCCTCCTATGTGCGTATTCATGCTTCGAGTCTTCTGTTGACGAGTCTTGATACAGGGGATATGTAGGGGATTTAGGGAGTGCCATTTGATTAGCATGGTCTTGATTTCTTGACGTGTCTGCGTCCGAGAAAAGATCCGCCAGCCTTGGCCTGGGGGTGTCTTCACTCCTTCCACTGCTGCTGCTACGTGATGAGGAGTCCATATGTAAGCTTCCTTTCCACGGAGTAGAGTGGGTGGCTCGACGTGCAACAGCTTCAATGAAGCTGACATCTTCTTGAGCTAGATGGGCAGGTGGTGGGGGTCTGTTGCCTCCCTCCTGTCTTGAGGTACTTCTTGTATGTACCTGATTGTTTTGTCGCTCGGGGGTTCGTTCTCTTGCAGTATTGTTGTTGTTGCGAGATGAGTGATCGGGTTGGGTGTTGGCTCGACCTACTTTTGTTGATGACGAACTCCTTCCTCGCTGACGTGATCCGCCGCGCCCTGATTTGGAATTTCTTCGACTTCCGTCCTGGGAGCTTCTGGCGGTGGATGATGATGTGTCTCTTCGGCTCCGTGGCGGAGACACGCCGTCCAACCAATACCTGCAATCATCCTTCTTATGGTTGGGTTTTCCACAGTATGAACATATGGTTTTGCTCTTGGCTTTTCCACCAGGTTGGTTCCATGAACTTGGTGGTGGGGAGTTTTCGCTCCTCCGGGTGTAATCGTCTTTGCGATTGTCTCTACGCCCTCCTCTTAGGGATCGGCGGAAACGGGACCGTCCGCGTTCGGTTCCTCCTCTTCCTCCAGATCTATCATCCTCTTGGTGGGCTCTGAAAGCCTGGGGTGGGTTGTACACGGCGTTACCTAGCGCTCGTTCGCGGTTGTCGTCGGTGGCTTTAAGTAGCTCCAGTAGGATTTCGGGTGTCTTTACGGTGGAGACACGCCAGGTTTGAAGGAATCCTACGTATTCCTCTTGATCCGAGAGTTTGCTTACGGTGAGGCATAAGACTGTTTCGTTGTCCATTCTTCTCCCGGCTCTATCCAGATCGTTGTTGATGGCTAACAGCTGGTTTAGATAGCTGTAGCCGCCTCCCGTATCCATACGGAGGCCGAAGAACTTTTCTGCAAGTTGGACTCGTTCATCCTCTTTTCGGGGCTCGAACATTCTTGAGAGTTCTTCCATGAGGTCTTTTGCCAATGTGATGT
Source organism: Dicyrtomina minuta (assembly GCA_949802685.1). Lineage (NCBI taxonomy): Eukaryota > Metazoa > Arthropoda > Collembola > Symphypleona > Dicyrtomidae > Dicyrtomina > Dicyrtomina minuta. Next base: position 25,928,337 of record OX461810.1, read on the forward strand.
GGTGCACTTTGAGAAGTACATCCCTATGAAGGCCTGAATGTATAGACAAAACGGCGGTGTTGTTGGCTGCCTCCCAGTTCGCTGTGTCTGTAGCCTCTTGAAGTGTTGGGGGCAATGCGAATACTGGTTTTGGATATGATCCATCCACTATGACTCCTAAGTGAACGGTGCCTAACGCCATTTTCATATCGACGAACCACCTGGTGTAATCTGATGGTCCTTTCAGCTTTTCGAAGTCGACTAATGGGCGATTGAAGGTTCTGTTACCCAACATATTGTCCTGTGTATGTTTCTGGGCCGCGGCTCTAAGTATGGCGAGTCTAGATTTTAATGCCGCGTTCTCTAACTGCAGTGGTACGCTAGCTTTCTGGTCCGCCGTCAGGTGTTCAGATGCTCCTAACTTAGCTTGCAGTTCCTCTATCTTTTTGTGATAATAAGACTTAACTTTACGTACCTCGAGTTCGTAGTGTTTATTAGCTTCTACTACCGTCTGCTCTGCAGTGAGGACAGGCTCCGTTGATCTTCGGGTTTGGGGGCCTGACTTTACGACTATCTTGCCTGTAAAGATTTGTGGGACTGGGGATGATTCCGGAATTCTGGAACTCTTGGGCGGCTGTGGTGGCTCTACCTTCGATTCTGGAATACCCTCGGTCTTGATGACTGGTTTCACTGGTGACATGGGATTATTGTTTCTACACTTTGTCACTACCACTTTCAATTTCACTAGCCACACCCTGGAACTACTGCAGTGATGTGGGGGAAACTGAGAACTGTTCTTCACAATACCATATGGGAAAGTCTACACTTGGTTTGTGGAATTATATAATACACCACTACGCGCTGGTTAGTCTCTTCAACTGCGTGGGTCACTGTATTCTTCACTAAGGGTAATGTTCTACTCACTTTAGTGGGCTCTACGCGCTGGAAGCTATCTCAGTCACGGAGTCTGTGGATTGAAAACTGCTTCTTTTTTCACTTCTAAGATATACTTGTTAACTACCTGCACTTTTAACGAAGTTGCTAAGTAGTTTTGATGGTAATTTACTTTCTGAACCTTTTCACGATATTAAAATTTAAAATTTCGAAGATATGATTTTGTAACAGCTGTTGTATGTTTGTACGTAGAAAAATTTCAATTTTGAAGTTAAATTTTGTAGAATTTTGAAGATTAATTTTGTGTGAATTTTGACTTTTAGATTCGAAGAATTTGAAGAATTTGAACGTTAACTCTAACCTCGTAGAGCAAGGGCTGTATAACGTGTTAAAGGGTGAAAATTAGACAGACTCACCCTAGTGGAAATCTGTATATGTGCTGATACGGGTCAAATGACCAAGACTCATTAACTCAGTGGTTATGAACGAGGATAGATAATACAACAGTAAAAATATCGAGAATCGAAGTAAACACAAGAATAAATGAACATGAAAAGTGATACGGGTGGAAAATAATGACTTTGGGGTGAAGTAATAATGCTACAACCGTATGTAAGCTCTAATAATATTCAAGACGTCTCAAGTAATATTTTAGGCTTTTCAAGAGAGGCGGAAAAACACGACCTTTCATAAGCAGTACTTTTTATTCAATCTTCCTCCATCATCCAATTCAATCCCTGAATTCACATTCAGATTGCCAAATGATAATTTAATAAATAATCAAAGAATTTAGGTTACTTTCGCAATGACCACATAGTTGGTCCGACATCGAATAGTTGATCTAATTTAAACGTGAATGAATCTCTACAGAGCGGATAAATTACGTAATGTGAAATATCAAGAATTATTATAGAATATAAATATAGGTATATAAATACTCTAGAATTAAATAACAGTGGAAATATGTATGTATAAAGAATGACTAGTTGTAATGAGGCTTTTATGCTCGTCATGCAGTTTGCTGTTTACAAACAATAAGAGAACTAAAACTCATGCATCAAACGTAATATATATACATAGGCATGCATTGAAGGATAAATTCATATATCAAGAAATGTACATGCATCATCATTCTTCATGCTCATACTGGCATTTGATTTTAAGCTTATGAAATAGTAAACTATAATTTAAACTAAAATTATACAAAACTTAAACTATGGGTGTACGTAGTAGTTGACGTTTGAGACATACATTAATGAGTAATGCAGGTGTGAAAGTGACTCATATATGTATGACTTAATACTATATATACTAAATGCGTGTGTTTTTAAACTACGAGCACCACTTGCCATTCCTTTCATATCAAATAATCTTGGCATAACTGCCTTTAACGTCGCAATTTCTCCTTTATGCTTGTGTATAAGATAACGTCTGGTAGAAACTGTCTTTGTCATCATCTCTTCTCATCCTCTTCTGTCGAAAAAATGTGTACTCATCCAGGTTAGATCAGCTTCGTTTTTTGGAGTTAGTTCTGTAACTCCTTAAACTAAATTAATAGCGAAATGTTTAACGTGTCTTTATATTTAATTCCTACGTATTTTACGCAATGCAAAATAACAATACTCAAAATAACAATAAATTACGTAATACTTATTTCAGGACAGTAGTTCAGAGCCCTAATGCACGAAAGCATAGTCACTATATATACCTTCGTTGTCACTTGTCCAGTTGTCTTCATCGTCAAAGTTAGGGTCGTTAGTATCATCCGTATTTTTGGTCAACGTTTTCGCTCGCTTTGCTCTTTGGTTGTTAATTCGATCATACAAGAAACCACCGCCATGGGAAGCTCCTTAAGGGAAATATTACCACATTGCGTAATTTTTGAGCTTAAGGCACTTGCTGCCAAGTTCCGGATACTGCTGAACTAGATCTTTTGCAAGTTCCACAATCAACTTGGGCGAACGACTGTAATTAAAACAAATAATGTTTACCTAATCGGTTGCGTACAAAGCATGTATTACAAAAGAATGTTACTGAATTTACGAGGACAAACTGGATTCGCAAATTTATGCCCCCCAACCATGAAATTTATTTATTCTTACAAAGGCCCATGATATTGAAATATTGCATCCGTTAACGCATTGGCAATGGCGTATCGGTCCGCAAGTGTTATAAACGCTCCAGCTGGTATTTTGTCGGACACGATTTTTCGGGTTTTCCTATCATTTTCCAGGATGTATTGAAGATTCTACACGTAACACATTGTCAGGAGACACAAACATGCACACAAAGTCACACACAAAATGCAATATAAGTATCTACTGGTTCAAAATGTAAGAAGAAATTACCGTACAAAATTTCACAAAACAACCATTACATCGATTTAACAGAAAAGGTTGCAGCAATTTAAATAGACAGAAGTATTGACTTACAAAGTTGTGCAACTTTGGTGAAATTAGCTCAACATTACAGTGCGTAGAGGTTGCCAAGTCATGGGGGGCTGAGATATTGAGCTGCAACTGACGACTTGCAAATGTAGTTAGCTCGTTTAAATCCACGTCTTGAAACAAATTAGTTCCATTCAGGCTGATTTGTGGAATAGTACAACTGTTACAAAACTTAAACGCATAAGACAGTTCCAAAATAATTATAAACATTACAGTGTGTTTCAATGAAATAGACTCAGACGTTTTTGGGGAGTAACTTTCCCCCACGCACGAATAATTATTTATTTATTTCTTTAAGACAGACCATCAGGAGGTCCAGAGGTAGAACAAGAAGGGGCTTAAAAATTAATTTACATACTATGGGTTAAAGCTATGAGTGTAGGAATTTTCTTACACTACTAACATTGATTTAGACTTATACTCAATTTATTGAATTACAAGTGTTTATGTTGAGCTGTGCATAATAGACATAATTAGCCCTTGAATATTTCAGAGTAATATATGTTACTGATAATGGTGTTGTCTGTGTCAATTAGTCGTCTCTTTAGGGATGATTTTGCATTGCGGATCACCTCCTCCAGGTTTGCTACTTCGTTTTCACAGAACATTTCTGTGGCACTGCTGTCTCGACGATACCCAACAATGATTCTGAATGCGTCATTATACGCTACTGTTAGGCGATTTAATTCACTTTTCAGAGGAGACCATATGCTGCAACAGTAGATAGTAGATAAATACGTGCGGAACAGGTATATACGGACTGCCTTGCTACAGTTGTTAAAGCGTGATTTTATCATGTTGGCACGTTTGTAGAGATCACTTATTCTTTTACTTATTTCTTGCTCCACACACAATTTATCTGATAAATGCCATGATTTTTTCTGTACTTGGTATCCGAGGTATTTAACAGAGTCTTCCAGCCTGGGCTTGACTCCTTGGAACGTGATCTGAATGTCCACTTTGCATCGATTTAGCCATGATGGGTAGAACGCTTGGGCGTACGTTTTTTCCGGGTTGAAGGACAGTCTGTTTGACGATGCAAATTCTTCACATATTTATAGTAAGGAGTTCATTGTGCTCACTGATGTAGTGAGGAGGCACACATCGTCAGCATACACAATGTTGTTTACACTGATGTCACCGACTTTGCAGCCCTTACCGAAGGAATTTAGTGAGTCACATAAGGAGTCCATATAGAGAGCAAATAGGTATGGGGAAAGGATGCCCCCCTGTCTCACCCCTCTTCGCACCTTGAAGCAGTCACTGATTATGGAGCCCCACCTGATACAAAAATGTTGATTGTTGAACCAATATACTAGCAAATTAGTAATGCATGTGGAGACCCCTCTGGACCTTAACTTATTTACAATTAATTCATGGTCAACATTATCAAAAGCTTTAGAAGCGTCTAAATAGCAAATATAGATAGGGGTGTCCTTACGATTATAGTAATCTATTATTTAATTTAGAGTAAACACACACATTTCACATCCAAGCTTTCGCTTAAAACCGAATTGATTATTATTAGTAGCAAAAAACAAATACGTCTTTAGAAGTATTAGCTTTTCTAATATCTTCGAAGTAACTGAGGCAAGGGCGATCGGACGGTAACTGTCCTTTTTGGAGCTGTCAAGGCCTTTCCGCTTTAGTATTGGAACCAAGCGGACAAGCATGAGTGAGTTAGGGATAACAGCGTGGGTCACCATCACATTAAATAGTCGAGCTAGAAGCTCAACTAGTTCGTCATCGGCGTATTTGATGTTTTCGGCCCGGATGTTGTCATGCCCTGGAGCTTTAGAGTTCTTGATCGATCTGATAATTCTTCGTATGTGGTCACCGTGGAATTTGAGTTTTGCATCCGATTTATGCTCCGCAGGCCATTCCTGGGTGCAGGCATTGCTCTTGGGGTGGGCAGCAAATAGCCCCTGGAAGTGATCTTTCCAGAGCGATGCAATTTCGACTTCACCTTCCGCATCCTCCAGCTTATTTGGCATACTAGATTGGGGCGAGTTATTTCCTATGCTTATTTGGGACCAAAACGAACCAAAGTCTTTAGTATTGTATGAGTTCACTAGGGCATCTGCTTTTTTATATTCTTTCTGCCTGTTGGATTTTCTTAATGCTATTTTGAATATTTTTTTGAGAGCAGCCACCTCCTTAAACTGTGCTTCTGTTTTTCCTTCTGCGAGCCATTTTAAATAAGCTGACTTGAACTCATCGTAGTACTGCTTGACGTTATCTATCCACCCTGCCACATTCTTCACCTTCCGTTTTGATTTTTGTTTGTGGCCAAGGTAATTTAATGAGATACCTACTTTTTGTTGACAACCAACTAGGTGCTATGTTTAAACTTTGGTTGACCCCAGGGGTTAAGAGGTTAGTTCACAATTAAATAAAAACCAAGAAATGGGTGATTCAATGAAATAGACTTGGACCACGGTTTTCCTCATTCAAATTCAAACACGTCTATCCTGTAAGCCAGTAGTTGAAAAATGCAAATTTTCGTCAGCTCACTCACAGATGTATTACCTATAACTGAAAACACTCACTCTGATCACAGAGTTACAATAGCACCACTGACTGGGGGGAGAATTGGTGCTCATCGCGTCACTTACTTTTACCGTTGTTTCTTATGGGGCGGTCCTGACTTGTTTCAGTTATTAGTCCCTACATTTGCAAACAAGCACATATTAAATTTAATAGGACATAATGCCAACTTTTCCTACAAAATTACATATACATGACTAGGGTCACACGGGGTCACAAGGCACCCGCATATGAACTTTGTACGCGGTTGCTTCGCTTCTACTCCATTGGAGCACCCACTGCGCAACTTATCAGCAATCCAAGATTCAACCACATCAGCCTTCCACATAAACTGCAAATACGCTGAATTTTCCAATAGGCCACTCTTCCTCTTTGCAGCCAACGAAGCCAAGTTGTCAATCTTGGATTGAAGGTAAATTGTAAAGTATAAATTTTTTATACTTAATTGGCTTCAAACATTTCCATGTAATTTTACAGTTTACATTATTGCAGTGAATGTCAAAATTTAGGTAGTTATCAAAGTAAATACCTTAATAGTGGAAACTTTTAATTTTGTTAATATTATTATCACATATTAGAGTAAGAACAACAACGTTTCCTTGATTTAAATTTAGAACATTCCATATATACAGATTTAATGAAGTTCAGCTCTAAATAATAAGTATCGCACCAGTTGTGATTATTACTAGCGACAGTCTATAATTCTGCTTTAGGTGAACTGGGGTATTAGCTTTAAAAAAATGATTCTATGTTATCTATGTTATTCTAAATAAGCCAAAGAAAACTTCCTTGTGAAACCCCACTAATTAAATTTTAATGCTTAGATACATGATAACCAAGTTTCATAGGAAATTCTTGGCCTGATAAATATGGACATAATATTCTATTTAAGTGCGTAGGAAGTTTTAACCTTTCATAAAGATTTAGAATAAATTTAGCATATTTAACTCTATCAAAAGCTTTGCAAAGGTCCACCATCAACACCGCGCTTAGCTTTTTATTTTCAAGTTTAGAATATATGCTGATGCACTCAATGACTGCACCAATCTTTCTTTTTTTCAATTATTGGGGAACTGACCTCTGTTAAGTGCATCATTAAATGACGGTAAGTATTGGAGCAACTATTTTAGATAATATTTTAATTACTTTGAAAGGTACATTTTTCATTCTTGACGTTTAACTCCCTTTTGTGAATATAATTAACTTAATAACTTCTTTGACCATGACTAGATAGAATGCATTGTATTAGGTTTGAATAAATGAAATAAGCAAATGAGTTCACACTCTTCCTAAGAACGATTAACAACAAAGTTGGGAAGACTGTCAGTTATGTTTTGCTTGTCAATAATAATAAAGTCATCAATTTTTAATTCTATTATGCTAGTAGATGTTATTTGATTTCCAAGCAAAAGTTTGATTCCTTTGAAGTTTTATATTGGTGAAGCTTTGAGCAATACAAGTTAATCATAGGGTTTCTTTTTAAAGCATTCACCCTGTTTCGACAATTTTTATTTTCAGCCTAACTATGTAGTTTTTGCTTTTAGGGCTTGTTTCTCTAAATGGTGCTTTTTTGCACCGGTTTCTTAATATTACTGTTAGGCCATGCACAGGCAAGATTTCACTTTAATGCGTCATGTTACAATACTTACACAAGTACGCAGTAAGTCAGCGTTTCAAAGACACCAACCTTTTTGTCAATTTTATCAAAAATATTTGCTTGAACGAGTTGTTCACTAACGAGAAAAGGTTCTGAAGTGATCACGCCGAATCGGCTTCATATATTGTTTCTTAAAAGAGCATATAAAAAAACTGGATTTGCTTAAGAACATGATGTCAATGGGCATTTTGAATCGCTAAGTGGGATTTTCGAAAGTATAAATTTGCTAATGGTAACTAAACAGGCGCCATATTAAGTTGACAAGAAAATGAATCTTCAATTATTTAGCATCCTGTAGCTCCTACAATTGTCGTCTGATTTTTAAAAAAACGTGTAGTTTTGTATTGCCCAAAACATTATCTACAATGTAATTTTTAGGTTTTTGAAAGTTCAAAGAACTTTATTTTTAGAAAACGAGGTGCTTGTCTTGGTATTACCCAGGACCGAGACAAATACCCTATTTTGTAAAAAAAAAATTTTTTTAATTTTCAAAAACCAATAAATTTTGTGTAGATGTTTTGTAAAATACAAAACTACACTTTTTTCAAATCGGACGAAAATTGTAGGAGTTACAGGGTGCTAAACAATTAAAGATTCATTTTCTGGTCAACTAAATATGGCGCCCGTTAAATTAACGTTAGAAAATTTATACTTTTAAAATTCTAACTTATCAAGTCAAAATGCCTATTGGCATCATGTTCTTAAGCAAATCTAGTCTTTTTCACATGATCTTTTCCAACAAATATATGAAGCCGATTTTGCGTGATCACTTCAGAACCTTCCCTCGTAAGTTTATTTAAATTAGTAAAATAATTTCTGCTTGAAATAGTATTCCCAGCATTATGTGAATTTGACTTTTTACATGCAAAATAAGTGATGTCATGGTAGGATACGCCCTATCCAATAACACCTGACGTAGATATAAATTCGAAATTATTAGCCTGATCATGTATGTATGTACCTTTTGGGTTTCATATCTAGCATGCTCACAGTTTCGCACTCAATAATCATTGGATCAGGCCGGTATCGACCCATTTCTATCCCAATTAGAATAATTTGCTGTATGGATATTCACCTAGGACATACCCAATAAGTGGATTGTGCAAGCACAGTCACGTGGATAGCCTTCAGATTTTTACGACTTTATGCTAATCTATCTTAATACTATAAGTTCCCATAACCAGTTAGTCTGGCTAGGAATTAAAAAAAGCAAAAGAGTTCTATACCAGGATCCTCTGATGCGCTGAATGCACCATCTCCCACTTTGGGCTGAATTAAGTATGCAACAAATGCTCTTTTTTATTCAGATCGACGGAGCAGATAACGCAAATAGATTCACCAGATGCATTTGGTTAATTCCTCTGTGAGAGAGAGAGAGAATTATGCGATAAGCAGTCACAGCCAACGACCCCAGGTTCCGATAGCTGAATCTCCCCATCTGCCCCTTCTTCCATGCCAAGTCTCTTACAGGATTAAATTATGAATTCATATTATATAAATCTAAAGAAGGTTTATATAGTAAATTTCATGCATTGCGTTTGGATTTAAACAATGAAACAACAATGATAGGGATATAGGATACAGATATATTATATAAAATTTATAGTAATCTTTAAAAAAATCTAATAAAAAAACAAATACAAATACAATAAGTCTTTATACACTATAGACGTGATATTACAAAATAATTTAGCTATTACTGCATGTTTTATTATACTTGAGAAATTTTGAGAAAAAAGAATATTAAAGCTTTCTATTATCTTGATAACATCAATAATTTTGATTTTAAACTGACAGAATATAAACCTTTTAAAGGTCGTCTTTTATAGAATTACCAGAGTAGATATCTAATAAAAAAGCTTGTATGAATATCAAAAATAAAGATCCTACATGTTTTCAATATTGCATTGTATATCATAAACTTCAAAATAAGAGGTGCTTTTCATAATTCTTGTAATTTAAATGTTAGAAATTCTCCAGATATACTAGTTTTTTTTTTAAAAATGGGACAAATTTTAATTTTGAATTGTTTGTAAGGCAACTTTATTAAATGACAAATAAAAAAGAAATAATACGTAGTGAATTAGAAATTGAACCTTAAACAGAGAAAAACTATTATTATATAGACGTTCGCATACCTTATGCAAATAATACATAATATGCATTATTTGCAAATAAATCTTAAAATCTTTAACAAATCTTTAAATGCATATTATGCATTTAAAGATTTGTTGAAATTTTTACCTAAATTTTGAGCTTTTAGTGGTTAAGAAAGAATAGGAGGTGGGGTATCTGCAATAACTGAAATAGATGTTAAAACTAATAACATAAATGAGTAATCATAATTTCACTGAAAAGTCATATCTAGTACCAGGTAATGCTTATAGTTTTTATGGTGATACCATGTCATTTAAATTACCTTTTAATAGGTTTAAATGGTGTGCAAAAGACAAAATTAATGACTTATTATAGCATAGTAATTTAAAAAAATTAGATATTGATAGTGATATTAAATATACACTTAAAGTAGATTAAAAATATCTTATATGATTTGCATAATGTTTATCCAGTTTTTCATATGCATAAAACATACAACATTAGCAGATAAACAATAAATAAAATATCAACATGAATTGATCGGTTAAAAAAATTAAAAGCTAGTCTAGATGATCTAAAATGGTCAATATGTGACTTTAAAACTTTGCAACAAGCTTCACATAGATAAGCACTAACAAAAATTCAATTAAATTTAATCAAAGTGCTTGGTTAAAATTGTATATTGATTTAAATACACAATTGCGAAAAGAAAAATTTATGTCTGATTTAAAAATTTAGTTCTTTAAACTCAAGAAAAATTCTCTATACAGTAAAACAATTAAAAATATTCTGAACAGACAGAATATAAATTTTTTTAATTGTATGAAACAAGCTTTAAAATATGTCAGCAAAATAAGTTTAAATCGTGACACAATATTTAGTAAAGATTTAGTAGCTATACAAATAAATAAAATAAGTATATTATTTAATGAACACCTACTTGCAGGATTTTGTGTTTTATAATTGTAAAAATATAGGAATAGGAATTATAAATATGTGTATGAGCATTTAAAACCTGAATGGGGTCGTTATGTAGAAATTATTTAAACTGATACTGATAGTTTAATGCTTTATTAAAGAACTAATGATTTTTATGAAGATATGCATAAATAAAATGCATAAATAATATTGAATTGCGGTATGATAGTAGTAAGGAAATGGGGTTTCTGGCACACCTATCACCTACGACCTTTTTTTGGAAAAGGGGGATTTTTTCATGATTTCAAGCTTTTCTATACAAAAGTTAGTAGTTTTAACACATTCTTCCTCTATTTTCCACATTTTAGATTTTTGTTTAGATTTTAGCTTACCAGTAGTAAGGACACAACTACGACTTTGACTACAACTACGACTGCTGGTTTTTAAAAAACAGTCAAAAAGAGTAAAAAATCATTGATTTCAGGGTATGTTACTAAAAAAAGCAATCGTTTTAACAAATTTTATTTTTTGGGTTTAAATTGACTGATTTGGGGAACAAAACTACGACTACAACTTAGATTTTCTAAAAGTGATGTATTTTAATGATTTTATTAAGTTAATCAGTGGTTTTAACACAACAATGTTCAGGTTGATGTATAATTAAATCATGCAGTATAATTTGCATTTGAAAAAACGTTTTATACAATAATTGTTTTCTTATAAAATGGGGAACAATAAAATAAAATGTGGTATTTGTAAGGTGGAGAATAAAGAATAAATGAATTTAGAAAACATCGTGCAACTAAAACAGGTCTAAGATCTAAATGTTAAGTCTGTTCCAAATAAAACTAAAGTGCACCCGAGACGTGTGAATGCGGAAGTATAGAAAGACGTGATAAATTTGCGAGGCATAAAAAATCAAATACTTATAAAAAACGTATGCTAATAAATAAATAATATAATTTGTACGTAATGCAAGGTCAAAACGCCTAATAAGAAAACTGAACAAGTAATTACTAAAAATTAAAGAACGATGATAGAAGCAAAATGCACCGATTGTAATACTAAAAAGTGTACTTTTATAAGTGCTAAATATAGTAATTCTAAAATTAGTGGTAATATTGTTAATAAAATTGGTAAATACATAGAATAAATACATTATCCAGGTATAAACCTGTAGATAAAATTGATGAAGCAGCAATGCATCACAATTTGTTATTTAATATTTACAAAGATAAAGATAATAAGCAAACAGCTGATAGAAATTTCTAAAAGAAGAAATAGAAAATCCTACATTTAGTGAAACAGTAAAATGTGTTGTAACTAAAATTATATCTAGGTTTGGGCTTTAAGCCATTACAAGGTAATAAGTTATGACTAGATGAATATAGTAAATCATATACAATTCTAGATTCTGCATTTAAAAACCCTTGAACTGGATTTGTTGGAATCAATAAATTAGCTAAAACAACAGGTCTAAAACCTTAAATTGTAAAAGAATATCTAGCTACACAAGATACATATACTAAAAATTTAGGTAGAATAACAAAATTTAAAAGACGAAATTATTATACACTAGGTATAGACTCAATATGGCCAGCCGATTTAGTGTTTATGCCAGAGAAATGGGTTACAGATAGGGAATATATTTTTCGCTCAGTGGATATAGTCTAACTGTCAGTGCATATGATCTAACGTGCAGTGACAAAATGATGTATTTTCAGTGACAAATTTGCAGTCATAATTTTTGAACTGTAAATAAATGGCGCAAAATAATTTATTTTGCAGAGAGATTTTGCAACATTTCAGTGAACAAAAAAAATAAAATTAATTATATAAATGAGTAAAGTAAATGTTGAAATAAATTGAAGAACAAATAAGTAGAGACGGCTCGTATCGCCATTAAATATGTTAAAAAAATATATTTGGGATACATTTCTGAAGCAACTTTCCTGTGTGGGGTCCCTGGATCTGCCGACTGCCACTTTTCCTGGTCTTCCTCGCTTAAGTTTTCCGGGTATAGCAATATCGATTGCTTTGTTGAAGAAACCATAAAGTCCTTTTTGTACTGCAAAGCCATAAATATGCTTACATACAAGCGTTTCATTGTAGCAGACACAAGAGCAAGTTGACAATTTCCAATTTTTAATGTTTAGGTGTATCTTATGAGAAGAGAAAAAACGCTCCTTGGAAGTTTTAAACTGCCAATACGCTTTAGTTTCTGAGCTAAAACAGAATCTGTTGACACAGCGAGATGGCCAGAAGCTCAGACGTAGAAAACTGTGATATCTGCGTCAACCTCATCATAGTAGTACGATGACAGTGCTTTATGCCAGTGAAAAGAGTTTTTCACAATTTGCAACGGATACTTTGCTACTTAATAACTGCAAAGCTACGGTTGTTCCTCCTAATACTATTTCTCGTATCCAATTCTTATTTTCGACAGATAACGATTTCGGCGGGTTCTCAATGTGGCTTTCTGTTTCATTTTTGTAATAGCCGATTTCTTCACTGTTGTTGTATAATCTTAGCTGCTTTTTCACAGGACAAGCTTTACTATGCTGAGTACAATAGTATGTAATCTTCTCTGCCTCCATTGTTCCATTTAAGTACTCCGGCTTCCAATCATCCCCCACAGCTACTAGGGCTTCCTTTTTACTCGTAAATACTCCTTTCTGTACCCACTTCAATGCTGGCCGATATCCACCAACATCACTGTTTCGTTTTAACGGGTTGCTCCTCCACAACGTCGGTAACTCCAGTTATATTTTTCTTTTTCAACAACACTACACCTTTGCTCATAGTTATAACTTTTAGGAAAACCGCTAAAACAGACAACCAGTAAGGTTGAAGCAATTGAAGCACAAGTAAAACAAAAGCCAGCATTCCTTTTTTATTACAGCTTACCATTTCCTGACGTCATCGAAGAATACTTATAGATTCTCGTTTCGACCCCACTTACCTGCAGGCTAAATTCTATTATCTATTTTGGAATTCTATTTTTAATGCTACACTTATAAAAAAACGATGTGCTTCATGCAAAGGCTCTAAATAATTCACTGCACTAAAACTCATTCAAATGGTCCTAATATTCTCTGCATATGAAATTTTTTTGTCTGCAGAATTAATTTTTTTTCTGCACATTTCACAATAGTTCTCTAAAGGATTAAAATACCACCCTTACAAACAATGATGGTTATAGATAAATTAAGTTAATTATTGATACATTTTCTAAATATGAATGGGCTATACCTCTAAAAACTAAAAATGCAAATGAAGTAGTAAACAGTTTTGAAATGGTGTTAAGTTTTGATAGAAGTCCTGAAAAAATTTATTCTAATAAAGTAACTGAATATAGTTAAAAAAAACAACTAATCTATTTAAAAAATATAATATTACTGATACAGTAGGAAACAGAGCTAATATTACTTCAAACGAATTAGCTGGATTAAAAAAAATGTAGATATTAAACATGAAAATTTAACAAATGTAGTTCAACACCAGTGCAATAAAATGAAAAAATATAAGGGAGGAAACAATCAATTATTAAAAAATCTTGTTTTAGCAAATCAGTCTGTACAAGAGGAAAGAAGGAAACAATTTAGTATTGAAAATGTTCCAGAACTTATTTATCAAAGATATAGAGGAGGCCCCATAACTTTTAAATATTTAAGTAACTTAGCTAATGATGCTCTATCTATAAAACTACAAATCACAAGCGATAACAACACAGACGGTTATTATATCGGAAATGAAAAAATACAAGATTTAGCTGATGATTCCATACAAATATCTGGAGAAAAAGACCAATAGCTATTGGTTTATGGGAGTTATTACCAAGACTACGCCCTGCTAATTATGATAGTAGAGACGCTTAATCATATGCTTCGTATATGTTTACAACAAAAGCATGTCATACTACCGATGGAAGACTTAGAAGTTCAAAAGGTAAAAACTGAGGTATAATATCAATATATGGTAGAAAACAATCCAATTAGTAAACATAGACTTCTAAGTGAAACAGACCACAGTTTCAAAGTTTCAGGTCTAATACATAGTATTATTCGATTTATTTAAGATGATCCAAATATTCTTGTATCGAAGTTAGAAACTACACTAGCTAATATATAACCAGGTCATACAAATATTTAAAAAAATGATTTAAAATTAGCAACTAAAATACTAGATAAATTTAAATCATATTTTTCAGAAAAGGCGTTTACAAATATATTTTTTATACTTATAAATAAATTACATAGTAAATGAATAATGAAAATATTATAAAAGTCTTTGACAATATTCTACAAGAAATCAAAATATTAAATAATTAGAGCAAAATATTTAATAATAAAGAAGAAACAGATATACTCTTACATACAAACAAAAACAATATCGCAGTTTATTATGAGGTACCAATTCCTTTCAAAACTGGATCCCAAATAGCCTTAAAAAAGATATCGGCCCACTATTCAATACCTAATATAGATACAAGAAATAATAAGTTTAGATTTAAAAAAGATGGTAATGATTTTATTGATATTACTTTAGAAACGGGAAGTTATGAAATTAATAGTATTGCTAATAAAATTCAAGATAAAATGCGTTTAGATGTTGATAATTATGTTATAAGAAAAGAAGATAAGGATAATTTTTCAAGTAATGTTATTAAAATTAAATCAGATAATTCTATAGCAAAATGTGTAATATAAATTTCTTCAGGTTTTATTGTTGAGTTTACTACAAGTAATTTAATTGAAAAAACGTTAGGATTTACGCAAAAGCAACTAACTTCTGGTAGATATTTTTCAGATAAAACTGTTGATATTAGTCCTGTTAACTCAGTACTTGTACATTGTGATTTAATAATAATAATAATAATAATAATAATAATAATAATTGCATTTATTCAAGTGTTAAAGTGATAACAGTAATGTTTTTTCGTCACCGAACACATTTCGTATAGTTAAAATAAATAAATGGTAGTTATAAAAAATAAATAAATATAAATATATATATATATATATAGTATTAGTGTATCGTAATGCATGTCCGTATAGTATTATGCTGTGTTTTACATTGAGGTCAAATCACATGGTATAATAAAGTTTCATTTCAAGAAAATAAATTAGTCTATTCGTTTGTTTAAGAAAAATGTGCGTATTTCTGCGTCGAAAGCTGGTGCTGATGTGACTTCTTGTATTTTTGCTGGCAGTGAATTCCAGGCGTGCGTAGCTGCATATGAAAATCCTTTTCGGCCGTATTGGCCTACCATCATAGTGTGTATTAGATTGTTTGGTTTTCCAAGCTGCCTTGTATTCCGTTTTTCACGATCTCCTATATAGGTATTCAGGATTTTTTTTAACTTTGCTCTGGGTTGTGAAATAGTGTTTATGCAAGTTTTTTAATTGGTACAAATTTTTTCGTTCTTCAAACAAAAGCTAGTTGTTTTCCTCTATTAGATCATGGAATGTAGTGTTTGTGGAATTCCGTTTCCCAAATATCGTTGTGACAATATTTTGGATTATTTTATTAAGTCTAGTGATTTTAGTAGTACTGACGTTTCCCCATACTATAATTCCGTAGTCTAAGATAGATAGTATAAGACTCGTACTGAATATTTGAAGGTTTAGTGCAATTTACGATATCTTGATAGTAGTTTGGTTTGTATGTGCATTTTTGTGCATATCGTTTCAATGTGTTGCTCAAAGTTTAAGTTTTCGTCAAGTAATACACCCAGATATTTAAATTCTTTTACTTGTTCAATTGTGTTATCTCCTATTTTGATGTTTGGTTTAAACTCCTGTTTACGTGTAAAAGGAGATTTAAACATCATTCATTTTGTTTTGTCTTGGCTGACGACCATTTCATTTGAACGTGCCCATGTGTGTAACTTATCGAGGTCTTTGTTAAGTGCGCTCTGAATATCTTGCGTGTTTGCAGCTTTGTAGTATATAATTAGGTCGTCAGCGTACAGAATACATTTACATTTTTTAAAAATATTTGGCAACTCATTTATGTAGATCGAAAACAGTAACGGCGAGAGACAGCTTCCTTGCGGGATTCCTTTGTTTAATTTCATTGGGTCCGAAAGTACAGTCCTAACTTTGACTTGTATTTGCCTCCCAGTTAAGTATGATTTAAACCATTTTAATAAATCTCCTTTAATTCCAAGATTTTTCATTTTCAAGATAAGCTTGCCGTGTCCAATTAAATCAAAAGCTTTAGTGAAGTCCACAAATACGGCTCCTGTGTGCATTCCTTTATCGCCTGCTATGTAACAGTCGTTTGTAAATTCGATAAGTGCACTAGATGTAGAAACGTCTTTGCGAAACCCATGCTGGCTTGTAGATAGCATATTTTAGATATTGTGGGTAGTATGGCTATTGGACGGTAGTTGTTTGGATTAGATCGTTCGCCTTTGTTTAGAGAGAAAGACAACTTTATTAAAATAAACCTGACACTGTCTTCCAACGACGATAGCCCACAGGACTCAGTATACGATGCATAATTCTGCTGCATATAAGTTATATGTATTATTGGAAATATGAATGTAATTTAAAAATTAATTAGTTGGCACAGAAGAATATAAATGAGGCACACAAATTTGAACTGATTTCTTTAGAACGAAAATCACTATGTCATCAATCACCGTACTACGTAGACAATTGGTTTTCATGAAATTAGGGAAAAATTTTGAAATCGTCCCTCGTGCCCCAATGTACAGTCCTATAACTTGAATATTAGTAAGTCTCAGTTTCTGTTGGAAGTAGGGGATACAAGGGTCATAGATTCCTTTTTTCTCCTGATGTACAGCCTCAGATTGATTTATGTTATTCTGTTCCATGCGCACAGTTGGATCAGGTATGATGCCTTGCTTGGGTTTTAAATTGTAAGGAATTATATCCACACGCCTTGAACCGTCTCCAGTACATTCCACTTCCTAAAGAACTTTCAAGCCTAATTTTTCTATTGCATCAGCAAGTAAACGGCAAACGGCATGATGTCGGTTATTACAAATCAGCTGTCCACGTTGACATCGTCTAAGGATATGTCCAATCGTTTTAATCTCTTTGCAGCCATGTCGGCAGTAAAGGGATCCTTGGTCAGGTCGAGGGATCGCATTAATCGGTAATACATTTCCAACCATTTTTAAAGCAGTGATATATTCAGACGTCCAAAGTCCATTTTTTGAGTGAATCCATTTATTCGCATAAGGACATTCTTGAAATTGGATGACACATTGTGTTTTCTGAGGCGATTCACACCAAGCATCATATTTCAAGCCTCTCAAATGATCACAGATAAACTTGCTCTTCTTTCCTTTACACTCAGCCATAGTTTGCCTTACGTTTAATGGTACAGCAAGAAAATCTAAGCAACTGGATGTTTCCATTCCAAATCTTTAATTTCATGAAATCTCTAGAGTAACAGTAACAGGATGTTCTATAAATGCTAGACCATTTAGATGTATCTCTTAATTTACACCAAAAGTACCACCGGGATATAAAATTATAGAAGAAGGTACCAAACTAGCATATAATAATTTAGATCAAAAATATATCAATAAAATAAAGTTATGTTTGACTGATAAAGAGCTCAATCCTATTAATTTTAGTAGTGAAGAAATAACAATTACTTTATCTTTAAAATATTAATAAATAAATACAAATACTGAATATATCAAATATAATAAAACATCAATAAGACAAGATGTCAATAAAAATATTAACAAAACTGAGCATAATTCATATGCTTCGAATATAAAAATTAAACCACCAGCAAAGACTACAACGCCCTTTGGGCCGCCTTTAAAACCCATAATAGAGCGATTAAATAAATACAAATCCAAATATAAAAATTAATCTTTTAATGAATGAATGCGCAAAGAGTGATTGAAAAATACTTGGATCTTCAATATTCAATAACTACTAGTGATGCAATAAAATTTTGTAGATTTAAAGATTGCTTACAACAAGAAAAATCACATTTAAAAGAATTAGTGGCTACTTCAATTAAGATTGATAATGTAGATAAATGTTTTCTATTAGAAAACAGTTTCTTTATTATTGATGTTGATTTAGTAAAAACGTCAAATAGAACAAGATATACGGGCACAGAGTTAATTACATTAGTTAGTAATAGACCCATGTTTCTATTCAATAAGGTGATTTTAACATTTGATGATACAAGGGTTGAACAGTATAACACACCAGGACATGTAAGTTTAATAAAGTATTATTAAAATAAAACAAGGGCTAAAGCCCTTGTTTTATGGCAGCCTTAACAGCAAAATTAAGAATTTTGAATTTGCCGCCAAATTTTAGCTTTAATTTACATGGTTTGAATTAAAAAAAGCAATTAAGCCGCACAATAATTTTTTGGTTATTTTATCTATCGTATTTATAATCAACTTCTGTAATACAATCAAAAATTCAAAATTCCAATTTTTGAATTTCCAGCTAATAAATTTAATATTGCGTTAACTCAAGATTTCGACCGGTAGGTCAGTAAACTTACACAAACATGATACACCATTTGAACGGTAACGATAAGGCAAGTCTAAATAACTTAGTGTGCACGCACGATAGTTATTAGGTTTTAAATGATTTCGAAATTACCTAATTGCAAATTAAAAAATGTTAACGGATTGTGTCGAGTGATATATCATTAGGAAGCTCTTTAAAAATAAGCAGACACCATTTTTTTTGTTTTTTGATTGTGGCCCATACAACACATTTTAGGCGGCATTTCAAAATTAAAAGTCCGTTGTCTTAGAAACGCTTTGTTATAATGGACGCCCATTCCTTTATTTGAATTCTACTGGTGATTAGCTTTCCAATGATATATGGCTCGATGAAATTGGTGCAGTATTGAAAGATTTTCAAAATTCCCGTAAATTATGTAGATTGTAGGTAATAAAACAATGAATTCAGTTCAAATAGAGGACATGGCCAATGCTGGTCTTTACATGATAATAAGTACTCATCAACAACTGATAATAACCCTGGATTTTCAAGTATACATAATATATTATTCAAAAATAAAAATGCAGGAGATAAAGGTAAAGGTCGTTTATAATTCCATTTTCACATATCTTGGGATTTAGAGGTAGAAAAATATCAGGAGTAAGATTTTTTGTTGATTTTGTTAGAGTACGTAATGATGATGCTATATTTAAATTTAGTGCTCAAGCAACACAAGGTAAAGATGATATTGTCGATGAAATAATTAATATTACCTCTCTTAAATGGCGAATGCCGTATATTGAACTAAATTCTCAAATGTCTAGTAAAATATCTAGTTATTTTACAACCCAACTGAAGATTCCATATAAATTTATAATGAAACAACTACAAACATTTCTAGTTTTACCAGCAATAATTTTAGATTGTAATTTAACTACTATCTCAGGACCTAAAAAGATTTTAGGCTTTGTTGTTGGATTTCAAACTAATTGTTTAAATATTTAAAAATCAAATATTTGTTAGTATTTGATCATTGTAATGTTTAAGATGCTTTTATATCTTTAAATAATGTAAATTATCCTGGCAATAAATTTAGTGGTGGAAATAGTTTAGCTTGTATAAAAAACTATAACCGATTTTAAAATTTATAGAAATTTTTACAAATTAAGAACCAAAAGCACCTTATAGATATCAAACAGCTTATCGTTTGTATAGTTTTGATACAACTTCTCAAAAAACCTGCATCACAGGTAATACATTACGTATTAAAATTCAAATCGAATTTATTGAAAATGTACCAACAAGTACAACTGTTTATGTTATTGTATTTAGAAAACGATTAATTTCTATGAATACAACAGGTGGTAGAAAAATGCAAGTTGAGTATATGACTACTTATTAAAAATTATTAAATTTTTTTTATAATAATGATTAATATTTTATTCACAGAAAGCCAATGTACGGCTATTGGAAATGCCTTTACAAATAGAAGTAGAAGTTACAAATAGTCTCACACTGAACGTCAACCGAGAAGCACCTGCAGAAATGGGCCAGTCGCTCCTATTCATTATGATGTTCATCCATCTTTTTACATTAATAATTTTCCCCAGTGCATTACATTCAGTAAAGACCCAGCAATAGCACTCAGCAGGTATAAAGAACAATACAAGAGCGTACATACTAACAAGCTTTATAAATAAATATATACACAGAAAGTAATTTTATATAATAATAATTATAATTGCATTTATTCAAGTGTTAAAGTGACAACAGTAATGTTTTTTTCGTCACTGAACACATTTGCATGAGTAAAATAAATAAATAAATATATAATTATTAGTTATAGTAAATAGATAAGCATCTATGATAAATAGTCAAGTTTCACATTGTAGTCATATCACATGTGGTTATACATATTTAATTTTTAGATAGTGTTACATTCTCTAATCTTTTATTAATAAGGTATTTGCGTAGTTTTATGTCAAATAGTAAAGCTGATTTAATTTCTTGTATTTTTGCTGGTAGTAAATTCCAGGTTTTAGTCGCAGCATAGAAGAAACCTTTTCGACCGTACTGACCAACCATAATGGTGTGTATTAAGTTGTTTGGTTTTCTTAGTTGCCTTGTAGTACGTTTTTCTCGGTTTGTTATATAGGTACTTAAATTATTTTTCACTTTGCTCTCGGTGGTAATAAAGTGTTTATGTAAATATTTTAATTGGTAAAGATGTTTCCTTTCTTCAAACGACAGTCAATTAATTTCTTCAATTAGGTCATGGAATGTTTATTTGTTTTTACTAAATAGTTTTGTAAAACATCTGATAATTTTGGTATTACTCACATTTACCCATACAATGATCACATAGTCTAGTACAGATAGCATAAGACTTGCATGCGTAAATTGTTGGCATAAGGAATTTGCAATGTCGATCTCTTCTGTATAGGTTATGTCATTAGTTTGTATAGCATTTAACTTGTTTTGCATTTTACTTCTTCGTGTATCTTTGTTAATTGATTTCCATATTTCTTTGCTGTTTTTTCTAGAGTTGTCGGTGGCCTTGGTTATGTTGTTTGCTTTTAGTAAGTCTTTTTCACGATTTATTTCGATTCCTCATTGCTTTGTACTCAATCCAGTGTTTGGTAAGATGTTATGTTTCTGCTTGTTTCTTCAGTTTATCTCGTGTAGTTAGAATTTGTGTAAGAGTTGGCAATGGTCAATTTTCTCAATGCTTCGTGTGGTTATTACTTTTGTTTCTTTTTTATATTTTTAAAAATTTCTAACTGTATATATAAGGTTGTGGTCAGCTATAGTGTTTGTTATTACACCACTTTGCGTTTGGAGTTCAGGGCAATTGGTAAGTATAAGGTCAATGGTGGTGCTACTTGTAGTCGTTGTTCTTGTCTTTCTTTTAATAAGTTGTCGGAATCCGCATTCCACTGTGGTAAATTTAAATTCCTTTGCTATAGAATTTGAATGCGAGTGGTTAACGTTGAAGTTCCCAAGTAGGTATGTTTCCCTTGCTCCATGATTTTGCAGCACTGGTTTTAATTTAGCTCGTAAGCTGGAAGTAAATCTTGGTTGGCAGTATACGGCAATAATATTAAGTGGTTTATGGAATCGTTTGCTGGCAGTTATGCTAATGGATTCAATTGGTGAGCTAAGAGGAGGGTCTCGTTTATTTATGGTCCAGTTATCTTTTGCATAAATTAACATTCCGCCTCCTTGTTTGACGTCTTGTCTATTTCGGTGCTCTCTTATTAGACTGTATCCTAGGATTTGCACTTTACTGCTATTTATACTGTTATTTAGCCAATTTTCACTTAATATAAAAAAGTCAAATACCATGTTGTGTAAAAGCACCTTGATGTCGTCTTTTTTAGATCCAGATAAAATATTTTACATTGAGGTGGCCTAGTTTTGTCCTTTTATTTGATTTTACTACAGGCTGTGTTACTGTATTTATATTTAGTTGTAAGTTGTGACAGTTAGTATTACGTAGTATACATTTTTCACAGTCCCAGTCGGCCTTTAGTTTCTTAACATTGCAAGATTTTCGAATGCAACACTGATGGTATATTGTGTCACATGTACTGCACTTTGTTATTAGCCACCTTTTATTATTTTTATTACACATCTGGCACTGGGGTATGGTTGGAATTTTGCAATGTAGGCACATCCACGCGTTGTCAGGTGAAGTCAGGTGACTCAAATGTTCCTGAACCTGAAAGGGTCGTCTTGTCTTGTAATGGTCAGGATATAGAACGAGTGTATACGTTTAAGTACCTTGGTGTAATTGTTGACTGCAATTTGAATTTTAATGAACACTTTTCGTATGTAAAACGAAGAGTAAATGCTGCAATAGAAGTAATTTTAAATATTTAACGGTATTTAGATTTTGGTACTTTTGTTGTAATGCTTAATGTTTATGTTCTATCAGTTGTGGATTATTGTGTGATTATTTGGGGATCCAGATCTAATGCAGAGCTTCAATCGTTACAGAATAAACTAAGTCAAGCTATTATTTGTTTTTGTAGTATAAGACAGGTGAATGTGAATCAGAGTGATTTATTAGAAATGTGCAATGTATTGTCAGTGGGTGAAAGAATTAAGTATTACTTACTTATCTTTGTTTTAAAAACTTTTAAGTATGGTTCAAGTATTATTTACTTTAAAAAAAATTTTAGTCTAAAAACGTCAGTAAGGCTAACAAGATCAACTAATAAATGCTTGCTTGATTGTTTAAGGTTCAATACGAAAGTTATAGAAACTCGCCACTATATCGATGTACTAATGAATGGAATAATATTCCTGAGGAAATTAAGGGGTGTGTGTCGCTTGAAAGTGGGGAATTTGAATATTGGCCTTAACATTGGCCTTTTCCGGAATAAGTTCATAGAGTATATAGTATCAAGTAGGGAAGATTATATTTATAGCCCCTATATTCTGCTGTAGTATTTGTGTTGTTCTCTCTTGCTTTTACGGCTACTAACTAATATTTTTTGGCATTGATGTATCTGATGTATCCGTTTTATTTTATATTGTGTGTTTTAATTTGTATTTGTGTGCTAGTATTAATTTAGTGTCCGTGATTTAATAACAGTATGTAAATACTGAGTTGCCTGACACTTTAATAAAAAAAAACTCAAAATCAGTCTTTAATTATTTTAAATTGTTTAGATGAAATTTTAAGGCATGTTCTGTGGAAACTTTTTAGACACTTAGTACACTGTATTTCTTGCTGGGTTTTTCTTCCTTGTAAGGTGCATATGTTACATGCTGGGCCAGGGTTGATTGTATTTACTCCGCTTAGGAGTAGCAGAATTTGAAGCTTTGTCGCTGTATGTACTTTTGCGTATACTCTATATAGGAAGTTCCTAGCCTTGTGACGGTGTATATATATATATATGTTTAGTAGGGAGGTGTGTACGATCGACTTTATTAAGCCATTTTTGAGTATTATTGCTTTGTATGAGCTACGGTATGTACACTGTGGTTGTTCACTGTGGCAGCTGAGTGGTGCTGCGTGGTCTTTACTGGCTGTATAGCACTGGCAGAGCAGATCCAACGTTAAAAGATGAGTAACCAATATAATAATTAAAGTTGAAAGCTCCATTGCGTAGGTGTTTCTCGGTCGGATGTCAGTGAAAGAATGTACACAACATACCCTGCTACTACATCTACATATACATACATACTGTAACAAGTATAAGAAAAACCTATACAAAGTGTACACAAAAATGCATACAGTAACAAAGCTAAATATCCTACTACTTTTTAGTGGAATGAATACAATTAATCCTGGCCATATGTGTAACATATGCATGACACACGGTAAAAGAAAAAATCAGCAAGACAAACAATGTGCTCAAAACCTCAATAAATTCCACAGAACGTTCCTTAAAATTTTATCTTATGTGTTTAAAACTGTTAAGGAAGACTTAAATTGGCAGTGCCTACAGTGCAAACCCCTATCTAAGAATCAATGTACAATCTGCAATAAGGAGCACAAAAGATGGATAATTACAAAGTGCAATAATTGCGGCACAACATTTCACCAGAGCTGCATCAAAAATTCCTACAACATTAAGAAAATTAGGATGGAATGGGAATGTGGAGATCGCTTAACACAAAAGGCTTTTACTCACAGTTAAACCAAAGTACACTAGATTCATTACAACCAAGAATAGTACTAAGTAAACGAACACGCATTGGTCTTCTGAACGTACGGAATATTTAATCGGGATCCAAAAAAGATGACGTGAAAGCACTACTACATGAAATGCAGTTTGACTTTCTGGTAATAGGAGAAACATGGCTGCACGACAAAATAGACAACAGCGAACTACAAATAAACAGGTACAGTATAATCAGAGATGATCGAAAAAGATTAGATGTATAAAAAGGGGGCGGAATTCTTATTAATGCAAAAGAAAACTGGACAACAAACAAACAAGTCCAACCGTTTAGCATTCCAGTGGATTCCATTCAAATAACAGCAAGTAAGCCATTCCACAAACAACTAAACATTATTGCTGTATACTGCCCTCCCAAATACACAACTAACTTACGTAACGCGCTGTAGTCGGTCCTGCATAATCAAGGTGACAAAGAAACATACCTACTAAACGACTTTAACGTGGACCACTCGTATTCAAATTTTAATGCTAAGAAATTTAAGTTTATAACGGTAGAATGCGGATTTCATCAGCTTATTAAGGAAAAGACTAGAACAACAACAACTAGCAGCTCAAAAATCGACCTTATACTCACAAACCGCACTGAGCTACAAACGGAAAGTGGAGTATTAGCAAATAGTATAGCTCATCACAACTTAATATAAACTGTGCAAAAAATATAAAAACAACCGAAAGAAACAAAAATATTAAAA
Organism: Dicyrtomina minuta; assembly: GCA_949802685.1. NCBI lineage: Eukaryota > Metazoa > Arthropoda > Collembola > Symphypleona > Dicyrtomidae > Dicyrtomina > Dicyrtomina minuta. The sequence continues at coordinate 25,953,729 of OX461810.1, forward strand.
ACAAGATGCTTTGAAAAAATTTACAACGCAAAACTCATAAAAAATTTGAAACTGCGCCTTGGACAAAGCTCGAGTTATGAACCAACGTAAACAAAGGATTTAAATTTTTCCTAACAACAACTAGGTATGTGATTAACTTTATAGCGCCGGAAAAAAAAGTCCGCACGAATACCAAGAAACCTTAGTGGCTCACAGCAGATGTCCAAAACCTTCTATCTACGCGTGAGTCTTAAAGGCTGGCATTCAGGCTGGATAAAATGTAAAGCATTAAGGAACTAAATAAATCGAAAAAAAGACGTACTTAAAGCTAACAATATAAACAAAGCAGCTTGCAAAAGTAAAAATTATAGCAAACAAATATAAAAATCTTTTAACGAAGACACATAAAAAGCACAATACAATAAATGCTATTCAAAACAACGGCAAATGCTATGATGCAAAAATTGATAAAGCGAATACATTATGCAAGCAGTTTACATCTGTACAACCTAACATCTCGGAAACCCTAGACACAATTAAGATACTATAAGTTGCAGCTAAAAGGCCGAATGTAGGAATTAATAGTATGCTAACTGGTGAAAATGACACAATACAAGCAATCAAGTCTCAAAAATCCGATAAAGGGGAAGGCGCTGACAAAATTTACATACAAGTAATTAAAGTTCTTGGCACGCCAATGTCGAAAATACTTGCTTTTCTTTTTCAACATTCCATCAACAACGGAATTTATCCAGATTGCTGCAAACAAGGCAATGTCATTCCTCTTTACAAAAATTAAGAAGAAAAATTAAACCCGGACAACTACGGTCCTATGGAAATATTACCTACTATTTTTTAAATATTCGATATATTCGAAATATTCGACAAAAAACTTATTAGTTTCTTAGACACAAATAATCTATTATCAACATGCCAACATGGGTTTTGTAAAGACTTCTCCACAACAAGTGCTCTTTGAGAATTTACTAACAATTGCTACATAGCAGGTGATAAAGGAATGCACACATGAGCTGTATTTGTGGATTTTACAAAAGCATTTGACTCAATAGAACACGACAAGCTAATATCAAAAATTAAAAATATAGAAATAAGGAAAATTTACTCAAGTGGTTCACATCATACCTAAATGATAGAAACATAAAAGTTAAAGTCGGCAAAACTCTATCAGACCCAGAGAAAATACCGAGAGGAATACCGCAAGGAAGTTGTCTTTCTTTAGGTTTGTTTTCAATCTACATAAATGACCTACCTATTATTTTTATAAAACGCAAATGCATCCTGTACGCAAACGACCTAATAATTTATTACACTGCTGCAGATACCGAGGAAATAAGGGACACACTTAATACAGACAACCTATACAAATGGACTTGAAAAAACAAAATGATTACCAGTCAGGAAAAAACAAAATGGATGTTTAAATCTCCATTCTCCAGGAAACAAGAAACAAAATTTAAAATTAAAATATCAGACTATGTTATAGAACAAGTAAAGAAATTTCAAGTTGTAGTAAGTTGCATTAATTTAATTTTGAATATTTAAAATTTAAAACAATACTTTTGTAGTATGGGGTGGGGTTATTTCTGGGTTTTTCGAGCGCATGTGCAGGTATTACATACATACATACATGCATGCATACATACATGCATGCATACATACATGCATGCATACATACATGCATACATACATACACACCACCAATTCTTACGGGATTTTTCCCGGGTTTAGTTATTCCTGGGCTTCCCAATAAAGATAAATTATTATTAAGTGTAACACAGTCACTACGTTTTTTAATATTAATAAGGAACCACAATATTTTTACCGTACACAGCGCAGATTAAATTATCATCCGTGGTCATGATTACAATAACTTGTAGCGACAATTGCCAACTGTCGGCTAACTTGAAGGGCAATTGTCGACTGTCGGCTAACTTAAAGCTTATTTTGGCCTTCGGCTGTCGGCTAATTTAAACCTCTTTTGGGCTGTCGGTTAAGTTGAAATTGTTTTCGGCTGTCAGTAAGCTTTAACCTTTTTTCAGCTGTCGTCTAACTTGAAAGTTTGGCCGACAATTGTCGGCTGTCGGCTAACTTGAAGCTTCCTTCACAGTCCCTTTTGGGTTGTTCTACATGTCATTGACAGCACATTGGGAGTAACCGCAAGCCCCTTCGTTACAGTTCACAACTACAAAGTTCTTAACATCTTAAGACTAATATTGACCTGGCTGACCCTACCATGTAAATTATATAGTGACTCATAAATAGTAATAGTTAAATTGTGAAAGTGCGAATGTAATTTAAGTTTGACCTATTGGAGCACTCTCTCTCTCAGCAATTTGCAACTTTTACCCCTGTATTATTGTCTTTAGCCGTGGCCATAGTTTAATAGCACATACCTACTACCTACCGTATTTCCTGTATTAAACCACGGGGTGTACTATTCAAATTCCGACCTCTCAGACCCGTGTATTATTACAGACCATATAAAGCAGTGGTAAATAGACCCGTGTAGTAATTAAACTCATACCTCTCAGACCCGTGTAGTAAAACAGGCATATGTACAATTTTTGACCCGTGGTGTAAAAAAATAAATACGGTATTTTACAAATTAATAATAATTGCCAATTAAGATGTTGTCAGCTTCAGTTTGTAGTGAGATCCAGTTTTTCTGTGGGCAGTACTGTAAACTTTGCAATGCGGCGAATAACTAATATGCATGTTAAAGTATTTTAATTAAGATATCTTGCCCAGCTATAGGCTTTCATGAATGACCACTTATTTTGAGCTCAGTCACATCCATGTCATCATCATAACATACGTAAACGGCTAACTACAAGCTACACATAATAGGTAAATACTATGGTACGAACACTGGCTAGACAGAAGGAAAAATAGAATAGTGTTTCATACATCACAATAAATAAACAAATTATGAGAAATTAAGTGCACTAACAGCAAATATTTAAAAAAAAACTGAGATTCGTATTTAATTGAACGTTTTAGAAATTTAGGGCCCATTAAAACGAACAAAATTGTAATAATTATTCATTCAGATGTATCTTCATGATTTTTTTCCGCCCCTACTTGTGAAGCAGGCTTCGATGGTATCTTCACTGTTGACGACATACGAGCATGGGTTTTTTCTCTAAATTCAGCTTCCAATTCAAACTTGCGCCTTTTTAGGTCCGTAGCTTTTTGCCTACAAGCTAGGCCCCGCTCTCCTGGGTGCCCACAGTACCTGCAAAATGCATCCCAAGATGGAATGGATAGAATAGGACAATTATCGCAGTATTTCCAGCCTTCTGGAAGCGGTGCTCTAAAGTCAGGCTTCAACGGTTGCTTGCAGAGCTCCGCATTGCAGTCTGTCCATTTTGACTTGACTTGGGTTCCGCAGGAAACACAGAAACGATCATGGTTTTCCGTAACTTTTACTGGGTAAAATCGTTTTCGATTCTTTCCAGCTGAGTAGGCCATTCTGAAATTTAAGGCAATAGTGGCTATAAACACGCTGCGGAATTTGTAATTTGAGTAATTTTATTATGTACAGGGACCGCGGAACCATAGGGCAACCGGGCGCATTGTCTTTTTCTGAAATTTTGAATTCCTAATGTTAATAAATGAATACATACTTTATTATGTACCTATGCTTAACATAGGCTTGTCCCCCCCTGGAAAATTGACCTTTCGCGGCTACTGATTATGTAGTACAGTCTGGTTTAGTATAAAATGGTATCAAAAGTTAAAATTAAAACGTTACCTATTATAGTCAGTCGTTACAGAATGAAACTGGGCAGACAAAGTACTCCGTACAAAGTTGCCTGGTAGTTTTAGTTAAGGAAAACTTCTAGGAGGTAACTGTCCTACATAAAAAATAAAAATATTACAAATAAGTAGAGTCAAAGTCAAAGTTGGATTACAATGCACAGTTTTTTGAATCCATAAATGCGCTTGCGAGCCTCATTCTAATTCACTCTTTCAATGTGTCATACTAATGTGATTTTATTTTATTTAAACATCTCTACAACGTCTTAGTTGGCAATTAATATTTGGTTAAATAAGTAGTAGGTATGTGCCATTAAATTTCGGCCAGAACTAAAGACATATTCGACTACAACTACACACTAAAACCTACAGCTAAAGACATATTCCTTATATTTAATTATTATTCGTATTAGCATAATTACCTCAAAGAAAAGTGAATAAAAACCAATATACTTATACTTACCTAGTTGATTTCTTCTTTGGTTTTAGACTCCTTTTAGTACTCCTTAGGTTGAAGACGAGATCTCAGGAAATGTCTACCGCTTTCAAACGCAACCACAATCCAACAAACGCTTTTTGTTGCCACTCTACTTGCCACGCGAATTAAAAAAGAGGGCATGGTATGGGATTGTTCATAAATGATGTCATATGTAGGGTCAGTGGGACTAGTCGGATGCTTATGACATGTCCTATTAAAGATAGTCATTTGTGCAATACTTAAGCGGATGAAAATGGGTTCTAAAAATTGTCATTTTTTAATGACATCATTCAAGGACAACCCTCAATGGCTATTGGATAGGAGGGTGTCACTCAAACATCCCGCCTGGATGTTGGCGAGAGACAAGAGATAAAGCTGTGGGCATTGGGCATGGTATAGGTTGTGGTTGTGATTAAATACCAACCCATTGCCACTACAATTCAATGCAGCTAAAGTCTCCGTCTCCGCTGCATCATTACTCATTCCATTCCACTTAACGACAGCATCACGCTTCATCACAAACATACATTCCCTGTTTCATGTGTTACATGCTGCAGTACTTCAGACAGGTTCGAGATCAAGCAGAACGGCAGCGTAACCAAACCATAAGCTCGTTTCAAGTGTCACGTGTCACAACAAATATTTCCGCCCTTATAAAACTATGGCATGATATAGATTGTAGTTGTGACAAAACATGCTGGCTGTATATGGCATTAGCCATAGATTTTTGGAAGGACGAGCCCTGCTGAGTCAGATGGATCAGAAGTAAAGGCATTAATGGTGTACACACCACCAATAAAGAAATTGAAAATAAAGCGGCGCTTGTTTTTTTAAACCTAATATATGAAAGCACTCACAAATATAGAAATAGATAAATATTTAAGACAAATATTAAAAAATAAACAAAGAACTTATACATTTAGAAGCGGCCCGAAGGGCTTTAGAGGCTTTGCTTTCGTATTTATGAGAGATAATTTACCATGAAGCGGGCCAAAGGCCGTTAGAGGCGTAGCTGGATCAAGCCACCAGGGGTGCTAAATAAAACCCAAGAATGAAGAACTTGGTTTATTAAATCTAGACAGCAATAATAACTCAGGAACTCATTGGACTTTATGGTATTAAAAAAAATTAAAAACAGTATTATTTTAATGGGCTGAGGGCTATATATAAAAGCACGAGTGGTCTCGGCAACTAGCTAGCGACTTCCGTCGAGTGAATTCGACAAGAGTGGTACCGCTGCAAGAGGTACCAGTAGGAATAGTGTCGGTACAAGTAAAGTAAGGTAATAATTGCTTTATCGTCGTAATCACACAGCAAAATTACACTGATTGTTGGTAAAAAGACATAGGTATACGTATGACTAACTAGCATGAATTATATAAAGTGAAATAAATATTAAATTTATGCAAAAATGTTGTTACGATTTAATATCAGCCATTAATCAAGTTCAAATTGAAATTTTGTTAACTTTTTCTCTTAATGAATGTAAGCAGGTTATGAGTTCCACGCTTGTACCACTCTTCACTTATATGAATTATGGTAAAATGAAGAAGTACGCAGCACAGTAGGCCTATAACTATATCTTGTTGTCTTCTTTCTATTATCAACAACTTTAGCTAAACAATTAGGCACATCTTTTTCTTCTAAAAACGTTTTTGTAGCGGATAATGTCATATAGATTATTTTGTCCGACACAGTATGTAAGCTATAGATTTCATAAAGGGAGTACATATAAATAGCTGGCATGGGTCGACCTTTTGAGAATCCAAGCTGTTAATTAACAACTACGTTGTAGTGATTACCTTTCAATGTAATACATTTCAAGTAATGGTCTATTGTATGCTAATGCTTGTTCAGTATCATTTTAGGGGCTGCTGTCCATATTGAAAGGCCATAGTCGATGTGTAAAAATACTAAATACTTAAATAATATTGACAACAGTTTAGAATCTTTAAATTGTTTATATGTTACAAGTCGAGAGCATTGGAATTCCAACTACTTACAATGCGATACACAGGCGAACTCCTAAATAACTGAGTTCGAAATCTTACACATTCAAGCTTATACTTTGTGCTTGATCTAGTTGCACATTTAAATTCCCTAAAAACTAAAAAATTAGATAAGTACAAAATATTAGGCTTATACTTCAGGCATTTAGATGCAAATATTAATAAATTAAAAGGTACTCTCTCCTTCACAGATAAAATATTACACATTTCCCGGAGGTCAGCCTCTTTAATACATTTCACAGGTAACTTACTAAATAAAATTATACACCTATTTAACTTATTTTGAACTGATTGAAGAGCAAGACCAGACTGATAGGCCCATATTACAGGACAATAATCTAGAATTGTTATTTCATAAGCAATTAAAAGCACTACAAAAGTTCTGAAGTCAAGATAGCGCTTAACACTACTTATGACTCCAATAGCAGTACATACTCTCTTTTTTACATACAGAAAATGATCATTAAATTGCAAATTACAATCAATTATAATACCTAAGTAGCGAAAGGTATGCACACGCTTAATGTCATGACCATCACACATTAACTTAAATGGCTCTATTGCAGAGGTGGTGGTATCTTGACTCTTGTGGAGCAACATATATTTGGTGTTTTGTACATTTATTTTTAGCCCATTTACATGAAACCAACTACTAACTGAGTTCAAGCACACTTTCATACTGTCCAACATACATGTAAAATTAGAATGAGAAAAATACAAGACAAGATCGTCAGCATATAGTATAAATTTAACTCCACCAATAATTGATTCATTTAACCTATTTATGTACATAATGAACAACAAAGGTCCAAGCACAGAACCTTGAGGTACACCTACCAATAATTCAAAATTTTTAGAAACATATTCACCAATTTTAATTTTGAACTGGCGATCTGTTAAATAATCAGTAAGCAACCCCAGCATGTGCCTATTTACATTAAAGTCATCACGCAATTTACACAGTAATTTAACATAATTGACAGAGTCGAAAGCTGTCTGAACATCCACAAATACTGCCAGGAACTTACCACACTGAGTATCCAAATGATTAAAAGAATCTTGAATAAACTTTAGAGTAGCAGACTGACAAGATCTATCTTTCCTAAGACCATGCTGCTCTTCACATAGATTAATGCTATCTAGGAGCCTAGCATGCATCATTTGTTCAAGAATCTTATCTAGTATAGGTAAACACGATATAGGTCTAAATGAAAGAGGATCCCTTCTTGAACCTTTACCCTTATACAATGGTGTTATTACTGCACATTTAAGCTTGCTAGGATACGAACATAGTATTAAAAACTGGGTAAACATAAGTGCCAGTGGAAAAGCTAACTGATCCATACAATTATTTAAAGTAACATACGAAATATTATCACAGCATACATTACCCTTTCGCCTAACTTTCCTAAATGCACCATGCACTTCACTCTCAGTAAAAGGAACCACATCCATATTCAAGTCAATAGTACTCTTAAATTCTTCCAAACTATTTAAATGAACTTTGGGAACAGTGAACGAACGATCAAGTTGCTCCGATATGATAGCCTTATCTGTTTGCAAACCTTTAGAACCTTGCCACTAAGAGACTCTACACTGCCAGTTACAATGCTACTACCACTATGACTAGGCTCAGCATCTTCATTCAAATCCACATAAAAGTCAAACACAACAGGGGCGCTATTATTAACTCTACAATCCAAACAAATATAATCATCGTGATTTAACTGCCTAAAAATATTAAGTGCAATAGGTATGCACATACGATAAAAAATGTTATTGCACTTACTACATTTGATAACAAGCTTTCTATTTCTCAAACTTGAAACCTTACATATATTGCATTTAGCCGCCATGACAGTTAATAGTTTTAGTAATTGATAGATAAAAGTTTACAAATACCCTTATTCCATATACCACATTTGACTATAATTAAATAAATAAATAATTAAAACCTATAAAATCAAATAGTAAAATAACAAGTAAAATAATTCGAGCAAAATAACTCAGCAATATGTCAGACTTTGCCGAAAGATGGGGAATAAAATCTAAAAATATGTAACCCGGGAGGACAGTACGGGATATTTGAACCCAGGGTGGATCTTAGGTCCATCTGACATATTGCACCGAGCGGGATTTAAACCTGCGCCATGCCGCTAAGAAACGGCGGTTCTCATCCCTTGGCCAGAGGGTTTGAGTTATAAATGTCTATTTTCTTTCCAGGTACTTACTATGCCTATCCAATTTGACTCACTTAATAATAGTATGAAGTAACTTATTTTGACCTGATGGCACTAATGGCAAAATAATGCAGAAAATAAAAAATAATGAAACCCCTGTCTCAAAAATAAGTCAAAAATTAATAAATAGAATTAAAACCATACCAGAGCAAAATCACACCTGAATTAAATTGCACTAAATAATTTATAAAATTACACACAAGCACTACACAAAACTAAAAACTAAAAATTCCTAAAAAGCTCCCAAGCACACCTACTGAAGGTCTCGCTGAGCTGTGACTTCGGCTCCAAAATCTTCTTCCGGGACTTCTTATTTGTGCTGATCCTCAAGGACAATGAATCAAATCTTCGTCAAATTAATTTTACGGGTAATTGACCCACCCAGCCGGATACAGATGAGAGCTATTCTTAAGCTCTGTGGCTTAAAGGGACGCCAGGAACCCTGAGTTAGGCACGAGCTACGCTCCAACCTGTGTTCGCCTTGGAGGACGAACGTGAAGTGAATAATGCGTAAATAAGCAAAGGTTATATCATATTATTACAAGTATCATCAAAAAATAAAATAAAAAGTACAGAGCCAAGGCCACTACTCTGTGAGACGTCAGATGGCCCCCCGATGCCATAATTACGTATAGAAGTTGTAGCTATATTGAGAAACAGTAAGCGTATGTATTGTAGTATTGCACTCTCGGGCCCATGCATACTACAAATTACTCTATCCAACAGCTCTAGAGGCACACCATTAGAAGTTAGAGTCCTCGCGATACGATGATTCTACGACATTTGGGGGTCACGACATGTAGTCCAACACAGTAAGTAGTACGACACTTGGCCCAACGACAACTGGTAAACGACAGTACGTCCAAAAAATTTTACGTCCAAGTCAATACGTCCATAGACATTTCGATGTGCGACAAATCGCAGAATGACAATCAGTCCAAAACAATTACACCCAATACAGTCCACTCTCTACATAGTGTACCTCTACATAGTGGAAACCTCCTCATAGTGTACTAATTTTGGTGGCCCAAAATAACATTTAAGTGTGAATTTTGTCGCTCCATAGTGTACTTTCAGAAATTTAAAAATGTTCAGCAGTTAGTTAAAAAATTTACAATTTTCTTTTTTTAATCTAACTGATTTTTCAAACGTTTTCAATCAAATTTACGAAACTTATTATTCGATCGATTTGTTTAGAACCAATATTACTTTAAACTGTAGGATTTTTATTTTTTTCATGTATAATACTAATTTTTTTTAAATCTGTAACTCTACATAGTGAACTCTCTTCATAGTGTACTTATCTTGCTGGTCCGCTGAAGTACACTATGTAGAGAGTGGACTGTACGATTATTAAACAAATTGATAATTCCAGTATTCCAGTGGGTACTTACTAAACCCAGCAACGCCTGACTAGTACTGAATATAAATATACTGCCATAATTTTTTAATATACAAGTGGCAATAATATCCTAGTATAGCACCATACATTTCAGCTATCATAAACGGGTAAGTAGGCAGTTGCTGCCTGGCACTTGCAGTCATGCAGGTAGCTCATGATATTTGCATAAATAATTATGCATTCTAATCATTTTCAATAATATTAAAATTGCATATTTGACGATAAACAAAAGTTTTTCACTCTTTTCATTCGTTCCTTGTCGTCCAAGTCAGACATGGGTGCCTTCCTACAAAATAGGCATATAAAATAGGCTAGGATGTAGGAAAGACGAATATTTTAACGACTATAAGAAGCCAAAATAGGAAGGCAAGTTTTTTAGCCTAAAATATAGGCAGGAAAATAGAAAGGTGAACAATGCAGATAGGAATTAAGGATAGGCAAAAATATCCTATAAAGTAGGAAGGAGTGAATGGATTTGTTTCTGATTTTGTCTAATAAACTGTTAAAAAATCTAAAAATAAATTTTATTGTGATTGCTAGATATACGAATTATTTGTAATATCCAACATTCTATAAAATGTATTAAAACCTCCGATATATGTCATCTCAAGATTATTCAAACCGATTTATTTTATTTTCGCAAAATACTTACGTGATAAAAAATATGTTAAAGAGGTAGCAGTAGAGTGCGTATATGTGATCATGCCTTAAGTGTGATCAGTGGCTGGTGTTAAAGCACAAGCTGCATCAGAAATCCTTTACTAGCCGGTAATGATAGCTTGTACTCTTAACTAACGACAGCATAATTTAGGGTGCGAAACTTTGAAAACCTGGGCAGAGTAAAATCTCCGAAGTCCAAATATCAGAATAACTCGTATTCCAATTTTTTTTCCGAGTTTTCAAATTTCAAAATTTCTAGTGTTGTACATTTTAGAATTAAACAACGTGTGCAACGTGATTGATACATTCATTACCAACTAGTTGAAGATACTGTTTGAGATTTTCGTACGGAGAGTTCCCACTAAAATAGATGAAAATTCAAAGTGTCAAATCCGGGAGTTGTGCTATAATGTGATCATTCTATGAGCTCTAAATGTGATCAGAGCTGCAGATGGCTAAAAGCATCGAATCAACTCAGTTTATCAAACAGCTTATTAAAATAAGTTGACAATGCTGTTTTACATTATTAGGGATCGTCCATAAATGATGTCGTCCGGATGGGTGTGGGTCCAGTCAGATTTTGAAGACATATTACATATAGCGGTTTAAGCAATGTTGATGTCATGACAATCATGACATAGAGGTGAATGGGTCCTAATAAAGTTTTAATTTGGGTGACATTATTTATGAACCATCCCTTACAGAAGTATGTATGGCAGTCATGGTACAAATAATGTAGGAGTTTCTGATCATTATGCTGTTTTTACAGTGCGGAAAGCTACTAAAATTAAGTATGAGCCTAAGGTTGTGAGTTTACGTAAATTTAAGAATGTTAATTGGAAAACAATGGGTATTGATTTGAGCCAAGTTCCATGGTCGACAATGTGTATGTTTGACGACTGTGACGACATTTTAAATTTTTTTGAGTTATCAATAAATAGTGTTATTAACTTGCATGCACCTATTGTCAAAATGCGAGTGTGCTCTAAACCTTCACGGTGGTTGACAGTTGACTTGAGAAGGAAAATGCACACTCGTGATAGTCTTAAATTAAAAAGCATAAGGAATTCAGATAATGCTTTATGGAACGAGTACAAGTCAATACGCAATGAAATAAATAATTAGATTAGATGCGCAAAATATAATTATTTTAAGAACAAATTTTCTGAAACTCCAACATCAACAAATGTGTGGAGTGTGTACAATAAGCTTGTAGGAAAATCGAAGTCAGCAGTTGTGATAACTGAATTAGATTGTAACGGGAATGTAACTAATGATACTGATGTTATATCTAATGAGTTAGCTAAAGCTTTTACAGTGCAGCCGGCATGTTGTAATGACCTGGATGATTTTATTCAAAGTTTTGTTTGTGTTGGACCTCCTGTGCCCTTTACTGAGGATGAAGTTCGGTCTGCTTTTTCTCGTGTAAAAAGGAAACATTATAATTGTCATGAAGTTCCTTACACTGTATTGAACAACTGCATGGATACTTTAGCTTTACCTCTCGCACTAATGTTTACACAATTTTTATCTTTATGTAAATATCCATCTAACTTTAAGACTGCTATAGTAACTCCACTTTATAAAGGTAAAGGTCACAGGAAGGATCCTTTTTCATATCGCCCTATATCTTGTTTACCAATTCTGGATAAATTGTTTGAGCAGGATTCTTTTAGGTACTTAGATGTAAAGTGTGGCAGAGTGATTGCAGTTTTTATTGATTTGCAGAAAGCATTCGATTCGGTAAACCATAGGAAGCTGTTAATTAAGTTGAGCTACGATTTTGGCATACACTCGCATTTACTTAAACTTATGGCGGACTTTTTGAATAATCGTCAATTTAAAATAAAAATTGGTGACTTCATTTCAGATAGTTATGATCTAAATATGGAAGTCCCTCAAGGGTCAGTATTGGCGCCATTACTGTTCATTATGTATATTGATAAGATAGGTGATGCCATATCTGGTGGTGTAAAATTTATTTTGTATGCAGATGACTTAGTATTGTACTTCTCGAACTCAAAGTTTGAAGTTATGCTTAACTCAGTTCAGACTTGTTTGGATTCTCTAAATATATGGTTTAATATGAATGATTTGTACATTAATATAAGCAAGACGAAATTTATGTTACTCCATAAATCAGGTGACTCTAATATTCCTGAACCTGAGAGAGTTGTATTGTATTGTAATGGTCAGGATATAGAACGGGTGTACACATTTAAATACCTTGGTGTAATTGTTGATTGTAACTTGAATTTCAATGAACACTTTTCGTATGTAAAACGAAGTGTTAATGCTGCAATTGGCGCTATTTTAAATATTAAACGGTATTTAGACTTTAATACTTTTGTTGTAATGCTTAACGCTTATGTTCTATCAGTCGTTGACTATTGTGTGATAATTTGGGGATCTAGATCAAATGCTGAGCTTCAATCATTACAAAATAAGCTAAATAGAGCTATAACTGCTTTCTGTAATATCAGGCAGGTAAATGTAAATCAGAGTGATTTATTGGAAATGTGTAATGTATTGTCAGTGTACGAGAGGATTAAGTATTACTCACTTGTCTTTGTGTTAAAAACTTTAAAGTACGGTTCTAATATTATTTATTTTAAGAACATTTTTACGCTAAAGACGTCAGAAAGGCATACGCGATCAACCAATAAATGCTTGCTTGATTGTTTAAGGTTCAACACGGAAAGTTATAGAAACTCGCCACTTTATCGATGTACTAATGAATGGAATAATATTCCTGAGGAAATTAAGGGAGGTGTGTCGCTTGAAAGTGGGGAATTTGAATTATATAATATTGGTCCTTTCCGAAATAGGTTAATAGAGTATATAGTAGCAAGTAGGGAAGATTATATTTATAGCCCCTATATTCCACCGTAGTTTTAGCGTTGTTCCCTTCTTGCTTTTATGGTACTAACTAATATTTTCTTTGGAATTGATGTATCTGATGTATCTGTATTATTTCATATTGTGTGTATTAATTTGTATTTGTATGCTAGTATTAATTTAGTGTCCGTGATTTAATAACAGTATATATATACTGAATTGCCTGACACTTTAATAAAAATAAACTCAAACTCAAACTCAAACAGCAAATTTTGATTTTTTGTAAATTAGAAAAATGGGTGGGTATTAAAATTCATTGTATCGTTAGGATTATTGTGGTGTGTTATTATTATTATGACACGCAAAATCGTGAAGCGTTTCACATTTTTACATCTTTAGAAAAAGAAAATTTATGACCCATGCATCCCCTACTTCAAACAGAAACTTGGCCTGACTGAAATCCAGGTGGTAGGGCTTTACGTTGGGGCACGAGGGACGATTTCAAAATTTTTCCTTGACGTCATGAAAACCCAACGTTTACCCAGTACGCTTATTGAAGACATAGTGATCTCCGTTTTGAAGAAATCAGTTCAAATATGTGTGCATCATTTGTTTTCGTGTGTGCCTACTGAACAATAATAATGAATAATCTAATATATAATTACACTAAAAAGCATAAACTATATGTAACAAAATTATGTAAACGTATACTGCGTCCTTTGGGCTATCGTCGTTGGACGACAGTGTCAAGTTTATTTTAATAAAGTTGTCTTTCTCTCAAGTTAAATCCACTTGTTCAGGAATTCCTCGATCTATTACGCAATTGCTGTTATCACATGTTACAGATGCCGAATTATCGTTTATTTTATTTTTACCCACCAAGATGTTGACATCATTTATGGGTAACCCCTTAAAAATCGCCCCCAAAGAATGTCATCGTTCGGGTCAGCTGGTCAAGCCAGATATGACTGATGACTGATGACATTCCATTTTAAAATAGTCGCTTACTCAATGGTAAGAGATCATCCGTAAATGATGTCAGGGGTACGGTTAGTGGGTCAGCCAGGATCTTGATGACAACGTACTTATGTTAAAGATATCCATCTATTCTACACAATGGTTCGGTTGATCTGACAGGGTAATCATAGGGTCGTAGAAATGGAGATATTTCGATGACATCATTTATGGGCAATCCCTAAAATGATAAAATAGTGGTGGGACAAAATGTCATTAATTTTGTGCTGCCATTTGCAGACCACCCCAAAACATGTGATTCTGTATTTTACGCATGTAGTGTTATTTAAATTCTCATAAATGGAACCTAATATCGCATTATCTTTCATTTTCCATCTTATCTGAAAGTTTTCTAGAGTGATCACATAAAAGGCACTAACTTTCACTGTAATATTAATGCAATTTTAACATGATCACATTTTGGGACACGTTGATCACATATAAAGCATTTTTGTAATTTCGAAAATTATCCAAGATATTTCATACAATTCTGTATAAGTCTTCGAATTTTCAGTTTATCGGTTTGATATTTGAAGGGTACATAGAGAATGAACTGGCTAGTATTTAAGTACATAAACAGTGAATGTGGAGGAAGTACAAAAAAAATTACAGATTTTCAAAGTTGAAAAAAAATGAACCCGATCACACATACGCACACTACTACTACTTAAAGGAAATAGAAACATACAAAGTAAAAATAATATAAGGCAATATTTTCGTTTACTACGAACTTCAGGTAGTATGTACAACTGCACATAATTATGCGACAACAACTAAACTGAAATGGACAAGGCAGCTTTTTCATGGTTTTTTTTCTTTCTTTGAAACAATTTAGAAGCACTGCGAATAATATCTTCACTTGTTAATAATAGCTTAAAAACCCCTTATTAATTTCAACGATAAAAATAATAGGTATCATTTCTAATGGAGCCTACTGAAATATTTTAGGAAAATAGAAAGGATTTTAGGCGGTTTACAGAAAATATGTAGGAATTAATGATATAATAATAATAATTTATTAATTGCGTCGATTTAACCGAAGTTCATACAATGGGACTCAACGAGTCACTGTGGGTAAGGAAATAGGAGGCTACCGCGTTAGATCGTCTCGGTCTTTGTACCCTTTCACCTATCCCCGTCCCCTCCTCCACAGTAAAGGAGTCTCATTCCCTATGCCCCTACAGTAAGTAGTGGTCACTAAGGAGCACCGAAGGAGATTGGGTTTCAATCCAGTGGGGTTTACCGTACAACACCGAGCCGTAAACGATTAGCAGTGGCTGAGGATTGAAGTATTGCTGTTATTCCGGATAGGAATAGACAAAGAGAACTCTCATAAACCACTGGGTGGAATTATAAGTATATGAAAAATGATGGAAAATATGAGAAGAAATAAATTAAGCTCCTTCCTAGTCCATGGTATTTCTCGTTCTGATTCTTTATTCCACTTCAATGCACTGAGGCTAGTATTTGAGATCAATGGTATAGTGATTGAATGTTAAAACAAAGAATTATATAGTGTGTACTTGTGTGTACTTGTGTGTGTGTGTGTGTGTGTGGAGTGTACGTTTTATTGAGGTCAAAGCAATAAAACTTCTATCCTCTCCTCTTCGAGGAGTTAATGTGAGGATTGTCACTGTAGAAAGGGATAGGATGTGTGATTTTAGTGAGCGACTAAAATCACTACTGTGACAAATAATATTTTAGAATATTCTTTGTAATGCTAGAGAATATTGTATGTCTCAGCTTGTTATTTGTACGTTGTATTTAGTGTGTGTATTCCCTTGTGTGTTGAGTTATGTACTATATATATGTTATGTGTATTGGTATTTGTATGTGACATATGTTATATATACAGGTAATAATACCCTCCTTGGGGAGGCGCCTTCAACGTGTTTGTTTGTTATTTTAGAATTTGTAAGGGGTGTTGAAGACGGCTCTCCACACCAATTGTTAGGTTTGAGTTGTGAAGGGGTATATAAGGATGGGTTAAATCTCGATGTAATCAGTCCGTAGATGATTATTAGGCTGTATTGTGAGCGGGAGATGGTCCATTGGTTGTTGTAGGGGAATCACATTAGGTGAATTTGCAGGATCATGGGGTAGGTACGCATCCTCCTGGTCGGCGGGTGAGTAGATGGTACAACTTCGGAAAATGATCCATCCAAGTAAAGCATAGATGCAGAGGAAGAACGATCCAATTGTAAGGGCAATCCATTTGATAGGAATCCAGGTCGGTCTTGAGGTCACTTCTAGAACAGAGTCCAAGGTAGGTGGAGTCTCTATAATCCATTGTACGGATTTAAGTGTTGTAGGGAGATCCTCTGTGGCATCGTATGACGTTGTTTGATTGTTGAAATGTCGATGGCCAATGGTAAATGCTGCTCTCAACGGTAGTGTGAAGACTAAATCCGGGCAGGGCCTAGTTTGATTGTTGTCCATGGTAATGTTGAGAGTGGCGCAGTAGACATAGAATTTCCCTTTGTAGACTTTCACTTGTAGAAGAGTCGGATCAACATCGTCAGTACAGTTATTGCAGACAGCATACTGATAAGCCAGGCGATTGGCATAGAATTCCAGCTGTGGTTTGCAGGGAAGATGTTGAAGAGAAATCAGATTGCGTCCATGCATAGTGTCCATTCTTGTATGATAGACACACTTTTTGGAGGTGTCCAAAATTGCATGCAGCGGGCCAGTGTATTTAAAGTTGCATTGTTGGGTGGAATTAGTTACCCATCTGAGTCTGAAAGGATCCGCGGCAAGTAGTACCAGGTGTGGGTTGATTACCGGAATTGTGAATTGTAGTTGGAGTGTGTCCAAGTCCTTGTCAGAAATGCAATAGTTAAAGATCGCTTGTTCGCGGGGAAAAATTTGATATGGAAGTTCCAGGTGGAAGTAATCAAATAGTTTTCCAGTGCTATGGCCATGAGTCCAGGATTGATTGAGTGTGTGTAGAACATCATTGTAGTTCCACTTGTGGTTGATAACTTCAGAGATGTTAAGTCCAAGTTCCAGTAGGTTTGGGTTTGCTGGGGAGTCATGCAAAGGAAGTAGTTTCTTTTGAAGCTGTCGCATTTTGGGCATGAATACTTGTCCATTTTTAGTAACTTTGTTGACAACGGAGGTCCGTTCTCTGAATCGAATATCCATGGTAGGCTCATAGGTTGTGATCAAATTGTAAGTTGTCATGGCGTAGAATGCCATGTCAATACCAGGGCTAGTTTGTACAGACATAAAGGTTTGGGTCACTTTGTTGCGAATTATGTCAGTAGGTGTGTACAGGTATTGAGAGTAGAGGTCAACTGTAGGTGAGGTTGTATTGTTGACTCTAGTAGACGGGCAGATGGCTTGTAGAGGCTGAAGGAAAAGTCGATCATAGTCCTGGAGACATCGAGTGTGTAATTCATTCATCTGGGCCTCGTCATCTTCGTCATTGACATCATAGACGAGAAGACTGCAAGGAGGTATAATCTCGATCTTGATGTTAAGTTCGTTGTATCCAATGCTCACAGTGAGATTTGTAGGAGTCCAAAGTACAGGGGATGTTTCGTCCATCCGGTATGTACTACCAACACAGATTGAGGAGGCAAATGTCAGTAAGGTGAGGAGTCTTGCCATTTGTCGAGCAATAGTAGTACTGTCAGTGTGTGCATAGGGGTGATGCATGTGGGGAGTGGATGACCGAAATTTTCGAATCTTTCCCACCGGTTGATAGATATGTGATGGTTTGACATCAACTTCTGTGTAGTTAGCATATCTAGCTTGAGCATCATTGTTTGTGGTAGTGGTATCCATCGGGTCAGTATTTTCATCGTGGATGAGCCGTTTAGTGGGCATGGCAGCATGGGTTTGTGCTAGCTGGGCCTGATGGATTTTTCCCTCCTGATTCATGGAAGTCATCCCAAGTAGAAACATGAGCTTCTTCATCCTGGGTCCAGTCAGGGGTTTGGTGAAAATGTCAGCGGCTAAGTCTTCAGTGCGGCGGTGCTGAATGACGAGCTGATTTGTTTCAATGAGATCTTTGACCCAGAAGATTCTGGTGTCAACGTGTTTAGTACGGTCATGGTGATTGTCGAGGCTGTAAATTAGTTTCCAGCCAGACTCTGAGTCTGTGAACTGATAGATAGTGTTAGTCCATTCACGTAATCCCATGTCAGCGAGAAGATTAGGTGACCAGATAGCTGTCTTGGCCATATTGTTAATTCCATAAACTTCTGCAATAGTAGTTGAGTGAGCAACAAGGTTTTCTTGCTTGCTAGTCCAGATCCAAGCAGTTCCATTCAAGAGAACGCAACCACCCATGATGCTACGGGCTCTTGGGGCACCCATTGCAAAATTAGCATCAGATTGGACTTCCATGCTAAGGTTGAATTGTCCATGGTCGTTCCTGTAGTAGCGGAGACACTCCTTGGTTGAGATGAGGTAGCGAGCTACACGTAGAGCTGCTTCATAGTGTCCAGCATCCCACTTAGCAAAGTATTGAGTCAGTTTTTGTACTGCATGAGAGATATCAGGTCTGGATATTGTCTAGATGAAGAGTAAGGATCTAACTAGGCTTTGGTAGAGAAGGTCGTCTTGTTTTGTCCATTCACCTTCTCGTTCACCGTCGAAGTCTTTGTGCATCGGGGTTTTTTCTGTTTTGCAGCCTGTGAGGTTGAATTTGATTTCGAGTTCTTCAATGTTAGTGTGTTGACTAATTTGGATGTAGTCAGCGGTCCGCTTCAGATCCATGCCAAGAAAATAGGTAATATCATGGATCTCAGTAATTTTGAAACGGTCCTTGAGGGCCTGGGTAAGGTCATCCAGGTCTTTTTGATGTGTGGAAGTAGCTAGACTATCGTCTACGTACCAGCAAATGTAAGTCTTGTGGTCGCGTCCAGCTGTGTCCTTGTAACACTTGATGTAGAGGCATTTTTCATAGTCGCTCTGCCTATAGCCAATGGAGTCCATAAATTGTTTGACTTTCTTGTAGAAGTTACGGGGACTTTGACACAGTCCGTAGAGGGATTTTTTGAGAAGACACACCATGTCAGTTCCTTGACGGTGCCCTTGGGGCTGGTGCATATAAACCTCTTCTTCAAGTTCAGCGTATAAAAAGGCAGTCTTTACATCAAATTGGCGTATGTATTTGTGGTTGAAACCTGCGTCAGCGAGCAGAAGGCTGAAAACTTCATATCTGTGGGTCGGTGCAAAGGTTTGCTTGTAATCGACGCCTGGGGTTTGAAAGTTTCCACGAGCAACTAGTCGTGCTTTGAATCGGTCTTCGGCCATTTTGTGTCCATAAATCCACATAGAGGGTATGATTTGTCGATCCTCTGGTTTCTTGACAAAAGTCCAGGTCTCATTTGCAAGTAGAGAGTTGTACTCAGAGTCCATGGCTTCCCTCCAGTAGTGGCGGTCAGGGGTCTTCATGGCTTGATTGTAATTTTGTGGAATTATGACTGGTCGTTTGTGAGTCCAATATTGATCATCAAGGCGTTCATAGAGAGTATTTGCAAGTAGGGCCTTGACTGGTTCTTGTGGTATTGCTTGTGCATAGTATAATACATAACCAGCAAGTCGTTTGGACAAAGTGGTAGTACGACCCACACGTGTAGTGGCTTGCTGGAGTTGTTCATTTTGGAGCCGATCATTGTCTGGGATCGGTGGATCTTCACTCATGACTACATCACCTTGTGTGACAGGAACGTCTGGATTGGCGTCCTCTGGGGTTGCTTCTTGATGTGGAGCCCAAAGGGTACTGACGTCTGCGGGCGTAAGAGTAGTGCGAGCAGGACCTGGAGTAGTAGTGTCCGTGGTTCTGTCCAAAGTGGTCTCAGCTTCTTCGTCATCATCATCATTGTCTGAGTATTCAAATAAGGAAGTATTGTTTGTCGAGTCTTCCTCCTGGCGAAGTCTTTCTTGAACCAGGGTAACGTTGTGTCTAGCGGGTGAGTCCGCTGTGGGAGTTCCTGTTTTGATGATAATGGGCTGAGGTATTGTTCGTTTTGGTGTCCGGTGGTCCCGAGTTGAAACTGGAGTATTAGATATTGTGGGGGCCACGGGTGTAGAATTGGTTTGAGGTGTCCCTTGTTTAATAGAGGATCGAGTTCCCATGTGGATTTGTCTAGGTTGTGTCGTTTGTGGTGATCTCTGTGCGTGTTGCTGAAAGGGTACCAATTCATTTCCAGTTGTAGAAATAGTAGTTGTAGTAAGTGGAGTAACTGCAGGTATGTTGACAGGATGTGTCATAGAGGGCGCTGAGGAATCGTCTTCGGGCAGAGGATTCTGACTAGTGATTAAGTCGCCTGCGTTGTTTCCTGGATTTGTTACGTATAGGCGAAGGTCTTCAATCCGGTCTCCACCGTAAGTATGAGCATCAAAGAATTGGTCGTCTCTAAATAAGTGTGATGGTGGGGGTTGAACCGGTATTCTGGAGTCAAAGAAATCCACATGGCGCGACCAAAAGTGTGACTTGGTCTTGGGATCATATAGTCTGACTTCCAGGCTGTGCTCTTTGTAGCCGACAAAGAGGCCTTCTCTTGTCTTGCCTTCCCACCAGTTACGTTGATTCACTATTTTGGCGGAGGCTGGGCAGCCGAAAATGTGTAGATTGGACAATATTGTAGGTTTCTTACACATCATTGTGAAAGGGGTTGTCTTTCGGTTGCCATGGCATACTCGATTATGAAGGTAGACTGCAGTGTCGACAGCATCTTCCCAGAATCTAGCTTGTAGATTGGCTTCGAGTAGGAGTGAGACTGCGGTTTCACGGATTGTCCGGACGTCGCGCTCTAGTTTGCCATTTGATTTAAGGCAGTGCGGAGGAGTAATGAGGAAGCGAATGCCACTGTTGCTGCACCATTGTTGAAGGTGGGCATTCTTGAACTCTCCGCCGCCATCAGATTTGAAATATTTAACCTTGTTTCCACTGTGAGTTTCTATCCAAGCGCAAAATTCTTGAATGACAGGTAGAATAGTCAATGCTTCCTTGTCCGAGTGAAAGGAGACTTTTTGGTAGTCAGAGTGATCGTCCTTCAGGAGTAGGAAGTAGCGATTGCGGTTGATTGAGGGAAATTTGGCATGTACCAAATCAGCGTGAATACACTCGCCCGTTTCATAGGTGTCTTGTGAGGATTGGGTGTGGAAGGGCTTCCTTGTGGCCTTGCTGCGGTTGCATATGATACAATCCTTGACATCTTCTAGAACTTTCCCATTTCCGAGTGTAGCTGCACCGTTTCTGAGGGTGTTTTGTAGGTAGCGATAGTTGATGTGTCCAACTTTTTCATGCCATCTCTGGACACGTCCCAATGATAAGCCACGGGTCATCATGGCTACGGGTAATTGTTTGATAGGCTTGAAGAGCATAACTAGTTGACCAGAGCCGCCAGGCTCGATGGTGGTCATGCCTTTGAGTATCAGTGTTTTTTCCATGGTTGCGGGATTGAGGCGATAGAATTCAATCTTCTCTTTGTTACCTTCAAATATAATATCCCCTTCGTTGACCATTTTAGTAACGGAAAAAAGATTTGCTGCATTTTTGAGATACCAGACTTCTTGTAGTTCAAAAGGGTCCCATCTTGTTCCATTAAAGGCAGAGACTACTACAGAGCCATAGCCTTCCGCATAGATGATGGAGTTGTCTGCTATCCTGATTCCTCTGGGTCCTGTTGAAAAGGGTTTGTATGAGAAAAACCATTCCTTGCGACCGCATAAATAGATATTAGCGCCAGTGTCGCAGGGCCAGATAAAGTTGTCTCTGACTGCTATAAGCATATGGTTCTGAGTGTTTGATCGGTTCGATCCTCCAGTCATTGGGTAAGGAGGATGATGTGTCATTGGTGACAGGATGAAAATGAACAGTATCCGGTTGTTGCGTTGTAGGCCGGATATAGTTGACGCTTGGAATGAACAGAGCCATGTGAGCTCGGTGTAGGCGGGAGGGTATTGGTCTACCATCCGCATCTAGATGTACACCTGTGCGGCGTGTACCATTAATATTTTCTGGTTTGTGAAATTTGTACACGTGTTCATCATCAATTTCGTCTTGTGTTTTCTGAGCGTCCGGGTTTTTGGGAGTTCTAGGTTCATAGTATGAGAGTATCCTAGCTCGGCGTCCGTGCATACGAATTTCTTCCATGGTGTTTGCCCTTTCTTTGATACTGAGATGTGGGAGAAGACTAGCACGACGTGATTGAAATAGTAATGATCTGTTACGTTTGGGGTTTTGGATCCCAAATTCCTTGGTCAGAATCGTGGCGATTTCATCTTCTACTATCCAATTGTGGGTTTCAGGGTTGAACATCCGAAATTCGTATCTAGATTCGTGTGCACCGTAGTGGGTCCCGTGTTCTTTCCTGTGGTATTCTTCAAATTCGTTGAGGCGATAGAATTCACGGTAGTCTAGATATATTAGAGGGTTAATAGCTGGGGTTTTGACTTTCGCCATTACTCTGTTGAAAATTGATTTTACTTCTTGGTTTGCAGCTTGAGTCGAAGTGTCGGTGTCTGAGTCCGATAAATCAGACTTTTGAATGACAATAGGGTTGGTTGTCTCTGGGTTGTGTCCGTTGTGGTCATCCAATCGTTGTCTTTTTGTATTGTGGGAGCGGTGGTTTGTATCCCTCCTAACCATAAATGCCCAGGTTCAAAAATCTGCCGGGGGCTCTTCGATCGTAGGTTCAGGTAGCTGTGACTGACGGGCTCGATGGAAATCAAGTTCCCATGTGAAGTTTAGTTGCTCCGTGATCTCTTGCAATTTTCGTAAATTGGATTTTGTAGTAAACGGGAGATTGTCACAAAATAAGGTAGCGTGTTCTGTTTCATTGCATAGGGAACAGGTTGAACCTGGGGTGCTGTGTTGTAGCTTGTATAGTATTCTTTTTGATTTTTTGTAGTCACCAAAACTGTTTTGTTTGACTGCTTGGGCCAGTTTTGAGGTTTCACAGGTTTTCAGGGCTGCCATCTGTTGATTGTAGTGGGTAGCTTGTCGTTGGAGACGGGCTTTTTCTTCACAAGCAATTTGTTTAGTTTCAGACGTAGTAGCGTCTGCGCGGTCAGGGCATAGGCGTGCAACGTGACCGAGGCCAGTGCATAGTGAGCACGGTATATTGTCACTGGTGA
The DNA here is from genome assembly GCA_949802685.1 of Dicyrtomina minuta. Classification (NCBI taxonomy): domain Eukaryota; kingdom Metazoa; phylum Arthropoda; class Collembola; order Symphypleona; family Dicyrtomidae; genus Dicyrtomina; species Dicyrtomina minuta. The sequence goes on from OX461810.1 coordinate 25,977,228, forward strand.
GTTTATGGTCTTCCCAGCGCATCATTGTTTTGAGAGTTGAGCTTGTGGGCATCTCCCGTAATTCATATTCCATTGCTGGTTTAGAGAGTGTATGGAATGGGAGATGGTCTATGGTCACTGTACGTGGTGACTGTCTTCCTCTAAAATTTTCGGGGGCACATACAGCAGGTCCTGGACAAGCGTTTGGTACGAAATCATATTGTGGACATATTTCGCAGAGCATTAAAGGGTTTATGAGTCCTTCATCATCGCTGTCGCCCCTCCTTGTTTCTGGAGGTGGTAGGGTTTTTGGATCATGCGAATTCTCAGGTTCAGCCGGTAGGGCGCTCTGAGGGCGGTATTCCGAGACGGTGTCTGCATGTGCTTTTTTGTCAGCTTCGGCTTGTAGTGCCTGTTCCAGGTGATATTCAGCGATCCATAGCTGTATTTTATCATTTTGTTGATCTATGTATTCTGACCGTTGTGCCGCGGAAGATCGAGTTGTATAGGTGCAGTTCCATACAATGTGACCAGTCTTGCCACATTGTACACAGAGGGATTCTGGGGTTGTATTTGCAATGGAATCTGCCTGTGTTTTTTCTAGAATATATTTGCCGAGAGGGTATTTGTTGTGTTCCTCTTGTCGTCTAGCGTCCTGTGTAGCTTGATGGAGCACTGGAGTTTCGGCAAAAATTTGTTTGAGTTGTACTCTACGTTCCCCACGTGTTAGTTCACTATCGAGTTCTACCGTTTCGATAGGTGGTAGAGTGAAATGACGAGATGTTGTATTGTAACAAATATTCGGTCGCTTGAGAAGTCTCTGTTGTTCCCGAGGAGTTAAGTGTTCCACTAAGGTCATATGGTACTCTTGAAGGTGAACTTCTGTCCTGGGGCCTATGGGTCTGTGTGTTGTTCCCTTAGATTTCTTTTCCCATGAGGATTGTCTGTCTCTAGTGAGCCTTGAGGCTATTAATTCTCCGCGGAAAATTTCTTGAGACATATGGAAATCATAGACTTGGTCAGCGATGAGTGAGGCATGTCCATATTCGTAGGCTAGTGCAGTTTGGATGATATGGGTATCAATTAATTCATGAGTGGACAAGTCTCTGAGGTTGGATGTGTCTGCCGGTTCATTGTTATCTAGATGCATTGTTAGAACCGGGATTTTCTCCTCTTGTGCCGGGGTAAGTGTGTCCAACTGAGCGACGTGGCTCATTTTTTCTACCAGTTGTGGTATTTTTGAGGGATCATTTTTGTAAATTATGAGTGTGTCCCTTGCGATTTGTAGTATCTCGTCTAGTCCTTGTGTGGGGACTATATGATCTCCGGCCATCATTCGGACTTCATAGCCAGGGCCTTCCTTGATTAAGGATTGGAGATTTTCATACATTTTGATGCGGTTTTCTAACTGTTGAATAGCATTTAGGCCGTCAGGGGGCGTTTCTGGAGCCAGTCGAAAATATGCGCGCCTGCCTTTTTCTCTACCCAGGGTTTTTAAATTATCCTCCACTTGCTGCTTAAACGCTTCTCTGCTAGTATCGCCAGATAATTTCATGAAGGTTAGTTAGCCTTTTGGATTTTTAGACTTGCGGTCCCTTGTTGTGGGTTTTGTAGGCGTGGTATTTACGGTTGCGGTTTGTGCGGTTTCGGTTTCCACTGCCATTGTTTCGAGTTTTGTATTGTTTGTTGTGGTCTCAATTGTTGCGGTTTTGCTTGTTGTGCCTTTGATGGGGAGAAATTCAGGGTTGAGTGAGTTTTGATTGTGAGTTTTCGATGACGTCATTTGTGAATGCTCCTCTACGCGTTTTTTACGTTCAGTAAAATAACATAATAAATTACAGTGGCTGTAGCTATGATTTTCAGCTATTAGCAGTATTTCACATGCGTCTCTATTGAACACAAGCCTGTACTGGTAAATGAAAATTTTCATCCCGGACATTTGCCCCACCGGAATGTTTTTTCCCGGACAATTCCATACCGCACATTTGCATTTGACCGGGCTGATATTAGACTTGTAACTTGTATAAGAAGGGAATAGATTCCACAACACTCGCTCCCACAGGTTCTCTCCAGATCTTCCAGACAGCATCGGCCATCTGACAGAAAACGAGTGAGACCCATGGAAGGAGATAATCAAAAGAAGATACACTTCGCGATCCTTCAATCCTACGCCTATCAACCAAAAGATGAATAAAAATAAGACGCTGCCCTGCGGCGAAGATGCATCTCGAGGAAAAAGAAGCGAGGAGGAAGGAGAGCTCAGCGTGCTTCGGCAGTACCACACGAGATTTCGAGGAGGACACAGGGCCACGATCGACTCCTTGGAGAGCGTGAACTCCTTTCATTTTCCTTCAAGAATTACTTTCATTTCCAATTTTCTTTATTTTTCCTTTTTGGGAAATTTCGAAAACTCAGTGGAAGGGAAAAGCAAAATATGGAAACTCCAAAGGGGATAAGACGTTCACAATGGGATTGCTCCGAGAACGTCTGTTGGTACATCGTAAATCTAAAGAAAATAAAAAAACTCATTAATTATATCTCTGTGCCTCGTGGTTTCCATATTCGCCATTCCCCTCTATGGGTTCGCGTTAAGTTTACTATTATAATAATTCAAGGTCAATAGACCATTAATTAAAAATGTAAAAGTCAAAATTAATATTTGTGAATTACCTGTACTTCATCTGGACTCGGAAACCATATGCACCGCTACGGCGGTGCGCGTAAGAAAACCATTGTAAAATATTATTATAAAATTATATGTGTGGACGAAAACCTAATAAGAAAAACAGGGACATTAATTGATTTCCGAATCGTGAATTCTGTTGCTCCCGGCCATAAGCCGAATGGAGAAAATTGTATCATTTCTGATTGAATTATAATTTCTTTTGCTTTTGAATTTAATATAAACTTAACTCTATAACTTGTCTCTCATCTTCGATCATTGTGGTTACTTATTTAATTGGCAAAATATATTCGATTCTCATCATTGAGCATTCTGTTAAGGTTTTAAACTTTAACTTTGTATAAAATACTCAGGAAAAGTAAGGTAACCAGTAGACCTGTCGGATAGTGCTGATAACGCCCACGTAAGGTGTGGGGGCCCAATTAACTCAGTGGTATGAACGAGGTTTAAGGAAACTAGTGAATATGCTTTGATAGGGCAAACTTTACTTGTCGGACACCGCAGATAACTAGGGATGCAAAGACGGTAAATAAAAAGGATTCTGGACTCTTTTAGAAGACTTCCTGCTTACTTGATCTCAGATTCACGATTAATCTTATTCACTCTAATTCTTACTGAATAAAACTCGGTTGACAAAGATAATTTATAATTTAGTATAATTTATGAATTGGTGTTTTGTCTCGGACAAAGACTACCGCATTCTTACAATTGTCAAATTTATAATTTTAAGTAAAACATCTCTTATGATTTTTACAACATAGTTAAACTAATGGTTCTACCCAGACACATTAATTTAATATCTTTTGGTACTTTACGAATTGTCCTAATGATTAATCTAATTAGAGAATTTCGTGATTTCCACATTTGTTTAATTCTTATAAAGAATCAAAGGAATAAAGAGTTTGGTCGCAGTAATTAAATAAGAATAATACCGCTAATGTTTACGTCTAGTGACATTGATATTGTAAATAGAACTTCAACTTGAATTCTTGTCCTATATCGCAGACACAGCGATAAGACGTAAACATCCTCCGTCGTACATACAACGCATGTAGTACGTTTATGCATAGCTCAGCAGAGCACGCTTCAGCACATTCTTGTTTATCTAATGCGACACGAGCTAGACTCATTAATTATATTATTACTCATGCATCTCTCATTCTCAGACGAATAAAATGTAAAATATAATTCTTTCCTAATCTTACGAAGTTACACGTACAATACTTCAACATATATGAGAATACATGTTACTACCTGTGACTACCTGTATGACTAATATGTGTGAATATTGTATAACGTAATACATTTCGTACCTATAGATAATCAAATTCAGTAAAGAAACTGGCATAAATAATTATATGATTGGCACAAAATCTTAGATGTCGAGTGTAGTTTTTCGGGACTCCTCGTACGTAATTGTAGGGACCATGCCCCATCCATAAAATAACGTAAAGTATGAAAATAAAGGCATCATTGAAGGAAAAGCGGGAAAGTGATCCCGGAACTCTGATCAGGTTAACGGTTTCGCCGTCCTCTCCGATCTTAGCGGTTGACCGTGACCACGGACAGTGCCTTTCTTCAGCAGGCTTGTCTACTGTCACTTTGCTCTCCCCGACTGTCTCCATTGGCAAAAATAAAAAGAACATAAATAAAATAAAATTAAAATAAAATATAATCAAAATAAAATAATCTTGCCCTCGTAGCTATATTCGAGATTCTTAGAAGTCTGCAACAGCCGAGCTTCTCCCCCTTTCATGGGTCTCCGGCCCCCTCCGGAGTGGTGGACACCCCCTCAAATAAACTATATCTACCATCTGACATTATCTAATTTACAATTACAAGAATAAAAATATGGGCGTAAAAATAGGAAATCATAAATTCATCAATAAATTGGGAAATAAATCCCGGATGCTGACATGAGGAGGTAAGGTAAACTCAGGGATGGCCTCCCACCCGCTCTCCGAAGCGGAAGAGAATACCATTCTTGTTTTATGCACATATTACTGGAGAACAATAATGTGTTTTTGTCTGTGAGTTTGAATTTCAGTTTACTAAATTTACAAGCTTAGTCAGTGGGGTATTGATTGCGGTTAATGTTATGAGGAAGTGTGCATATTTTTACTGATTCTTTAGCTAAAAGAACTACAGCAAACACTGAAAAAAATTTTCCGTCAAAGAATCTAGAGACATTTACTAACTGACTAACTAATAATGTCTCACCTAGAAATTTCCTGCCCAGACCTATTTTTCTCCCTACCTCACGTGCTACTCTGCATTAGTACTGATTTCCCCTTAACTAATTATGTTAGTTTTTATTATGTGCGGTGTACTTTAATTTGTGCCTTGAAATCAGTGTCAGACTTTTCTCGTTCGAACGGGCGAACGATGCCTCGCGAACGAAGCTCCGTTCCTTTTTCCTCTGAAGGCATGAGCTTTCGATTTGGAAATTACGAAGGCTGAGCTTTCGAGTCCGTTTTGCCCCCCGAAGAAGCCGGCGCGCTTTGGGGTGGTGGAGCGTTTTACCATTGACGAGTCGAGCTGACAATTTCTGCTGGCACAGGTAGGTAGGCACGATGAGCTTTTAGTATGTATATAGTGAACACAGTAAGGGAGGCAAGTGGGCTCAGTGGTGCACGGTGCACGTCGAGATACGGGCTGTCGATGAGTGAAAAGCATTTGTAGTAATATATTTTGCATACGAGACACCCTAATCCACTTGTCTTCGCGGAGCAGTTTTTTCTGCTGTCTCTCTATATGAGCTGAGAGGAGGGGAAGTAGAGCTATAGTTTGGGATGGACAAGGAAGTAAGAAGAGGCTACATGGCGAGCGACTACGGAGATCTGTGAACAGGGGCATGTACTTCTAGTATGTGAGCACCCTGACCGTGACAGAGCCGAGTCTTAATAGAGGGAGAGTCCTTTAACTCAAAGTGGTACGCTTACTAGAACTTGTACCATCCCTATACTGTATCCTCTCTTCCTCAAGTCGATTGCACTGACGGAGGACGTACCATAGAATATCTGTTTCATATAAGGTAGGCAGGTGTAGAGGTGACATGGAGTCCACTTTGGCTATGACGTGATACACCATAGAGACTGTGGATACTCCGAACACCATGGCCTGGGTAAATAACCAGTAAAACTGTCTCCTTAACCAGGAGCTAAAACCAGGGATCTCTTACAGCGCGACATTTAAGATAATCTATAATCAATAGGTATAACTTCCCAAGTAAAGTTAAGTATAATTTACACCGCAAAAACTCAAAAGGGTACACTCAGACTTGTCTGTATAGCATAGCTGGGCAAAAATATTTGACTCACGCTCACCTCATGAGGGGTACCTACAAAGAAGCATGCACTCAGCCTCACCCTCACGCTCACACCATCTAAAAACTTTCGCTCGCACTCACCCTCAGGAGTGTCATTTTCAAATACAAGGCACTCACCCTCTCCCTCATGATGCATGCCTCACCGTTTAATGCATAATTACAAAAATCAAATAAATGGCAAAGTAAAAGGGGGGTAGAGTTTAAAGTAACAAAATTATAAGCAATATTCTAAGGTAAATAAAGCAAAAACGACCTTAGACAGCGTACTACATACAGTATTTTTCTAATTTATAAATACGAAAATGCAAATCTCATCTGCTTACTGCTGGCGTGAGATGAGCGATGAGTGCAACTTGCATGTCCTCACCCTCACCCTCATGAGGGGTTTGCTGGGTCCTACTACACTCACCCTCACGGTGATGGGTAGACAAAATTTAAATCTGCGCTCGCACTCATCCCTCACCCTCACGGCAATGAGGCTGAGGGTGAGCGCGAGGCATGCCCTCATCCCTCACGAGGTATGCCCACCTATGCTGTATAGTGTACCCCTGAGGAATAAAGCGGGAAAGTAAATTGTTTCGAAGTGTACATAGGCTTTGGCCTGAAAGTACAATACTTCTAACATACATACATACATAGTGAACACAGTATAGGAAGGATTAAGTATATAAAGTATTATAATGTTAAGGGTCTCACAGCTATAACGTCATACGAACTTCCTGAAATTCTGTCTTCCCCATTAATATCATAGAAATCTGTTTGTGCATGACTAATGTTAGTGATAGGTTGTATTTTTTTGTCAGACCCCACCTCCCTCAAACTTTATCACGTAATGATGTTAGAACCCCCATAGTAATAATGCTAAATAAATAAAAGCAGTTGTCAGAACGAGTCAAAATATTTATGTATTTTAGTTGAGTGATTGAGTGTAATGTGTAAATCTGTAAAACTAAAAGTTGCTAAGGTTCGGCTGCATTGCTATTGCTTGAACTGTGTGCATTCCAAAACCAAAATACCAAACTAACAGCAAAGCCAAACACTGTAACACCTTTGGAGTTTGTAATTTACATTACCAACGTCCACCACTTAATAAATTACATTTTTCATATGATATAACTAAAAGTATATACTCAAATGAGACTACAACTTCCATTGCTTCCATTTCATCACGTAAAAGGTTACTGTTTTACTTTACTATTACTATATTAACGATAACGATAATACGACAGAGAAGAGAGAACGTAAATATTTATTTACAACTGGCGCTACTATTGCGCTTGCCATAAAGACACAGTAAGAACAAAACACATCATTTACAAGTTTAGTATGATATTTGAAAAGTATAAAGTAACATTATTTTAAAACAGCTAATTTAAAATTAACTATGAGTCAGATTCATATTATATAAATGATTATGAGCAATTCGGCAGGATCCTCGAATTGTGGCAACAACTATTTCTTCAATCATTTTTGATGGAAGGCGTAAATCTTTACGAAATGATTCGAAAAAGCCAGTTATAGTACCCCTAGCTCCAACAAGAAGTCCAACCACTTCCAACTTCTTCAATTGGTATTTGTCAAGAAAGTAAGGAATGCAAGGATTGTAATGAGCCTGCTTTTCAATATTTACTTCTTCTGCTTGACTAGACGACTGTTTCATACGTATAGTTGGATCAAGAATGTATCCTGCCTTTAATTCCTTACGCCAGCATATTATATCAACTCTTTTTGAAGCTCCATCAGTTACTTCCTCATGTACAACCCAGCCAAGTGTTCTTAAATGATTTGCGATAATAGTACGAACTTCATGATGTCTGCTGGTCCTCAGTAAGCTTCCCACATGACATTTCCCTAGGGTTTCTTTCTCCTTGCAGTGTCTGCAAAGGGATGATTTTAGAGAACGACCTGAAATAGCTTTAACCGGGTAAACATTAGCTGAAATTTTTAACGCATTTAACCACTCAGAAGATGTTAAACCACATTTGTCAATGATGATTTTATTTCCATATGGACAATCTTTATACATTTCGACACCTTGTCCCCGAAGTGTAAATGAGCACCATTGATCAAATTCTTGATCCCGCAAAATATTCCGTAGAATTTTGCTAGGCTTGGTTTTGGGACACGAATCAAACTTTGCTTGCACCTCATCTGCATTTAACTGCAGAGCTGAAATACAACTTTCCATTTCAGACTGTAAATCTTTAACAAATGGTATAAATGGATCATTGCAACTTAGAAGGACAACACAGATGTTATAATGTTGAATAAATGCCTCCCAAGTGCTTCTCATGATTTGCAGACCCCTTCACTTTTTTGAGGTGTATAATAATGAGTCATGAGGGATAGCAAGAATATCTTTTACTGCACTACGAATAATCTTGTCCAAGTCTTCTAAAACTTTCTTAGGTAATTTGTTCAACGGTGCTGTTTGTAATGAGTAGGTAAGGCACGGCCATAAATATTGATTAATTACAGCTATTTTTTGATTTGGAAATAGCATTGGGGTCCCAACTAGGTTTTACAAGTCTTTCGTAAAGTTTTTAATTGTTAATAAAGGATCAAAGGATATTTCATTATTGAAATTGACGCCCGGATACCTCACAGTTTCTTCTTTTTTAATGGCATCGATGACATTCCTGTCATCTACAACTAGTGGATCTTCACAAATCTTACCTTTCACAATATTTATTACCTTGCACTTTTGAATATTAATTTCATACCCCACTTTATTAAAATTTGCAATAGCGATTTTTGTCAACTCACGGGCACCTCACTCACGACTATACCTATGTCCTATTTTTATTTATTATTACTGAATATTTATAAAGTTTTACTTTTTTAAATAATGATAGTTATTTACAATGCATATTTTTTTGGTTAATGATTTTGACCATATTTTGCTTTTTCTACTGTTTTTAATTTATAAGTTAATTTAAATAAAATCTCAAATAAAAAAAACATTAAAAAATAAAAAAAACAAAGGCTACAATTATTTTTAGTTGTTTTAGTTGTTGGATGTTGATGGTACAAAGTAAATTACACACAGTCATAAAATAAATTAAACTTATTAAACTACATTCATATAAAATCAAAATTTGATAATTTATAGTATTCAAACATTTCATACTCATATCTTCTCATATAGCCCAGGCCCTGGTAGGCGGTGGGTAAGTAGGTAGTAGTAGTAGTGTGCGTATGTGTGATCACCCCTTATGTGTGATCAGTGGCCGCCGTTCAAATATTACCGCCTTTAAAAATCTGTCCATCTAATATGCATACAACCTATAGTCTCAACTATCTTCACTACTGATTTCAGCTTCTTTCCTTGAAAACTCTGGCTATGTAAAATTATGAAAGTTTTGAGTACTTTTTTGAATTGGTCACATTTAAGACCCTACTTTACCATTAACTTTAAATGAATTGATCACATTAACGGCACTTGGGCCGTTGTAAGACTTTCCGCAGTTTTTTCGTACAATGACCTGTATCTCTTGCAACTTTTAATTTTCGACACTGATTTTTTTTTGTACATACAGTATTAATAGAGAAGTACAATGATAGCTTCTTCGTTATTGTACGTTGTCTGTGGAAAAAGATACAGATTTTCAAAGTTGATAAAAAATGAACCCGATCACACATACGCACTCCCCTACTAGGTAATTAGGTACTTTTAGAGTGGAAAGTTGGAAAGGGAAAAAATCTACAGGTAGACAAAATATTGTCTGTCTGTCAAGACGGCCGGGAGGTGGAAACGCGCTTTCATGAGCTTTCAGGGACCCACATGAGCTTTGAGTTCGTTTCAAAGCTCCAAAAGCTCCATGAGTCCGTTTTTTGCGCCCAAAAATTGCACGAAGCTCGTAGGAGCCAAAACAAACGAAAATGAACTTTTTTCTCACACTGCTTGAAATATATCAGTCATGAACTAATCAGTTTTGACGTTTGTGACATTTCATGTTAATTATAATGATTAAATATAAGGAATCGCTACCAATCTTTGATAAAACAGCCATAATTTGATATGCCGAATGACGGACAATAGTTAAATAAGCTACTATACACCTATTGTGTAATCACAGTAGACTCATTTATACCTTTACTTGCATTTTTTTACCTTAGTCATGGGCAAAAAATGCCCTAAGTTTGGTTGTGAGAAGGAAGTGTCCAGGTGACCCGTACATTCGAGCAGAAAATGTCCTGGTAGGAAAATTCGGGGTAGGACATTTTCTGGTAGGAAATATTTGTGTACAGGTTTTCTATGCAACACATACGTTGTTTTCTGTCGCCAATAATTTCCTATTCCAGTTTTGGCGACTTTTAATTCTTCTGGTCACTATGTATATACGGACATTTGCTAGATGGACACTTGCTACTCGGAAAGCTATCCATGACCAAACCCAGGAAAATTGCTACATGTGGTTTATGCAGTAATGAAATGCTGAGATAATAATGTAAAGAACCAATGCGATAACCAATTAAAAGAAAGGAATTTTATATTATTTTTAATTCATTATTTCATTCTAGTTAAAGCTTTACGCATGCGCTGGGTGATTTTTACAATGATTTAGTATAATTATATCCTGCATATTAGGACTGATTGCTGCATAAATGTTTATAAGTGCTTGATTATTAATTATAAGCTGGATCTTATATAACCACCGGGCCTACATAATTGCCAGGCTGGCCAAGTAGTCAGTCCAATTTTTTTTAATTTGAGCTGAACTGTCAGCCCAGAAATCGCTGTGAACGCTGGGAGTTAAAATAAGGGTCTCAACTAATTTGTGACCATTATTTTTAGAGCTGCCGCTCATTATATTTGTGGACTGCATGCCCAGCGCTAATGATCATCCCATTTTGGCGGCTATATGCCACCTTTTTCAGAAACAGAAAAAAAATTGGTAAATCACAAAATGCATATGTATATAAAACGAAACAAGCACATAAAATCCAACTCCTCGCAAGAATCAAGCACTTCGACAACATACCACCCCTCAAATAGTTCTTTTATAAACAATTTGTCTCGCTTTTCATTGGGTCAAGTTTTTATTACCAAAAAGTTAATTGACTAAAACATATACATTTATTGGTGTATGCATTTTGTATAATTGGTGTATGAACAAAGGTGCCATCAGGTGAACTCCTGAAAACTATAACCTCCATATTTCCTATTATAAATTTTGCAAACAGTACGTTGCCCCTTGACTACACTCGCTTGAACCTATAGTCGGTCATCTATTTGTTTTGTAAATTTAGTAAACTGAAATTCAAACTTACAGACAAAAACACATTATTGTTCTCCAGTAATATGTACAAGTTACAAGTCTAATATCAGCCCGGTCAAATGCAAATGTGCGGTATGGAATTGTCCGGGGAAAAACATTCCGGTGGGGCAAATGTCCGGGATGAAAATTTTCATTTACCAGTACAGGCTTGTTTTCAATAGAGACGCATGTGAAATACTGCTAATAGCTGAAAATCATAGCCACAGCCACTGTAATTTATTATGTTATTTTACTGAACGTAAAAAACGCGTAGAGGAGCATTCACAAATGACGTCATCGAAAAGTCACACTTTTAGGGCCCTATAGGACCCCATAGCTTAACCACTACGTAAATGGCAATTTTTAACATGAGATATGTTACCAGTGCCAAAGTATACTCATCGACCCCACTGATGACGTCATGTATGCACGCTCCCTATCTGCTTTAAATGCGCGCTGGTGTAGTATTTTGGGGGTAAAATTTAATGTAAAATGACATTTGTTGAATTTTATCGATACCCTAAAAATCTGGTAAAATTAAAAATTGTGACAGGGGGGACCCTATGGTGCCTTGATTTTCCCATATAAATTTGCATGTTAAAATTTGAGTTTTCAATTTTCAAGAAAATTTTCAAAATGTCCCGGGCTCTGGTTGCTAAGCAACCAAAAATGCACTCAAGTTTCTATGCTAGCTGAAGTGTCTAGGGTTGGTAGAAGACACTTTGGTAACATTTGGCCAAATCCCGGTGTAACATCTGAAAACGTTCCCAAGTTAGTCAAAGCCACAACACCAAATTCATAAATTGTAATTATCATTGTCAATCGAGTTTAATTCAGTAAGAATTGGAAAGAATAAAAATCAATCGTGAATCTGTGATCAAGTCAAGAACAAGTCTTCTGAGAGAGTCCAGAATCCTTTCCATTTACCCTGTTTGCATCCCAAATTGTCTGCGGTGTCCGTTAGTACAGTCAGCTCATTAAAGCATACTTACCAGTTTCTTTAATCTCGTTTATACCACTGAGTTAATTGGGCCCCCACACCTTACGTGGGCGTTATCAGCACTATCCGACAGGTCTACTGGTTACCTTACTTTTTCCCAGTATTTTATACAAAGTTAAAGTTCAAAACCTTAACATGAAGCCGGGTCTGAGACTGTAAATTTCGTTACAGTCTGCAGTCCTAACCGCTCACCTAAGCACGCCTTGTAGGAATTAGGAAGGCTGATTTTTTGGCTTGAAAAATAGGTAGGAAATAGGCAGCCTGAAGCACTATAGGAAGGATTTAGGAAGAGGAAAATTTACTTGTAGGAATTGGAAATAAGAAAAAACTAGATATGCAAATCAAATGCCCATGTCCTGGTCCAATCAGTAACTTTTATAAATTATTGTAGTGTTGCACCGTGTTGTGTAAGTGTTTTCCAGTGCAATGTCTCTAATTGAAAATAGCAAATAAAGAAAATTAGAATATAGATAGGTATAATTTAACTTTAGCAATTCCATTTTAGTTTTTGGATTTTTATAATACTATTTGAATTCGTTGTTTGTTTTATTATGTTTTAATTATAATATAATGTACTTCCTGCCTTGATATTTGTTTAATTTTAATATTATTGAACGAATTTATTTTCCCCTTCTGTATGTCAATAAATAATCAATTTGATGATAATTTTTAACTCTTTCTACGATCGATAAGTATTTTAATTTATATTGTGTTACAATTTTTTTTTAATTACGTATATATTTTAATTCTAATATCTCGATTATTAATAATATTATTAAATAAGTTTTATTATTTATTAGTGGCACAATTTTGCATTTGCTCTTATGATAACCATATTGAGTAAATTTTATCATTTCGCAATCAATAAATAAAACGAACATAATTTTATGTTGTGGCTTTTGATATTCTCCCTCATCATCATATTGTAATAATCGTATTGGACGTTATTGTTTTAGACTGATTGTCTTCCTGCGATTTGTCGCACATCGAAATGTCTATGGACGTATTGACGTGGACGTACGTACTGTCGTTTACCAGTTGTCGTTGGACCAAGTGTCGTTTGGGGAAATGTCGTACTACGTACTGTGTTGGACGTCAAATCGTGACTCTCAAATGTCGCCAGGCCGATACGATGGTTTGCTTACTAGATGTGCTCAAGTGAGACTGCTGTCAGTAATTATTATACTAACTTGCTTGGAAAGTCATACAGGGTAATACCTAGTGATAAAGGGCTTAAACACCGCCTCTATCTTTGAGATGCTGGTTTTAGTTTCTGCCCAGGAAACAAGTAAGCACTGATCCAAGGCCGTGAGACATAAAATAACTCAATCACGGGGCCAGCCTTAATTAAGTACCAATAGACCTGGCAAGAAAGCACTTTTTGATCACCTATAACTACCTATGGCGATTCATTCCAACTTAGACATGCCTCTGATCAATGCTTAGGCAGTGGGAAGATGATAGGGATTGAAACGAAAACGCGGTAAGGCGTCGTGCACATATACTTATATACGCGTATACTTTTCTTGCCATTTCTGTACTCCCCTTCCCCTCTAAGTATACAATAGTGATCAGCCACAATACCCACCCACCCCCCACATATTTGTATACAATTTACATACTAGTGTGCCATATGCCAAATTAATTTATTAAACTAATAAAACAGCAAAAGCAAATGTATAAAATTTGAAATTATATTAGATCGAGAATTTGCTACCAAATCAGATATTAATTAGATTATCAGATGCCCTACTTGTCAGAGACATGCGACCCTTCCCGTCCATATTCGATATATCGTAGACAAATTAACGTCTAACAACTTTATCAAAGGAACTTTTCTCAAATATTAGAACTTGGCCCCGAAATTTCGGGTCAAAGGTCAAATATAAAATCGCATTTTACCCCGAAAAAATAATTGTATACGATCTAGAATTTGCTGCTGATTAACACGGTAATCTCAGTTTTTGGTAAAGTTTTAATTGTTGACGCTAATTCGGGTCAAAGGTCAAAAATAAAAATAATTACTAATTTCTTTAGGTTAATTTTCATGATAAAGAATTTGCTGCACCGTGATGATTTTTAATTCAGCAAGAATCTAATTATTGACCCTATTTTTGGGTCAAAGTTTAAAGTAACCCAAAATTAGGGCAACCAATTAGTTTTTTGACAAAATTAGGATCAACAGGTTAATCAGCAACAGATTATACACCAGCTGTGTCAATTTTATATTTAAACATTGCAGTTCAATATTTGACCTTGTAACGCTCCCTTGCAAAAGTGGTAACGCGTTAAATTCTGGACACTGAATGTTATTTTTAGAATAATCTAGCATGGGTCCAATTTTCCCCACTATTTTAACTGTGCCATATTCTATGGGAAGAAATAATTTAGAGAAAGTGATTTTCTATACTAAAGCATAAAAATATATGTATACATAATGGGCTAATTAATTAAAAATTTATTTTGCACTTCATAAAGAAAAATTATGAGGAGTAAAATAAATAATTAACTAAATTCTTTGGAATTTGAGTATTTTGTGTTGTATTCGCGATCAAGTGCTCACACCCTCCCCTTCTGTTTTATAGTATACATACAAAAGTATAATGCACTGAGACTCCCTCCCGCCTTATTTTGTATACGCATTATGTGCACGACGCCTAAGCAGCAGACACCGTTTCAACTTTCGTGAGAAAGTTGATCTTAAACGCCGGGCTCTCCACATGTGTGGCGATCTACATCATTAAAGGCTTACTTGGCTCTGTGTTAGTACGGGGTAAGCTGGTCACACGAGGGTCCATGTTGGAAGAACAGTCTTAATGATTGAAACCCTTGCAAATAAGCTACCTTTAACCTTTAACACCGGAGTAGAGAAATAGTAACTACGGAGCAGCATCAACCGATGACTTGCAAATCACATAGCACTGCCTCAACTCGGACACGCAAACCAACAACCAAAAACCTCTACATCCACCCTCCCTCCACTCCCATGCCAGCATTGGGGAAGGCATAGCAGGATGGTCCAATGTGAGAGCTTAGTGCTAGAGATACCTCACATTAAGTTCATCCAAAAGCGCGCAAACCGATGTCGTACCCTTCAAGGGTAATCGACCCTATACAAAATACATTTTGCACCCCATCCAGTACCCTACACAATTTTTTTCTAGATAACACTTCCGACTTTACGCTATTATTTCAATACAAACCTTATAACTACCCTATTTTTATAAGGCTTACCCTATAATCACTACTTTTTTAACCATACCAATGAGGTAGTGACTTGGGCTCTAAATAAAGGTATGATAATGTGGGCGACGTCATTTATGGACCATCCTAATGTAAGAATAGTAATCAAAGTAACGTGATTGATAGACCATCCCTATAGGAAAAAACAAATTTTGAAAGACGTCATTTTGGACCATCCCAATAAAGTGATTTAAACGACGTCATACATGGACAATCACAATAAACTAGTGACTCAGGCGAAGCCATTTTTGGACCATCCAAATAAAAGAATGATAACGTGGGTGACGTCATTTATGGGCTATTAAAATGTAAGAATAGTAATTGAGTAACGTCATTTACGAACCATTCCAATAAACAAATGATAATTTGAGTTACGTTATTTAAGGAACACCCAAGGCATCCCTAAACCTATTTATATCGTATTTAAGATTTGCTGCGTTAATACTAATAGTGTAAATTATACTTGTGCTTCAGTAGCGCATAAACGAGAATTGTATGCTAATGTTTAGTACCTCTATTTTTGTTCGTACCATTTCAATGAGTTTTGACATGGGCCTATTCAAAAGTTATTTATAGAAAACTGGTTAGTTTGATCATTCCTAATAACAATGTGGCAGTTTGCTCGTTCATTTGTTGTCATTTAATAAGTTGTACCTTTTTAACGCGTTTCGACATGGGCCCATCTAACAGTTATTTATGAAAAACTGGTTGGTTCAATTAATTCCAAAAACAAAATGGCACTTTGCCCGTGCATCTGTGGTAATTTAATAAGCTGTACCCTTTCAACGCGTCTTGACGTGTGCTTATTTAACAGTTGTTCATAAAAACCTGGTTAGTTCGATCAACCCCAAACCGATATGGCTTTGCCCTTATATTTGTGGTTGTTTAAAAGTTGTTTGAAGAAAATCAGTTGGAAACTGTGATCTGTGGAGCATGACCAAAAGACAGACAGATCGACGGACGTACAGACGGACATACATGATCATGTCAATAGATACTTAAACTCAGCTTCTAAAATCTACGTAAATAGATGCCCAACCCCTACTGTTATGCGGGTAATGTAAAATGGGATTTTTTCATGTATGAAGTAGTAGAAAAGCAAAACGCACAACATGCCTACCGAGAATAGAAGGTACGTATTCACGCTAATGTGATTTTAACGGCGGTTTTTGTTAAAGAAAAAAAATTTGAAAAATATTAAAAGTTGCTCCATTCTCCATTCAACTGCTAACTGCGGAAAACGTACTTCTGCGATCTTGACCAAAAACTCTACAGCAATGCGCAGGCAATTTGTAAATTTGTTGACAGGTATTTTTAATTTTTTATAGGATAATTTGCGTGACATAATTTGTGCCCAGCCCCTAAGCCGTTTACCTAACGTCAATGTGAGGATTCATAGGTGGGTGGGTTCAAAAGGAGAATTTACGTCTCATGGTCTATGCTGAACTATTGTTTTTGGACGATGTAGAATAAGGAGCCCAGAACAATGATGTTATGATTTGGGTAGTTACGTCGATATGAAAATTCTCCATTTCAATTATGTTTAACATTAGTGTTAAGAAATGGGTGATTCAGAAAATGGAGCAAATGTGTTGACATCATTTGTGAACGCTTCGCAGCATTCAATTTCCTATGGTCTTTATGCGTGCCCTATGTTAAGAAAGTGAAGGCTGGCAGGCAAGATGGTAAGGCGGTAAGAATTCGTTTTCAATTTTTGTACCACCAGAAGGCCCCTTCGCTACAACCTTGATACTTTGGTAGGATCTGCTTGCTATTGGCTGCTTGGCGTATTTGAAAACATACTAAGCGGTAAAACAGAAACTGTATGTTTAGGGCTTTAGGGGGGTGAGTCAGAGTGTATCAATTTGAACAGTGATGGATTTCCCACCTAAAGTTTGAAATAAAAATGGAAACTTCCGTCGTAAGACACCACTATCGAAGAAACTGTCGTTTAACACGCTTGTCATAGCCGATTTCTAAAAAAGAATCAATTGGGGCAAGACGAGCTTCGCTGAAAAGTGTATGCTTTAACATAGGAAACTACTTCATGGTTATCAGTTTCTTACACGTGCATCCTTAAGAGCAGCAACATATTATTGTTATAAAGTAATACTCCTACGCTTAACTCACATGTACGTACCAAATAAGTTAGTAAAACATTCAAACTTAATAGCAGAAAAAAAATAATTCATTTAGCTCCTTTTTGCATGCCAGTAAATGGGAAGAGGGAAGGGAGTAATTTACCTTCGATCACAGCGCCAGTGGTTTTAGTTTCCATTTTTATTTCAAAAATATGGGCGCCAGAATAGCAAGATCCACCACTATCTAACTAATACACTCTGGGGTGAGTAAGTATATGTACATTTAATTATAGTACATTTAATTTGATTGTTAATTCCTAGTAACTAATACACTTAATTTAACCATAGCTTCATCTACTCCAGTGCACGAAACCAGAGCGTATCTATTTGAATAGTGGTGGAACTTGCTATTCTGGCGCCCATATTTTTGAAATAAAAATGGAAACTTTTTTGCGGTGGCGCTGTGATCAAAGGTAATTACTCCCTTCCCTCTTCCCATTTACTGGCATGCAAAAAGCAGCTAAATGAATTAATTTTTTCTGCTATTAAGTTAGAATGTTTTACTAACCTATTTGGTACGTACATGTGAGTTAAGTTTAGGAGTATTATTTTACAACAATAATATGTTGCTGCTCTTAAGTATACACGTGCAAGACCATGCACACCATGAAGTAGTTTCCTATGGTTAAGCATACACTTTTAAGCAAAGCTCGTCTTGCCCCAATTGCTACTTTTTTGGACATCGGCTATGACGAGCGTGTTAAACGACAGTTTCTTCGATAGTGGTGTCTTACGACGGAAGTTTCCTTTTTAATTTCAGACTTTTGGTGGGAAATCCATCACTATTCAAATTAATACACTATGACGAAACCTACACTCACTTATGGGCATACTAGCGAACTACCTTGATAATCCTGTAACCTTGTAAATGTCAAACTGTGCTGTTAATTATTGTGATATTTTGGAGGGCAGTAAGGGAGCCCAAAATCCCTCACCCAGTTGACTTCAGTCCGGGGTAACAAAACTGACTTATTTCACTAGAGCAGCATAGTTGGACATATAAAAAAAGGGGTTCTTTAAATATTTTCTATATTAACATACATAAATGCTTACTACTTTTTTTTCCTTATTAAGGTTTTTTTTAGTTCTTCCAAAATATAAATTGGTTGTAAGTTTACAAATTTTTTACTTTAAATTCGAAATTTTAGGATATCAAATACTAGTAACACAGTCTTGAATCAAAAGATTCCACTGGTAACTTCTGTTTCCTCGGCGCTTGATATATTATGTCGCGAGGGCTTCTATGTTTTTCTTTAAGAAAATTATGTACTGTTTAGTTACTGTATTATGTTAAGTAGAAATTAAGCAAAATTCTCTATCTATTACATGTACTGTTTTCGAGGATGATTAAGCATTCATTTGTGTCATTTTTGTGTATGTACTTTATGTAACAATTGGTTTTCAATAAACGAAAGATAATAAAAACCCTGAATAATAATAATATATGCCTTGTAAACATAGAAGACACCCGTTTTGCTCACCATGCTTTTTGATTGCTCAAAAAGTTGGTTCATTTAACGGTTAATTGTGGCAAAATGGTTAATCCAATCAACCGCAAAAGCAATAGGGCACTTTTTCTTCGCATTTGTGGCCGTTTAAACAAGGTTTGAAGAACATCGCATGAAAACTGTGACCTGTAGCGCATAAAGAACAGACAGACAGACAGACGGACATAGCCATTCCAATAGGTGCTTAAGCTCAGCATGTAAAAACCAAAATTTTTGAAACGGGCGTGACTTCCCGTTTGGGGCAGGACTTCCCGGCCTGGGCGAGACTTACCGAACTATCCCCTTGGCCTGTACTAATTTATCTACTACAAATGGCCCCCTTGCATAAATTGCCAAAAAAGCCATTTTTGATGGATGTGGACCGAATAATTCGAAGTTCCGTGAAAGAAATTCTTGGGATTCTTACTGATACGCCAAATGCAATGCTCTAAACGTCAAAAAATTTAAGAGGGCTTCCTAAAAGCTGAAAGGGAGGCGTTTTTGCAGCATTATAACATATGCTTAGTTTTACTAGGTTCAAATGATGTTAATGTTTCATATACAAAGGATATTTCAGAAGAGTTAAATGAATTTGAAAAGGCCTTAAATTTAACGGATGAGGAGTTATTGGAGTTGAACGACCCTGAAGTGGAAAGTAAGATTACTAAACGAATGCGTACAAAGCTTCGTCAAAGAGAATTTACATCCGGGTCTGTTATGAAGTTACGTGGTGCCGGGGTATGTCAGTCAGCAGACAATCCAGGGGGGGGGGGATAAAATGCCTATGAACAAAAGGGGGATGACAACATTGAAATGGGTGACTACTTTAAAAATGAATGCGAAAGTTACTAGTGTCAGAGTAGTTCCTGGAAGGAGCCTAGATGGAATCCAGTGCCGACATTGCAGTGCTGAAAAAGAAAGCCTTGGCCATGTCTTAGGGTCATGTATTCGGGGAGAACTCATACATAACAGTCTACATCAAGCTATTCAGGAAATCATTGCTAAATTTCTTGATGACAGGTTTTGTGGTTGAGGAAGTGCATTGTGAAGCTGAAAATGGTTCTACTATATAAGAGAATAGATATTTTTGCATACAATCCTTCAACCAAAGTTGGATACATTTTGGATCCCACAGTTCGATTTGAATTTGGTGACAGTGAGGAACAGGCGATAAAGTGGATAGTAAAAAAGAATTTATGAACCTTTTGTGCTAAATACTTAATAGGACTTTATATTGGAGCATGTGGGACCATAACGAATTTTTTCAAGGCGTGGGCTAAATAATTTTGCATACCGTCGATAGTAGTAGATGACATTTTGATAGCTCTGAAAGGATCAATAAGGATTTATAATCATCATTTATATACTTCAAATTTATGAGTAGGATACTTTTTCCTCTGTTTTACGAAAATGTTAAAATTATGATAAGAAATTGTTGTTTTGTATACTGAGCTGCAAGGGTATTGATCACTTCCGGTGCCACGTGCCACGCCTTAATTATTCTCACTTTACCCGGTACATCACATAGCAGTTAAGAGCATCAAGCTTCAGGTCATCAGTGCATCCATCGGATACCGCAATAGAAGCAGCTAGTGCTGTTTTCATGCAACCTGCATGTAGTCAAGCATTTGCGCCATTGGTCATCACTCCTTAAGCTCAAAGCACCTTACTTGCGAGGGTAGGCACCGGCATTCTGGCCGGTGCCTACCCTCGCAAGTTGAAAAAAATTACAAAGATGAATTTCATTACAATTTTATTATTTTATCCCTATTTTATTTTATGTTAGCCCGAACTTGCTGTTAATGCTGCCATTAAACAAGGGCGGTAGCCATTGTTTTACTGTAATATGTTTTAACCTAAGCTAAATTCTTTATCCATTACATGCGCCATTTTCGAGGATGATTGATGATGCATTCAGTTGTGTCATTTTTGTGTGTGTACTTAGTGTAATAATTTGATTCAATGAACGACAGAAAATACAACCAATGAATAATAATATAATTTCATGTGTATATACACATATACCTCACATACTTTGATGTTCCACTTACTCCTGTTGAGATATTTGAACCTTCATATCTGACTCTTTGACTCTTGAGTATATTTTGGGGGTATAGTATTATTTAAAAAACTAAAATAACTTAAATAACTTAATATTGAGAAATGTTCTAGTCTTGAAATTGAAGAATCGTTCCACAAGAGTGCATACCTGTACACTAAATGTGCTCACACTAAAATATTATTGTGATTTAAATTTTAGGCTGGAGAAAAAAAATTAACGTTAGTAAATCGAGGGAAGGTGTCCGGGTTGAAATTTTTAGGTTATCAGGATACTTTATGCCCTAATTGTGGATTGTCTCATCATATTTTAGTACAGGTGAAGGCGAGTATAGCGGCTTTTCCAGAACTTTGAATATTGGTACGGTCAAGGTTACTGATTGTCACTTGCTTTTTTCGGCCTTATAAATCAGTTCTCGATGGCTCCAGTTTAAATAAAGTACTGAAAACCGGACAATCGATAAGTAGATTTCTAACCATAGCTTGATCCAGCAGAAGGATCGTAATGTTAGTTAGTTGTATTAAATGATTAAGACTTAACGGGTGATACAAATAAATATGTAATATGTACCCTCTTGAGAGTGATAAAAATCCTACAATAACTCGCAGTGTGCATACGCAGTAAGCGTTTAAGCACTATACTTCTACATACATACTTATGCTATATGAATTCCGTCGCACTTAACAAAAATTGCAAACGATCTACATGAAGTTAAATAGGCAATACGCATTACCCTTTTGGAAGAACCACAAAATATTTATTCGAGCATCAAAAAATATAAACTTCGAAAAAAAAAACATGATTACATATTTTATTTTATCCGAAACTGTGTTTTGAGGATAAATATAGCATTAAAGTGTTGAAGAAGCATCGGTTTTATTTTATTCACTAGTCAGTGAAAGCGGAAATTGCAATGGTGGATTACTAGGGAAACAACCCCACATGTACTCTCTAAATTTTATAAACAATAACCACAATAACTCCACTGGACTTTGCGTCGTTCGATCGCCCGTCGGATTTTCAAATAATTTAAAGTTTGTGATCTCCAAAACATTACTTACTAAATTAACGAGGTCTAAAAATGTGGAAAAAAACCGTTTTCCCAAGCGCGTTTTTAACTATTTTAATTCATTAATAACGTTTTCATTTTTGAAAAAAATGAATACACTATCACATGCCCAGAGTAAGTAAATATTTTTGATCCCAGCAACAAACATCTTCACCGATTTTTGCCATGAGCAGACAAAATTTATTTTAATAATTTTCAACGTAAAGGTAAGGATGATTAATGAAATTCGCAACATTAATTGTCGATGAATTATTCACATATGTATTGCCGATTCATAAAGGTTCCAAATACTTATACAACGATACATTATTTCGAGCTACATCATACATTTCTACAAGTAAAAATGTATACAAAGGCTTTGCAAAACTTGCAAAGGATACTTTCGAATGATTGTTGTTCTGCAGAATAGAGATAAAACTATACAATTTACTGAGTGCTTCTCATTTTCCCTGGAACGTAATTCTTGTCAATGACAGTTTCTTGAAGAAACATGTGTAAACATTTTTCATTCTGAGCCAACGGATGACCTGCAATCCTGAAAATAAAAAAAAATTAAAATTTAAGTACTAGAGAAACGAAGCCTCTAGATTCAAGAACTAGATGCTTGTTACGCGTGGCTGAATACTAGTGGTACAGTGTGTCTCATAATTTTAAACTCACCCCCGTTTATGGGGTTTTCTTCCCTTCCAGAAGGAATTTTTCAGCGAAATATTTTTTTATTAGATGACTAGTCACTAATAATTAGGATTTATCTTTGATTGACCCCCAGGGGTCACGTGGTTATCTCGTAAATAATTAAAAACTGAAAATAGGGTGTCTCAAAATTTTAAACTCACTTCACGGTTTTCCAAACTAAATGAGCCATATCATCCGAATGAACTATTGTAAAATTATGAAACTTGGTATGCATACACCCAAATATATTACTCATGACTAGAATCATAAACTTTGATCATCAGGTCATTGTAGCACTGGTAGCGTCGGAGAAGGCGGGTCAACCTCATGTCAACTTTTTCTCCCGTTTGATAACATAGGAAAATCACGACTTGCATCACTAAATCCTTATGCACATGCGCAAATGACAACTGATTGAAATATAAACAAGTAGTACATAATCAGAATTAAATTGCCTACAAAACAGTGCATAACACAATACTTAGGTCACTCGGGGTCACGAGACGTCCGGGATTGAACATTACCAAAAGTTCATGAAATGCACCAAACTTATGAATATGAATAATGACGTATCGCTTGGATAGGTAATGTCCAATCCCGGACGTCTCGTGACCATCCAGCCCCCCACCAGGCAACCAGAACATATCACCAAACCCAACTCGAATCCACAGCGTGGTCGGCCAGCCCTACTCAGGAGATTGACCAGGCCTTAGCATCGTCAAACCACCAAGCCGGGGAGAAGTGGAAGATATGTACTATACAATGCTCAACTGTCCACATTATATACTACCCAGAACAAAATTTTTCAGGGAGCTGATAATAACAAAACCAAACCGGAAAAACCTCATACTAAAATTTATTAGCTGCTACCCAGACGGAGAAGGATTTGAACTACTCTTCAACTTCTGGTTCGAGGACCAGGAGCTTCTACTATTGTATGTATGTAACAGTATTGTACTCGCAGGCAGACGCCCATGTACACTGTATTACTTTTCGGCTTGCTACTCTTGAGACACACTATATTTGGTCAAGCTTGGTAGTATGCTTAACTAGATGTGCTCGTCGAGATAGCTGCCAGTAACTTAATACTAACTTATTTGCAAAGTTCTAGCTATTGATTGGGATGTATTACTATCGCCCTCTGTAAGATACTAGATTAAGCTCCAGCCATGGAGACGTGAATTCTGTTTAAAGGCCAACATAGTTCAGAGTATTACTCAGTCTCCGAGAAGTTATCAATATTCTCAGCCAAAGAGCGCTCTGTCTATCTTCACCATTCTAATTATGGCAGACCATTCCAATGAGACATGCTTCGGTCCGTGCTGAGGCAATGGGAGTAGGAAGAGGATAGGGAGTGAAAGGGAAACAAGGCCGGGAGCCGGCAGCGGAGGAGAGAGATAGTACTATGGAGCAGCGTCAACCCATGACTTGCGATTCACATAGAACTACCACTACTCACCCACACGCCGACCACCAGCCATGCACCCCTCCACCGCCACCCTCCCTCCACTCCCATGCCAGCACTGGGGAAGACATAGCTGGATGATCCACCGTGAGTACTCGTGTTAGAAAAGCTCGTATATATATGTAAACATATATTTTTCACTCATTGCCTTCCGTATCTCATGTGAGCAGTTCACCCCGAGACCACGAAGTACTCCTTCAGGAGCTTCTACTACAAATGCGTTGAAGAAGAATGAACTCCCCTGCCCCCCCCCCCCCCCCTCCCCCTAACATACAAAAAATGACAACTCCCAAATTAAAACAAGCTTAACTTATCTTCACTTATTTTTCTAATATGCAAGACGGACAATAATTATGTACTTACTGCCTATATGATTTTGTGATTAAGACTTTGACCATTGTAGTGTTGCCATGATTCTATGAAGGACCTGATATGTACCATGTAAATGTAATGACCACTAATCTGTCTTTACAGGCACATAAATCCAAAAAAAGACTAACGCACCCCTTTACTGACAAATATATTATATCTTATGTAACCAAGGACCAATATCCTTTTACAATCTTTGTGAATAACTCATTTTGTATGGGCTAAGGTCAAATCGACTCCATGAATATATTATTATTATTATATATTATATACGTATGTGCATGATATGTAGTTCAAATATGTTGGAAAAAATTTAAAAGTTGGAAAAGGGGTACTTAAAACCATGATATTTTAAGGACGTCGTTTACGGACGATGCTCTATCAATAACCCATATACATTTATGTATGTGCGATGTACATTACATGCAGTTAAAATAGATTAAAAAATTTTAAATTTGACGTGGGGTACTTTTAAAACTATATTTGAAGGACGTT
This sequence comes from Dicyrtomina minuta, assembly GCA_949802685.1. Classification (NCBI taxonomy): domain Eukaryota; kingdom Metazoa; phylum Arthropoda; class Collembola; order Symphypleona; family Dicyrtomidae; genus Dicyrtomina; species Dicyrtomina minuta. Next base: position 26,002,482 of record OX461810.1, read on the forward strand.
ATTTATGAGCGATCCCTAACTATCTATAACCCATTTAGGTACGTATGTCCGTGACATGTAGTAATGAATAGGAACCTGTAAAATGGCAAAAAAGGGGGACGCCAAGCTGGTACTTGAAGCCTGGAGCCCAGTCCTTTGCATGGAAATTTTCCAAATCACTGCAGTCCCAAATCACAACCACTATGCCAGGCTGCCCTGTGAATGCACATAGATAAAAGTACCGTCCCTCGCAATGTAAATTCGTCAAAAATTTTCACGTGTCTTTATATAGGCAAACTTGGCCAGCCCCTACCTACACGTATGTGCATGACATGCAAAATCGCCCTTTTTTTTAATGCCGTCACCAAGATTTAGATTTTTGGTCCATTCAACTGTTAATTGCGGACAAACTATAATCAGTATAATCACAATAATAACCAAAAACTATACAGCTCTTCTCCCTTGGATTTGTGGGCCATTAAAAGTTGTTTAAATTTAAACGGTCCAAAACCGTAACCTGTAGCGAACGATCTACGGACGGACAGATAGACAGACGAGCACCATTTCATTGGATGCTTAAGCTCAGCATCTAAAAATCATGCAATGCCTGAAGTGTCTTCCCTGTGTAAAGGCTATTTGCAACTAAAAATGGAAGGAAACCGCTTAGCTTCTAGCGAAGAGTGGAAGGTAACCAATTTGAACCTTCACCCGAGATATGTTGAATTCAGAAATCAGGCACACATTTTCCCCGATTTGAGGGTCAAATTTTATTTTGAAAAAGCAATCAGCAGTAATTATCAGCTTTCAATTTTACGAGACGCAAGTCAAATTCAAAAAATACGGAAGCAATTTAATTTTTTACCTGTGGACAATTTTCCCTTAATTTAGGGGTCTAATGCCATAATTTTCAAATGTTAAATTCCAAAAATTGGGAAGCAATATTATTTTTGACAATTGAGATTCACTATTCGCCATTAGTCAGATTACAGATATATTATATATAGTACGTAACATACTGATGTATGTAATTTTACGGTATACGGACATTCCCCCCCCCCCGGATATTTTCCTCCCAAATTGTGCAGAGGACATTTTCCTCCCAGTATCAAAATCACATCCAAAATGAGCGAGTGTTTTAATGCATGTTTATCATGTATTACCTAGCTTAAAATCTACCCTAAGTTATATTACCCACAATATATTTTATTCCTTTACTATTTGCTTTCAGAAGCTTAATTATTACGTCATACAAAAATCGCCGATTTCAACCCCTCCCATCCTCCATAAAATTATAAAAAGTCATTATTCTGAAACCCCTTCCACCCTAAATTGTATGACGCAGTAATTACTGTAAAGCCCGTTATAGGATTTAAGGATTTATTTTAAGCATTTTTGTATCTTTGATATTTTAATTTTATGTTTACACACTATAATATATTACTAGCAGGTTAGCAACCCGATGGGTTGCAATTAACAAAAATTAATATATTATGTTCTTCAAGTTTAGCTGTTACAGTAAATAAAATGTTACAATGATTGTGGTCAAATAAAGTACGGGGTGAGTTTTGACCAGATATCTGCTTACAGTAAGGGATTAGTTTTTCGCATATTTTACCACAGTATTGGCTGGGTTAAAATTCTACTACAGTTTTGGTTAGGTTAAAATTTTACCACAGATCTTGGCTGGGGTAAGGTTTTCTCACATGCTTGTCCGTGATTATGCTTGCTGTGATCATTGCTCTCTATTTTCGTATACACCTGCTTCACATAAAAGGTTGGTTTCAGCGTAACCAGTTACACGATGGATCTACTGCTGAATACCATAACCGTCGACTTAGAAACCCCTTACTGTTACATTTGGTTTAAGCTTTGGACATAGGCTTGCACGGATTACATTATGGCCACAACCATTCCCAGATTTCCGTTTAAGCTAAATGCTTGCTTTGGTTAAATTTTGAGAGCAGACTTGCCTGGGCTTACTTTTGATCACAGGCTTGCCTGGGTCAAGATAATATTAGTGGTAAAGCTTTACCTTAGTCTTGGCTGGGTTAAGTTTTTCTTACATGCTTGACCGGGACAACGCTTGTAATGTCCATCTAATCCAAACCACAGCTTATATTACTATACCATCATTGTATGCACAAAATATACAGTGATTGGTAGTAGGAATTGAGTAACGCCTATCCCTTTCTATAGTAGAGTTTGTACCGTATATCTTCTAATATACCGTGGGTCTCTAATATAACGCGGGTCTCTAATACAGCGCAGGGGGTAACCCTCTCAGTTTTAATACAACGCGGGTCTCTAATACAACGCGGGTCTCCAATACAACGCGGGGGTTTGCTATGCTTTAACATTGCGCATAGGTGGTTGAAAATGCAACATTGTTAATACAACGCGGGTCTCTAATATAACGCGGGGGGTAAACCTCGTATTAGAAGATATACGGTAATTAGTAGATTAATAGATGACTTAAAGTCCTCATAGTTACTATTTAGATTCTTTAAAATTTTTTAAAACTTGTAGTAAGGTTTAAAAAGAATAATCTTTTGGCTGAGCTGAACTTTTTTTCTCTTTCAAAACTTTTTGAATCAGTTTTTAAACTTTTCCAAGTTCAAACGAATTTCAAAATAGAAATAAATGTTTTTTATCGGGCTCTGTGCCAATCAGGATCACTTAATTTTTGAAATTTTGAATTCTATTGCCGTGATTCGCGCAGAGTCGAAAGGTGTAAATCAGCCATAAAAAGTGCAAAACGCAATATTTTCCAAAATATTGTCGAAAGAATGACGACAAAACGTTAACGCGCGTCGAATGGTACCATAAAAAATGTAATTAGTAGAAAACTGGAGGAGGAGTTTCGGTTACAAGGTGCCCGGTAAAATTGACACTATCCTATCTAACAGTGTACTGCAAATTTTAATTAAGAGACTAGCAGTTAGGCAACCCGAGACGGGTTGCTAGCAGACGGGGGAAGGAAGGATTAAGGTTAGATAACAACATTGAGTGGCATCGTTGAAATTAGTTAACCCCAACCTCCACTATGTTAAAAAAATCTCCACTGCAGAAAATAGTTTACTTTACTTTTTGTTTTATTCGTGCACTTCACCAACAGGTATTACTCACAACCATTTTAAAATTTTGCTACCCTTCAAAGTTTGTTATGTTTGAGGTTAGGTTATGGATAGGGGGGTACAAAAAACTGACCTGGCCTGGCCATCACGTATCAATGAAACCCCTCTACGTATTTGCCGGAAAATTAGGACGACAGGGTAAATCAAATGTTTTTTTAACTGCAGCCAAATTAACCTTACTGGTTTAAGTTTCGACTAAGGCTTGCCCGGGTTACCATTTGAGCGCATGCTTGCCCGGGTCAAGATTTGACCGCAGTGTTGGGCGTGTTAAAATTTTAAGTCTTAACTACAGTAGTATTATCATATAATACTGTTAATAAAATAAACAATTTATATAATAATATAAAATAAAACATTTTGTTTACGATTACGTGTCAAATGTCCCCTTTAAATAATAAAATGTTGTAAAGGAAGTAAAATAATTGTATTGTTGTTGCCTACAACATAAATAAAATCATGATACGTTGACTTGAGCTTTGTTTTCATTCGTGCAGTACACAAACAGGTATTACTCACACCCATAGTCACGTTTTGCTACCCTTCGATCTTTGTTATGTTTGAGGCTAGGTTATGGGGGGAGGGGGTACGTGAAACGGGTGTAGTTTGACAAGTTTTGCCCACGACGGGAAGTCCTGCCCACATATGTACTATCCATTGTGGTTATGTTAGGTACAAAGGCCAAACAAGACGAAAAACTGACTGGAAACGATGAAGTTTTATTTGTGGTGATTTCGTGTTGTTTCGGGTAAATAGTTAGAAAATACTATTTACTTACGTTTCAGAAGCATTTTTAATCAATTTTTAGAATTTGTTTTGTTGGCCGTTACTTACTAAAGTCAAAACTGGTCATCACTTACTAAAGGGAAATTAGCCATCTTTTACTAAAGTTGGCCATCACTTCTTGGCGTGGACATAACTTATCGATGAAACCCCCCAACGTATTCGCTGAAATATTAGGACCATAGTGTAAATCAAATGTTGTACAGAATATAAAGAAATGCTTGTCAATTCTTATCAACGTGTTGAAGTAGAGGATGATGAAGAGGATGTTTCTGAACTACAAGCAAGTGATGAAATGAAGTCAGTACGTTTAAAAATCGCAACTATTGAAGAAACACTCACACCCATGATTCATGTGCGTCCAAGTGAAGGGGACTTCTCAAGCGTTGTTGCCGAGTTTGCTCAAATTTTGAAAGAGTCAAAAGATACTTTCCCAGGTCCTAAACACCCGGCAACAAAACAGTTTGAAGCTCGGAAGCGGAGGGAAACGTTTGTAAATTCCACTAAACAAATTTCTAAATCATCTAATCCTGAAAGAACTTCAAAGCGAGAGAGGGAGAAAAGGAAACAAAAGTATAATTTTGAACTCCTTCAGCATCTATATCGATATTCTAGAAGGAAAGCGGTTCGTATGCTGCTTAAATCTTCATTTTCTTCTAGCAGCTGTACTATTCCACTGGATTCTATTCATGATTCGTATAAAGCAAGATGGGGAGTCTCAAATGATTGTTCTTTGGAAAATTACAATCTGGAGTTTACAAAAGATGAACAAGAGAAGGTAGACTTGGAATATGTTCATGGTATGACTAAAGGTGAGGTGGAACTGGCAGTTCGTGGAATAAATTCAGATTCATCCAGCGGTATAGATGGCGTTGCCATTCGTAGCATTAAGGATATTCAATGTTTTCAAAGCATAGCGCTAATTGGTACAATTATGGAGACTTGGAATATGATCCCAGAGTGTTTTCGAAAAGCGCGCACTATTTTAATTCACAAGAAAGGAGATAAAGCAGATATAGGGAATTGGCGTCCCATTTCAATTTGTTCTGTACTGCGGCGCATTATCGAAAGAGTACTGGATAAGAGACTACAAGATCATGTTACAATTAATTCAAATCAGGTTGGATTTTCTAGATGCCCTGGAACCTTTATTAATACGTCTATCATAAATGGATGTTTGCAGAAAGCCAAGAAGGAAAAATTAGATTGTTGCATAGTGTTTTTAGATGTGAGTAAGGCATTTGAAGAAACATCTCATTCTCACACAAGTCAATCAATGCAAACAAAATTAATGCCATCAAAACTACGGAGTGTGATCCTGAACCTCATGGAAAACAATGAAGCCCAAATTCAAACTAGTAATGGAATGTCATCGCCTATTATGGTTAAAAAGGGTGTGTTTCAAGGGTCCCCACTTTCCCCACAGTTATTTAACATTTCGATTGACCATGTACTGAAGGAACTTAACGAAATTGAGGTTAGTAATGAGTATGGATTTTTTCTTCATAAGGATGTCCCAAGAGTAGCCGGCAGAGGATTTGCGGATGACATTGCACTTGCATCCAACTCAGTTGAAGGTGCTAGAGAGCTGACTAAAATTGCGATTGCTGACTTTAATAAGGTTGGATATCAAATTAATATAGATAAATGCAAGGTGATTAACATTCGAAAAGGTAAACTTTGTGAGGAGTCGCTAATTGTGGATAACAATAATACCATTCAAGCAATAAAACAAGGTGAAACTGTCAAATATCTTGGAGTAAACTTCAAAAATGAAATAAGCTTTGATCCGGCGTCAACAATTAAGAATTTTTCCAAGGATTTACAGAATCTTGTTGGTACTCCCATGCTGTTTCCTAATCAAAAGATTGCAATTATCAATCAGTATCTGTGGCCTTGTTTAACTTACTCTCTTCAAACTGCACCTTTAAATAAGCTCCCTAAAAAGTTTTTGGAAGATCTAGATAAACTCATTCGCAGTTCAGTTAAAGAGATATTGGCGATTCCACATGATTCTCCGAATGCTTTGTTGTATTGTTCAAAAAAGTACAGGGGTCTGCAAGTCATGAAATCTTCGTGGGAGGCATTTATTCAACATTACAATATTTGCGTTGTGTTGTTAGGTTCCAATGATCCATATATACCTTTTGTTAAAGATCTTAATGCAGAAATGAAAAGCTGCATAGAGGCACTAGAGCTAGATGAAGAGGAAATTCAAAGTAAAGTTGAATCTTGCCCAAGGACTAAGCCAGCAAACATTCTGCAAGAATTTTTGAGGAACAAGGAATTTGATAAGTGGTGTACATTTTCACTTCGAGGACAATGAGTAGAAATGTATAAAGATTGTCCCTACGCTAATCAAATTATTATCGAAAAACGCGGATTAACCTCCTCTGAATGGTTAAATGCATTAAAAATGAGTGCTAATGTTTACCCGGTTAAAGCTATTCCAGGTCGTTCTCTAGAATCATCCCTTTGCAGGCATTGTAAAGAGAAAGAAACCCTCGCTCATGTTCTAGGGAAATGTCATGTTGGAAGCTTGCTGAGAAACAGTCGACATCATGAAGTAAGATCAATCATTGCAAAGCATTTAAAGACATTAAATTGGAATGTTTTTGAGGAAGTAACGGATGGAGCTTCTAAACGTGTGGATATTATATGCTGGAGAACTGAATCAAAAACTGGATATATTTTGGATCCAACTATTCGCATGGAAAACAATTCTGGTCAGGCAGATGAGGTTAATATTGAAAAACAAGATCATTACAATCCCTGTATTCCATACTTTCTCGAGAAATACCAACTCAAGAAATTAGAAGTTGTTGGATTGTTAGTTGGAGCTCGGGGTACGATTCCAGCTTTCTTCGAATCATTTCGAAAAAAGATGAGGCTACCCTCTACAATGATTCATGAAATAGTGATTGCTACTATACGAGGCTCATGTCGTATAGCTCATAATCATCTTTATAATATGAATTTGCAAAACAGTTAATTTATAATTACTGAATTATTGTAAACCACTTCTTGAATTTCTCTAAAGCCTTTTATTTTTCTGAAAATTGTATGTTGTTCTTACTGTGTCTGTATGGCAAGCGTAATTGTAGCGCCAGTTGTAAATAAATATTTACGTTCTTCTTCTGCGGCCAATTTAACATCGACAACTCAACTAACAAAATGGTTTTGTGTTATTTCAATTCCAAGCTTGTGCTCGAAAATTGCTAAATTATTGCATATTAGTAGATTGTGAAATATGAATATAGCTTTTAACTGAAAAATGCGTGTAAAATTAGTTTGATGCTAGCAATAAATTGTGATGATGTTTTGGGGGGATAATGTCCGGGGGGGGGAGAATGTCCTACAACTAAAATTATTATCCCTACAAAACCCACGACGAAGAAGCACGAAACTTGGGTTGGCGAACAATGGCGATACAGGCTATAAGAGTAATAATTGCTAATTATTATTACCAATGTTGTATGGGCTGCGGCCAAATCGACCTAACGAATAAATTATTATTATTATTAATTAATATTCCCGCAAAATAGGTAACATAAATCGAGTGTGGGAAGCAGTTTTAAAGCATGAAAAATCGTATTTAACATAGGCTCTTGTGTGTGCAAAGCGGAGGTGGATAAAAATATTTTGCTTTAATGGTGTTTTTATTTTACATTTTTTATATAATTTAAATTTTTTTTTATTATTATAAATTGTGGTGCAAACAAAAACCTGATAACTTTCAAAGAAATTATGAGAGTAGACATAGATACGAAATAATATTATTCTAGTTTTGAAAAAACATGAGACGTAAACTAAAAGTGGCGGTATTTACTGCCTGAGCTCAACTTTTTTCTATTTCAAAAATATTGGCAACTTTTTTTAATTTCTTTCGAGTTGAAACTATTTTGAAAATGGAATAAATAATTTTTTATCTCCCAGTACGCCAATCAGGCATCAGGACCATTTCATTTTTGAAATTTTGAATTCTAGTGCCGTGATTGGCGCAGATTCAAAAACTGTAAATCAGCCATAAAAAGTGCAAAACGCAATATTTTCTAAAATATTGTCCAAAGAATGACGACAAAACTTCAAGGCGCGTCGAATGGTACCATAAAAATTGTAATTAGTTGAAAACTGAAGGAGGAGTTTCGGTCACAAGAATCGTAGTGTTGGGTAAATGGCCTATGCTGGCCTGTACTGCACGAATTAGGTATATAGATATAGTTGAAGACTCTTTAGTTATGTACTAGTAATATTAGAGTATATCAATTATTGCGTGTGAAAGTTACAGCATAGCATGATTATTAATGTTCCTTTGAATTATTTTACTTCATAACATTGCTCAGCAACTCAGCACACGTTTCACTATACATTACTTTTTGAAAACGAATTTCTGCTTTTAATTAATTGCAGCTTGCAGATTGATGTTTAATCAAGCATTGTTTGCATTGAGGTCAGACTTCAAAAATTTGGCAATAATATGGACATGTTACGTTTGATTAATAAATATTTACGTAATTATTACTTCACAAAAAATAGGAAAAAGGAGAATTTTAGTAATTCATTTCAGGACTGTAGCATATTGCTAGAAATAAATACGAATGCAAATTTTCTGTAAAGAAATACTCGCTCATTTTGGTCACGTGATTTTGATATTGGGAGGAACATGTCTTCTGTACGACTTGGGGGGAAAATGTCCAGGGGGGAAAACGTTCAGGGGGGGGGGGGAGTGTCCGGAGAGGAAAGTTTCCAGGGGGAAAATTTCCTGCCTACAACCAATTTTACATGCATCATTTTAATCAAAGCGGTTGTACGGATCCAGGCCGAATCGAGTTCATAAAATACATTATTATTATGAACGTAATTAATTGAGTGAAGTAATTATATCTTACTTATTAACAAATATTTCCAACCCTTTTCGCCGATCTTCAATAAAGTCTTCATCAAAAATCCCCTCGTCCGATCTACTTAGCACAAAAACAACATAGCAGTTAATGGTTCATACATGCATCTGTGGTAGACGAACTATTAATGCAGCTGCAAGCGCAGAAAGCGCGTTCAGAATAGTATAATCTAAAGCGTGATTGTCCAGTTGTCCACACCGGCTCTGACAAGGAGATACGGAGATTAAAGGTTGTATTGCTAAAGATAACATTGCGGTAGCTAGTATAACGTCACTTGACAGTACTTTTTTGTCAGTAAATACTGATTCAAAAATGCGCCAACAATCCTGACAATCAAAATTAACCCCGACTATTTGCACTCCCTAAAAGTCCTTTATAGATGCTGAGCTATATCTCATTGAGTATCTAATGAATTGGTTTCGTCCTTCCGTCCGTCTGTGTGTCTGTCAACCTTTTGTATCTTGTACGCTACAGGTCGCATTTTTGAACTAATCTTGATAAAACAACTTCTACACGCTCACAAATGTAATTTAGATGTGCTGAATAGCTTTTGATTACAACCCATTGTATAAGTGTATCACAATTAGCAGTTAAGTGGACCAACTCTCAATGTCTTTTACACTTTATGTAGTTCAAGTATAAAAATCCGGCGCTTCGCGCTGGATTTGTCGACCGGGGGCCCGAAGTAGATGCTGAGCTTACCGCGAATAATTGCTTTAACAAAGAAGTAGAACCCTATTGTAAGTGGCAACGCTTAAACTACGACAGCACCTGGCTCCACTTCTCCTACTTAAATTTTTAATTTCTAAGTCGCAAAAAATAACAGGGATTATTAAAACAATAATACTTGGATAACGTCATTTATGAACGATCCGCGCATGTATTCTTGTAACTTTCTGCGTTCAAAGTATCTGTTTACCTAATTTTGGGACAAATGCGGAGCGGATCCTTAAAATAGTGATGTGTAGATGACGTCATTTATAGAAGATCCCAGTATGAATACTAGAAACATTGCACAATATAGGTACTTGTTTACCTAATTTTAAAACTAATGACAGGAGGGATTTCTAAAACAGTAAAATTTGTATGACGTCATTTCGGGACGGTCCCCGTATGTACGCTTGAAAAATTCAATGTTAAGGATACATGTTAACTTAATTTTAAAAGTAATGGCATGGGAATCTCTAAAATAGTAAAATTTGTATGACGTCATTTATAGACAATCCATGCATGTATACTAGCAAAATCCTATGTTAAGGATATATGTCAACCTAATTTCTGAACTAATGACAGTGGGGATCCCTAAAATGGTAAAATTTGTTTAACATCATTTATGGACGATCCCTGGATGCATACAAGTAAAATCCTATGTTAAGAATATATGCCAACCTAATATCTGAACTAATATCTGCCTCGATATATAGAAAGTTGGAGTTGGGCTTTGTTCCCCACCAGGTATGATGAGAAAGCAGTGCAGGGTGCATCATAAGCTCTGGTAAACTCATAGAAAGGGATACAAAATTGAAAATTTTGGTTCCATTTCTTAAATATTCAAAAAGAAATGACGCACCCTGCAGGTAAACGCTTTAGTATGTACTTTAAGAAAGCATGGGATCCTGGTTTTTGGTCACACAGAAAACGAATAATTTAGATTCTAGTTCCGTTCAACTGATAATTACGGAAGATCAACGTGAGCAATTGTAACTAAAAACCATACAGCACATGTACCTACATCGCATTTGAGTCAAATAAAATTTATTTCACCGAAGTCCGTTTTGAAATGCGACCTGTAGCGTACAACAAAGAGGTGGACAAGACAAGCACACACAATAAAGCTACAATCTAAACATATTGAAAGTTGCTCCAGTAAACTGCTAACTGTGCAAAAACTGTTTATGCGATGTTGCCCAAAAACTATACAGCACTGCGCGGGCGCTTTTATGAGCGATTAAAAGTTATTCGGCGAAGATCAGGACAAAACTGTGACACAACCTACAGACATTCGGATAGACGGACGGACAAAACCATTTAAAAGATGCTCGTCCATCAACGACGTCCTTCAAATAAAATTTTTGGTACCTCCTTTTCATAAGTGTAACAATTTCTAAAATTATTTTCGTTAACATGGAATGTTACTAGTGTTCAGGCAGATTCCTTGACCCGACCGATAAGGGTATTAATGGACGATCTTAAATGTGTTACATGTTTAAATACAACATGGAAAGTCACCAATAACGTTGAAAGGAACTACTTTTAAAAATTGGTCCAACCTATCTTAACTACATGTCATGGATATACGTATATAGCTTGTATATAGGAAGGGGTCGTCCATAATTGGCGTCATTCATATTTAATTTTAAGTATCCCCGCTCGTTAGTGTAACCATTTCATAAACTGATGTCAGTAACATGGGATGTTACTAGTCTACAGGCAGATCCTTTAACCCTACCGATAAGTTTGGGATCGCCCATTCATGGCGTCATCGGTCGGGTAAATGGGTCTTCCTAGAGACTAGTAACATTCCATGTTAACGACATCCTTTTATAAAATGGTTACACTAGCGAAAGGGGGGTATTCAAAATGATGATATTTATGGACAATCCTTCGCCCTCCAACCCATATACGTTTATTCAGAACATGTAGTTAAAATAGGTTAGCAAAGTTTTTTTATTGTTCCTTTTAATGTCATTGGTAACTTTCCATGTAGTATTTAAACGAGCAATTTTGCGATTGTCTATTAATGACATCATCGGTCGGGTCAAAGGGTCTGCATGGAGACTAGTAACATCCCATGTTAACGAAATCAGTTTAAGAAATTGTTACACTATTGAAAGGGGGTACTTAAAATTACGATTAATGAAGGACGTGATTTATGGACAATCTATAGGCTATTTAGGTATGTACATGACGTGCAGTCAAAAGGGCTGTAATAATTTCTTGCCAAAAAACATTTCTACAGCGCCCACGAACAATTTTAGATTGGCAGTATGTAACATCAAAAATGCCTAGTGGTTGGCTAGGCCTTGACCGAAATCTGAAGTCGTTTATTGTGGCATGCTTAAAACATGGACTTATGTAGCAATTACACAATTAGGATTCACCAAATAAAGCAAAAATATGTTGTGTATTAAGCATTGCAGATATTTTGTGTTACGGGCTGTTGATAACGTCATGGGTAGTGGGGGTGGTATAAGTTGGGTATTTATGGTACTCCATGTTAAAAGTAGCTGTTTTTGTACCAGTAAAGTTTTGACATAGGAGTGGGGTGGCCGTAAAACAGTGATAATTTGGGGAACATCTTCTACGGACCATTCCTGATGAAGTACATAGCTAACTAGTCAGTACCTATGCTCGTAATTTCAATTTCTGGGTTTATATCACGTGTGAAATCATGGACAAACATTGAATGACAGGAAAAGGTTAGGGGCCGGACACCAATGCGCAATAATCCAATTTTACCATTTTCGACCCACCCTCCAACGTTGTAACTCTACTAAGCAATGCGTAAATGGCTATCTTTTTTGTACTCCTTGAGAGATATATTTATACTGGTTTTCACCAGGTACCATGAATGTATTTTCCGGCTAGCCGAGGATATGAGACAGAGTAGAACGGAACAGGTACGGCTTTCTCAGGGCTGCAACTGCTCCGCATTCATTCTGCCTCCAACCCGCCAGTAGTCACTCTTATCGAGAGTGGACAGGTGGCGACGGCCTGTAGTGGACGAGGAAGAGAGGAACTTCGAGATGAATCTTGAGTCTATACATTTGAATGTACAGTGTTCAGGCATGTAGTAAACTACTATTAAGCTGACTTGTATCTCTGTCTCAGGTAGGAACTACCACAGATAAATACAACCAGCACCCAAACACTTTAGACTCTCACACCCACCCCGTTCAACTCCCCCAACGCCCCACCAAGCCCCATCCCCCCACTGCCCACAATCCAGAGCACTACTGGCTGGCCCCGACTTGGTGACAAGGCGATGCATTACATCTCCAAGCCACCAAGCCGGGGTTTCTCACACCCACCCCGTTCAACTCCCCCAACGCCCCACCAAGCCCCATCCCCCCACTGCCCACAATCCAGAGCACTACTGGCTGGCCTGTAGTGGCCTGGTTCGTAAGACTATATCAGTATACTAGTTGAACTAGAGTTAAGAAACATGAACCACTATACCTGGTCAAGTGTACTATACACTCGCACCTTCCTAGTGGTTCACATAGCAATGTTGTATAGAAAAACAGTAGGTTATACCCTTGAGGTTAAGAACCAAAGCTGTATAAATACATACAAAAAAAAATATCTTTTTTGTGGTGGTGTCTAAGGTTTCGAAATGACCCACCCCATACTTGGATGCCACCATTTGTGTTTGGCCCCTAAACAACGTTACGATAACATACATATACCTGCCTAGAAATATAAAAAGGTTGGAAAACTTTTGAGAGTTGCTACATAATATAATATATGCTATATAATATTATTTTTATTAATTCCCGCAACGCATGAAACATTCAGCTCGAGCTAAAACTGACTGCTATCACAATGAATTTCGACACGAAATCACGAAAGGCTCACAAATCGTTTCCCTGAGCTCGGAGCTGCAACAACATACAGGAATTTAAAGAGGCATTTACATTATGTAAGATTCATAACACATGAATTCTCTTTGTTTGATCGCTACAAAATGTCAATATACCGAAATGTCGTTTTTCGATTAAAAACGACATTTTGTGACGAAAGAACGACAAAAACGAAATGCCTAAATTGATCGTTTTTGTCGTTATCGTTTAAACGGCATGCCAGCCCTAACCAGTAGCATACGACGGACAGACGGGCCATTTTAATAGATGCGCAGCTAAAGCTCACCATCCAAAATGCACCAACTGGGAGGGTTACAGAAGGCATTAATTCTGTAGATCTATCGAATTTTTCTGCAATGCTGTTAATTGCTGCTACCAAGGATCGTAGATGACTGGTTATTTAAGAATAGTAAATAATAAAGCACAGAAAATCTTACCGGAATGGAAGTTGGCGCTTCCAAGCTTTTGATGGAAGTGGGGGGACAACAATCTTGGAGTCTCTTTCCAGCTCTCCTCGAAGCCATTCAAAGTCTGAATACCTAAAATATTTATATTAAGTCAATGTGAACTCTAACATGAGATATACTCTAACCATGGGATAAGTTCCGCAGCGCTCCTATTTCATTTTAAAAGTTACTAGCCCTTAATATTCTCTAATCAAATAAAAGGTAACCTAATTTATCCTACTAATTTATCATGAAGTGAAGTAGGATAAACACAAGTAGCTTAAACCCGCCACAACGGACCAGTTGCACATATAAAGCGTCTGGCGGAATCGCTGTGAACCTGCTGAGAAATCAATTTAAAACTATACAATCTTCGTAATGGTTAACTTTCCAATAGGCGCAAATTAAAGATAAATGTTAAAACACTATAGGATCATTAATTTGCACGTACCATGCCTTTGCTGACCGTAAAGTTGATTCACAGGTCAAATTTTTAAATCTGCTGATCGCGAAAAGTATTACAGTGGAAAAGAAGTAAGGGACTGGTACTTCTTTTCCGCTGTAATACTTTTCGCGAACAGCAGATTTAAAAAAAATTTGACCTATGAATCAACTTTACGGTAAGCACAGGCATGGTACGCACATATTAAAGATCCTAAAGGGATAATTGTACATCTTTAATTTGTGCATATGAACCTTATATTGGAAAGTTAACTATTACAAAGATTGTATAAGTTTGCATTGATTTCTCAGCAGGTTCACAGCGATTCCGCCAGACGATTTGTACGTGCAACTGGTCCAGTTTGAACGCAAAACGTTGGTGGTGCTAAAAATTACAACAATTGAGTAATCACAAGATACCCCAACAGAATGTACCGTTTTGAAGGCCTCGGCGGCGTTGGTCTCTTCGAGACCAAACCCCTGCTACACAATAATAATATTAATGTACCGTCGACCAACTAGGAGATGGTCCACACCAGGGTTCGATTGTGGTAAATACCAGGAGTGGTAAATACTAATTTGATGGCACATAGGCACATGCTGAAATATGGTATAGTATAAAGTTGTAAACTGAAAACATTCCGACGCTTAAAAGTGCCAAGTCATTGCATCCAAATAAACAATAAACTAAAGCTCACTAAAGCTCGAAGTCTACGGGCGGGCCAAAACGAAGTCTAAAGCTGGAAATTAAACAGCGGAAAATATTTCTACCGATGTTCTGTACCGAATGCGTAATAATTCTGTTAGATCCATCCGTGTACTATGAGCCCGGAGCCGTGTCCATTCTTTTCTTTCCTTTAAATTACCCACCTAAACCTAATCTCCCCGCCTTTAAGCTTCAACTTTGTCCTGACTAAAAACTCTTTTCAGCTTTCGTCTTTTTCAGTTTCCAAATTGATTTTTACTTCTGTGGTGTTTTGTACAGTAAATAACTTCTTTCTAATATTTATTAATAATGTCTAATTATTAGTGTTTAGTAAACCGGCAAGCTTATTTGCATTGAATTCTTGAAGGTAAAGTTGATTTCTTGAAGTTTACTCATAAATATTAGAATCCATATCTCTACTGTACTGCCTTTGTGTATGATATACCATATTCTGTACATTAATAATTGATGACCATAACAGGCAAATGATCTTGACGGAAAGCGGTAGTACACGAGGGTTTCCAGCCAAGTGGAGCTGGATCGTCATCCAAAATTTAATATTCAAAACTATACACTATATATCATGCAATACTAAACTGTAACTTTCTTAACAATATATGCATGCATTTATGTCTGCAATTTATGTATAATTAATTTTTTTTTTTAGGGAACACTAAAATAACTAAATTTCATATTAACGTTTTTCATTATAACTAAGGACTAATAGAATTGTGTAAATCTCTATTTGTATATATCTAAACAATGTTGTATGGGCTGCGGCCAAATCGACAAAATGAATAAATTATTATTATTATTATATTAGAATCCACGCATTTTGAGTCGCAAGAGTCCAGATATTTTCACCCGTTAATATCTTTTATTTTGCATTTCATAATAATCATGGGATTTGAGAGTAAATTCTCACAACCTCAGCCACTCTCCTCCCATTCTTTTGCATCTTGGTTTCGCCACTGCACACACTCTTCTCTCCGTATGTCTAAGTTACTGTCCAGCTCACTGTCAAGGTCTGCCAGCATTCACTGAATTTCGCTGTCGTACTTGTCGTGAGTCTGCTGCTCCTTCATCTTCAGCAGTTTAAAGTTTCGTCCAATGGCTGCCAGCTTCAGGTCCAATGCGTGGCGTTGGGCTTTAGTTGTCATAGGCACAACACTCACACTGTCGCCGTTGTTCCCCTGAAGAGTGGAAATAAATTACAGTTCTCAGTGATACTCTTCAGGGTAAGCTGTACTTCGTCTATGTCTTTCAGCTTGCTCACAGAATTTCAGCACGACCTTCACACCCAATTTCATTAATAGAGACGCCATCATTCAGCCGTTGGTTGCCTTGGCTAGTGGTTGCCTTTTTTCTGCCTCTTCTATCTTACTTGACAAGTGCAACTATGGAGTCTCTTGAAAAGTGCTTTGAGTGTGAACGAAAAGGAAAAAGCAAGCAACTAATGATTTAGTGTACATGTTGTTCGTAAGCATTTCATTTCACGTGTTAAATACCAGTAATAAAGTACCGCAAAATTCACTAAATTAATTAGGAAATATGGAAGTGTAGACATTGTTTCACTGAATTACTACTTATAGCTGATACTAAAAACATAATTTGTGAACAACCTCCAAAATCAGTTTAAAGTATTTAGCCCTGAAGAGATTGATTCTAGAATAATCCCTTAGCCGCCTAACGAAATCTCGGTGTTCACTCCAACAAAAGAATATAAAGTGGCACATATAAGTATCAACAGCCTTAATCTTGTTAAATTGCATGAAATAAAACTTTTACTGTCAGCTACTCATCTGTATGTGCTAACCTGTACTTAATCTAAATTAAATCAAGAAAATCCTGACTACCTGTATGCCATTGACAACTATGCAGTAGTGCGACATGACCGTTTAAACCGAATGGGTGGTTAATAAGTAGTAGGTACAAATTTCTAGAGCTTAACTTTAATATTAAATTCCCAAATGAAACGGAAATACATTGCTTGCAAATCTAGCTCTTATATACAACACCAGTAATAGTTGTTTCAGTTTATAGACACCCTAAAGTGAATATAAACCAGTTTATCATTATATGTGATGAATTATTAAGTGTGCTCAATCAAGAAAATATCAACATTTTAGTTTTGGGCGATTTTAATATTAAACTTCTTAGTTCATGATGACGTGACTCATAATACCCCAGTACTGTAAAAGGACATAATTTTACTCAGCATATTAGGGTACCGACCACGTCTGATAAAATGACCTCTAGCTTAATTAATCATGTTTATACTTCCTTGACAAAAGCTAACATTATTAGTGGAATTGTTCCTCTTGGCTTTTCGGACCATGAATTATTTTTTTATTAAACGCGCATCAAAAGAATTGAGAAGACGCGGCCAATAGTAATACGTGCTAGAAACTTTAAGAAAACAGATTGTAAATAAGCATATTAAGCAAATTTAAAAGCTATAAATTAAGTGATTTGTTGTATGAACATTTTGAAAGTCAAATGGGTTAGATAGTCAATACTTACTGCCCGGTGGTAAAATTTAGAATACAGGGCAATCAAACTGTTAAGATAAATGGTTCTGTAATTCGTCTAATACAGTCGGAATGCTTTCAAGTCAAAGTTTTTAAAATTAGAGACAAAACTACCTACTCTGGTGGATAATGCAAATGAATACTCTAATCTGTAAAATGATATAGTTAGTACATTTATAAAATGCAAAGCTGAAAGGAATAGAGTGACTCAAACTATTAAAGCTGTAAATCGGAATGCTTGCATTCTGAGTTTAAGAATTGTGACAACTCCAGCTCTGTGGAAAGTTTTCTATCACCTCACTATAGACAAAAACATACAACAAAAAGCCCCAGTGTGTTAACCATGTGACTAGTAGGACTACTGGTATTGTTCAGTAATAAAAACGTCGCTTGTGAACTCGCTAGTGCATTTCTTATTAATGAGCTAAGTAATAGATCAAAGCTAGAAGATTTCTACTAATCCATTTAAGTGCAAAAGGACCCTTTTTTCTTTTCCTCGGAAGATGTGTATGATGCAAGCAAAGCTTGAAAGGTAAACATTAAAGTTCTTCAACTCTAATTCGTCAAGTACTGCTACTATGTCGTGTTTCGTTCCTTTCCCTGCCAATTTCAGCTCCGTTTACCCAGCTCCTAGCAATTAGTGAATTCCCAGCTAAACTTTAATTACTCTAATGTATAAAAAGGGTGGGAAACGAAATACTGCACCTAGCAATAGATCTACATCTAACCTACCTCCGATGTGTTAATTATTTGAGAAAATTCTCAATTTTTATCTCGGATACGGATAAGTTCTTTGCTGCAAATAACTTAGTGGGGCTAAGTATAAATCAAAAAGTTGCTATCTTTATGCTTATGTACGCCGATGATACATTAATCCTCGCATATTTGGAAGGAGACTTAAAAAAGAAACTAGTTGCCCTCGAAATATATTGCAAAAAGAACCAGCTAGCTGTAAATGTTGAGAAAACGTAAATTATGATTTTTGCTAAGGGTACAAACATAAAAGTGAACTCATTGTTTAAATATGAAGGAAACCAATTGGAAATTGTCAGAGAATCCATATATCTAGGGGTACTATTTAACTCGTCAGGGGTGTTTAGTAATGCTGCGAAAAACTATACTAGTAAAGCATTAAGAGCCAATAAATGTCTCTGGGATATTATAAGCAGAAGCAAATCTGATTCATGGAGCTCTAAAATTAAGTTGTTTGAATTCGTGTCAATGGCTACTTTGCTCTATAGCAGTGGAATATGGGGTTTACCATATGGTGACCAAATAGAACCTGTCCAAACCCGCTTCTTTAAATCTTTATTGGCCCTACCAAGATACACTCCAGGCTACTTAGTAAGATTGGAAGCCGCAAGATGTAAGATTAAAGTTACCGTCCTGCAGCAAGCGTTGTTTTATTTAAGAAACATTCTTAAGATAGAAGAATCAAGAATACCACGGGTGGTGTACGAAAGGCTCAAGTATCTTGACAATACTAATAACTCTACAGATGCAACGTACAATTGGGTGATTCAAGTGAAACAAAAACTCATTTTTCTGGGTTTTGAAGAATTCTGGCGAAATGTTTTAATAGACAGTATTGATCTGGAACTTAAAAATATTATCGAAAAAGCAGCGCAGTACTCGTATGAACAAGATGTGGAACGTGCCATTAACTCAAGTTACAATCATAACTATATTTCATATTTAGGACCAAGTCTGGTAGCTAACTACTTAAGCAGACGGGTTGCTATAGGAAAAACTAGAATAATGGCCCAACTTCGACTCGCTGAAGTTAATAATGCGACTATAAGAATTAAAAGAGATAAAATTAGGTTACAAGCTATTAACAATTGTAAAGTGTGCAATTACAATGTGCCCGATACCCCGTCTCACCTTCTCTTTGCGTGCCCAACTTTTGCAGAGGATAGGAAAAAATTCCTTATAGCAATATGTAACTAGTTATAGAGATGTAGACGCTAAACTAAACCACTTATTACTAAGAGATGATGAATTTGTGTTCCATAATATATCTAATTTTGTGAATTCGATACTTAATAAGAAATTGGAATCCCAAAGTAAAGATGGTAATATATACTTTGTTCAAATAGGAATGTAAACAAAAAAATCTGATTTGTGTGTGGGCTTAGGCCCGTAAATACAATAAATCTATGCTACTACTACTAGTGGCTTAGTGAAGCTACAAATTGCCTTAGAAAGTATAAACGCATGGTGCAAGGAAAACTATTTAAAAGTTAATTAAGGTAAGACCAAGTTTATGGTATTCCGTAGACCTTATAATAATAGAATCCCGAAGGATATTAAGCTATTCTGTAATTCAGTTGAAATCAAACGGGTATATAGTTATAAGTACCTTGGTGTTATTTTTGATGCTAGGCTAAAATTTAAGGAGAATTTCATGCATGTCAAGAGCAAAGTTGCTAGGTCGCTTACAGTGCTGTATAAACTGAAACCTTACATCTATTTTGACATGCTAAAGCTTTCCTTGAGTTTGAGTTCGAGTGAGTGAACTTTATTCAAATGTCAGATTCATTCAATACAATTGTACTGCTTTACCGTAAGGGACACTATCACATTTACACTAAAACACAAATTAGTTTAAATTAAACTAAACTAAATTAAAATTAAATTAAAATAAATTTAATACAGGATACTATTACGACAATACAAGTTATCATCAATTAATCAATCAAATAAAATACCCTATGTCACGGTGGCTGATACATCGAATACTCAATTGGTAATCTCGACTTAATTAAATGAGTAGTGAGCACTGCCCGAAAATTGCATGGCTCATCCAGGCACTTGAGATCGGCTGGCAATGCATTCCACTCAGTAATGCTTCTATACACAAACGAGTTTTGATAAGCTTCACTATTACAAAAAATGAATGCATGAATGCATTTGTCCTATCTAATGTGGTCTACTGCAGCACTATATGGGCATGCAGGCCTGAAAATGACTATATTAGTTTTTAAGATATGATAAATTGGTACATGTACTTGTTTAAGTATAAAATTAATAATAAACAATGTAGAAGGAATGTTAAACACAGTAGCCGTCGAAAATTTATGGTAAATAGGAAAATGGAGGGATACCTACTAGACAAATGCAATTCACTATCTGTTACTGAAAAAATAATGTATGATATGGCTCGAAAAATTTGGACATTCCTTAAATTCACTAATCCCACTTCTATGTATAGCGAAATATTTTCGTTTACTTTCTATGCTGTAAATGATATTCCCCTAAATACTGTAAAATCTCATAATAGAAATTCGGAGATGTTTAGCAAGTGTAAAATGCAGATATACAAAAGTTTGGAATTCTCTACCTAAATAACTTCGTGATTTTGGAATCCAGCCAAGCTTCTACAGGGACCTTACAGCATGGATCAGCATGGAGCAAGCGCTTTGAATAACTTATGAATATATTGTACCTTTATAGATATTTAGTAAACAATAAGCCAGATAAAATTTTGAGTTACTGTAAAATGTATGTATATACTTATTCTTTCTGCCTTGAACTATCCCTAATGTTGTCCGGATTTTGAAATCCATGATTAGTTTTGTTGCAATCCTTGACAATTGAATAAAATAAATAAATACATACATCTTCTGCAATAGGCCATTATTATATCGGCAGCGTTAGTCTCTCGAGACTAAACCCCTGCGAAATAATACATCTTACAGGAGCTCATGAAACTAGTTAAAGTCGGTACAAAGTGACTTACACTGTGTCTCAATGAAATAGGACCACCCCTTTTTTCTGGACTAACTTCCCCCACGCGGGGTAACGAGGGCGAGATAATTATTTTTAGACAACACTTGAATAGTAGGTATATAAAAACTTTGGCTGACCTCCAGGGGTCACTTCGTTCTGACGCAATAAATTAAATTCGAAAAACAGGTGTCTCAATGAAATAGGACCAGTCCACGGTTTCCTTGATTCAAACCCTGATATCTGATGAATGCGTTAATGCAAAAATTTGAAATTTGTTGCACACACTATCCAATATAGTAGCCATAGGTACAACCATTCACTTTTGTCACAGTGTCACTACAGCTCTGGTAACTCGTTTCACTAAATCGTCGCTCAAAAGGGTGAATCTCAATGGATTCTGACAAAATGACATGGAACATAAACGCTGAAGAATTCTCTACAAAGTCATATAACATTCACATATGAGGTCACTCGAGGTCACTGTACGACCTCAAGCGAATGAATGCCGCGTTGCTCCTACTCCGCCTGCCTACCTCATACTTTTTACAAACGTTAAGCTCCGTTCGTGAGTGTTCGTACTGTGACCTCGAGTGATTATCTAAAACCAAATTCGTGTCTTGGATGACAAAAGGACAAATAAAATACACTGCACACGAGTCAGTCTTTACAATGGTTATTATATAATGCGGTCTTTATTAATGTCTAAATATCACCGAAACATAACATTCGCACAGTTCAAAGGCCATTCAATAAGTCTGAAATTACTAATAGTAATACACTGTTGTCCTAAGCGTAAACTTCAAACACATGTCTAAAATATAAATGACTTAACGTCCTGCCGTAGTCAGGCAATCAACTTTTAGTACAATGTACACTACATAGAAGTGCACACTCAAAACTGTCAAAGTCACAATTAAAAACAGCTACACAATAGTCTGTGAGATAGAACAAATGTACTATGAGGCTAGTAAATAAAATGTCCCATTACTGTCACCTCTCAGATAGTACTGTCTCGTATGTGTAATGTAAATTTCTGGGTCTGACTGGTGCAGACTCCACGGCTTCTGTTAGAAGACTCCGGCTGACTTTTTCCTACTGTATTGTTAGGCCTGGCCAGGAAGAGAAAATACGTCATTGACGGGGAACTAAAATTGCAACAAAAACTAAAGCGACATTATTTTTTCACTGCTGAGTTCCGCAGTAGCCTTTTTGACTGGCTCGTAGTCTTGTTGCAGAATTGCTTTGGGGAGGGAAATTGTACGTGACACGAACAATCGGAAAAATAATTCTTCTATTCCAATTGCTTCTATGTCGTATTGTGTAGATACTCCGGGACCAGTGCTACCAAATTGTTATATTGTTAGCTATTAATGTTGTATTATTGTTAAAAAAACAAGGGGCGAAGCGAAAAATTTGAATTTTTTTAAACTTTGGCGGGCTATTGTGACCACAACGCAAAATGCACTCGAGTTACTTTGGATCCCCACTATTCAAAAGTAGCCTGATTTTTGTAGACATAACTTATTGAAATCGACGGGTTACATGTGAAACCATTCCCTTAAAAGTAATAAGAATGCAGCTATTCAGTTAAGCGAAATGAATTAGTGTATATATACTCATTACCATTCCGATGTGATAAAAATAATATGTTACAAATAATTACGCAAATTAATGCATATTTTAGATTGCATATTGCTAATCAGGATAAAATGCCTAGAAACTAGACGTCCGTTAGAACACCAGTATTATTTTCTCAGAATGCTTTTACACGACCGCGTAAATCTTAAATAAGGGTTTGGGGGGAAAATGTCCGGGGTTGCTGCTTGGGGGGGAAATTTCCGGGGGGAATAGGTCAGGGGGGAAAATGTCCGGGGGAAAATGTCCGGGGGGAAAATGTCCAGGGGGAATATGTCCGTATACCAATATTTTCATATGACAATAACATTAACCATAACAAAATCGGGCCAGAAATTTTAACAATAAAAAAACAATATTAACAATTTGTAGCACTGTCCGGGACTGCCTTTGGTGCTATGGAAATGTTCCATGTTCCATTTGACACAATGATATGACAAGCAAATAGAACGTCAATCCACGACATACAGAACGTAGTTACGTGACGTCGTTTCCCGCTCGTTTGTTGGCGTCCTTGTCGACGCCAGCGACTCATTGAAATAATAGTTCTCGGTTCATGGCGCTCAAAAACTATCTTTGGCGCGCATACAAAAGTATGAACAATAGTGATTGTTCGACACACTGCTCGAGGCGCGTATGACTCCCATCATGCTAGTTTGACTTATCGTGAAGTCGCTTTATGCGCCGTGATACCTTCAAGAAGCTTAACCGTGTATAATTACCTCTGTACGCATACAAGCTAATGTTTATCATTATATTCTAAGGCTAAGAGTACCCTTCGTGCATGATACGAACTATTCTTGGGGATGCGTTTTAAAGACATGTTTTTATAATTATCTAAAATTATATTGTTGCACAGTGTTAAATCGGTCCTGTGTCTTGTGACCCAATGGTTTTTGTACGAACGTCTTTTGTACGAATTTTCGATGTTCAAATTTGAGTCTTTAGTACAATATTTTGTACGAATTACAAATTTCCGAAATAAATTTGTACGAATGTTTTTTGCACGAGTGTCGAATTGCGTATGAAGCCACATTCTGCATTTGCACGTTGTTCTAATTGTTGTTAATTAGAACCAAATCAAGAACAGCTGTAGCAGAAATGAAAGCAATTGTGATTGAGCAGCCCAGCCTGGGAATGACTGAAGTCATTTCCCAACTGGAGCGCAAACTTGTTGGAGATAAAGACGCAATGCTGGAGTTAGGACCAACTCCCTATTTGAAACGAACATTGTCAAAGGCAAAGGCGAAAGTTCATGCAGTAGCCGGAAACCGAAAGGCTGTCTCAACAACTCATTAAGGTAATATTTTACTAGTGCATTTGCTAACTACTTCTACTCTAAAAACACAAGGAACCTCTAAATAGTTTCAAAAAAAAAATTCACACTATATTGTTTTATTTATTTACAGTTTTTATCAACGTGTTCGACGATGGTAATGGACGGGACTTTCAAAGTTTGCCAAAAAATGTTTATTATTGATGTTATTTATTAACGTTTCATTTCATTCTTGTTTGGTACGATTATCACAATTATTCGGAAACGATTAACAACACGATTGACATTAAACAATTATTATCGGACAACGATTATTCGTACAAAAAACATTCGTACAATCTACTTTTCGTACAAATTAAATTCGTACGTTAATTCATGGCCAAGTATGATCCGACATGATCCAAGATGCTTTTCTGAGCCTCAGCTAAATACGAAGTTTCAAATATTCCCCCACAGTAAATGGGCTTAAATGAACATTCTTAGTGATAGTTCCCCCATCCGTAGCGTCGACTTTAATATGCACCGATTTCGACGAAACCGATTTGTTTTGGTAGGCGACACATAAATATTCCCCTGCGTACAATTAATTATCCGATGGTCGGATACTGATATTTAGAATGCTAAAATCGAAAAAAAGCAGTCAAAATATTTTTAAATGTGTGTTTATATCCTTTAACCCTATATAAATAATATTTGAAGGAAAAATATAAATTTTGAAAAAATCAATATTTTTAAACTTTATGATTTTATTTTAGCCTTAGTTTTAGGAATTTTTCAAAACGCACAAACCGCCCTAATATTTTTGTGTCGCCTGCCAAAATAAAAATTTTAGTCCAAATCGGTGAGTACTTACGGCGCTACCGATGGGATAACTATCACTACTGATAAGAATGTAAGCCCATTTACCCCTGGTGGGAAAATACCTGAAACTTCGTATTTTGCTGTTAAGTATAGTTTGCGGTACAGTACATTTAAAAAAATAAAATAACTCGACACCGCAAGGTTCATTGCGGTCAATAAGAGAAATACTTATATTCTCATATCTATCTATATAATATATATGAGTGATTTTTGGGTTTATTTTTTTTTTAATTTTGAAAAACCTTGAGCTATAGTTAAAATTCTCATTCTGGACACGTTCTTAAGCAAATCTTTTCACATACTTTTTTCAGAAATACGTCTATTGATTAAACGGCCGCTTAATGAGTTGTGGCCATTTTTTTGCAAGCTTGTTACAACTCATTCTCCACCTTTCTGATGAATTACTCGTGCATTTCAACCCGATGTGTTTCTACGAAATATCCCACGACCTGCTGTCCTTTTGAGTTCGACTACGCCAACTAAATGTGGCACGGCAAAGTGTCGTTCCGGTCCAGTTCAGGGGCGTATCTGGCTATGGTGCTTGGATGCTGAAGCACCACCCGAAATTTTTGAATTTACTGTAGATATAATAGCATCTCAGGGAAGTTCAACCACACCTGACAACCAAACGACAGGCAAGACTATAAATAAGGAGAACACAGGATAGCCGACAGGAGAGCGCTCAACAGCCTGAAAATGTTGTATAGGCTGCGGCCAAATCGACTCAATGAGTAAATTATTATTATTGTTATAATAGCATCTTAGGGAAATATTTTTTTAAACTACTTAAAATTAGCATTATCAGCACTATAAATTTCATCTCGGATGCACCCTTGGTCCAGTTTCATAAAATCGTAAAGGGGAACGAAGGCGCGGAAAAGTTTTCTGGTCTGAGTGCTTGTCGCCTAACTTCGAAAAATTGATTACGACAGTAGAAAACCGTGCAGTCTATGCTATAATCGAAATTATACTTTTGAAAATAGAATGTGAGTACCTCCTACGAACTGAAGATTCTTTGACCCGAAAAACCGGTAAGTTCGTCTGTAAAGCGCAAAAAAAGATTATGTCCATGTGGCTCAAGTATTTGTAAATATTTAATACTAACTACATAGCCCATGCAAGCAATACTGACATCGTGGTGTACCAAGTTTTATATATTATATTCACCCTTAATCTGACTTCGTAGTCGGTGTAGCGTTTATTCCCTATTCCATGAGTAATAGGATTAATGACGTCAATTTCAAGAAAATTAGCAGGTGCAGCATAAGCGTCATCAAGAGTTTGTTTCTTAACGTTGAGACGTCTTGTTGCTTCCATTGTAGTTGGCTGGTAACCTAATTGTTGGTATAGTGTTTACCTATTTAGTTAGCTCACCTGCAGAAAAAATCAAGTAAAATAAATTAAATAGGTCATGCAAAAATCACACATTAAATAGCCACAGCTACAAATTCCGAAGCGTAAACACTGTGTCTCTTAATTCGTTCAACCGCTTTGAATGAATAGTTTTGCAATCATTTAATAGGAGATGAAACTCGTGTTTAACCCAAATTCTGTCTTACTTAAATCATTGTTTTCAAAAATCCTTTTGAAGAGAATAGGGGTATGTATTCATAATCTCGCTATAAATATTTTTCGCGCTAAATAGTTTCGCACTATAACGCCAAAGTCGTCTAGAATATTGAACGTCCCATCCTGTAATATGTTATAACGTTCGTGTTGTTATTGTTGCCATAGGTAACGAATTATTCAACTAACATTATAAACAAACATCTATTCTTGACGGTCAGTAATTTGAATGATATAATCATAAATAAATATTCAGGTTTGAACATAATTCAAATTTATTTGTTTGAAACATTGAATGTAGCCAAGATGCCGTCTCCATGGCGACAATTGAAAGTCGCTATATCGCGCTTTATCCTGCTTGTTTTGTGACGCTATAGTGCGAAAGTCTTATAGTGCCAAAAATAGTTATAGCGAGATTATGAATACCCCTAATTAAAATTCCAAAATTGGTATAAAATCTGTCCCTCTTAGCTGTTCCTTTATAACAAGATAATCCCTTTTATCTGTTCCCTTATAACCGGATTATCCCTTTTAGCGGTTCCCTTATAACCGGATAATCCGTTTCAGCGGTTAGCGGTTCTATTATCTTCGGATAATCACTTTCAGCGGGTTAACTTATAACCGGATAATTTTAACATCGAAAACAGCTAGCCAACTAAACATTTTAAATATGTCTCTTTTAAGCGGTTTTCCCTTTTAAACGAATCGTTTTAAGTAAATTTGAGCGTACAAATCCGTGCGTAATCCTTGCTCAAGAATCATGTTCCGCCTCCACAAAGTAATCTGTGGGGTTTTAAAATTCAAAATTCAAAATTGTCAAGCCAGTGGCCAAGAGCTAAGTGTTCTGTTTTTAGAGTAACAACACTGAGTAGTTTCAGTAAAATTACTAAAATTACATTGCAATTCCGTTATTTCTTCAGTATGACAAGTTCTGTCAACCAAATTAGGATTTATTAATTTTAGCTATGCAAAACAAAGACCAATATAGCAACAGCAACAACTTCTATAATTTTAAATCCTACGATGAACTACGGAAGTCCTAGGAGCTGATAAATAGTAACAGTTAAAAACCTTGAAGTGACGAAACTGATTTACTAGACATTGCCATATCTCCTAAATCACATTACGTTACGCTTCATATTACCAGTACATTATATATATACATTCGGGTTCCTAAAATAATATAACATCAAAATGATACTACTACTTCATTAAATTTTTATATACAAAACAAACAAATTACAAATCGAAAGTTTATTGCAAAATTCTTAATCCAACCAGCACTTCAATAACCCTATTAAGTATATCAAAGGGTAATCAGTGTAATCACCTGTTTGCAAATTATATACATGTAAATAACTAAATCATGTTGCATGAGCTGCGGCCATATTGACTCGCTGAATAAATTACTAGTATTATATCGTCTAATTGTGAACATTTTTCAAAACAAATAAAAGCAATTAGAAGAGTGAGACCAGACTACAATTCTGGTGAAATACAAGAGGCAAATTATAGTTGCGTCATAAACAAGTTCAGTTACGCAGTGCTGTACATTTGTACATAGTTGAATGCTTTAAATGATTAACTGTCTTCTTCTGTTGTCAAGGGGGGGGGGGGTGCCAAATTGTGGCCGGGTGATTAAATTCGTAGTAGTTGAAAAACTTTTAAAACTCAAAGTTGCAGAATCAATAGATGGAAAGCCGAGCTTTACAAACAAAATGCAATTTTGAAATACATAGACTCGTATCAGATATACAGTCGGTGGGCACAATTAGGCATCCTCACCCTACTAGTAACTTTTTATAACAGCATTGGTGAATGCACAGCTTTAACTCACATGTGTAGCTTCATAAACGAGGAATAGACTGTAGCCTACACACTTAGGAAAATAAAAGCAAATTAACCACATAGGTGTTAATTTGTAACTTACTTTTGTGTTGCTCCGACATCGACACCAGAAGGTGTTATAGTGGTCGTGGTCAACCCAAATTTGAGTTAGGGATTTACACTGCAATGTGTTAGACTGCGTTTACTAGTTTCTGTGTTGCATATTTAACCAAGAATGTAGTTACGTGAATGACTGATTAAAAAAACAATACAGAAACTCAAACTCTGCTTCAAAACTGCGACCTTCTATATGGGTACTAGCCTCCTTTACCATTGGCCAGAGACAATTCATTTGCAGTTGTAACACTAATTTAGCATAATATATATGGTTTAAATTCTTAACAAAAATTTTTGGTGAACTGTAACCTTATTTGGTGTAGGTATATACGACACTGCGTAAAATCAACAAAAAGTGCTAAGCTAGTTTGCCTACAAATAAGAAGGAAATTTAAACATCTAGATCTTTACGGACTTAAAAACTAACTGTGACCTTTGTGAGAACCAAGGTGGAGTATAGTAACTCAATTGTGTTTCCTTCCGTTACAAGGGATTGTGACGAATACGAAAAAGTGCAAAAATTAGCAACTAGAATACTTCCTTCCCCTGAAAATAAATCATATAGTGAGAGACTTGAAGCGCTCCAAATTCTATCTCTCCATGATAGAAGACTGCGAGGGGATTTAATTGAAACTTATAAAATTATTAACAGTGTATACGACATCAACGCTTCGGATTTCTTCGATATCAACAATGAACACGCTTAGAAAAATAGGAGTGAATTGACTACTTTACTGTTAATTTCTAACTACTTTCTTGTTACTCCGACATCCACAGTGAATCCTGTTAACCACGGTCAACAGGATTATGGTTAGTGATTTACAGTGAAAACTGTTGGACTGAGTATACTAGAACGGTGTTGGATCACGCAACACTAATCGTGTTGAACGATTTTATTAATTAAAAAATAACACCAAAAACTGGAATCGTACCCCTGGATTCGAACCCTCATCCTTTTGAATACGAACCTGGTTCCTTAACCACTGGACTGCCACAACACATTAACTATGGTTTACTAATTTAGCACACATATACAGTGATATAAATGCTTCAACAGGTTTAGTGTTGATTTAACAAGTTTGGTGTTGGGTTTTGCAACACCAGTCTTGTTGCATGTGGTTAACAGTTTTCCCCACCCTCAAAAATTTCAAAATTTACTACTAAACCTGTCAAAGTTAACAGCTTAACCTGTTGCCACGGCCTAACTACATTCGTGTCAAGATCTTTTCTAAGCGTGAAGGACGTCACGCTCCATTTTTGAAATATCTACCATTTAAAAACACTGCAAGGCGTATGCAGCTCTTCACGAATCGCGCAGTGCCAGAATGGAACAAATTGCCTAGTCATGTGAAAAATAGCAGTACCAAGAATGGATTAATCAATGTTAATAAGTTCAAAAATAATTTAGATGAGTACATAGGCTGGTTTAAAGACACCACCACTGGCTTGAGTGACACAGAGTGAAATATAAAGTGATACCGGGCAAACAGATACATCATTAGAACGGCACTGATTAGCAGAATCTAATTATATTCGAATTCACAACGTGATATTTGAAAAATTTTCGAATTACATCGAATAAACCGATTTGTTTTTCGAAAAATCGCTATAAAAAGTGTTATATTGGCCAGAAGTAAATAAACAAAATATCGGATTTTTATTTTTCAAAATAAAAATGGGCTTCAAAATGAGCTATAACTCGACAAAATCGCTCAAGTATATTGTTCCAAATTATGTAACTAGGTAGAAATAATAATAATAATAATGATAATAATAATGATTAATTGCCCACAAATTAATTGCATGCATGAGAACAGCACCCACTAAGGTTAACACCTTAATCTTAATCTTGTTGAAATTAACACCCAAATCTGTTAGCTCGACATAATTAGAAGTTAGTTAAGATCTTTTCTAAGCGTGTACCTTTTATGAATTGACAATCCGACACTGGACTGTGGTGACTGGGGCGTATATCATATATTATGTTCCTGCTCCCTACTCCCTAGTTCATAGTTGATTCGTCAGTTCACAGTTGTCAGTACAGCACTACGTTCTACTGCATTGTCAATGATCTAAAGGTGAAAGGATAAGTTAGAGTTAGAATCAATGAAACCACAACAATTTCAAATAAAAAACTATATACTACATACATTTTCATATTGACATACTCTAATAAATTCTTTCAACGTTCATCATCACTCTTTCAGCTGGCAACCAACTGTTGTACGATATCTGTGGTCAATAGTTAGTACAGAGTACAGATTAATCGACGCATTTGTGAACAGAAAGAATTTACCTACTTCGATAATACAATACCCGCTTAAAGCTAACGATGAATTGTACTTAATATAATTACTACTTCAATGAGGTAACAACGAAGATTGTGAACTTACACTGGCAACGACTAAAAGGTACAGACGACGGTCCACGGATGCTAGAACTGAACGGACATATAACATAAACTTTGCGCAATATATTCCGGTCTAATTTGTGATTCAAAACCGCAAATATCTCAGTTTTTCTATAATATATGTTTCTTCAAAGGGATGATCCACCAAAGCCCACAAATAGTACAATTCACAATTGCCAACTAGAAAATGTATAACGAGCTTGCTAGTGACTGGCAACATAAAAGTATTTGCTAGGACATAAATAGCTTACTCTTTATCCCTCTCAACTCTCCGAGAACCAAGAACGTCAACTACACTTACTACTTGAATTTGTAACTTACATAAGTTGTAGCTGAAATAAGTAAGTATAATGGTATAATGGTAACTGTACTGTACTGCTACTGCTAAACATCAAATTATGGTTGATCTAGATTACGTTATGGCTTTACGATCTTTAGAATACTATGCAGTAGCCCCCTCTCAATGGTCTCACTAGTCACTGACCTGTAAGTTGTAGTGATTCATTACTATTACTAATACAGGGTCGGACAAAAATGGCGCCACCCAAACTTACCGACTTTTTGGACAACCCCACCTTTCCTGTAACCCTTTAAAGCATTGCGTATCTTTAATATGGGGTGTGCGGTGACCCACCCTACACTTGGACAGCATTATTTATGTCCGACCCCTAAATAAAAACAGCAGGCGCATCGCAAACAGATTTGACGTCTCAGGGCCTGCCCGAGATGCGTACCCTAAACTCTATTTTGTATTGCATGATAAAGAACTGAAAGGCGGACTTGTGGAAGCTTGCACGGGATAAAAGTTGTGTGTCTCCAGTTCTTAGTTTCCACTTGTTTTTTTTTTAAATTAAAATTTTTTAATTGTATTTGCGACTATGTTTGTAACCCCTAACTAATTATATAATACTGTATCTAAACAGTATAATAATAATATCCCGGGTAGAATCCAATGGATTTAAGACTAAAGTCTTGTTTTCCCGGTTGTCACTACAGTACAAACTGTTATCACTCTGAGTAGTTTAAATCAGACGGAAGTTTCCCGAAATTCCATCCCTTGAATTCGTCAAGTTTATTCTTAAAAGTGTTCACACTACTGTTGTAATTTGTGCACAAACAATCTGGAAGATTGTTATTCCGAGGCACGAGATTGTGCACAATCTCAATTGTTAACAATGTGATTCAACAGCAACAGATTGTGTTTGTGAAAGATTGTGATTGTGCACAATTCGATGAAAAAAGTTAATAAAGTACGAAAACCTGCCTTATGAACTTTAGATTTTGAATATTGTGCAAGTAATAGAGTGGATATGATATTTAAGGTATGGATGGCTTTAAGGGGTTGTGCACAAATGGCGCCACCTCTTTTGGTCAACCCACCTTAGTCGCCTATATTTAGCATAAAGAAAATCATCACTTTTAAGACCCACCTTCTTACACTAAGGGTAGCGCCATTTATGAATATTTCCTTAGCTCGCAATACATGACTGATGAATAATGCAGAACTACAAGCATAGCATAAATTCATTTTCTAAATAAATCGCGATTATGTTATTTGTGAAGTAGTTTTATTTCACATGAAGGCATACATTAGTACAACACAAGTTCGTAATTTTTCAATGCAGCCAATAAATAGCTTAAAGTAAATCGAAGACAAAAATGCATCAAATACGTTTCTGTAAGAATTTATTGCATTTTACGTTGTAAGGGATCGTCCATAAATGCCGTCATGGGTAGGGTAATTTGGTTAACCCGCATTCTGATGGCATCCTAAGTTACAAAATTCCGTTTATGCAGATAGTAACCGGATGACAGAAGGGTCCGAGAATTGTAAATATTTCGATGAAGTCATTCATCAACGGCCCATAAATAACAACTATTTTATTGAAATTATAAAAGAAAGTAGCAACAAATACGAAGATTAAAAAAACACAGCCAATAAGCATGTAACTTATGCCCTAACGGATTTTATTTATATCAAGTAAACAATTTTATCCTTATTACTAAATTAATCTTGAGGTGGAATGTAGCGTCTGCTCGACAACATCAATTATACCAGTTAATAATACAATTTGGAAAAAAACCAAGCACCAAATAGAATAAACGGAAGTTGCAGTGTAATTATATATCAGTATACATGCCGACAGTATCGGATGACCTTATTGAGATGAAGCCCAAGTAAATACTTAAAGACGAGCGATGCAGCCGATTTGATTCCAGTTTAACTTAATACTTAGCCATTCACTTGAATGATGACTATTAAAGACACGGCAGAATTTTATTTTGTGATTCGAATACAATTTGAAAGTACGAGAATGCACGAGATCGGATAAGAATAAAGGTTTGGCTAAGGAAAATCGAATAAAGTTTAATGATAATGTGTCAATGAAGCACTACCAAGTCGGTAGTACCAACAATAATTTTCCTTACTGACTTAAATTTTTCTGTTTTGTTGGCAAAGAAAACTGAAAGAGAGCAGGCAACAATTACGTGGTACTCATATCGAAATTGTTTGAACCCGTTCTTCCCTTGGTGGTACTTACGCACGTGTAAAAGGATTGGCAGCCTGAACTCATATCCCTCATGACGTACCACGTAATTTATGCACGCTCCCCAAGTCGTTGACTTTAAACGATAGTGTATTGGTTACTGGAAAGTAACTCAGATAACGTCAACAATACTGTCATCATTTAGCGATTCACCCACCCTTACAGGGGATCTATTTAACATTGCGCTAAATGGGGTACGCTTTGGTACCCACCCACGCCCACGACGTCTTGCCTTCCTTTAACGTGCACCTTTATTACGCTCAATTTGATTGGCTGTCTTCGAACGACTGCCTTCACCCGCTATGCAAGGCTGGCGACGACTGTTAATCTTTTACTAGTTTGTTCTCGTTTGTTACTGGAAGATTGTTATTTTGTTATGCACATTGTGATCGTGCACAATCCAGATTTGCTAGTTTGTGTTTGTGATTGTGGAAGAACAAACACAAACAGAAAAAATCCGGCGCTTCGCGCCGGATTTGTCGACCGGGGGCGGGCCCGAAGTAGATGCTGAGCTTCAACAAATGCGCAACACAATTTATGTTACGCTAAAAGATGATATTAGATTTATGGAAGCTCCCCTACCATCAATAAGCCATATACTAATGTGCGTAGCATGTAGTTAAATATAGCTGAATAATGTTGACAAATTGCACTATTCACAAATGACGTCATTTATAGAGGCTCTTCTACCATCAATAAGCCATAAATGGAAGTACGTGGCATGTAGTTAAATATAGCTGGAAAATTTGTAAGAATTGCCTAATTCACAAATAACGTCATTTATAGAGCCTCCTCTACCACCAATAAGCCATTTAAGAATGTACGTTGCAAGCAGTTAAAAAAATATTAATACTTAGATAAAGGTATTTATAAACGATCTGTGTATGTGTTCTTGTAACACCCCTGCGTTCAAAGTATCTGTTTGCCTAATTTTTAAACAAATGCAGAGCGGAACCCTAAAATAGTGATATTTAAATGACGTCATTTATGGAAGATCCCAGTATGAATACTGGAGGCATTCCATAATATGGGTACCCGTTTACCTCATTTTAAAACTAAAGACAGGCGGGATACTTGAAATAATAATATTTAAACAACGCCATCTATGAACGATTTCCGTATGAATACTAAAAAAATCATATGTTGAGGTCATACGTCCACCTAATTTCTGAACTAATTACAGTGGGGATCTCTAAAATAGTAAAATTTGAATGACGTCATTTACGGACGATCCCCGTATGTAAGCTTGAAAATTCAATGTTAAGTATATAAGTTAACTTAATTTTAGAACTAAAGGCATGTGAATTTCTAAAACGGTAAAATTTGTATGACGCCCTTTATAGACAAACCCTGCATGCATACTAGTAAAATCTTATGCTAAGAATATATGTGAACCTAATTTCTAAACCTATGACAGTGGGGATCCCTAAAAAAGTAAAATTTGCATGACGTTATTTTTATAAGTTAACTTAATTTTAGAACTAAAGGCATGCGAATTTCTAAAACGGTAAAATTTGTATGACGCCCTTTATAGACAAACCCTGCATGCATACTAGTAAAATCTTATGCTAAGAATATATGTGAACCTAATTTCTAAACCTATGACAGTGGGGATCCCTAAAAAAGTAAAATTTGCATGACGTTATTTTTATAAGTTAACTTAATTTTAGAACTAAAGGCATGCGAATTTCTAAAACGGTAAAATTTGTATGACGCCCTTTATAGACAAACCCTGCATGCATACTAGTAAAATCTTATGCTTAGGATATATGTGAACCTAATTTCTAAACCTATGACAGTGGGGATCCCTAAAAAAGTAAAATTTGCATGACGTCATTTTTGGACGATCCCTGTATGCATACTAGTAAAATCCTATGTTAAGGATATATGTCAACCGAATTTCTGAACTATTGACAGTAACGATCCCAAAAATAGTAAAATTTGTATAACGTCATTTATGGACGATCCCTGCATGCATACTAGTAAAATCCTATGTTAAGGATATATTTCAACCGAATTTCTAAACTTATGACAGTGGGGATCCCAAAAATAGTATAAATGTTTATGACGTCATTCATGGACGATCCCCGCCTGCATACTAGTAAAATCCTATGTTAAGGATATATTATGTCAACCGAATTTCCAAACTTGTGACAGTGGGGATCCCTAAAATAGTAAAAATTTATATGACGTCATTTATGGAAGATCCCTGCATGCATACTTGTAAAATGCTATGTGAAGGATATATGTCAACCGAATTTTTATACTTATGACAGTGGGGATCCCTAAAATAGTAAAATTTGTATGACGTCATTTATGGACGATCCCTAGGCTGCAATGTTAACGTCTGTAAAATGATGAGGAAGGAGAATTCCGAATGCCTGAGCTGGTATTCGAAGAGTCGACCCCCGTCATGAGAACGCATATTTTCCAATTTTACATTGCAGTGTCAAACCAACGACCACTATACCAGTCTGCCCTGTAAACGTACATATGTCAGCAGTACATTTACTTGTAATGGATATTAGTAAAAACTTTCCATGTGTATTTCTAACGGCGAAACTTGACAAGCTCTCAGCTCCATATGTACCTTCAATGTATTATCAGCCCTTTTTTTTATCTTGAAACATTGATTTAATTCTTGGTCGGTTTAACTGCTAATTGCGAAGAAACTATAAATTGAATAATAACCAAAAACTATACAGCACTTCTCCCTCGCTTTTCTGGGCGATTAAAAAAGGTTTCAATATAAACTCTTCAAAAATGCGGCCTGTAGCGTGCGACCAACTGACACTGTGACAGACAGACAGACAGACAGACAGCAAACACCAGACTAATAGATGCTTACTCAGCATCTAAAAACAATTGTTCTTAACTTAGTAAACAAATTACAACAATAGTTCACACCACAAGTATTCACTTTAGCATTTTTAACTTCACTAGGGACTTTGTTATACTTGTTGATGATTTTTCAATTTTTAAAAATGGAGCATGTCGGCTTTCATTATCAGTAAAGTCAAAACAAGTAGTAGGGTCAATATCATACTCTTCGTTAATTATCCTGAAAGTCTCTATAAGATCTCCACGTTTTCGTCTGTCTTGTAGTGAAAGAATTCCTAGCTTATGTAATCGCTCTTCATATGATATATTTCTAAGACACGGTACAAGACAAGTAGCTAATTTCTGCACTTTTCCTATCATTTCACTATCTCGTTTCAAAATTGGGTCCGTAATCGCATTTCCACATTCCATGATGGGTCGAATAAAAGTTACGATTACTCTGCGTATTGCGTTAAGATCCATGTACTTAAATGTACGCTTGATTTGTAAACAAGTAGATTTAGCCTTCTTAGCTGAAATTAGACAATGTTCTGTGGATCTAAACTCATTATTAATGTACACCCCAAGGCCCCCATCACAGGTAGAGCTTTCAAGCAACTAGTTGTTACAGGAGTTTATAGGGTGCTCGGTCTTAAATTTTCTAAAGTGGACAACATGGGGTTTTAAGGTATTAATTTCCATATAATTGTCATTGCACCATGTTCTAAGGTTGTTCAGATCACGTTGTAGCTGGTGAAAGTTGGTGTCCGTCTTTCTTGCTTTAATAGATTTTAGATTCATCCACGTACTGTTTTATTGAGCTCTTAATGATTTCCCCCATTTCATCTACGTAAAGTAAAAACAAAATAGGGCCCAGTACCGATCCCTGAGGACAACGACTAATTACTAAACTTGTACTTGAATCGTCCATTTAAAAAGTCTTCAATCCAGTTTATGAGATAGCCGTCTAGTTTGTATCGATCGCGAGGCTTCTGACAAATCGTTGTCAATGTGGCAGTTTGTCGAAGGCCTTTGAAAAGTCAACATATGTACAATCAACAATGTGACCTTCATCCGTTAGTGCAGTGACGTCATCGAAGAACTTCAAAAGGTTAGTAAAGCACGATCTTCTAGGCAAAAAGCCGCGTTGATGCTTTGCGAAGTTGCAGTTTGCAAATAATTGCTGCCGAATAAACTGCTCCTGTACCTTACAGCACACTGAAGTTAAACTAACTTGCGATATTTTGATGGACCCTCCTTTGTGAATACAAGTAACGTTAGCGCATTTCCAGTCATCTGAAAGTTTTGCTTGGTCAAACGAGGCTTCAAATATTAAAGTAAGTGGAATACAAAGGATACTTGAACATTCCTTCAACACCTTTGGGTCTATTTTGTCAGGTCGGGAGGCTTTGTAAGGATTGAATGATGTGTGTATTGTTCACTTTGTTTTGAGTCATTTGCATTTTACCCACATTTTGGGAATTTTCGGGGACGCACGCGTTGACACTTGTCGTTTCACTTCCAGTTCTTTCGCGCACAAACACCATTTTAAAGCTAGCGAATCCGCTACTACTGAGAATGTTGTTGTGACTTCCCCACTTCTTTTTCTTTAGCATTGGAATTGCGATCCTAGTTTTCTTAATGCTACAATATTTATAAAAAGCCTTTAGATTTTCCTTAGATTTCTCACATAGCTTCATTTTATACGTCATTCTTCTATTTCCCGCCTGGATATGGCGATTGCAAGCTTTCTAGTAGGCTATCCAACAATTGTGTTTTTCATCTTGAGATGACTTGAGATAACGAGAATACGCTTTTTATTGTCATTCATGCACTTAAAATATTGATTGTGTGGCAATTCGTCGGGTAGTGATTTATGCTTCGTCAATTCGTCGGGAAGGCAATTCGTAGGGTAGTTTTGTTTAATTAGGCAATTCGTCGGGTTGTTTTTTTTTGAACTTAGGCAATTCTTTGGGTAGTTTTTTTTTAATTAGGCAATTCGTCGGGTGGGTTTTATGGAAAATTAGTCAATTCGTCAGGTAGTTGTTTTGAAAAATATGACAACTCGTAATAATAAACCAAACAGGTAACGAATTACAGTTGTCCTTGCGTCGTTGAGTTGAGCTCAAAGGAGTATTGGCTGTTGTATTCACGCATATTATGGTAATTATTGCATACAATTGATTGATTAATTTGTCAAATTAATAGTTGATCAAATAAATAAATAGTTGGTTCCTACCTATCTACATAATTTACGGGAATTTGAAAATTTTGCAATACTGCACCAAATTTCATCGAGCCATAGCTGATTCGAAAGCTTCATGAAAATACATTAATATCTAATTTCTAATTGGCACATTGGCCACCGCTAAATGACTGTATAAGTACAAACGTTGAATGTTGATTGTGAAAAATGTTGTCTATATGTAATGACAGTTGTCACTACCTTATTTTTACATTTATTTATATCTACTATATCCTAGACGTAAGAGTAGAATACATGTTTTGTATCTATGTGGACCTAGAGTCTTTGAGTTCAATCAAATAAAAATAATACACTATACTTACTATCTTCAAAGCTTAATATTTGCTTCTTCAGTTGTATTCCATCAATACTCAGTGGTGGTAGCTGTAGTACTTTTAAATTGTTGTTAAGCTGTTGTGTATTTTATATTTTTAATTTAATGTTGATAATTTGACAAGAAACATAAATGTTTCGCTTGTGGAGGACAGGGAATCATCTCCTCGTGGTGTCCTCTGGGTAACGCTAACGATTCCGACGAATTGCCTAATTTTCCATAAAACCCACCTGACGAATTGCCCAATTTCAAAAACAAACTACCCGACGAATTGCCTAATTAAAAAAAAACTACCCGACGAATTGCCTAATTTCAAAAAAACTACCCGACGAATTGCCTTCCTGACAAATTGACAAGGCATAAATCACTACCCGACGAATTGCATACTGACGAATTGCACGGGAACCAAATATTTGCTGGCACTGTCCTGCCAGATTCATTAGCCACAGAAGCAATGTTACGATCAACACTTTCAAGTAACTTGCACTTGAATATCAGCCACTTAATATTACCATCGGTCACTGAATTGAGTTCTTTCTCCTAGTCAACACTGCCTAGCTCCTCTCGAATTGTATCGTAGTCCCCTTTACTAAAATTGAGTCTATTGCTGTCGTCAGGTTTATCAGGACTAAATGTTAATAACGTTGTGGTAACTTTTTCCCAACGGGGGCAAGCATGTGGCGTCACATATTATGTTTCATTTATTAAGGCATAGGTCGAGGGTGTTCTGTTGAACTCCTCTCGTTGTTGATATGAAATTAATATGCTGCTCCAAAAACTCGTCATCCAAAATATCCAAAAATGCACCAGCTGCGCTTCCGTCACTTGCAGAGACGACATTTGAGTTCCATTTTAATTCTGGATAGTTAAAATCCCCTGATATAACGCATTCACTGTGTTTCCTAGAGTATTCCCGAATAAGTTGATGTGGTTGGACTTGCGTCTCGTTGGAATAGGATTTGTCTACTTGTGGGGGCTTATAAACACAAAGCACTGGGATTTTAGTCTTTTATACTTCAATTTTCACACTAACATGTTCAATATCTGATGTTATAGGTTCTTCAGTGCAGCAAACGTCAGATCTGCAATATACAATACCTCCTCCTTTCTTTGCTGCTCTTCGGTCTTGTCTAAACATTGTGTAGTTAGTATGTGGACAATCACCAAAATTAAATACTTAGGTATTCAGATTAAAATACCTTAACTTAATATTTTAAATACCAAGAAATTACTTTTAAATGCTGTATCCTTTCAAACTAGCGGGCCAATCAGGGAACTTAGAGGCATAGATAACTATTGCTGAAAATCTAGTCACAAAGTCATCGTCGTTCTGATGTAGAAGTAACTTTTAAAATCTTAGTTACGATAGTAACCCCTCTGACTTTTTATATTGATTTAACAAGAGTAGGCGTGCTTGTGTGAGCGGTTAGAACTGCAGACTGGAACGGTCTTTTCAGTCTCACTAGTCAGACCTGGCTTTAATCCTCGGCCACTGCTAATCGTTTACGGCTCTGTGTTGTACGGTTAACTTCAGTGGATGGTTGATTTAAACCCAATCTCCTTCGTTGCTTCTTAAAGACCACTACTTACTGTAGGGGCCTAGGGAATGGGACTCCTGTACTGTAGAGGAGGGGACGGGGATAGGTGAAAGTGTACAAAGACCGAGACTATCTAGCGCGGTAGCCTCCTTTTTCCTTGCCCACAGTGAATGGATGAGTCTGGTTGTATGAACCTCGGTTAAATCGCCCTAAAGAGTATTTATTTTAATTAATTATTTTATTATATTGATTTAACAAGTCGACTAGTCGACACGCACCGTTTCTGAAGAAAAAGACCCTAAAATTGTTAACACACGCTTAGAAAAATATACGCAAATTACCCAAATAGGTGTAATTTGTAACCTATGTTTGTATCACTCCGACATCGACACCAGAAGATGTCACAGTGGTTAACCCATATTTTTGAGTTAGGGATTTACGCTGTAATGTGTTAGACTGCGTTTACTTGTTTCTGTGTAACGTATCTAGTACCCCTCTCTCATCTTTCACTCCCAACATATGACGTGGCGATATAGGAGAAAGAGGCGATAGAATTCTGGGTTTCCTACAACAGTAACAATGCGTGACGTCGCTATTTTAAACTGCGTTTTGTGTTTACCACTTGAAACACCGTCCATGGGGAAATTGGAAAGTCGCGTAACCGCGTGCACAAGATATACTTATATTTAAACTAAATACGATGTACTGCACGTTAATAAGAAATAAATGCGCCTGTGAAGTCCATTTCGTTGTAACTGTCTTTTATCCGCCTTACTATTAGCATTTCATTTCATTTCATTCAGGCTTTATTCAAGGGTCAGAACCATAATAATTTGATCAATTACATGCGCTGTTTTTCAGCAGTCGACACATACACCAAATCAATAATACAAAGTTCTGTAAGTTAGGTTCTATACTCGTGAGTCAAAAACAAAATTATTATCACATAAATATAATATAATAAGCACGATAAAAGTATTACAATAGTATAAATAATAAGGTACTATGGTGGCATGTATAAAGTAAAGAAAATCAATTTTCGATTTATTAGTACATAATTACTAACAAGGGAATGACGCGACATGGCTGACCCAGAATTTGGAAAGACTGATTTGAAAAAATCAGGCTACTTTTAACTTGTATAGATCCAAAGTAACTCGATTGCATTTTGCGTCGTTTGCCTAGAATTGCGCGGCAAAGTTTTAAAAAATTCAAATTTTAAAACTTTGCCGCCCTGTAGATTGTGCAGTTCTTAACCGATGAAATGTGATTTGTTTGTTTCTAAGGCCTTTATCTTAAAAGTTTTCTCATAATTTTAGAAAACTCGAAAATTTTATTGTTTTTGAAAAAAATCTAGGAAACCCATATTTTTGAGGCCTGTTTTTTTTTGACGAGGCCGACAAATTTTTTGGAAAAAAATAAAATTTTCGAATTGTCAAATCCTGAAATTACTTTTTAGAAAGGTCTTAGAATAAAAAAAACAAATTTTGTCAAAATCTGTTAAGAACTGTATAATCTACAGGGCGGCAAAGTTTTTGAATTTTTTTAAACTTTGCCGCGCAATTCTAGGCAGACGACGCAAAATGCAATCGCGTTACTTTGGATCTATACTATTTAAAAGTAGCCTGATTTTTTAAAATAGGTCTTTCCAAATTCTGGGTCGGTCATGTCGCGTAATAACTTAAATTCTGTAAGAGTCAAATTAATATCTCTGAGTTCAGAAGGAAGTTCGTTCCACAATTTAACGCCACGATACATCCCAGCAAACCACAGGCAGATAATAGTCGGATTATGGTTGGACCACTGGTACCGATTTGAGGTGGCAGAAAGTTGGAAATTTCGCCGCGAACACTGGTGGCCGGACTATCTTACAATACCAGCGGCCCAACGGTGGAACGACTTTAAAACGCCAATGGGCCGGTAATGAACCTACACCGCTCGATTCCTTTGCCAACAATTATCTGCTGTATATTAGACTACTACCCATCCAATAACAACCCTACTTTAGACTTTCGTCCACTTGAATACACCTTTTTTCCGGGCTGTTATCCACCCACCTATACTATCCCCCTTTCAGACCCCTCCTAAATGTCATAAAAAGGCATAAATTCATCCATTTTCATCAAGTAAATTTTTGAAACTTTGGCATAAACACTGTTTAGGTTGATTACAGACCAGGTGTGAAACTAAAACCCCCGCTTAGCACTTTCGGCAATATGGTAACATTCGAGTTATAAATTTGTGTGATTAGTGGAGTTAGTTTGATTTGTTAAGACCTATTGACTATCACATCATGAGAAATAGGTGAGCACTTGTACTGGTAATCCGTATTATCACAGTTAGTGTAATATGCTTTGTTCTGTCCCCAGCCTGTTCTTTATATTTAGAAATTCCCCATTGTAGAGAAATGATATGTCAAATTGTGCAGATCTTAATGGTTGAAAACCACATAATTTAGTGATAAATACCAAAATATCGAACAAAATAATAAATAAAACTGCACAGATTACAACACTACACACTGAAATTTTGGCAGTATTGCGATTTACTCAACCGATGCCACACACGGGACAGAACGTTGTAACTTCCAGAATTTTTAAGCATGAGAAAAACCACAATCACATACTAACGAAGGTGTGGTATGATTTATTGAAATGTGAACTTCCCTTAACATTTGATATGTGAACGTGTAGTGTTGTTGTGGGGTTATTTCATATTTTGTACGATATTTTTGGTATTTAACACTGAATTATGTGACTCACAACTATTAGGAACTGCATTTAAATTAAGATTTTTCTACAATGGCAAATGTCCAACGATAAAGAGCAGGCTGTGCACAGAACATAACATTACACTAACATTGACAATACGGACAACGGATAACAGAACAAGTGTTCACTTATTTGTTCTGATGTGATAGTCAATTAGTCAATACACAATAAATCTTAAAAAATTACACTAATCACACAAGTTAATTATAAATACAAAACTCAGGACTGTAGTTTAGTTTGATTATGTTTATCACAAATATTCACATACTAACTTACATAACTTATTTTGTCGGTTACGGTGTCCGTCGCATTGCGAGGCATTCCACGTTGCCACTGACTGAACTTCCTCTCACTACTTCTACTGTCAGCAGTGAGCTGTTGTAGCTATAATGCTACTGTCGGTCCACCCGCTGCCAACTAACTAAAATCCACCAGTTATTGCCAACTAAATTACGTTGGTGGTTTATTGACTGTATTAGAGCGGCAAATTTTGCCTTTTTACGGACACTTTTTGAATAGTGGTCCAACATAGAATGCCTCCTCAGGGCCAACTGACGTTTTGTATTGCCGGGCCACTAGTTTTTGGACTTTGAAACCAGGCTGTTATCCATGGCCAACCCTTTTCCGACCAGCCACTCATAATCTGACCGAAAACCTACTTTTATTTGCCTTCTGTGGTTTTCTGGGATAAAAGAGCTCATGTAGGTTGACGAGAATTTTTCAACATTAGTATCAAACACTGTGCCAACTGCTGACCTTGTCATACGTCTAGGGTGTCATACGTCATATTCAACATTTGAGCCAAGCGTTAAACATTCAAAAATAAATAAAGCAATAACATCAATAAATCTCTCATGCACTGATAAAATATTGGATATTTCAAGGACTGCAGGCTCAATTATTTAAATTTTGTTTGTTTTGTTCACTCATCTATGAAAGGCAATTTGATAAGTTAACAATTACCCTATTAACTATACTTTGAAGCCTGTTTAAATCAGTTTTGGGTTAAACAGCCCAAGTAGGTGAACAATAGTAAAAAAAATGATAAGACAAGAGTTTAGCATAACAACAAAAAATTACTTTGCATAAGGTAGGACACCTCATTTGGATCACAACTACTTGTATTGTTTACTTTACGAAACTTATTTGTACATTATCTTCATCCTTAGCTGTCATTGGTCTTCGCATAAATCCCTTAAAAAGTGCAGTTATCTGTATTGTTAAAAGCGAATTATGCCAGGACCCACTTCAAGTAGGTGCTGACGACTACATACGGTGCATCGGACCTGAAGAGACCA
Organism: Dicyrtomina minuta; assembly: GCA_949802685.1. Classification (NCBI taxonomy): domain Eukaryota; kingdom Metazoa; phylum Arthropoda; class Collembola; order Symphypleona; family Dicyrtomidae; genus Dicyrtomina; species Dicyrtomina minuta. Next base: position 26,046,962 of record OX461810.1, read on the forward strand.
TAAAATATTTAAGAGTGACCTTTTCTGACTGTATAGTTGTTGAAGAGAACAAAATCATTAAAAAAATTTAGTGAAAAAGTTGAAATGTTGACATCCACCCCTATGCTGAAACCAGAAATTATGAAAGATTATTTATGGTCCACTCTAATATACCCATTCCAAAATGCCCCACTTGCAAATTTATCCACAAAATTTTTAGAATCTATCGATAAAATTATTCGTAGTTCTGTGAAGAAATTTTTCACCATTCCAACAAGTACCCCAACTAGCATGTTGTACTCCAGCTCAAAAGTGAAAGAAATAGGCTTAATTCGTGCTAAATGGGAAGCGGGAATCCAAAACTTTAATGCCCTTGAAATTTTATCAAGTTCTGCTCATGCTTTGATTCATGAGGTGAAGAATTTAGAAATCGAAAAATCCCAGTGTTTGGATTTTCTTGGTGTGACGTTTGAAGAAAGGCAAATTATGGCTGAACATAAGGGAAGAAAAAGCAAATTCATTCGTGATCATCTAAGAAGCTTGGAATATGATACATGGTGCAAGTTACCCCAAAAAAGACAAGGTGTAATCCAGTTTCAAGAATGCCCATATGCGAACAAATGGATTCATTCAAAAAATGGGCTTTCATCATCCGAATGGATCGCTGCTATTAAAATGGTTAGAAATGTATTACCCGTTAATGCCATCCCTCGACTTGATCAAGGATCCCTTTACTGCCGACATGGTTGTAAGGAGATTGAAACGATAGGACATATCCTTGGTCGTTGCCCTCGTGGGGAGCTAATTCGTAATAACCGACATCATGCAGTACGCAAGATGAAGGACAAAATACTACATACAAAATTATATTATAATATTTATAAAATGTTTGTAAATGTATTTTGTAAATCGCGAGAGCGACAGCCAGACGTAATCCCCAAAAAGAAATAGTATTAGAATTGCCAAAGGCAAATTGGCAGCGAAGCAGCAGACGGCCCGTCTAAAGAATGTGCAGCGTACATACTTATACCATAACCATAACCATTACCATGACGGCGCTCGTCCCCTGTTTAGGAAGATAGAAATTAAGGCTGTACAATGTACAGAGATGTGAGATGCGGAGACGTAAAAAAGATATATGTAGTTAAAGCATGGACTGGCGAATCTACTATTCACCAGCCTATGAGATAACAGTTCGGTCTGTGAGCTGCTCAAGGAAGCACTGAATCCAAAAAGACGTCTCCAGCTTGGAACCTACTGGGAGCTGCTGCTACTGCAGGAAATAGAAGCAGCCACCCGCCCAAGAATAAGGACCTACAATTGCCCCAAGTGAGAATTCATAAAGTCGCTATTGCGAGTATATTTAGGGATCCAGTGTAATAGCTTGACCCGTATGGTGGCAAGGAAATATAATTGTGTATTTGCTCTAAAATAGAGAAACCCGGCTAATGAGCCATAATTGATTTTCCCTACTGGAAGCCCACGTCTGTTACTCTCGCTACTGCGAAACATAAGATAAAAGGAAATACCTTTAATGGAATTAATTGTCAGTGCCCACGAGTCTTAATTATGAATTGTTATATTGTTGCCTACGTGGCTTAATTGTGAAAAGTATTATTTGTCGCCCATGAGGCTTATTTTGAGAAGTATTATTTTGTGAGTTTACTTTTTGCCCACGAGATTTTTGGAACTTACATCGTTTTTGGCGTATTCGCCCTTAGAAAGTATGTTTTCATTTTTGGCTCATGGAGCCCCTTTAAAAGTAACTATTATTTGGCGTATTTGCCCGTTTAAGTATTCGTAAAGGTATAATAAATACAGGGCAGAGTTAAAGTCCATTTATAACCGTATCATTTTAAGTAACATATTTTGTGTGGTATATGATTGCATCCCCCTCGATGAGTTTCATATTGTGCATAATATATTAATTATAAAATAATTATATATAGTTCATATATTTATATAATTAAGTATTAGCGGAACGATAAGTAGGTTGGAAAAGCATCAACCCTCCCCACCCATTAGCATCATATTATTTAGCGAGTGCTTTATTATTTGTGTTGCATAAATCCCTCCATATAAAGGTGCATATAGTTTTATATCATCTCGGGCTTGGTCCTGAGATACGAGATAACCCCCTCGTTTCGTATACTCAGCCCGGTCCCGAATAGGATTAGCGAGGACCCGCAAGAAAATCCCTTTCATTGGAATATTTAAAATATAAAATGGAAGAAAATCTAAATTGAAAATTCCGGCCATACACCGCTTACAAATACGTCTGTTCTAGCCAAATATAAAAAAAATGTTCTGCCATATGATACGTATGGTACACCTACTTAAATATCCAACTGATGCCCTAGCATTTAATGAAAATAATAGTTGAAGACCAAAAAGCCAAATCATCTAGATGGAAAGTGGTAGCGTTTGAGGGTAGCTGATCAAGCGATGCTGGATCGTTTTCTGAAGTTTTAATACTATTCAGAACTATGCGAATTTAGTATGCTTTTCAAACTCGTAACTATTTTAATTTTATACGTATGCATCTATAGTCAATTTAATTGGCATTAATATGAAACATGAAACGATATGACTCAAAGTAACTGTTCATCTTACTTACATTACTAATTGTATCATGACAAGGTCTAACCAAGGATCAACAATAATTGTAAATCTCTATCTGTAAATGTTAAAATGTTGTATGGGCTGCGGCCATTATATTATAACTCCCGTTCTACATAATTTACTGGAATTTTGAAAATGTTGCAATACTGGACCAATTTCATCGAGCCATATATCATTCGAAAGGTAATCTCTAGTGGAATTTAAATAACGAAATGCGTCTTCATTGTAAAAAAGCGTTTTCAAGATACCGGTCATTTAATTTTTAAATTTTGCCTAAAATGTGTTGTATGGGCCACAATCAAAAAACAAAAAATAATGTGTGCCTATGTTTGAAGAGCTTTCAAATGATACATCACTCGACAAAATCCGTTAGTTTTTTGTGCAATTATGTTTTTTCAAAACTATTTAAAAACTAATAACGATCGTGCTTCCACACCATGTTCATTACGTTTGCCTAATTGTTACTATTCCAATGAGATGTCATTTTAGTGTAAGTTTATTGAGTGACCAGTCGAAATCTTGAGTTAACACAATATTTAAATTTTCGGCAAGAAATTCAAAAATTTGAATTTTGAATTTTTAGTTGTATTACAGAAATTGATTATTAATAAGATTTTTTACATTAAAACCGCCCTATTTTGCTGTTAGAGCTGCCATTAAATTTATATGTCATTAATTTTTATATATAATAATAATAATAATTTATTCATTGGGTCGATTTAACCGAAGTTCATACAACCAGACTCAACCAGTCACTTTGGGTGAGGAAATAGGAGGCCATCGCGTTAGATCGTCTCGGTCTTTGTACCCTTTCACCTATCCCCGTCCCCTCCTTCACAGTAAAGGAGTCTCATTTCCTAGGCCCCTACAGTAAGTAGTGGTCACAAAGGAGCACCGAAGGAGATTGGGATTCAATCAACCATCCAGTGACGTTTACCGTACAACACAGAGCCGTAAACGATTAGCAGTGGCCGAGGATTAAAGCCAGGTCTGACTAGTGAGACTGAAAAGACCGTTCCAGTCTGCAGTTCTAACCGCTCACACAAGCACGCCTACTCTTGTTAAATCAATATAAAAAAGTCAGAGGGGTCACTATCGTAACTACGATTTTAAAAGTTACTTCTACATCAGAACGACGATGACTTTCTATACATACTCGCAATGTTTTGCGAGTATGTTTTCTATATGTTCGTCCGATTTCCAAAAAATTTGAAGTTTTGTGATCTCTAGGACATTGCCTTAATATAAAAATTAGAACTTTTTTAATTTCCAAAAATTTTATTTTTTTCCGAAATTTTTTTAAAAACCAATGTTTTTGAAGGCACTCAAAATACCCCAATTTTATTGAAAAAATTTACATTTTTCAAATTTTATTTAACGTTTTAAATAATGTTACAGACATCACAACACTACAAAATTTTTGAAAATCCGACAAAAATTTCCCAAAAATAAAGAAAGATGATAGAAAGTCTTAATCAAAAGTAAGCAAGCCCCGCAATTTGCCAAATTCAACAATTACTAACATTTGGAAAACCAGAATTGATATTTTAGCCAACTTTTCTTGTTTATAATAAGATTTAGACGTACTTACTGTTATTTACTCAAGCAAAAACTCAATCAATTTATTCATGTTTTGCGGGCAGTACCTATAACACAATTCAAATTTACATTCCGGATTTTAAAAGAATAAACTACTTTACATAGTTGTATAATTTTTCAATTATTTGTGGGTTAGAGACCTTGACCAACATATTATATTTATACTTGTTAAACGTGTGCACCCCAAATTAGTGTAGGCTGTGATGAAGAAATACGAAACCGAAATAAAATAAACTGACGTGTAAAATAAACGGTATGTATTACAATATACAGCGTTATAAGTTTATTCAATATAGAACACCAATAGACTAATGGACAGAGTTTCATCCTAGTGAAGAGTTTGTAAGCAAGTGATTACAATAATGAGAGTACACGAGTTTATATAGATCTGTGGTCGAGTAAGATTTGTGAAGTCGAGTAGAGCCCCTGGAGTAGAGAGTAGATTCTGTACTAACTTTAACAATAGTTAAGCACGTACATACAAAAACGGTCTTCCAGGTAATGGAAGGATTAATCCCCAATTCCGGGAACTTTTGGTTCATCGGGTACATCGAGTCCAGTAACTCTGTTAATACCAGAGTACATTTACAAACATTAATTATATTCCATATAAATGATGACACATCCAATTGCCACAATATTTTGTCAATCCATATTAATCATTAAATATTTCCAATAATAATATTTACTATGCGTATGCCTATAAAGATATACATGCACACATATAGTTGACATACAATATAATTCCTTTACATTAAATAATATGTTTATTCCATTTTATATATGATTCAATTACATTATTTAATTCATTATACTACATTCAGTTTAGTGGCATTCAATAATAATAGTATTTATCTAATAATTATTGTTATTTCCCAAAAATGCTTTTCAGCATGTAAAAAGCATTATTTGACGTATTGCCATATTCTCACAATTACATTGAATTTTATGACATTGAATAATATTAAAATTATACTAATAATTAATACAATGTCCAAGTAAGTTCTTAATTTGAAAACTCACTTACTGTTATTTGATAAAGATAATAATATAATAATTCATAAATTGAGTCAATTTGGCGTCAGCCCATACAACATTGTTAGTTTTTACAAAGTGGTTATTTACAGATTAATCAAAGATCAAAGGATTTACGGTTATTTAGATATAAATATAAATTGTTGCGTAGACCATAAGCTCTTACTTTAGTATCAATTACCATATAATTGTCAAAACACCACGTTTCAAGGTTGTTCAGTATTAAAGGGTGAAAATTAGACAGACTCACCCTAGTGGAAATCTGTATATGTGCTGATACGGGTCAAAAGACCAAGACTCATTAACTCAGTGGTTATGAAAACAGATGGGTTAGTCAACAGTGCAAATATCGAGAATAGAAGTAAACACAAGCCGAAATGAAGATGAAAAGTAATACGGGTGGAAAAATTATGACTTTGGGGCAAAGTAAAAATGATACAACCGTATGTAAGCTCTAAATATATTCAAGACGTCTCAAGTAATATTTTAGGACTTTTTTTTACACAACCTTTCATAAGCAGTACTTTTCATTCAATCTTCCTCCATCATCCAATTCAATCCCTGATTTCACATTCAGAGTACAAATGATAATTTAATAAATAATCGAAGAATTAAGGTTGGTTTTGCAATGACCACATAGTTGGTCACCGACATAAAATCGTTGATCTAATTTTAAGCGTGAATGAAATCTCTACGGATTGGAAAATTTCGTAATGCGAAATATCAAGAATATTATAGAATATAAATACAGAATATAAATACTCTAGAATTAAATAACAGTGGAAATATGTATGTATAAAGAATGAATAGTTGTAATGAGTGCATTTATGCTCATCATGCAGTTTGCTGTTTACAAACAATAAGTAAACTAAAAACTCACGCATCAAACAAATATATACATAGGCATGCGGTGAAGGATAAATTCATATATCAAGAAATGTACATGCATCATCATTCTTCATGCTCATACTGGCATTTGATTATAAGCTTATGAAAATGTATACTATAATTTAAACTAAAATTATGTAATGCTTAACCTATGGGTGTACGTAGTGTGTGACGTTTGAGACATACTAATGAGTAATGCAGGTGTAAAAAGTACTCATATATGTATGTCTTAATACCCTCCTTTTTTTTAATTGTCGTCGACTGTAAGGCGGTATTCGGCAAGTGAAAAAACCCTCTCAACATTGGTGTTGTTATTCCTCTTCATCAGTAAACTCCACCTCCAAGAATCTCAGATGGCTCGGTTCGATGGTTGAATTAGGTAGTTCCTCTTCTACTGCTGGTGGTGCCTGTGATTGTATGAGTACAGTAACATTTCCCTCCTTAGCTTTGTGTAGTGTTGGTAGTGGGCCGTGTTGTTTTTCAAGCGCACTTCTCCTACATATCTCCTCATTCTCATCCACTCCATTTCGTCTGTGAACAAGAATCGTCCCTTGGCTCCGGTGGTGGTGTCCGTCCAAGTAACTACTGTTTGGTCTCCCTCGTCTCGGTGGGGCTACAGGTGTTTCAGTTGGCCCCTCCGTTCCAAGTAACTGCAGCTCAGCTTGCTGCTCTTTCTCTCCCTTCTCTTTCATCGTCTCATAGTAACTCTCTCTCCACCCACGCTTTAAGAACGCAGCACTCAGTTTCCACTTAAAGTATATAGCTGTAATAGCCATACACAGAAAAACAAAAATAATTAGAATCATCCACATGTACCATGGTATGCTACTATCTCTTTCCCATGATGACGTGTCTATGCTGTTGTCGCTCTCGTCAAATGTGATGTTCAAGTTGTTCATGTCTATTTTGATTCTCATGTGGTAGTCGAGTGAGTTCACTAATAGGGGGTCTTCGTGCTCGTTAAAGATAATGTTAAACACATCTCCTCTATACGTGTTGTTCGCAATGGTGAATGTTGTCGTGATGGGCAGTAGGAAGATCTCGTTGGGGCAGGGGGTGTGTCTGGTAGTACAATTTTTCAAGACTTTCAAAAGTCTTGAAAATTCAAGACTCTCGAAATCGAGACTTTTGAAAGCCTTGAAAATTTAAGAGTCTTGAAATAAAGACTTCTAAAAGTCTTGAAAAAATCAAGACTCTTGACAAAAATTTTTTTAACTTTAAACAAAGTTTTATAACTGGAGTTAAGATGTTGTAATAATTGAATTTAAAGGTGGTCTTGAAATTTCAAGACTTTTCAAGACTCTTGAATGGTCTTGAAAATGGCAAAATTCTTAGTCTTGATTTTGCAAGCCCTACAAGAGGGTGAAAAAGGGGGTGCTTGGGTCCTACAATATGCTAAAGTTGGGTGGCGGCATTGGTATATCTGGCCCCTAAACTTTTACTTTACAAAAAAGTTATTTTTGGTACAAAATGTATTGGATCTCATAAACTCGGAACCCAAGGCTACCTTGGTTCTCGCTTCACTTCACTTTGGAGTGGGGAGATTTCTGTGTTCCGCTGTTCTCTACGTGAGTTTCGACCCCACCTGGACGGGGATGACTACCGGAATGTAAATATGTTTAAGTTCAGCGTAATAACTCAATAGCTTTCAAAAATATTTTAAAATGTCGTTTTTTATTATCGCTAAATAGTGTTGCTTTGTATAGAACTACAAAAGTTGAAAAGAAGATGAGTAATAAATAAATAATAACAGTACGTGTAACCTCATTGCTTACTATTGACCACTTTCTTAAATGTATTCATTATAAAGGCTTTCATTGCTTGAGTCGCACAGTGGCTGCCTGCCAGGCAGCTGTGCATTTTTAGTCCTGAGGAATTTTGATTCTATTTTTCCTTTTTTGTGGTAAATCATTGTCGTGAGTCTCCAAACCTTACCCTTGGGATGGGCAATTAGCCCGTAACGATGGTGAGGTGGAAATTCCTATTAAAATATTACCTCCAATAACTTTTTTGAGTAATTCAAAAAGTTGAATTTGGATTTTTTTTTATCCTCGTTGTGCTGCTGTTCAAGCTTCCTACGTAATTCTCACTCCTCTCGGTGCTGCCGCGTGGCCGCATAGTGTATTTTTTCTACAATGTGCACGTGGTGGTTCTGGAATTACATCCTTGTCGTGTGGATCGTATTCTGTGTGGCTTGTTGTTGCATCGGGGCGGTGTGAGTTTTGTGTGGGAAGCTTTGACAGCATCATCAATGTGGTATTCTGAGGTAGACTATATTTAAGGCGAAGACTGTAGTTTACACTCTTGTGTAGTGTTTCTTTTTTTGGAACTTTAATTTGTCAGGTCTAGTAAGTACCTATTATCTGGGTGATGAGCAGAAAACTCTGATCCCATTTTCTTTAGCTAGGTGTCGTAGGTTGTTTATTTTTTCGCTAGGTATTTACTTCCCTCCATTTAGCATTAAATCCTGTTTAAGATTAAGGCCCGTACGGGCAAATCCGGTGACGTTTCATATGTCACTGGTTGTCCCGTTGGCCAAAATTAAACATTGTTATGATGGGACGTCCGCAATGGGCCTTATTGGCCTTGGCGGTGTCTGTGTGGATCAGTATTATGATCTACATGGTGCCCAATAAAAATAATAATAAAATAAAATAATAATAATAACCTCATTGCTTATGAATTGGTATCAGTGTTGAGTTTATAATAGCGGAGAAATGATTTTTGGTTAGTAATATGTTAGGTTTTAATTCCGTATATAATAATTAGCGGAATCTAATTTTGTTAACAGTTTTTGTATGGTTCAGAACAAAATGGGGTTTACTAAAAATAATCGCGACAAAAGTAGTGAAAATTGAAAAGTGAGAAAATTTAATGCACATAATTTAACTTTTCAACATGGTAGAACATAGTACATCACTTGTCAAAATCAGTCTAGTATTTCAAAAGCGTACTGTATTATGCAATAGGCACAAATGAATAATACTATCATAGTGTCTAAATAGTCTATACGTTTACCTGATACCTAATTAAAGTGACGTCATTTACGGATCACCCTAATAAACAAGTGATATTGGAACATTGGAGAATCTATTGGAATGGCTATGTCCTTCTGTCTGTCTGTTCTTTATGCGCTACAGGTCACAGTTTTCAAGCGATGTTCGTCAAACATGTTTTAAACCGTCACAAATGCGAGGGAAAAGTGCCCCACTACCGTTTACTTACTTACTGTATACTTACTGTATTGTTACCAGCTTTAACAAACCAGTTTGAGTGGAGGGGGGGGAGCAAGCGGGATGGTCCACAAATGACGTCACACAAAATATTAAACGTCTATAGGGATCTTTCGTAATTACCGTCACAAAAATACGACTCGTTAATTGGGATCAACCGTAAATGGTGTCACAAAATATATTACCATTTATTGGAATCGACTGTAAATGGCGTCACAAAAATTCAATTTGTTTATTAGGATCGTCCGTAAATGACGTAACAAAAAATATTAAGCGTTTATTGGTAACGTCCGTAAATGATGATAGCGTCACAAAAATGCGACTCGGTAATTAGGGTCAACCGTAAATAACGTCACCAAAAATAATACCGTTTATTGAAATCGTCTGTAAATGGCGTGATTAAAATATCACTTGTTTGTAATGTAATGTAATGTAATGGGCTTTATTGTCAAAACTTACAGCGATAAACACTGATTTTCATAGGCAGACAGTCATACAACAAACTAATTAATATAATTAGAAACTAAAATTGAAACAATTTAAAAAGTGATACAACATACAACATTTTCACAGCATACATGGATTATCTTAAGTTAATTAACCATTTACTCAAATTAAATTGAAAATCTTTTAAATTATTACAAGCATGTACAGCAAATTTCCATTTCCATTTGCATTCCATAACTTTGCAGCACGATATTGGTACGAGTTATGATAAAAAGAGGAACATTTGATTATTTTAAGAAAATGAGCATGACGCGGAGATCTCTCATTACCTTCACGCTTAATTGCTAGTAAGCATGACAGTTGAAATGACTGATGAAGGAATATACGAGTCATAGATACAGTCATGTATGTTAGACGTTCAAATACAGTTAAAATAGAAAATGATTCATACAGTTTATACATGTGAAGCTTTTTCGTTTTCATTAGATACTTAGTTGGTATAGATAAAACATGTTTCATGTTCAAATTATAATGAAAGCCTTTATAATGAATACATTTAAGAAAGTGGTCAATAGTATTCTGACACTTCTGAAGAAGACTGCTGGATACTGCACTCCATACAGGAAAACCATAATCAATTTGAGAGAATATTAGTGATTTGAAAACACTTTGTAACAAGCTATAATTCATAAATCTTTTATATTTAACTAATTGAGAGCACTTAAATGTAATCTTACAATTGACGTGATTACAATGAATGTCAAATTTCAGATGGTTATCAAAGTAAATTCCTAAGTACTTGAAACTATCCACCTTTTAAATGGTGTTATTGTTGCACAATGTTGTTTATTGGAATCGTCTGTAAATGACGTCAAAAAAAATTACTCGTTTATTAAGATCGTCCGCAAATGACGTCACAAAAAATATTACTCGTTTCTTGGGATCTTCCGTAAATGAGGTCACAAAAATACAACTTGTTTGTTAGGCTCAACTTGTAAATGACGTCACAAAAAATAATACCGTTTATTAGGATCGTCTGTAAATGATTTCAAAAAAATATTACGCGTTTATTGGGATCGTCCGTAAGTGACGTCAAACAAAATATCACTTGATATCGTCCGTAAATGACGTCAAAAATATATCCCTAGTTCATTAGGATCGTCTGTAAATGACGTCACATAAAATATCACTTGTTTACGTTTGAGTTTACTTTTATTCAAGTGTCAGGCAAATCAGTATACATATACTGTTATTAAATCACGCACACTAATATATTGTTACTAGCACACAAAAAAAATTAAAACACACAATATAATACGCACACACCATATTATACTAAAGCCACGTAAAACAGTCAAAACCATCGTTTATCAAGATTTTCTGTAAATGACGTCAAAAATATCACTCGATTATTGGGATCGTCCGCAAATGACGTCAAAAAAACATATTCTTATTGAAATTAAAAAATATCCCTTGTTTATTTGGATCGTCAGTAAATGACGTCAAAAATATATCACTCTTTTATTAGGATCGCCTGCAAATGACGTCAAAAAAATATCACTTGTCTACTGGGGTGATCCGTAAATGACGTCACTTTAATTATGTATCAGGTAAACGTATATCTTTAAGCCATCAATACCCAACTCAACCTATTTACAGTGTGAGAAAAAGTGAAAATCCTACATACTCCTGCAACAATGCTGAGCTTCAAAGCTCGACTTGTGAACGAGATTTGGGGTTTATATTAATAGCGACTTAAAATCAACGCAACACTGTCAGCAGGCCATAAAAAAGGCAAAATCCATGTGCTTACAAATCAAGCGAACTTTTAAAACCATCTTGACAATTATCACGGACTTCGTACGCTTATTGTAACTTTTATTCGCCCATTGCTAGTACTAGAATACTGTAAAAGTATTTGGTGTCCTATTTTACAAAGTGATTGTGATGACTTCGACTTAATTCGCCAAAGAAGAGATTATTTACTGAGATCAATAAAAGAATCAAAGTGGTCCCTTGTTGCTTAAGCAAAAAATAAGTTGCTAGAAGTACCCAATAGTTAGTGGACCATTCAAGCTGGGGATCCAGACGATGGTTCTGTTAATCCGATTTTTATTCATATGCTGGACTCATTTGATGGTTCTGGATTATCAGTTTTAAAAACATTACTGTAAGTGAGCTTTAACTTTAAAACAGCAACCCCCCCCCCCCAATAAGGTAAAATGATGTATTGATATTGTAATATTTATATGTGACATGTATGATATGTAATAATATTGATACTGTAAAATCATGCACACCATCCCACTAACGTTCTTCCTAAAACTTTTTTCGAAATTCAAAACTCAAATTATAACATTCCTTTTTATAGGGGAAAATCATGGCATCAAAGGGTTCTACCTGTCACAATTTTTAATTTTATAATTTTTAGGTTCAGTAATAATGCTATAATAAATTACATTGACTGTTGTTATGATTTGCAGTTACTAGCTGTATTTCAGATACGTCTCTATTGAAAAATAGACTACTGGTAAATGCAAACTTTCATCCCGGATATTTTTCCCCATGGAGTTTTTAGTAGTGCTAGTGCTAGTTGATCTCAATGATTTGAATTTGAAATACAAATGTCTGGTATGGGATTTTATTGTCAGGGAAAAAAACTCCCAGGGGAAAAATATCAGGAATGAAAGTTTGCATTTACCAGTAGAGGCTATTTTTCAATAGACGTAACTAAAAAACTGCTAATAATGGCAAAGCATAACAACTGTTGACTGTATATCTGAATATAAAAAACTTTATTTAACGTTCGATACATAGCAAAGGCTCTTACAGACAGTTTATTGGGAAATGTGTGTTGTGTTGATATCTTTTCCATCTCTTCTAAGTAGCCGAGCATTCTTACCAAACTCTGGACACCCCACTACACTACTCTCAGTGACACAACCTCAGGATCTACAGCTTGGGTTTAAGCCTCGGCTAACCTTCGCTTCCCCTTTGGATTTCGTTTTATATGTTTTAGAGTAGGCACTGATGTTCTACAGAGTTGGTTCATGCCACCGTCTACTCGACTCAACGAGATAGTCAGATAACAGCCACACAAGACCAAGCTTTTTCTTAATTTTAACAATTCAAATTCTAATTAATAATTTTATGCAACTATTCTAATAACTTATCAATTCAAACTATGAGGTAGAGTGAGCGATTGGGACAGATTATTGGAGTCTTGAGGTTGCGTTGAAAGTACTTGTCTGTAGGCTTACTGTCCCCAGGGTGGTATGGTTTCAGGCAAAGTATCCCCTCACGTCGTCTGACTGCCTCCCGCGCTCCTCCCCCAGTCCTTCTCTGCAAGCTTCTCTACCCCGCACGGCCTCAACGTAGGCGGGCACGAGGGCCATTCATCGAGTACGTCTGAGAGAGGGGGCACAAAAATAATGTGCTCCATCTCAGATTCGACCTCGACTACTTCGCGTTACGTGTAGATCGTGTAACCACTTGGCTACAGGGGCCGCCTTATATCTGAATATATACATTGCATATTTTCAATTTTGATTGCTAGAGATTTTTTGGAATCATTCGTTCGATGGGAGTTGGAACACTCGACAACGAACCATCCATTATTGTAACCTATTCAGAAACATTAAGAGCACGATTAAGTTTAAATAAAGTAGAACGTTCAATGCAGGTAAAAGCGGTAGAAGATAAGCTTTTCAAAAATATTGTGTACGATAGTGAGCCAGATCCAATAGGGTTAATGTTAAGAGAACATGATTATTGTAAAACGGATGTAGCTGCAGGTTTGATATTCTACTTAGCTCGATACGTAGCTCATAAGGCACAATCTTTTTCCAAATGTAAACATTGTACTGATTCTCTATCAACTCTTGACTGTCCCCGTATTTCCCATGCTAATGTCTCCCGACTTAAGTGTATAGGTAATCTTACCTACCCTAGTAATGCACTTTGTCTTATTCTTCAAGGACTAGAAAGAGTAATAATTATGAATTACTAAACTGTCATCAGCAGGTATTAAATAAAGCACTTGTGCTAGATAATGTCAGTGAAATCTTTCTAAATTCCTGTGGCATCGGATGCTGTGAGCGCGATCAGACAAGTAATTTGCTTTGTCGAATAGTTACATTTTACATTTCTATTCGCATGTGTTTTTATGTTAAAGTACATAATTCTGAGCTGTCACAAGCGAAACAGCGAACGAAAATTGATAAAAAGAAATCCGGAATAACAAGAACCACCACTATCTTATCTATCCACTCAGATACTATACACTAATCGTAGAAGGGTGTAAAATGATGATACTACATATTGGTGGCCCCGTATTGCTGTTAAGGCTGCCATTAAACAAGGAGCGAAGCCCCTTATTTTTGGTATGTATATTAACACACAGTGATGTTTCACGTAAAAAAATTTCCTCATTCCTCAAATTTTTCCTCACCTTTAAAAATTTTGAAATTAACTGGTAATCACGTGGAAATTAACACCCAAACCCTAACTAAAAGGTAGTCGAGATCTTTTCTAATCTTGTAGTTTGTTATTGTGGAAGCACTAACCCAAACGAAAAGAACAATTGTTGTTTTTGCAAGCAATCTACAACAGTCCGTGAACACGTATATATTCAATCCGCTCACGGTCTCACGAATTAATTTGTTTAGTCATGTATGTAGCAAAAGATTAAATATATACGTCAACGTTAAATAATTTACATGGACCCAGACTGCCTCATGGTAGATGGTAGTTGTGGTGGTTATTAAAATTGAAACATGTTTTGTTCCTTCACGCTTTGGTAAATAAAATTCCTTTTATTTTTATAATAACGTTAATTGGAGCATGTATGCATTAAAGTTTTAGAAAAGTTGTTCCCATTTAAAAAGTATTATTTACGATTTCATGCTATCTAACTACATAATATGTGAATAAGTAACCTAATAACAACTACCTACTTGTGCTATGGAAAGTGACCCTTCGGAAACTAATAATAATAATGTCCAGGGTAGAATCCAATGGATTTAAGACTAAAGTCTTTTGTTTTCCCGGTTGTCACTACAGTACAAACTGTTATCACTCTAATTAGTTTGAATCAGACGGAAGTTTCCCGAAATTCCATCCCTTGAATGAAGAAACTGCTGGAGGTTTCTTTGATATGTGATGGCCAGACCGGGAAGTGATGGCAACTTTAGTCAGTGATAGCCAATTTCACTTTAGTAAGTGATGGCCAGTTTGACTTAAGTAAGTGATGGCTAACAAAAAATTCTGGAAATGGATTATAAATGCGCCCAGAACGTTGGGATATAGTAGAAAATACTATTCATATTTAATATTGTAAATAAAATAGTTATTTTACCCTTCGAAGTATGTTATGTTCGAGGTTAGGGCCGCCAAAGGCGGAGGGGAAAATATAACCTATCCGTTTCCAGTCAGTTTTTGCATAAAATACTTCCAACTTCAAAGGGTTGCAAAACGTGAATACGAGTGTGAGTAATATAAGTTGTACGAATGAAACAAAAGTATAGTCAACGGATCAGGATTTTATTTATGTAGCAGGCAACAACAATAAGAATTTAATAATGTCGAAAAAAGTATTTTGGGCAAACACAAATATTATATAAATTAAAATATCTATTTTATGTACAATATTAAATATGAATAGTATTTTCTACTATATCCCAACGTTCTGGGCGCATTTATAATCCATTTCCAGAATTTTTTGTTGGCCGTCACTTACTTAAGTCAAACTGGCCATCACTTACTAATGTTGGTCATCACTTATCAATGAACAGCCAACTGCTGAACTTCGAATAGTAAATTTCAGTCTCCCAAGTCAGTGTGATGTGTATGGATGGTAAATCCTTAATAATACCAATTAATAATAATAAATGTCCCGGGAAGAATCCTAACGGATTTGAGATACATCTCTTGTTAAACCCGGTTGTCACTGTGTGTCACACTCTGATGCTCGAGTCACTTGGAAGTTTTGCCAAAACTCCACCTTTCAAACTTATCAAACTTGTTTTTAAGTAAGTTATAATTAAGTAAGGGCTAATAATGAAATCACGGACTGTCAAGTGTCAAGTCAGTGCACTGAAATTGTGAGTTGTTATTACAGTAACCCCTCCCGTATCCGGATTAATTGGGAACAGACCCCATCCGGATACGAAAATATCCGGATATGGGAGGTTTTTAAAATCAACTCTTAAACGTGTTGTAAGAAATTATAAAATATATTTTATGACAACATTTGTATTTAAATCAACAATTACAACTTCCATTTTCTCACAAGTATTCACATTTATAAGGCAGGAAAAAGAAATACCTAGTTTTTGTTTTTGAAAAAATGATTTTATTTTTATATTTTACTTTTATTTTTGAAATTTGTTAAAAATATGGTATCTCAAAAATCTTGTCCGGATATGGGAGGGTCCGGATACCGAAAAACCTGTCCGGATATGGGAGGTTCCGGATAATGGAGGTCCGGATACGGGAGGGATTACTGTATCTATTTTTGACCTTTTCGACAGACACATCAAGAGGTTCATAGGTTACCAAGTCTTGGAGTTATTGTTTTAAACTACCTATCCATAATAATAATAATATTATTGGTTTTTAATATTAAATATCTTGTTTTCCCGGTATCACATTATTCACTCTGTGCCACTCGAATCAGTTGATGTTGTGAACTTAATGTTCTTAAGTTGTACTCATCCAAGTTATTCTTGAACTTATTAACACCAATACCTAGTTGCCCCTTTATCAGTCCTGCTATTCTTCACATGGCAAGGGAGCTTGTTCCACTCAGGCACTATGCGGTTTGTGAAGAATTGCATTAGTACAGCTACATCACATTCTTACTACTAATAGTTATATGTACTTATGGAATTCTTACTAGTTAGATAAGTGCTGGCCAGGTCGGGCAGTGTTGACTAACTTTAGTAAGTGCTGGCCAGTGTGACTTTAGTAAGTTTTTGGCCAATTCCACTTTAGTAAGTGCTGGCCGGTTTGACTTTAATAAGAGCTGACCAACAAAAACTAGAAATGGATTAAAATCGCGCCCGGAACGTTGGAAAACAGTATTTTATAACTATTTACCTGAAGCCACACTGAATCAGGCGGCTGTTATGTGATAAGTAATGCACAGGCCAGGAATTCTTGCCCCAAACAGTAAGTCATGCCCGAACGGGAAGTCATTCCCAGTTCAATAATTGAGAATTTATAAAAATAAATATTCAACATCAATTATTCTAACTAGTAAGTTTATCTGAATGCATGTAGTTTTGCTTGCTAAATAAGATAAGTATTATCTACTTTACGAGTTAAGTAAGCTTTAAACCGAACCCCACTTAAACCTGCTATTTCAACATTTCTGTTGACTGTTAAGAGTAAGACTATTTCTTCACTTTAGGTCACCTCTTAAGGTTTTTATCATAAAGGTTAGGTTGGGAGTTAGGGGGTAGCAATAAACTGGGAAACGGTTTGGTTATATTGTTCCCTCGGCCGCTTCAGGAGGGTTATTGGTTTGTTTATGGCTACTGGTTGTTGTGGATGTTTGAGATGTGCAAATTTAAAAAACTAAATTGAAATTAACTGGGCATGACTTCCCGTTTGGGGTAGGGCTGCCGAATCGTTTAAACAAAAACGACAAATACGACCAATTTAGACACTTCGTTTTTTTCGTTTCTTCGTCTCAAGCTGTCGTTTTGAAACGAAAAAAAAACGACAACAAAGGTAGGGATTAAGCTGAAGAAAATTCAAAAACTCGCAGACAATTCATGTGTTGTGGCTCGTAATGTAAATGCCTCTTATGTTTCCTTTCTGTTGCTGCTGCTGCAGCCGCGAGCATGCTTTTTGTGTCGACATTCGTTTTGATAGAAGTCAGTTTGAGCTCGAACCGGACGTTTCATAGGTTGTACGGATAATTAAAATTATATTATTCATACTGTTCTAGAAGAGTTAAATACTTCGGTTTTAATTAAATTGTACAGTCATGCAATCAAAACGATCGTATACTAAGTCCAGTCCAGTCCAGGCCACTCAGGGTGGTAGAAAAAGCATTTAGCGAAGCCGATTACACTGATTATAAGAAAAACAGTCAAAGTGACACCAGTGTTTGGTATTATTTTTTCCGTCGAAATGACGGCCAGAAGGGGTGGTGGAAATTATGTAATATAGTAGACTCGACCGTACCGTGCATTATTACGGCATACTTTAAAGCACTGGATTCTTCCAGCTCTTTTTAGCTTGCTTGTTAGTATTTGTAACGTATCCACTAAAAACCAAAGTTAGAAAATAAATGAATGTGATCTAAATTACTTCGATTTTTTAAAGCAATTTTGAAATTTAGCCTAGCTGGAAATTTGTCGTTTGTATGTCGTTTTTTGTCGTTTTTGGGTCTGTCGTTATCGTTTTTGTCGTTTTTTCAAAACCTGTCGTTTTCGGCAGCCCTAGTTTGGGGCATGACTTACCGTTTGGTCATAATGACGTTTAAAATTCGGTCATGATCTATCTACTCTAACTCTTACCCAATTTTTCTGGAATGTACGCACATGTTAAAGGAAAGGGCAGCCAGACCGAGCCTCTTCCACAAAATGTAATACGTAGGTTACCATTTCAATCTCCTGTTACCTTCACTCAATATGAAATAAGAAACCAAATTTTGAATTGTTATTGTGTAGTCGAAGCGTATAGTATTGTGATTCTAATTGTAAATAACTAAACCTGTAAACCGGACATCGGAGTTGTCTTTGTAAGTTTGAAGCAAAGATTAAATAGCCCTTTTAAATGCCCTCGCTAAACCCAAAAATAATAACCCTACAAAAACGTATTTTGCCCAGAAATAACCATTGCCCAAGCCCAACACTGTATATTTTTTTGCCTATAACTCTAGTTACGGCAACGAAGTACCATTCTTTTCATAAGAAAACTGTTAAAATCAGTTTTACTTCGTTGCCGTGCCGGAACTAGAGTTATAGGCAAAAAAATATATAGTGTTGGGCAATGGATATTTCGGGCAAAATACATTTTTGTAGGGTTATTATTTATGGGTTTAGCGAGGGCATTTAAAATGTTTATTTAATCTTTGCTTTAAACCTACAAAGACAACTCTAACTCCGATGTCCGGTTTAGTTATTTATTGGTTTCCCAGTTACGGTTAGGATCAACCTTTTCAGCATAGACTATAATACAGTAGACCTTAGTTTGGCGAATTATTCAAACCGAGTTTGAACTGTTTGTAACACGTTACGCATGGTTGATGGTATAGATTACAGGTGATTGCGAGTGAAATACTGAATCATATCGGTCACTCATGTATACTAATTTCACACTCACTCGCACGCACCGTCCGTCCCTAAAGCATTGCAGTGAACTGAAATTTCCACTTTGTCTCAATTGCCACAATTAACAATACCTTCATTTGGATGGGGAATTTCAGAGATTAGTAGCAGCTCAGTCTTTCCTGTCACCGCCGTAATCCCCTCCTCCCCCTCCTTCAATTTATTTATATTTGACGTTTCGGTTACGTATGCGGCTGCGATGCGACTGACCGATTGACATGAGACCAGACCAAAAACAATTTTGCTCCAGTAGTAAAATGCAAGTTTATATTGTGCATCATTTATTAATAAATATTTGTTTTAGGTTTTTGGTATTGCACAACGGCGTGAATGTCATAAATAATAGTTCCTGTCTCATGGAATACTAATAGGGTGTATGACGGCTGCCTGTGTTCACTCTCGTAGGGAGCATGCAACAAACACGTTATATAAAATTGCCCTCCCCATCTACGTAATTATTTTAGGTATGCAGGGACATGTAAGGACAGGGCAGCTGTACCTCTCCCCCCAAAAATGCCCAACGTTATTTTTGCGAGCTCCCTTAGATGCATCATCATCGCTAATTAATTATCCCCATTTCCCATTGCATGCAAAGATTTGTGGGAATAAGGCACTCGTCATATTCTTCAACATTGTGACAGGATACAGTAGACTGCAAAAAGCTTCTCATTCTGTTCGGTGACGGCGAAGCCAAGGCAACCGTAGCAAACGAGAAATAACAGTTGTACTACACGTCTGCAAGAACGAAAAGCTCTATATGTAGTACCGTATCCTATTACATTACTTAAGAAGAAGAGAACGAACCCCAGTCAGCAAATCATTCTTGGAGCAAAAGCATTGAAGTTGTCCAATACAATAATTTAAAGTAATTCACATTAGAATATTCACAATTTTGGTGCACTAGTCTCTAGTCAACTGTTATCATGGTTATATATTCAAAAGCTGTGCCATAGTTATATTTATTTTTCTGTCAACCTCCACAGTTGCGATTTCTTCAGCTACTATCAACTGGGACGACCAGCAACGAAATATTTATTTGCTTCACCATGGTATATCTACATTTTCCTTCTAACTTAACGGATGAAGAACTGATGCTTCACACGAAATACCAGAAACTTAAAAAAAAAGTAAACCCCTTTTTTCAAAAAAGGACTATATTGTAGTTTTGGAATTCATTTAATACGGCATTTATCACATTACAGCTTACTAGTTACTTCAGTTGAGAGACACGTATCAACGTATCTAAAGAAGTTATTTTAGCGCCCGTTCGTGGGTCTAACAGGATTGCACATAATCATTTATATTCTATAGTTCCAGCTAAATTATTCCCATCCTTAGTTTGACTACATACTTAGTCAATTTGTAAATCGTTTTTGTAAAACAATGTATTTTTGTTACTGTCTTTTAGGCAAGTACAATTGTGTACCAGTGTAAATAAAAGTTTTTACTTTCTCTCTCTATGCTGTGGAGAGTGGAGATTGAAAAATTTTCATACCACCTCGTTTAAATGGCCCATAATTGCAAAATACGGTATAAAATCGGTCCCATACAATCGGACATCCCTTATATAGGTTCTAAATAACCGATAAGTTATAACACTGCTAGCATAGCAGGTCAACCGAACCATGCATATTGCCCCCCTTTAGCGGTTTTTCTTATATGGTAACCGAATCCTACTGCACGACTACTACGACTGTATATATTTCTTTAAAACTCCCCGAAAACATGGAAAGTTTATTTATGTTGGATTTCCATTTTTGTGTGATTTGTCAAGGTCTTTAAAATTGCGATCATATTTTAAACTTAGTTTTGCTAGGTGTAAAAACTTTTTATGAAATTGTGTTAGTTCTAATTAAGAAACCTTTGTATTATATACTGAGCTTTAAGGCTATTGCGATTGTGCAGCGGTGACTTAAAGCTGTTTTCTCACTATTTGTTTTGTCCAGTATTTCAACATTTTAATAAATTATTTAACGTAGGTACGTATGTAAAATTATTTTGTTTTGGTAAACACAATTATGTCAATTTTGAAGACAGTTACCCTAACAACAACAGACAACTAGGTGAGTAAAATCTCCATTTGGCAGATTGACAGAAGTATCTAAAAACGAATGACACGAAATTAAATCATAAGGTTAGTGAAGTGACCTATTAAAGGGATAGTAGAAAGTATTTTCATCCCTAAAACAAGGGGATAATGTTTTTTGAGCAGACAGGTGAATCTAATGAGCAGACACAGACATCTAACTGGCAGACAGAATTAATTTATTTTGCTGACAAATTTTTACGATTTTGCAGACACTTTCAGCGACAACGTTTAAAAAATAATTTATTTGGCAGACAATTATTGTATCGCTTAAAATTATTCAAGAAGTAATCTAGCAGTATATTATCCAGCATCAGTGTCACAGTAAGTATTCGATAATATAAATCAATGAAGTAAACAAAAATGTAAGAATAAATCAACGAAGTTAACGTAGTAAAAAAAGTAATAATGTAAGTAATAAGTGATAAAGTACGAGTCAAATGTTAGTTATTGTCGCGACTGAGCATCCTCTTGTGTGGAATCCCTGGTCCTCCCTAGCCCAACCTTTGCTGGTCTTCCTCGTTTAAGTTTTGCAGGTATAGGTATATCAATGGCTTTGTTGGAGAAGACATGAAGATTCTTGTGAACTGCAAAATAATTAATTAAATAATCTCAGTTGCTTTTTAAAAGAACAAGTTTTTCCGTGCTTCCCACAGTAGTATGTTATTTTCTCAGCTGCTACAGTCTCTAAAACGTTTTTTCACAAAAACAACACCTTTGCTCATATTGGAAACTTTAGATATCCACAGACCACAGTTAAGAAAGAAACTAGTAACGCTAAGTTTTACAACACGAATGACGAAAACAGTGAATACAACAAAAGGCAGAAACAACTCACCTCATCGTGGTCTGACGTCATTCAAGTTTATTAATACTTTTTCCTTTCCACAATATTTACCTAAAGGCTTTGTATTTTTTTAAGCTGCTAAGAGAATGTAAAGTTCCTAAATAATTGTCTGCTGGAAAAATTATTATTATGCCCCAAATTTTGTCTGCAAATGAAAATAAATTTGTCTGCAAATTCATTAAATTTTTCGTCTGCCAAAACAATTGTTTTTGTCTGCAGCATTAAAATACCACCCCTAAGGCTAAAGCCCTTCAACCTTAATGCAAAAAATTCCTTAAATTCAGGTAACATTGATGGAGGAGGATAGATGCAAAGTGCAGAATATTGACGGGTGAAAATATCTGTACTTTGGAGGTATGAGTTTCGTGGATTCGAATATCCACCAGTGGACTTTACCAGTAAAATGAGTTGAGAGTGAGAGCGTCAATTACAAAATACTGACAAAATTAATCTTTATTAATAAATAGGGTAAAATGACGAATTGGTTTGAGTGAGTTTAGGAGCTGATCAAGAGAGATGTTGAGCAGTTTGCGAGGAGTGGTAAAGTCTACTGGTGGATATTCGAATTCGTCTTTTACCCTATTTATTAATAAACATTATGTTGTTAGTATTTTGTAATTGACGTTTCTCACTCTCAACTCATTTTACTGGTAAAGTCCACTGGTGGATACTTGAATCCACGAAACTCATACCTCAAAAGTACAGATATTTTCACCCGTCAATATTCTGCACTTTGCATCCCTCTTCATACTTCAGGAAGTTGGAAAGATAGATTTACAACCTCACTCTTTCATCTTCCTCTTTTTTGCATCTTAGTTCTGCCACCAAACATGGTTAACATTGACGCAAAAATTTTCAAAGTTTAATTTAAAAATTGTAAATTTAAAGTTAATTGCAATTTTGCAATTAAAAAAATAGATAAAATAATTTTCAATTTTAAAGGAATTTTTTAGTTTTTAGTTTTCAAGGGGTTTAAAATGATTTATTGTATATGTTATTCCGTTGAGTAACTCAAAAACCAATCAAATCACGTAGATAGGTAGGAATAGAGGAAAAATGAAAATTTGAATTTCCCGCCAAACATAAAATGTCAAATTTCGACCGGTCACTCTCTGCAACTATGGACAAGTGATAGATCAAAATGACGGCAATTAAGATTAGAATAATATGTATTAGGATTGACGCGCAAATTATCAAAGCTTTAATTTAATATTGCAGATTTAAAGTTAATTACAATTTAAAAAAATAGTAGATGAAATAATTTTTAATTTTTATTGAATTCTATATTTTTTATTTTAAAAGACCTTCAAAATGATGTATCGTATGTGTTATTTCGTGGAGTAATTCAAAACTCGAGTAAATTATGTAGATAGGTAGGAATAAAGTAATTCATCAGGTGCGACTTGCTAATTATTGTATGAATACAAATTCGTGATAGCTGTGCAAGGTGTCTAAACAGTTTCATATCCATGCAATCAAATGGGCACGGCAGGGTTTGGACACCTTGCGCAGCTATCACGAATTTGTATCCAGACAATACTAATTTTTGAGGAAATAGTTATAGTTTAAGGATGGGGGCAACCGCCAAGATCTAATAATACTGTTTATTGTACAATTACTTTTAACTCTTACAAATTATAACAGACTGGCGATATCATCATGTTGTTATATATACCTATTCATTATATTCGGAATTCAGACCATGAGATAAGTCCCATGTGTGATTGGCAATTAGCAATTTTATTTAATACTACTAACTGTAGTAGTTGAATATGTACCACAGATGTAATCATACTGTCAGTGATTTTATTGTATAGTTTTAGACGCAAATAAGATCGAGTCTTTGCTCATGAGCAATGATCTTATTGTCTCACGAACACATATCCACATACATTCATAAAATTCTTGTACCTTGGCATGTCAATCAATTTACGAAATATAACATTGCTTGATTTGCCATTTCTTTCTTGTTACGTGTAACAGATTCGTACCTTTATTCATTTGATATTTTGAAAACCAAGGAAAGGTATGTATGTATGTATGTATGTATGTATGTAGCAGTATTGCATCTTTCACCCTTATGGGTATAATACACTGCATTTTTAATGTTAGATGGTATGATCCATTGAGCCACTCATGAGATGAGATGGCTCAGTTTGAATTTGCCTCTGTTAAGTTTAATTCTATTAGGATATAGGCTAAGGTGCTGCCGTACTGCGGGCGAGAGTAGATTTAGCTGGACTGCTCCAGACAGTGCCTGTCATTTTCCCCGTTAGGGAGGAGAGACCACAGAGTAGGACGAGTAGTGACAGCTTTCTCAGGGCCACCACACCTCGAATTCGCTCTACGGCCAACCCCACTGGAGGCCGCTCTTTCAACAGAGACTTGGTGGTGATGCTTGTAGTAGTCAATAGAAAGAAGAGCTGGTACAGTTCTTGGACTTATGTGCAATGCACGCAGAGTAGGGCTGATATGTATCTATCATTAAGCCAACTGCATCTCCGTCTCAGGTAGTGAATTAAGTAAAGAGGACGCGAATAAAGAAAACTACCACGGATAAATGTAGAGAGCACCCATTCTCCTTAAGACCTCACAGAACCCCGCTCAGCTCCCCACCGATCTACCAAGCCCGGTCACCCATCCAACTCTCTATTCAGAGTGCCACCAGCTCCCCGGCTCAGTAGTAAGCCACGCCGTAGCATGTCAGACCACCGAGCCGGGTTAAAACCAAGGAAAGGTAAACTTATAGAACTAATGTTTCCTGGTGCTGGCATTACTAAATCTTGCTAATGTGCGTGTGAATTATCCTTGTAGAAAAAAGCCCTGACAGACATGAAGGCGCCCAAAGCAGAACCTGAAAAAACAAATTTGTTGAAGAGACAGCTTGACCCAAAAGATGCCAAAGAATTAGCGAAAAAGTTAATTCAGACCGGAAAAGTCAGTATCCCTAAAAAACCACAAATAGAAAGAACCACTTTCAAGCGATCTCGAGTTTTTGAAAGAAAGATAGGATCTACTGTGCGTAGTGATGTTCCTTATGGCACATCTGGTCAAGAAACCACTATGACTCCTGCTGGAGATGCAATACAGTTTGAACCGTTCACTCCATCTGGACTTGTAGGCACGGGGAGAGAGAGCAAATCAATTGGATCAGCCACCACATCAACCGCATCTTATAACGCTTTTTCTAATACAAAAGTTCCTAGATTAAATTCTTTTCGTGGTGGCTTTGGCACCAATAGAGAAGGTTCCCATGAAATCTCACGCCAGGGAAGCACATTTATTAAGCCAAAAAGAGGCCCAACACTCTACATACACGGTCATGGTATCACGGAAAATTTCCTAACGGAGCTGTGTGAAAAACGTGGAAAAGTTGTCAACGTAAAGATAAATTCTGGTGCAAAAGGATTCGTTACTTTTGATAAAATTGAATCCGCAGAGGCTTTTATCCAAGAGGTATGTATGGTTCTATTTATGAATATTGTATAATTATTTTGTGTATGTTTTGTTATAATTATAATAATTAATACTATACGTACTTGTATATTCTATTAATTTATATCGAGCGAACGCAACATCAAATTACGCAATTCATGTTCATGTGGGCCTGACGATTTACGACACTTGAGCGTCATGATTACCTTACGTAGCCATACATTTCACCTAACGACAGTTTGCCGGAACGTCATTTCTTTCACGACTTCACAACTTTATTGACATTAGTTGTAGTAGTAGTAGCGTCCTAAATGTGCTCAAAACTTCCATGGTTTTAGATAGCCAGAGTTTTTTAAGAAAGGAGCTGAAATCACAAGTAAAGGTAGCTGAGGCTATAAACTGTATGAATATCAGTTACACAAATTTTTACAGTCAGCTGTATTTCAACGGCGGCCACTGATCACCTTTTGGTGTAATCACCTTTACAAAGCTTAATTTTAATTAGTTTCTTACATTAATCCTCCACCAGGGTATTAATTACCTTACTTCGCAAGGCTCAAATGTCGCCAGGCCAATGAGGTTATATTTTTTCGTGAATACCTGCATCTAAACCAATCAACCTTCTTATGCAACACTTTCCTGTAGCAAAATATTGGGCGTGTATGTAGTTTATTAATTCTTAAATGCTGGATGCATATTTTTGTGGTAGTAGAAAAATTCCATACGCATACGCATAGAGAAAGAGGATACTTTTTATTGCGGTAATCTTCGGTGTGATAAATTTTTGTGCGATAAAGTTAACTATGATTTAAAGTGTTTAGCGATACGTTAGTAATTAAACTGTCAACATCTTATTTAAAAATACTGTATTCTGTGATTATACACCTAGATTAATGGAACTGTTCAGGATAATATTCATCTCGAAGTACAATTTGCCCGTAGGCAACCAGCAATTGCAAGTAACAATGACACAACAGTATCGTCAAGTTGGCAGGCATCAGCCACAAGTCAGTCCCAAAAAGGATCCCATCAAGACAAAAGAATCGCTGTGGTTTACGATGAAACATTTTAAATACATTTTTATATACCTACCTATTTTAGTAGATATTTAAGTTGGTAATTTACAAACAAATATATTCTCACCATTGTATGATCAGAATGTCCAACTTACTAGCCATCAGTATTCTTTTATCTTTGGAATTACGACCACCGTTGCGGGTAAATACGGTGCTGGAATAAGTCGCACCTTCCATCTCGTACCCTTATCGCCACGCGCTTGTCATATTCATACCCATATGCCATACGCATATATACTAATTATAGCTTTTATGTGATGTGCTGCAACATCGACTCCTTAATATTTTCAGTAATTGCTATATTGTTGTGTTACACAAGTTGTGTATAACGATTCATGTAATTCGTGTATAATATAAAATTTTATGATATTAAAACAACTTTAGAATTTAGAACTGATCAATACAAGACACCTCTAAAAGTACACATTGTTTTCATGTCTGTCAAATTTTGGAAACGTGGAATAAAATGCTAATTTTGAGAGCAGATTTACGTGCCTCTGGACGCCCTCCTCGACCCCGACTCAAATATGGTATCAGCAGTGTTCGTAGTGCCTGGGTTTTAGATGCTGAGCTTAAGCATCTAAAGGAATGGCTATTTCCGTCCGTCTGTCTGTCTGTCGATGTTTCTTTTTTTGTCGTGCTCCACAGGTCACAGTTTTCAACTTAATTTTTTCAAATAAATTTTAAACGATCCTGAATGCGATGGAATAGAACTCTATTGTTTTTGGAATTAAACGGATTTACCAGTTTTTAGATGCTGAGCTTTAGCTGCATCTTATAATATGGTTTTGGTGTCCGTCTGTCTGTCTGTGTGTCTGTCCGTATGTAGCAACTTCGCTACAGGTCGCAATTCTAAATCAATTTCACTCATTTAACTTTTAAATGCTCACAAATGCGAGGGAAATGTGCTGTATGGTTTTTGGTTATTTTTGAAATTATAGTTTGTCCACAATTAGCCGTTAAATGGACCAACTTTTAAGCCTTTTTCTTAAACGGCCGTAAAAACCATGAATTGGTATATGTAAAGTACATATATAATTTTTAAACCCGCCAGGAAGTTCACATGTGTTATGCATATCGAGCATAAGTCTTCACTAAGGGATGATCCATAAATTATGTCATCCAAATTATTACCCCTTAAAGACTGCCCCACCCTAACGTTATAACTTATATGAGCGGCACAGACCCACTAGCATTACCATCGGCATTATTTATGTACGGTCCTTTTCTGCATTTAGTTCAAAACAAAACACTTGTCGCCTGTCGGGGGAAAATTGAAAATTGTGAATTGTGATTAGCATGATAGTTTGTCGCCGTAAACGGCTTAATAGATTTTACTTCTGACAGTCCACGAGTCCACCATCAGAGTGGTTTCATTTTGATTGTTAAAAACTCCCATTGCTGAAAATTGTGATAAACATGTTAGTTACTGGTCGCCAACAACAACAGACAAGTTATTAGTTGATTTTAGTGTTTTAACCAGCAGCGACTCACTGCAATCAAGACTTCAAGATGTTTATTGTACTTTTTTCAACATAGTTTAGCGTTATGTCATCCACGCACGTATATGGGTTATAGATTGTTAGGGATCGCCCATAAAAGACGTCCTTCAAATATCACATTTTAAAGTGCCCCAATTTTCCATTAACTGTATTTTCAACATAATTAAGCATTATGTCTTAAACATAAGTAAATGGGTTAACCAATGTTAGGGGTTGTCTATAAGCGACGTCCTTCAAATATCATATTTTGAAGTACCCCAATTTCAAACTTGAAATTTTTTTGGACTAATCATTTTTCCAAAATTAACAGTTAAGTGGATCCAGGTCAAAAATCGTCGAAGTCTTACTACAAAAAATAACGGTAAAACCAAATACAACTATTTAATGGCAGGTGCATTCTTGTTTCAGAACTTAAATAGGTACTTTTAACATTCTCTCACCCACACTGCGATGTTAGTTGAGAGGTAAGGACCGCAGTCTGGAGTTTGACGACTCCTAGGCTCAGACCCAGAGTTCGATTCCCAGCTCTGGTAAGAAGTCCTGGAGGACGGCTTAGGGGTTCCCCATGAATAATGTCACACAAAATAATTTTTAAGGGCACTCCCACCCTAGTATCACATTAGGATTAGGTAAACGACTTAAGAGTTCGGCATAAATGATGTCATGTAAAACATTATTAAGAATCCTCAAACCCTAATATCACATTATCATTAGGATGCTTTCGTGACTTTTTTTGAGAGAAAGTTTGAAGTCGTGAATTGTTACGAATTCTTAATAATTAGCAGGACTTATCTCACAGAATTTTTACAACTTTTTGTAACCACATTACGAACATTTTTATGACGTTTTGAATAAAAAAAAAAGGTCAAAGGATCTTTATTTGTAAGGGGTTTGGTGTTTCTAATCAATTGATCAGATCTTCCAACACGAACCCCCGTGTGGCTAGCTTACCCCGTACTAACACAGAGCCAAGTAAGCCTTTAATGACATAGGTCACCACACATGTGGAGAGCCCGGCGTTTAAGATCAACTTTCTCACGAAAGAGATCCGAGGCAAGTGGGAATCGAACCCACGCCTTGTCGAATCCGTCATGTCTCCTCTATTTTTGTCCTACTACCTGAGAAGTTCCCATAAACGATGTCAAAACATAAATTATCACCAATTTATGCCACCCTTGTCCGGACTTTGAGCACATAGTGTGATGGGTTTGTGTCTGTCCGTCCATCCATAGTAAGAGCGCTACAGGTTTCACAACTAAACTTATTTTATTCAAATCAAGAAGTGTATGCAACTGATGTTGAAAAATACAATTTTAGGAGTTACTTTGACCTTTTTAATAAAATACATATATTTATGTAATAGGTCATCATTGAGCGTTACTAAAATTATCTTTGATAACGCTAATGTTCACTGAAGCTCAGTATCTACTTCGGGGCCACGGTCGCCAAATCCGGCCCGGCGTTTCGATATAATGGACCAACTTTTTAGCTATAAAATGAATGCAAGAAAAACGGGTGTCTGGCAAGACTTTACATGCATTTCAATACTTGCCACTGAAATACATGGAGGTACATTCGGAGCTGAGAGCTTGTCTACTTTCGCCATTAAAAATACACACCGAAACTTTTCACGAATTTCCATTACCAGTAAACGTGGTACTTACATATGTACGTTCACAGGGCAGCCTAGTATAGTGAAGTGGTCGTGGGTCTGGGGCTGCAGTGTCGCAGAGGTAAATTGGAACATCTCCATACTCAGGTCTAGAGTCTGGGGTCCAGAATTCAAGCACACGGATTCCTATTCATTACTACAGATCACGGACATACGTAAGTAAATGGGTAATAGATGGTGATAGATCGTCCATAAACATTTTAAAGTTTTAGGTACCCCTATTTTCAACTTTAAATGTTTTTCCAACCTATTTTAACTACGTGTCATGGACATATCTATGTATGGTATAGATATTCAGGGATCGTTCATAATAACGTCATTCAAATATAGTTTTTAATACCCCCAGTTCCAACTTTATATTTTTTTCGTACCTATTTTAACTACAGGGACATATCTATATACATATCTATATATATATAGTATAGATATTCAGGGATCGTCCATAATTACGTCATTCAAATATCATTACAAGTACCCCTAGTTCCAACTTAATTTTTTTTAAATGAAATATACCCAAAAATTTACATTACAGAAAGGAATTTAGCTATATACATCCTTAGGGATACGGAGATCGTCCACTAATGACGTCATACAAATTTAACCATTTTAAGGACCCCCACTGTCCTAAGTTCAGAAATTAGGTCGATATCTATCCTTAACATTTAGAGAGGCGAGGTAGTCCAGAGGTCTAAGGGCCGAGGCTCTTTTCTGATGGTCGTGGGTTCAATTCCCACTCGGGGGTCTATCGTGAGGTAGATTATCCTTGAACACCCGCCTCTCCTCGTGTGTGGTGACTACGACCTTCAAAGATTACTTGGCTCTGTGTTAGTACGGGTTAAGCATGCCACACCTGTCTGTTCCTGGAAATCAGCGATTACACTGGGGAGCTTGACAATAAAGCCACTACATTACATTACAACATATGATATTACTAGTATGCATGCAGGGATCGTCCATAAATGAAGTCATACAAATTTTACTATTTTAGGGATCCCCGCTGTCATTTGTTCAGAAATTAGGTTGACATATATCCTCAACATAGGATTTTACTAGTATGCATGCAGGGATCGTCCATGTCATACAAATTTTACTATTATAGAGATTCCCATGCCATTAGTTCTAAAATTAAGTAAGCGTATATCCTTAACATTGGATTTTATAAGCGTGCGTACAGGGATCGTCTATAAATGAAGTTATTCAAATTTTACTATATTAGAGATCCCCACGGTCATAAGTATAGAAATTAGGTAGACGTATGTCCTCAACGTAGGATTTTGCTAGTGTACATATGGAGATCGTTCATAAATGACTAAATATTACTATTTGAAGTATCCCGCCTGTCACTAGTTTTAAAATTAGGTTATCGGGTACCCATATGATGAAATGCTTCCAGCATTTATGCTGGGATCTTCCATTAAAGACGTCATCCAAACATCACGATTTTAAAGATCCGCTCGGCATTTGTTCAATAATATGGTAAACAGATACTTTTAACCCAGGATGTTACAAAAATACGGACACGGATCGTTCATAAATGACGTTATCCAAGTATTATCATTTTAATAATTCCCCCGTTATTTGTTGCGACTTTATCGAAATAAAAATTCATGTAGGAGAAGCCAAAGGGGAGTTAGGCACTGTCGTAGCTTAAGCGTTGCCACAATAGGGTTGCTTTATTAAAGCAATTATTCACTGTAAGCTCAGCATCTATTTCGTACCCCTTGTCGACAAATCCTGCGCGAAGCGCCGGATTTTTCGTTGAGGATTGTTCCGTTCGTGGGGAGAAGATTTGCTCTTTGAAATAAATTTTGGCCATTAAAAGGATCGTTGGTCATTGCATAAAAAGTTCAAAACCAAACATATGCACAAAAAATCCGGCGCTTCTCGCCGGATTTGGCGACCGTGGACCCGACGTAGATGCTGAGCTTAAGGCGAAATGGTTGAGGTCACTGGTAAACAATGTTTACGTAGTAAGACTAACATATAACCTTTGCAGCTAGTGCTGAGTTTTGCTGGTAGAAATGGATAGGATACGAGCAGTGCTGGTACGATTGGGTTTCATAAGAATACATTGGTCGTTACGTAACGACCAATCTCCGTCTGTCCTTTTCCTCATCTTCAAATCAAACCTTTATCCGTCCTCACCACTCTTCGTTCAAAAATTTAACGCGCTAAGTGTAAACATTCAGTCAGTCATCACTCATTTTGAAACACCTGAAGACGAAAAATATTCGAAACGTTGTGTTCATATTTCAAACATTGTAAGACATTCGAGAACGAAATGAGGTCGTTCTCGTCTTTTTGATTAGTCATTTTTTCGACGAAAGAAAGCGCATATGAGCCCTCTACGAAAAATAAAACGGACTCCTCGAGTTTTGGAGCTTTAGGGAGCTTGTTGGAGCCCGTGCCTTCGACTATGAAATTTCCACACCGCCTGCTTTCTGAGCTGACCTCTGATCATGGGAGGATCTTTTTTCGTCCACTGTACGCTTTACGCTGTGAAGTACTGTGGACAGTGTGGACTACCGTGGAGTACCTAAGTACCTTAAGTAGTACCTACCTACCGTATGCCGTATATAATAATATATTTAATACTAATGCTGAATGCTAATGCTTATCACTGCATATATATTATATTACTAAATTTATGTTACTTCATAAGTCAGGTGTCAGGTGACTCAAATATTCCTGAACCTGAAAGGGTAGTCTTTTCTTGTAATGGCCAGGATATAGAACGAGTGTATACATTTAAGTACCCCCCATCAAATGAGTCGGAAGCCAAATTTACTTCATCCGAATCCGGATATAGTCAATAATAATTTAAACATAATTATTTTATGCCCCTTCGTATGTTCACCCACTCACTATCAAAGTTTTTTTTCTATGCTATATTTATGTACCAAAATAATTATGATTATGGGGTCATTAATGTTTATCCATATGATATTTTCTCAGGTAAAATTTGTAACAATGATATATGCCAAATGTATGATGAATTATTACTAATATTATAATTAATGATCTCCATGAATGCGGTTCTGTTTAATTTTTTGAAGTTGATATATGTACCTACATAAAGAAAGTAGCTAGCGACGCTGACATGTATATATAAAGGGGTAGGGACTTATTGTATGAATTATGAAACATTATTTGTTAAGTTTAATTATTATTCCTACCTATCTACATAATTTACCGGATTGTTCATACGTTTGAGATACTTAACCAATTTCAACGTGTGATATACCATTCGAAAGCTAATGACTTGTAGATTCGAAATAACGCAAAAGGGAAGAGTTTATCGACAAACGTTTGCCATTTTTTTCTAAAAACCGTTACTTTTTTTGAAAATTCCGCCTGAAATTGTTTGTAAGTGTCGGAAAACAAAATACCCGTTTTCCTTATTTTTAAAGGGCTTTAAAATGATATATCATGCATTAGCATCGGTCAACTTTGACAAAAAATTAGTCAAGTTTTTTAATTACAATTAAAATTTAATTATGATCTGAGCTGTTACACTACGTTAATTAGATTTGCTCATTCATTTCGGTTTGATGGGTGTATCGTTTATGTGTGATTCCATTTAGTAAGAGGTTCAAATTTGGATTTTAAGATTTGGCGGCAAATTCAAAAACATGTACTCCTACAAAACTTAAAATCACCTAAAGGCATTTTCGCCTAAAGCATGTTTATTATTTATTTTTTATAAGTCATCAACGAAATTTAATGAATGACAGACTAAATTGCTATAACCTAATAAGATCAATAAGAAATTTTGAGTTAACACAATATTAAAAGTTTTCGCGGGAAATTCAAAAATTTCAATATTGTACTTTTTGTTTTTGCTGTAGTATTGTTATATATTGGAGATACTATAGCAATGAGACGGATGGCTTGATATAGAGTTATTGCCTTTTTGATGTAGTGCCTTCATAGCTACGAAACATAAATTATTTTAATTGATGCGATTCGATTATGAATCACAAACTGGTATAGGGGGATGTTCAGGGATTTCTTGATATAAAGCTATCGTGAACATCTCTCTTGAACGGAATAGTATGAAACATTTGAAAAGCCTGTATAAGAAATTTGAAAAGCCTGTATGAAAGATGAATAGAATATCTACGTTTAAGTATGTGTAAGAGATGGATAGGGTGTCTACGCTTAATAACTATATCTATAAGTAGGTGGAAAGCGCGTAAAATTAGGTTAAGTCAATACATATTATTAAAATTTTGATGTTCAAATTAGTAAGTAATTTGGTGATATAATAGCTGCTCAATGAATTATGTAAATGATCTATGAAACGAAAAGTACAAAAATCGACACAAGACATATAATTGAGAATTTATTTTGATCTCTGTAAACGTAAAAGTAAATTCATGTTCCTATATTTACATATTATATACCTGTAAACATGAAATATGTCAATTAGTTAAGCAAAACCATAGCTTTTAAGTATGTAATGTAAATGTGGAATGAGACGTCAACTTTCACCGCTGCTTTCTCCCCGAAAAAAATTGCGCGGTCGCAACCTGAGCAGGGGGATTTGACACCGGAAAGTATTAGCAGCGTTGAAAGTTTCCGCCTCACCATCATAAGACATAGACGGGACAAGGGATTGGACACTGGGTGTGAGTTCAGCAGTTGGTATTGGTTGGTTTTATGTGGCTGGAGACTGGTAGGTAGGGCTAGTTAATTTTAGGAGCGTAAAACTACAGAAGAAAGGAAACGAAGTAAGTTTAGCTTTTCCAGCCGCCATTGCCGGCTCGTATCTTTCAGCATAGGGAAATCCAGGAGCAATAGCCAGTCGTCATTTGATTTCAGTTGTGAGAAGACGTAGCCGTCGTGGTAGAAATTTTGTTTTCCTCATTAGTCCAGAGGTTGTAAAATCCTGAAAGTAAAATAAAGTAACCCCTCCAAAAAGTTAAGTCAAGGGTCAAGTATTTATCCAGCCAAGTCGAGTCATCCATCCATCCGTGAAATAGTCCGAATTTGAGGAGTCTCAATAATATTCGTTGAATATTATCGGTCGAGGATTTGTTGTTCTGTGTCCCGTCCATTGTTCGTGTCATCCATAAAAAGGTTAATAATAAATTAATAATATATAAATCATATAATAATATGTATCTAATTTAGTTCGTACTTAGGTAGATATACAATTTATATGTATTTCATGCTGTGATGATGCGCTGCCAAAATGTAACTTGTGCCGTAAATGTCAGGAAGATTGTTATGTGTCATGTAGTTTTGTATGAGTGTATAATGAGTGTTCGAAGTAATAATTAAA
Source organism: Dicyrtomina minuta (assembly GCA_949802685.1). Lineage (NCBI taxonomy): Eukaryota > Metazoa > Arthropoda > Collembola > Symphypleona > Dicyrtomidae > Dicyrtomina > Dicyrtomina minuta. The sequence continues at coordinate 26,082,011 of OX461810.1, forward strand.
AGCCATAGGTCATAGCAGCAAATAAGAATTCCACATAGATATTTTATTCAGTTATTTAGGGGTCTTACATCTATTACGTCTACAAAAGGGGGGGGGGGAAGGGGGCTCAGATGCCTACTAACTAAGTCTAACTTTAAAAAAGGGGGGAGGGCAGGTGGTTAAAAAAACGTCTTCACAATTTTTTTTACTTTTTTATGAAAATTTAATACAAAAATTTACTTCCGTCAAATTAGTAGGAAACTGATATTATATAAATTCTTTTTTTCCATAAATTGGGTACTTCTGCACACGTTTTTCTGCACGTTTTTCTGCACACAAGATTTTATTACATTTATATTTAGATCTTGGAAAAGTCTTGACTTCAAAAGTCTTGACAAGACCAATACTCTTTAAATCAAGAATAAGACTGATCATAAAATTGCAAGATTCTCGAAGTCAATTTCTTTAACAGCCATGAAAATTCCAGTTTTCAAATCGATACTATTACAAGCCGTAGGTACGCCTTGTAGTCTCAGTCTCAAGAGTCTTAAAATCAAGTCGAACAAAAAAATATCTTCCCCATACCTTTGCAAGCACCAAATTTTAGTTTTAATTTACTTAAAATTGACTTTTAAAAATCTAAAAATTTCAAGACTCTCTAGCTTTTTAAAAGTATTGAAAATTTAAGACTTGAAATCAAGGCTAGCAAAATTTTATAAAATCAAGACTCTTGACAACACAAAACTTGTCACAACCTTCATATATTCATATCCAGTTTCAAGATGTCGAAATAATTCAATTTAAAGCAGGTTTTGAAAATTCGAGACTTTTCGAGATTTTTGAATGGCCTTGAAAATTTCTAAAGTCTTGGTCATGATTTTGCAAGCCCTTATTTTTATCAAACTTTTGAGTTCGAACAGATTTTTTTAAAAGTTATTTTTATGGTAGTCGTGATTAAGTATCACAAATGTATGTAAAAACAAAAGAATCGAATCCAGTTTTTAAAAATTACTGTTACTATCCTATATTTAAATAAGACAATTGCATTGCTCATGGTGATAGTCATGGATTTAAAATTGTGCAAATTAACATAAATTCTTCAAATGCAGCTAAAATTGAGAGCGTAAAGCTGTTAGTTTAGGAATATGCGTTGGATGCAATTTGCATTTCAGAGTCGAAACTAAACGAGTCTATACCTGATGGAGTAGTTACCATAGAAGGATTTAATCTACATGGGTGTGACAGAGTAAATGGGTTCGGCGGTGGAATTGCAGCGTACATAAATATTAACATACAGGTTATTCCATTGTCTTGCTCGGAAGTAACGGCAGCGGTGGTACCGACTGGGCTTGAACTACTAGCTGTCAAAATATTATTCAAGTTTATAAAACCTATTGTATTGTTAGTGGTAAATAAGCCTCCATCTGTTGATAAAGCGTCTTGTATCTGTTGCTTTGAGTACTTTTTAACTAATTTAAACAATTGGAATTTGGAATGCTGTATCACTGGAGATTTTAATTTTGACTTGAGTAGTGTAGATAAGAAAGAGAAAGAATTAATGTGTGCATTTAGTAGCAATGGTTTCACACAGCTTATGAGCGCTCCTACTAGACAAACTATTGATACCAGCTCTATACTAGATCACATATATGTTTCCAATTTAGATAATTACCATTGTTGGGGAAGTAGAGCATGCACCTAAATTTAAAAAAAATTGTAGTTTTAAGAATATTATTATACAATAAGATATATACAATAATATTATCGGACAATGTTTTACATTATTTTAAATACTCAGTTTTTGATGTTATTAGTATTTATGCATTGAGAAGAGAATTAGAACTAAACCGTCTTCTTGGTTGACTTCTGAAATTAGAAGCAAGATACGTAAGCAAAATTTGTTGCGGGCAAAGTATTTTAATGTCCTATTTGTAAAGCTCAGGCAGCTGCTTTGCGTAATGAAATCAATGCAGATATTAGAAGAGCTAAATACAGGAGTTGTGAACCAGTTATTCCTTCCTTAAGAAATATTTGGAATGTCTATTATAAATTAGTTGGTAAATCCAAGTCGTTGCCTCTTTGTGAACTTATATGTCATGGTGAGTTGATTACTAATACGATCAGGATCGCAAATAAGTTAGCGAGGTCTATGTATGTTGATGGTAGTGACAGATCCTCTGTAAACTCGTTTATTTAAAGTATTGATTTAAATGCTGAGGTAGTCACTTTTAATGAAAATGATGTCCAATGTGATTTTTGTAAAGTTAAACGTAAGCAAACTGGCAACTGAAATGAAATAACATTACAGAATTGCATGGACGTTAGCTTTTCCCATAGCTTTAATGTTTACCCAAATCCTTTTAATTTGCAAATACGCTTTGAATTTTAAGTGTGCAGTTGTCACACACTCTTGTATAAAGGTAAGGCAAAGCGTAGTTATGCCTTATCTTACAGACCAATTTCGTCATTACCATTATTGGACAAGTTATTTGAGCAAATGTTACATGTGCGTATATTAAGCAGCATTACATTAAGTAATGAGCAGCATGAATTCCGGAAAGAAAGTCCTTGGCAAACAGCAACGTTTCAATTTATTCAAGACTCCTATAATCATTTACATTTAAAGTGTAGCAGGGTCCTGGCAGTATTCATTTATTTTCAAAAGGCCTTTGATAGTGTTGACCATGTAATACTTTTGACAAAACTACGTGCTAACTTCGGAATCCATGAGCATTTACTTAAGCTAATGGCTAAATGTTTAAATAATTGTCAGTTTATAATCAAAGTTGGGTATATCATGTCAGATAGTTTAGATCTAGTAGTAGGAGTTCCGCACGGCTCAGTTTTAGGCCCGCTTTTTTATATTATGTGTAATTAAGGAAGGAATATAATTAAGGAAGCAGTGACTAATAGGGTTAACATTATTTTATATTCTGATGATAATGTGCTCTATTATTCTCACTCTAAGTTTTTGTATGCTTAAAACCATGCAAGTTTGCATAAACTCACTCAATAGCTGATTTAATCTAAATAAGCCTAAAATCAATGTTCAAAAACTAAGTTTATGGTTATGCATAAATTTTAATCATGACCTACCTGATTCTAACACTATTTTACTAGCTTTTAATGAAATTGACATTAAGAAGATGTATACATTTAGGTATTTGGTTGTCACAGCTGAAGATAATCTTAACTTTAGTGATCACTTTAGTTGTTAATAAGAGAGTCAACTCTGCTATGGAAATAATATCTAATCTTAAAAGGAATTTAGATTTGCGTACTTTTGTGGTGATGCTTAATGCGTATGTACTTTTCATAGTAGATTTTTGTCCAATAGTATGAGGTAATAGATCAGATCTTGATTTGCAACGCCTTCAAAATAAAATTAATAAACTTATGTGTTTGTTTCATTCTAACCAATTTAAATGTATAGATGAAAGTAAGTTGCTTAAGTTTTGCGATATACAATCTATATCATAGCGATTTAAATATTATTCTTAAGTATTTGGTCTTAACATATTGAAGTATGGTTCAAATGGTGATTATTCGACAAATCTATTGATTTTAAAAACAGTTAGTCGTCAAACCAGGACGTCTAACAAATTTATAAACTGGAAATGTGAAACTGGACGTTTTAGTAAAGAAATATTTAAAAGCTCTCCGTTGTATAGAATAACAAAAATTTGGACTGAATTACCTGAAGAAATTAAAATAAATAAAATTGAAAATGCTAAAGAGCTCATTTAAATAGATAGATTATGTAAGTACTATGTGGATAGTCGTGGCATAATTTTGTGTTGTAGGTATCTACCACTGTAGTAGCTGTAACAATGTCACTAATTTTAATTTTATTGATTCACGGGATCATGTGGTTTTATGGAATTGGGATATGATTTTATTAAAAATTTTAATTAATTTGATTTTTTAATTGTAAATTAAATATTTGTAGTGTTCGTCTTGAAAAACAGTGTAACTATATTGAATGACTTGACCCTGTAATAAAGAAACTCAAACTTAAACAACATAGATTAATTAGTGAAGGTTCAAAATCCAAAATCAACACAATACAGTTAAACTAGGTAAAAAAACTAAACTTAAATACAGAATTCAAATAGACGTGGAAAAGTTTCCACGTCACAGCGTCACACTCAGAGTTTGTGCATCAAGTTGCCACAGCCAATGCTTGCGACTTAAGCAGTAAATGCACTGTAAACAAGCTCCACAGAATCTAAACAACAGCTGAACGGCATGCAAGCCTATTTGCATAACCTATGGAGCCGTGCGGCTCCGAATATTAACACATAACATACGATTGAAACGCTATGAACTAAACAGACGTCTACCTGAAAGATGGTTTGTGCAACATAATTTACAGACAAAACTAATAAACGAGTGATATTTTTTGTGATGTCATTTACGGACCATCCTGCTTAGTCCCCCTCCCATTCGACTCCAACTTGTTTGTTAATGCTGGTACTGATACTGTAGGATGGACTTGTTCTTGTTATGTAGTGGCGCGCGAATTAAAAGAAACCAGCCATGTCTGTAAATACAGATGTACGCTTATGCTGGTTTTACTGGTTTTTGTTTGTATATTTTTAAAGCGTTTTAATATGGGTCCGATCAACCGTTAATTGTAAAAACTTTTTTAACCAGATCAACTCCAAAATATATTGAAACTGTTGGTTGTTTAAAAGTTATTTAAAAAAATTAGTTGCAAACTATGACCAGTGGAGCACGACAGAAAAAGACACATCGACAGACGGACAGACAGGCAGACATAACCATTTAAATAGATGCTCAAGCTCAGCATCTAAAAACCTTCCAGAGCTGTGGAAGAAATAAAACTCAAAAACTCGATACTTTGCATTGGAATCACTATGTACATAATGCTAATAATCGCATCATTGGTTAAAGGCGTGCTGTAAACATTAAGTGATTCTTAATATGGCGTCCTATCAAGTTACAGCACCGGAACTGTTCACTTCACGACTCCGTCCGCATGGCTGAGATGGAAAAGAAGATTCGAGCGCTTCCTTACTGCGTCCGGCGTTGGCAAGAAAGGTGAACCGGAGCAAATCAATGCTCTCATATATCACATGGGTGATCTAGCAGATGATATTCTCAAGTCATTCCGACCTGACTCCACTAAATCGAAGCTAATTAAAGAAGTACTGGACAAATTCGACTCTCACTCTGTAGTGAAGCAGAACATAATCTGCAAACGTGCTATGTTCAACTCTCGGTTCTAGCAGGAAGGCGAGGCAGTGAAATCGTTTATCACAGAGTTGCAAGTTTTTAGTGAATCATGTAACTATGGCATTCTGTTGGATGAAATGATTCGAGATCGCATTGTGGTAGGCGTGCGTGACAAACGGCTTTCTAAAAAACTGCAACTGCAGACAGCACTCACATTGGAGACTGCAGTTACTACCGCCCGTCAGCACGAGGCTGTAAAGAAACAGCAAGAAGAGCTACTACAGACAGGCAAGACTCAAATGGTAAGTTACTTACAACAAAAGCCTAAGCAGGATAGTGGGAAGAAGAATTGCAACATTCAACAGCAGTCTAACACTCAAAATAATAATTCTCGTAACAAAAACCAAGGAAATTTAAAATCTGGTTCTCAATCAGCAAAGTGCAAACAGTGGGGGTATCCAAATACACATAAAATATGTCCAGCAAAGTAAAAAGAGTGCAATAAATGCAAGAAAACTGGTCACTTTGCTAAAATGTGTCGTTCTAGTGTTGCTAAAACGGTTGGGGGTGTTACAAATGTTTTAGAAACTTTTTTTGGTGTTGTGACATGTGCAATTACAAGTTAAGATAACACAGATCGGGAAAAGCGTTGGTCTAAAGTAATTATTGTAAATCGTGTTCCTGTCCGTTTTAAACTAGATTCAGGAGCTAATGTGACCGTCCTTCCATATTCGTTCTACCTACAACCTCTGAAGGAAACTGGTTTGTTGGACAAGACTAGTCTGACTCTCAACGGTACAGATGGTACCAAGTTAAAAACTGTAAGTTTTTTAAACGCACATTTAAGGTTTAAGGATAATCACATAAATGAGAAAATGTACATTGTGCGTGTTTTATATAGACCATTGTTAAGTGTTCGTGCATGTGAAGAATTGAATCTTGTCAAGCAAATTTACAGTGTTGGGGAACAAGAAACAGCTATTGATGTAATGAAAGAATTTTTATCGTTGTTTACTGGATTAGGAAACATTAGTCCCCCGTATGAGGTCAAGGTTAAACCTAACGCAGTTCCGTTTGCTCTACACACTTCTCGTCGCGTTGCTGTTCCGTGCCTTCCAAAGCTGAAACAAAAGTTAGATGACATGGTGAAGTTCGGGGTCATTAAGCCTGTTAGTGAAGCAACTGAATGGTGCGCTCCCATGGTGATTACCGGCAGAAAATCTGGAGACATCAGGATTTGTGTAGACTTGTCCCTTTTAAATCAAAGTGCTGAGCGGGAGTTGTTCCTCATGCCTTCTACAGAACATACTTTGGGTCAATTAAGTGGAGGTAAATTTTATTTCAAAATAGACTTTAATGATAGTTTTTGACAGATTGAGCTTGCGCCATGATCTACCAAGTTGACAACTTTCATTACTCCATTTTGTCGTTATTATTATTCGCGACTGCCTTTTGGAATAACCTCAGCCCCTGAAGTGTTTCAGTGTCGGATGATGGAAATTTTAAAAGATATTTCCAGTCTTAAGTGCACGGTTAATGACATAATTGGTTGGGAGTCTACAATTGAAGAACATGATTTCAAAGCTCGTGAAGTATTGAACAGATTAGCGCAGGCCGGTCTCACTGTTAACTTTGAAAAGTGTGAATTTGGTGTGACCTCAATTGATTAATTGGAACACCGAATCGATGAGACCGGAGTGCACCCGGATGAAAAAAAGTAAAAGCCGTCCAAAAGTTTGAAGCACCTACAAATGTGTCAGAGTTAAGACAATTTTTAGGTCTCATTAATTATGTGTGTCGGTTTATTCCCACTTTCAGACATTTTGCATCCGTTGTACAATTTGATGCAAAAAACTAACGAGTTCTTGTGGGGACCAACTCAGAAGGCAGCGTTTGAACAGTGGAAGAAAATTTTTTCAACCCATCCTGTGTTGGCTCTTTACAATCCAAACTTGGATACGATTGTATCGGCCGATTCATCTTAATATAGTCTTGGATCTGTTATTCTCCAAAAAGGAGAAGATAGGGTCGTTCGGGTAGTTGCTTACGCATCTTGGACTTTGACCGACACCGAAAAACGGTATGCGCAGATAAAGAAAGAGGCACTCGCATCAACATGGACTTGTGAAAGTTTCCAGGATTTTTTAATTGCTTTGAAATTATTTATACTAAAGACTGATCATAAACTATTAGTTTCTATTTAAGTACCAAAAATTTGGACGATTTGACATCGAGACTACAAAGATTTAGGATGCAGATGATGCGTTTCCCAGCAAAAGTAGTATACAAGCCGGGTAAAGAAATGTTAGTCGCCGATGCGTTGTCAAGACGACCTCTACCCGAAGTCAGAGATTATGAATTTGAAGAGGAAGTCACGGCTCACGTCAATGCCATTTTGTCGTCATTGCCAGCAACTCCGTCAAAATTAGAAGAAATCAAAAAGGCTCAGCATTTGGATTTAGTTCTTCAAAACGTTGCCAAATTCAGTGTAAGTGGCTGGTCAGAATCTGTAAGTCATCCCTTATAAAAATTATACTGGAATGTGCGTGTAGATATTTCTGTCCAACAATGTTTGATTATGAGGGGATGCAGAATTATCATTCCAGAGAAGATGCGTGAGGAAGTTCTCCATTGAATTATTAGTGGACATTTAGGCATCACCAAGTGTCGGGCTTGGGCCCGTAAATCAGTTTGGTGGCCTGGAATTTCTGTCGATATTAAAAATTTGATCAACAGGTGCTCCGCTTGTGTTTAGAGTCGCATGGACCACCATGAACCGTTGATGTCATCTGAGTTTCCTGAACGAGTGCTCCAATTATTACCCGCAGTGGAAGAATTGTGAAGTCCCGTGTTCGTATGAATTTGTAGATAGTTAATATCTTATAGTTTAGGCATTTTCCGTTTTGTTTCAGTTAGAAATTTGTGAAATTGTCCTATTAAGTAGAAATGTATATAACGATAACTTTATTTAAAAGAACGAACTTAACAACTGACCTCCATCCAGGGTAGCCTAATAGACTCAGTATACGATACAAAAATTTGTTAAATATTAAAAATACAGCTTTGTAAGTATGAAATATATTTTGAGCTTATTAGATATTAGGAACTGCAGAGTATAAATGATGTTGACGAATCTGCACTGATTTCTTCAGGACTGTTAATATCAATAAAAATTAAATTAAAATCAATATCTTTGATAAGAAATAAGACAAATCTGTTCATTAGTTAGTTGAATTGCACTATTTAGTCGATTTGTGAACTAAGTAGTGTGCTCTTTAAGGAATTTTATAATGGTATTTCATTATAAGTTCAAAGGGGGGATGTTGTAATAGTGTCTGTTCATGTCATGTACATGGTGTACATCGGAGTAAGTCGTCAGTCGAATCTAGATCACCGTAATAGTAAGTCGCGTGTACACGTCCTCTCCCTAATTGTAAACTAGGCTAGAGACTATATTGAATAAATACAATTCAATAGTATCTTAAATACTAATAATCATTAATCATAGTTAATGGCATTATTACACAAACCTTAGCTTTAAGCCGGTTTTTTTTCGAGAAATTTTGAACAGTCTCTTTAAAAAGTGTTGTATGTGTCCAAAGTAAAAAAAACCTCAAATGTCTCTATTTATTAAGGGCTTCTTCATAATTCGTCCAATTCGGCCCAGTATTTCAACTATGTACTAAATTATGTAAATATGTGGAAATAAAACATACCTAAATAGGTAAAATGATAAACATTCATGATACTATGAAATCCTTCTGCAATCTTAATTATTGTTAAGACGGAAGGTTTAACTGTACCTACTACCTACATCATAAGAAACTGAAGAAACTTGGCTATCGTAAATTAGGAGCCGGACTAAAATGACGCCAGCCAACTTTAGCGTAATTTGGGACCCCCCCCCACCTACTCCGTCACCCTCTTATAAAAAAAAATATTATAATGCGTATAACAGGGTGTTATTTATTTGCAGCTGACCCACCGTCAAAGTGGGTGGCACTATTTATGTGCGACCCTTTGTCTGCCGTATAAAATGAAACGGTTTGAATTTCCCGCAAAAGTGTTGTCGAAATGTAAAATTTGATTTTTGGACCGGTAACTCGCAGAATTTGCATACAAATGATACATCACTGGAACCGAAATAATTAGCAGAAACTAATTATGTTCGAGTTTACCGCGATATTTTAATAGTTATGGTATTTTTTTTTGAAAAATTTGGTTTTTTTTGGAAAAATCGCTATAAGAAAGTGTTGTATGGGCTAGAAGTAAAATAAAAAAAGTTTTTTTTTCATTTTTTAAGAGATTTAAAATGAGCTATCAATCGTTCAAATCGGTCAAGTATTTCAAAAGTGTTACAAAATTATGTAAATAGGTAGAAATTAGTAATGGGTAGGAAATGTCCTCCACATATCGCCATTGACAGTACCTTGTTAAGTAGCTTTGCGGAACGTGAAATGGGGGTAAAATGATGGCATGGTAGTTGTAAACTGTGATACAAAATTTGACAACTTAATTAAGGTGCGTAAGACCTTGATTTCACTAGAAAAGTTAACCATTGTTAGCCTTAAGAAACACGCTTTCAGAGTTAACCATTGTTAAATCTGGAAGCGAGTTTCTTAAGGCTAACAATGGTTAACTTTTCTAGTGAAATCAAGGTCTAAGTAAAATTTAATGTTTTAAATTACATCGGTTATTTATTAGCAAGAGACTAACCAGCTAAACTCAACAAACGTAAGCATAATTCTGGAGAGTTAAAGTATCGCTTTCATCTACATCGAATATCTAAACGTTAGTAAGGCCGTAGCTTTTTTAAACCATAAGATATAATCATGAAGCAGCTTACGAGCTACTTACTAGTTAGCTACACACTACACTTCATTGGTTATGTAAACGCTTCATCGGATATAATTTATTATTTGGTAATAAAAACACGCCGAACATTTATTTGCTTAGCTACTGAGATGGTATTGAATTATTATGACTGGATTTGCTAGTACTGCCGACAAAACTATTCTTAGGAATCAGAAGCGGTAATGAGGTTGTTGAATTTCCTGAAATTGAAAGGGACGGCTCCGGAGCACTCTTTAATTTTTGCATTAACTTCTGTTGTCTTTTCCATGCTTCCGTACAAGCTGCACATTCCGATTGATCAACCAAGTCGGGTCCACCACCAAATCTATTCCAATGAAAATAAATTGAGGACATAACTAAAACATTTTGCGTGACTTTCTTACATTTTACGGGTATACAACACTGCACAATGCACAAATAGAATATTATAAAAGACAGTTATTTCCTGGTCTCGTGAAAAAGTCAAAAGTAGATCATACTTTTCGACTTTTTAAAAGACGAGTTTTCATTAAGATGGTTTCATTAATACTTGATTAAATAATACAGTATAACATTGCAAGATGTTATACATGAGTCGAGTTATTTATATATTATGTCCATATCACTAAAACTGTCACCGTGACTAAAGATATAAACTTTGATAATTTTGGCATAAACATGATTAAAAAGTTCAAACGTAACGTAGTGAGGTACAAAATTTTTAAATGCTTTAAGCATTTTTGTGAATATATTGGAGTTTCCTGAAGCTTAAACAATAAACTATCTCCGAGAGGGGTTTCTTTAGTAAGTGATGTCTAGGCCAGTAAGTGATGTCCAACTTTAGTAAGTGATGTCCAACTTTAGTTAGTGATGTCAAATATCAAATTCGGCAAAGCGACTAGAAATACGATTAGACTAGACCGTTACAAAACAGTGTTTAATGACGATTAACATTAACCCGAAGTAACACTGAACCAGGCTCCTAAAGCTGCCTGAAAACGGATAAGTTTTATATTCCAGTAAACGGACTTTTCCTACCCATATGGTTTCTACATGGACTTTTCCTACCCATATGGTTTCTACATGGACTTTTCCTACCCAAGCCCAAGACTGTGACTTATGTAGAAATAAAATGCAAACGCAACTATTTATGAGTGTACCGTAGTAACACGGCAGCTTCTAACGAGTTTATTAAATTATTGCTACCTATCTACACAATTTACCGGAATTTTCACACTTTTGAAAACTTCACCAATTTCGACGTGTTGTATGCATACCATTCGAAAGATCACGACTAGTGCATTCCAAATAGCAGAATGCCTTTCAGTTTATCGATAAACATATTGCATATTGCACTTTTTTTCAAAAAACTGTTACTTTTTAAAAAAAATGTTTATAAAATTTATTGTTGCAATTTATTGATTTCTTAGTTTTTTGAGCTTCTAAATGATATATCATGCGCTAACATTGGTCAATTTTGGCAAAAACTTATTTACGTTTTTTAATTACATTTAAAAACTAATCCTGATCTAAACTTGCACAGCAAGTTAATTAGATTTGCCTAGTCATTTCGGTTTCAACGGTATACTCTCATTTAGTAACCGGCTGAAATTTTGATTTCAAGGTTTGGCAGGAAATTTTTAAAAAATGTACTTTTTATAAGGATGGTAAATACACTTTTTTCGGCTGCGGGCTTCGCCCCTTGTTTAAACTAATCATTATTAATTCTGAATACGTTATTATAAATAATGGTTAAGATTGTCTACAATTAATTATGGTAATACACGTAAACTATCACTAACATTAAGACTGAAAAAGATAGTGTAAGACAACATTTAAAAGTATTACATGCAGCATGGAACAAAGTCGCAAATATCTATTTTTAGTCTTATAAGCAATTGCTAAAGTAATAACTCCACAAGGGAAACCTTGTAACAATTAAAAGACTGAGCTGCAAATTATTCAGATATAGCGCATAACTGGTACCCTTCAATTTCCTAAAAGGACATTCAATGAACAACATTGCGTACAATTTTTCCCCTTGAAGACCAAAAATAACTCCCTAACAACACGGTGTATAATATGTCCTGTTGAAGACCAAAAATAACCTCCAATGTCCACAACCCACAGCCCTAAATCTCGACAGCGGCTACTTTTATTCGTAATATTGCCTAAAAATTTGTTTTCACCATAAATTTTCAGTAAGCCGTACTAAGTCTTTAATTTATAGCTGTGCGGAATGAAAAGTTGATTATAAATTTAAGACTTAGTACGGCTTACTGAAAATTTATGGTGAAAACAAATTTTTAGGCAATATTACAAATAAAAGTAGCCGCTGTCGAGATTTAGGGCTGTGGGTTGTGGACATTGGAGGTTATTTTTGGTCTTCAACAGGACATATTATACACCGTGTTGTTAGGGAGTTATTTTTGGTCTTCAAGGGGAAAAATTGTACGCAATGTTGTTCATTGAATGTCCTTTTAGGAAATTGAAGGGTACCAGTTATGCGCTATATCTGAATAATTTGCAGCTCAGTCTTTTAATTGTTACAAGGTTTCCCTTGTGGAGTTATTTATGGGTTTCCCGGTTAAGGTCGTAAAAAATTAATAATATTATAAAAATGTTGAGAATAAAAATACTTTGCTGCTGATAATGTACACATTGTCAACAACTGTGCAGTATCTTTAAACTTTTGTTCCACACACCGAGGCATCCAAAACAACACCCTAGTTGCATGGCAACTGGCCTTGCTACTAGTATTAATATAGTAGTTATAGTGCGCGTAAATTTTATTATGTCTAAAAATGGATCAGCCTCTGTCTGCCGCTGATAGACGAGCAGTGCCAGAAATCTTTGGCTAGTTTTGATTGATAGCTTGTAGTCTCAACTACTCACATTAAGTGTATAATTTAGAACGCGTAAATTAAAAACCTCTGGAAGTTTACAATCTGTAAACGCAGAATCTTAAAATCACATGTTTTTAAGTTCGATTTCCCAGTCAATCATAAAATAACGACACAGAACTACAATAATCTTTATTGTAAATAATATTTCTTTGTTTTTTTTATATTTTACAAATTTTCTATTTCATTCACTTTAGCTAATTCACTTAACTGCTCGCTCCCCCTCCCCCTTGAACCACTTGCTAACGCAAACGCAGTTACAATAGGCTGACATAGTACTATTAGTAATACATAGATTTCCTTGTACTTCAGTGCCGCGCAGTTTAGTTTCGTTAGAATTGTATGTAAATTCGTGTACCACCTATACACGTTTAGAAAAATAGGAGTGCATTGACTACTTTACTGTTAATTTGTAACTGCATCCTTGTAACTGCGACATCCACAGTGAATCCTGTTAGCCGCGGTCAACAGGACTACGGTTAGTGATTTACAGTGTAAACTGTTAGAATAAGTATGCTACTAATCGTGTTGTTATATGTAACACCAATGTTGTTGTGCAATTAACACGTATGGTGTTAATACTACAAAACCTGTTCTTTAAACCTAGATCATTTAGGTCTAGAGAATGTCCACTGACTGAGGAAAGCTGATAACAGGAGGGTCATATGGAATAAATGGACATTTTTTGATGATCCCAAAGGTACACAGTTTAGAATTATGAAACTCCTAACTAATCATTAACATATCACATTACTTTTATTTATTGAAAAAGCGAGATGATTAGAATTGCTTTTAGTACTAAATGGAGATGATCACAATTATTGATTCTTGCTTGAAATGGGGATGATCATATTTGATTCCTAAACTATAACTTAACCTTAACTTTGAGACTAAACTGCGAACAACTCTTTTGAGAGAGCAAAGAAATCAGGGGAATGATCAGAACCGTAAAAATGAATGAATCAAGGCGGGGGAAACAGCATTAAAACCAAAAATCACACTAAACTGCAAAGGATTGATTTTCAATTTTTTGCCTGAATTGAAATTGTAGTCCGGTTGGAAACTGGAATTGAAATTCCAGTTTTGAATTTTAGGTAGTTAGTAGTTTAGTAGTAGGAAGTAGTAGGCACTCAGTAAGCAGTCAACCTAACATGCAATGGAGATGCGAATGAAACAGGCAAGGCGAGATTTGAATTTAGTAGCATTTTGAATTTCAATGCTTTCCTCGCTTCAGCTCTAAATTCAAATCTTGTCTACCCTGCTATCGGCTGCGGCTACAGCTGCTCTAGTTTGTTTCGATCGTTGCCTCTAGCTCTAGCCCTCATTTCATTGTACCAAGTCTCGATGAATGTAACGAGGGGCTGTCCATCAATGATGTAATTGGTACATGGATAGACATGCGATGGCCAACATTACTGTTGGTATGTTAAATTGATGGCACGGGGGTGGGTGGGTCCTAAAATTGTCAAAATCTGAGTGACATCATTTGTGGACCATTTATTACCTACGTATACACCGTGACCCAAATACAGTAAAAGACTCGTCTTTTAATAAAGTAGGAAAGATTATTTTACTAGCAAGTCTTATTTAAAACTTATGTAAATTAACTCCAGGTTATAATAAAATACAAAAGTTGTGGACATATCTTTGACCGATGTGTAGTTTCTTTTTTAGTACATGGGTAGGAAAAGTCCTAGGCTTGGTCGTGGGTAGGAAAAGTCCGGGTAGGAAAAGTCCATGTAGAAACCATATGGGTAGGAAGAGTCCGGGTAGGAAAAATCCTACAACCATATTTTCCTCTCCCGCCTTAGATGGAGTCGCCTCCGGCGGCCGAGGGAAACATATAACGTAACCGTTTCCAGTCAGTTCTTCCTAAGTACTCAACCTTAATGGCATGAACAGAATTAGAAAACGAACAGAGAAATCGGCTTGCAACCTATGTGGCAGAGAAGTGGAAGAATTGCTCCATATCATGTGCAATTGCCCTCACTATAAAACGAAAAGAATTGAATTCTTTCAAGAACTGATCAAAAGAGAACCAAGGTGATTAAACAACACAGTAAAAGTTTTCAATTGCTACATCGGCGTAAATGGAATAGGTTAACTATTCAATTTGTGGGGAGAAACTCTTTGGATACAAAAATTTGTACAAGACTGTGTGGAGGATGCATAAAATTCAAACCCACTGCCCCAATGCTATTGTTCCTCGTTTGCTCCCTTGCTC
Source organism: Dicyrtomina minuta (assembly GCA_949802685.1). NCBI lineage: Eukaryota > Metazoa > Arthropoda > Collembola > Symphypleona > Dicyrtomidae > Dicyrtomina > Dicyrtomina minuta. The sequence goes on from OX461810.1 coordinate 26,097,149, forward strand.
AGAACTGATTTTTTAGTATTGTAATTGTTTTATTGTCAAATCCATAAAGGTTTGACTTTGAAAAAATTTCAAAATGGTTGTAATAGCCAAACTTAATTTTTGGCTTATGCCGTTTTTAGATGCTGAGCTTTAGCTGCATCTTATAATATGGTTTTGGTGTCCGTCTGTCTGTCTGTGTACCTCTGTCCGTCTGCAGCAACTTCGCTACAGGTCAGAGTTTTTAAGCGATAAAAGTCAAACAACTTTTAATCGCTCAGAAAAGCGAGGGAAAAGTGCTGTATACTTTTTGGGCAACATCGCATGAATAGTTTTTGCGATGTTAGCAGTTAACTGGAGCAACTTTCAATATTTTGAGATCCTGAGCTTTATTATGTGTGCTTGTCTTGTCCACCACTTTGTTGTGCGCTACAGGTCGCATTTCAAAACCGAATTCGGTAAAATAAATTTTATTTGACTCTAAATGCGATGTACATGTGCTGTATGGTTTTTAGTTACAATTGGTCAAGTTTATCTTCAGTAATTATCAGTGGAACGGAACAAGAATCTGAATTATTGTGACCAAAAACCAGGATTCCATGCTTTCTTTAAGTACATACTAAAAAGTGTACCTGCAGGGTGCGTCATTTCTTTTTCAATATTTAAGAAATGGAACCAGAATTTTCAATTTTGTATCCCTTTGTATGAGTTTACCACAGCTTATGATGCACCCTGCATTGCTTTCTCATCATACCTGGGGAACAGAGACCAACTACAACTTTCTATATATCAAGGCAGGCATTACCTCAGATATTAGGTTGACATAATAATATATCCTTAACATAGAATTTTACTAGTATGCATGTAGGGATCGTCAATAAATGACGTCATACAAACTTCACCATTTTAGGGATCCCCACTGTCATTAGTTCAAAAATTGGGTTGACATTTATCCTCAACATAGGATTTTACTAGTATGCTTGCAGGGATCGTCCATAAATAAAGTCATACAAATTTTGCCATATTAGGGACCCCACTGTCATAAGTTAAAAAACTACGTTGACATCTATCTTTAACAGAGGATTTTACTAGTATGCATGCAGGGATAACCCATAAATTACGTCATTCAAATTTGACCATTTTAGAGATTCCCATGCAATTAGTTCCAAAATTAGGTAAACATATATCCTTAACATTGGATTTTTCAAGCGTACATACAGGGATCGTCTATGAATTATGTTATGCAAATTTTACTTTTTTAGGGACCCCAACCGTCATTAGTTCAGAAATTAAGTTGGCATAAATCCTAATTTTACAAGTATGCGTTCAGGGATCGTCAATAAATGACGTCATACAAACTTTACCATTTTAGGGATCCCCACTGTCATTAGTTTAAAAATTGGGTTGACATTTATCCTCAACATAGGATTTTACCAGTATGCTTGCAGGGATCGTCCATAAATGAAGTCATACAAATTCTGCCATTTCAGGGACCTCACTGTCATAAGTTAAAAAACTACGTTGACATATATCTTTAACATAGGATTTTACTAGTATGCATGCAGGGATCGCCCATTAATTACGTCATTCAAATTTGACCATTTTAGAGATTCCCATGCCATAGGTTCCAAACGTAGGTAGACATATATCCTTAACATTGGATTTTTCAAGCGTACACACAGGGATCGTCTATGAATTATGTCATGCAAATTTTACTTTTTTAGGGACCCCCACCGTCATCAGTTCAGAAATTAGGTCGACATATATCCTAAACATAAGATTTCACAAGTGTGCGTGCAGGGATCGTCTATAAATGACGTTATACAAATTTTACTATTTGAGGGATCCAAACTGTCATTAGTTTGGAAACTAGGTTGACATATATCCTTTACATAGGATTTTGCTAGTATGCGTGCAAGGATCGTCCATAAATAACGTCATACAAATTTCACTATTTTAGGGATCCCTACTGTCATTAATTTATAAATAAGGGTAACATAAATCCTCTACATAGGAGTTTGCTAGTATGCTTGCAGGGATTGTTCATAAATGACGTCACACAAATTTTACGATTTCAAAGATTACCATGCCATTAGTTCCAAAATAAAGTAAACATGTATCCTTAACATCGAATTTTTCAAGCGTACGTACGGAGATCGTCTATGAATGGCGTTATTTAAATTTTACTATTTTAGATATCCCGCCTGTCATTAGTTTTAAAATTGGCTAAACGGGTACCTATAATATGAAATGCTTCCAGTATTCATACTTCATTCATTAATGACGTCATTTACACATCACTATTTTAAGGAGAAAAAAAGAATTTCTGCACATGTTTCAACATTAGGTAAACAGATAGTTTGAACGCAGAATGTCACAAGGATAACTGCACGCATCGTTCATAAATGACGTTATCCAAGTATTATGATTTTAATAATCCCCTAGTTATTTGTTGCGATTTAAAAATTAAAGAAGAAGAAGTTAAAGTGGAGTTAGGTGCTGTCGTAGTTTCAGCGTTGCCACAATAGGGTTCTACTCGTATATTAAAGCAATTATTCGCTGTAAGCTCAGCATCTACTTCGGGCCCCCGGTCGACAAATCCGGCGCGAAGCGCCGGATTTTTTGTTATTGTGCAAATTTTGAAAGAAGTTAGTAAGAAAACCAGCGACCAATCTGACCACCTCGTAATGACTAATAAAAGAGTGAATAATTTATTGTGTACAATTACATAATTCTACACATGCGTGCTGTCTACAAGACTCAATACATTCTGCTTTCTAAAATCAACTACCCCAGTGAGTTTGAATATAGAAAGGGTAGTTAAATTGCGAATTATATTTTTGTCTACACCGTTGTATACTCAAACTCAAAAAGATTATTCTTTTTAAATCTTACAAGTTTTAATAAATTTTAAAGAATCTAAATAATAACTATGAGGACTTCAAATCATCTACTAATCTACTAATTAAAAACTGAACAAGACATCATTTTAGGAAAACGGAAACCTTTTATTATAGTTGATTTAGGCCAAGCTCTTGACTTTATTAAAATTAAAAAATCCAGCGCTTTGCGCCGGATTTGGCGACCGTTGGCCTAAAACAGATGCTGAGCTTTAGTGAACATTGTCGTCATCAATGAAACAATATAATTTCAATTACGCCATGAAATAAATTATAAATCATACGTGTTTTATTTAAACGGCAAAAGTTATTCCTAATGTTGTATTTCGCAACTTTTTTGCATAAATTGCATGGTTTAAATAAAAATAGTTTTGTTGTGGAACATGTAGCGCGCTTACTACAAATTAACGAAAGTACAGACAAGACAAAATCATTAAATAATCACTAAACTTTTTTTAGTCTGGACACACTGAAGTCAATCCAGCCATCACTTGTTAAAGTCAAACTAGCAATCATTTACTACGGTGACCCGTCACTTCCCGACCAGGCCATAAGTAATCGAAAAAACACCTGGAGGGTCGTCGTCCATCTTTTATCAAAGAAACTCCTAAAGGCTCGGCGTCCATCACTTATCAATAAAACTTTCGAAGGCTCGCCGTCCATCACTTATCCAAGAAATCCCTAAAGGCTCGCCGTCCATCACTTATCAAAGAAACTGCCAAGGGCTTGCCATTCATCAGTTATCAAAGAAACTGCCAGGGCTGGCCGTCCATCACTTTTTAAAGATATCCTCAAAGACTCGCCGTCCTATAGCGCTTATTAAATTATTCCCCGCAGTCTCGCCGTTCATCACCTATCAAAAAGCTCCCAAGGGCTGGCCGTCTATAATTTTTTAAATAAACCACCAAAGGTTGGCCGCCCATAACTTATTAAAGAAACTTGTAGGCTCGCCGTCCATCTCTCATCAAAGAAACTCCAGAAGGCTCGCCGTCCATCACTGATCAAAAAAATCTCCGGAAGCTTGCCGTCCATAACTTTTTAAAGAAAATCCCAAAGGTTCGCTGTCCATCACTAATTTAAGAAACCCCTGGAGGCTCAATGTCCATCACTTATTAAAGAAACTTTCGGAGGCTTGCCGCCTATGCCTAAATAAATCCGGCTCTTTGCGCCGGATTTAGAGACCGTGCGCCCGAAGTAGATGCGAAGCTTCAGCGAACATTTTATTCATTAAAGGGACAAGATAATTACAGTAACGCTAAAATATGATCTATAAAATATAGGTATTTTGTTAAAACCGCAAAAGCTACTCCTAAAATTGTATAAAGCAACGTTTTTTGCATAACCTTCTTGGGTACAATAACATCAGTTCGGTTGTGCAACCTGTAGCGCGCCTACTATGGATGGACAGACAGACAAACACACCCATGACACCATGTGCTTAACATCTAAACAAGGTTGGTACTAAATAGTTAATAATTTATGTTTTGACATCGTTAATGGACCACCCCTTAAACAGGTGTCAGAGGAGGCAGCGAAGGGTGGGGGGCAACAGGCCCTCAAGGATAACAAATGCACTATGTCATACTATAAGTGTGTCACCCCGGGTATGAATGGACATTATCGTGTGCTGAGTGTGCTCCCCTCGGCCTCGATGGAAGTGGGTCGGTAATAAATATGTGATAATCCTTTTATGTACCGTACCTGAGTTGTTGTGATGAAATAAAGTGGAGAGGTTTAAAATAGGTAAAAATTTGGTTGACATTATTAATAGACAGTTCTTGAGTTAAAATAATAGCATGGGAGCAGGTTGGAGCTAAATAAGAGATACGTTTTAATAATTTAGTTAAAAGTTTCTTTAGACCATCCCTGAGTTACAGTTACAACGTTGACAGCACTGAGTCAGGTCTAGTAATTAGTAATTTTTTTGTTGACATCAACAATATATTCCTGCATAACTGTGATGACATGGGAGTAAGCAGCACTGTGCAAGTGATAATTGAGTTAATTTTATCTACCTACCATCTGTATATCAAATACGTTTATGTAATGGGGACACTGATAAAACATAGATGCGTAAAAAAGTGATATTTGAATAACATCGTTTATGGACCATCCCTATAAATCGATTATGCAATATCACGTTTTATAAAATAAAAAATGTAAATACAGAGTTTTGCTTCAAACTAATATTTACATAGTATTTTTAGATGCTGAGCTTAAGCATCTATTGGAATTGCTATGTCTGTCTGTCTGTTTGCCTGTTGTTTATACTTTACAGGTCACAGTTTTCAATCAATGTTTTTAAAACAACTTTTAAACGGCCACAAGAGCAAACGAAAAGTGCCGTATTGTTTTCGGAGTTGATCGGGCTAATCAGTTTTGTAAAATTAACGGTTGATTGGACCCATGTCAAACGCATTTAAAGCATACAAACAAAAACCGGTAAAACTACTATGAGCGCACATACGCATGATTGGTGAAACATCGTTTCTTTCAATTCGCGCGCCACTAAAGTACAAGTACAACAAGTACATCTTGCAGTATAAATATTACATTACATTACAAACAAGTATGAATTAAAGGGAATGGGGAGAAAGCAGGATGGCCCATAAATTACGTCACAGAAATTATATTCACACATCATGTCCGACCTTCGATTGGTCTCTCTGTTGGTCATGCTTCAAAAGTCACAGTTTTCAACTGACTTTTTAACAACTTTTAAACGACCGCAAATGCAACTGCAAAGTGTCATATCGTTTTTGGAGTTGATAGAACTCACCTATTTTTCATAAATAATCTTGAGCGGGAACATGTCAACACGCATTAAAAGGGTGCAACTTAATACACGACTATAAGTGTAAAGGCAAAGTGCCATATTTTTCTAGGCTTCTTTGAACTAACCAGTTTTAACAACATAGTTGTTTAATGGTCCCAGGTCAAAATGAATTCAAAGGTTACAACTTTTAACTAGTTAAAAATGCAAACACAATTGCTAACTAAAGTATCAACGGTTTTAACAAAACTTTAATTAGGTTGCAACCCACCATAAAACAAGGTATCACGTCAACATTAATAAAACCTTCCTTCATCTATTTTTTCCGCTTCACGTAATATTCTATGCATGAGTCAGTCTAATATCATGCTGCAAGCAACCCATCGGGTTGCCTAACTGCTAGTCTCTTAATTAAAATTTGCAGTACACTGTTAGATAGGATAGTGTCAATTTTACCGGGCACCTTGTAACCGAAACTCCTCCTTCAGTTTTCAACTATTTACACTTTTTGACTCTGCGCCAATCACGGCACTAGAATTCAAAATTTCAAAAATTAAGTGATCCTGATTGGCACAAAGCCCGAGAAAAAACATTTATTTTTATTTTCAAATTTGTTTGAACATGGAATAGTTTAAAAACTGACTCAAAAAGTTTCGAAAGAGACAAAAAGTTAAGCTTAACTAAAAGATTATTCTTTTTAAATCTTACTACAAGTTTTAATAAATTTTCAAGAATCTAAATAATAACTATGAGGACTTCAAATCATCTACTAATCTACTAATTAAAAACTACACTATGGGAAGGGATAGGCGTCACTCAATTCCCACTTCCAATCACTGTATATTTTGTACATATAAGGAGGATGTAGTAATATCAGCAGTGATTTGGATTAGATGGACATCATAAGCATAGTCAAGCATGTAAGTAAAACTTAACTTAGCCAAGACTAACGTAAAGTTTTAAGCCTGTGATCAAAGCTAAACCCAGGCAAGTCTGCTCTCAAAAGGTAATCCAAGCAAGCATTTAGCAAAAACGGACACCTGGGAAGGGCTGTGGCCATAATGTAATCTGCGCAAGCCTGTGCCCAAAGCTTAAACCTAAACCAAATATAACATTAAGGCGATTTTAAGTCGACGGTTATGGTATTCAGCAGTAAATCCATCGTGTACTACTATAACTTTTTATGTAAAGCAGGTGTATACGGAAATAGAGAGCAATTATCACAGCAAGCATAATCACGGACAAGCATGTGAGAAAACCTTACCGCAGCCAAGATCTGTGGTAAAATGTTAACCCAGCCAAATCTGTGGTAAAATTTTACCCTAGCCAATACTGTGTTAAAATTTTAACCCACCCAATACTGTAGTAAAATTTTAACTCACACAATACTGTATTAAAATTTCAACCCAGCCAATAAAGTGGTAAAATTTTGACTCAGACAATACTGTCATAAAAGTTAAATCCAGACAATACTGTGGTAAAAATGCTAACCCAGACAATACTGTGGTAAAAATTTAACCCAGCCAATACGGTGGTGACATTATGGCCCAGCCAATACTGTGGTAAAATTTTAATCCACCTAACACTGTAGTACAATCTTAACCCGGGCAAGCCTGTGACCAATAGTAAACACGGGCAAGGCTGTTGTCAAAATTTAACCAAGGCAAGCATTTTGCCAAAGCTCAAGTTGATTACATTACAATCAATGCAAAATTGTGTTTAGTGTAACAACTAAAAAAGAAGATTACATACTACAATTTTTATTCGCAACCCATCGGGTTGCTAACTGCTATTTCAATAGATGCTTGCACAGCATCTAAAAACCCAGCATAATAATAATAATAAAAACTCAATACAGAAAAATTAAGCTAGGACCACAACTTTGAGGTAAGCAGCAGAAGCGATAGTGGTGTGGGGACTGCCATAAAAACTAGCTCATAATTATACTTTGAATTACCCTCTAGAATGTACATAAGGAAATATTCAAACTTGGACCTTTTATGCTTTTCAAGCTTATTTAGTAGCAATGCCGGTTTTAAGGCAAAGGCCCTGGACACTCCCCCCACCCCCCGATAATAACCAGATGTTGAATTTTAGGACTGGGGGGGGGGAATGTCCGCTGTTACTTATCGGGGGAAATGTGTCCGGTGGGAAAATGACCAGGCAGGGGGAGGGGGTGAAATTTTCAGGAAAACTGTCCGTATACCGCAATGCCTGTTTGTAAGAGCCTACACTATGCACCGATGTTAAATGAAGTTTTTTCCAGATAATATGTCGGTAACTCTCTTCAATTTTAGACATGTTACTGAAGAGATGCCTTTATTACTACCTAACTGTCACTAATTGAGCAACTATCCCTAAAAGTTTTCATACGTTGGTTCATGTTCGTAGTTTCATGTTGATGTTGATTGACTAACGCAGATTTATTATATTAAAAAAACAGATGTCATGACATAATAACACTGGTCATTGTGAAGTTTGGAGGGTTGTATCTACTTAACTAACTCCGGTCATCCGAGTTCTGTTACAGGCAGAATCCAATACGATGAAGGATTATATTCTTTAATCCAGTAACTACCATTTGCACAGAAAAGGTTAATTACCCGCAAAACATCCAACAAAACTCTGGGGTTCAACCGCAGGCAGGTTTTTATTGAAGGTTTTGGGTAAGCTTCTTAGTCATGTAGAGAATTAGAGCAGCTCGAAATGCACAGAGTGGAGAAACCATGATATCCTTTAATAGAACACCGGTGTTTCATTAGAACTCGTCGAATTGAGAAATCATACTTCACCTTCCAACAAAACGCTCGGGTTCTACTAGAGGCGGGCTTTCATTCTTGTTTGTATAATTTTTGACCCGAGTTGTTTTAGAAGCGAGATTCAATACGAGGCGGGCTTTAACTTGAAGTTTTAAGATGTAATTAATGCATAATGTAGTATACCTTTTGTAAATAATTTCCCAAACTGAATGTGGAATCCATGTGCCTGCTAAGTGGACGGTTTCAGACGGAGCAAAGAGACCATGGGGACACACAACATCAGAATTGTCAATAGGTCCAGATTCTTCTCCCCAACAAAAATTTGTTAACCATTTCCGAGACAACAAATGGTAGCGATCATCTTTGTCAGCACTGTTATCTTTGTTGCCCCATTCTTGAAGAACGGACTGCTTTGTAAAATCTTCTTTCTCGTTCCATTTCCTGATACAAAATAAAATATCGTAGTAAATCAACTGACGTAATCCTTCTTTAAATGAGGAGAGTTTGTTTTACCTCTTGTCTGTTTCTGGTTTCCTTAATATGCCATCGAACTTTATAACCTGTTGTAGCACACTTATGCTCAAAACTTTCTAATTGTAACTTACCGTGAACTGCTAAAGTCATCAGAGCGCCGACACTCTGATGACGTTTATAGTGGTTGGAGTTGGACCAATGATAGTGAAGTTAAGTATTTAGGCTATTTTTCGTTTTAAAATAGCATTTTTACGTATGTAATAACAATATGTGGTGACACTTACAAAGCAAACTTATAGTTGTTTCAAAATTATCGTAAGACCACGCGAAAGAGCAACATTTTTACTACATTGTAGATACTGACAAATTCACTTAAAAGGGATTCGGTTAAAAGGGAAAACCGCCTAAACGGGACAGATTTGATGGGTTTGGTTGGCCAGCCTATGATTCAATGTTTAAAATATTCGGTTATAAGGGAACCGCTAAAAGGGACTTTTTTTTACCGTTTTTCGTTTTTTTATCACTTAAAAGGGATTTTTGAAGAAAAATAGATAAAAAAAAAGATAAAAATATAAAATAGATCATAATTTAAGCTTATGTTTGGGACAACATCAAAACCAAAATAATTCTAAAAAAACTGAATTAACTGAGTTTTTTTAATCCAAATAACTGTCCACGGACAACATTGTAAATAACCTATTGTCTGGATACAAATTCGTGATAGCTGCGCAAGGTGTCCAAACAGTTTCATATCCATGCAATCAAATGGGCACGGCAGGGTTTGGACACCTTGCGCAGCTATCACGAATTTGTATCCAGACAATACTCTTTTACACACGATAAAATCTGAAATTTTTAAACGCAATAACCGCTTAAAAGGGAAATCCCTTAAACTGTTAAAAGGGAGTTCGGTTATAAGGGACTGATTTGGTCGGTCCCGCGGAATCCCTTTTAAGTGAATTTGTCAGTACATATTTTCACCCTTCTAGATGCGAATATTCAATTTTTAATTCTAGGTTTCAAGTCTCTATATATTAGATCTTGCATTGACTAGAACTACATACATATTTCTGGAAACTTCGATTTTTCCCATGCAGGCTAATCAGGCCGACTTTTCAGCACAATCAGACCAACTCATCCTAAATACTCTTCTCTGTCTCTCAATCCTACCGTCTTGCGATTCAGAGTTACAAACTGATCCTCGATATTATGTATCTTTAACCACGTTCTATTTTAAATTATAGTATTGCTTTACCTTCATCTTCTTGTAGTTAAATAAATCTTATCTATTATTTTATAGAAGTTTTTGGTTTCTATCGTGTTGAGTGGTTGAGTCCACTGGAGGAATTATTATTATTTCCATCAGTTTCATCTGCATGAATCCAGATATTTTAATCCACTATAATTTAGGGCTAGGGTTTTGCACCTACCTACCTTCACGAAAGTTGAGATCCGAGATTTACGACAAAAAATCTTAACTATCCGCTTTTACATTTTGGGTTCGCCACCGAACAGTTGTGGCGCTTAGTGATCCAGTAATATTGGGGCAGTTTCTTGGCGATTCGATGGCCCGCTGAGCCGACCATGGGCCACTGATTCGCAGGGCGCCAAAACCGTAGCGATTAGTAAACACAAAAAATCGGATTTGTCCACCGTCGGCTGAGTTGATGTTGAGCTTTCAGTATAATATAAGCGTTAACAAAACAGTAGAAACTAGTTAAAACAACTTGGCCTACTTTAGTATGGGATATTATGGTGTGGCCTTGTCTGAACCGGTCTGGTCCAGAAGTACCGATGGTGCTGGAACGAATGTTGCCGCCACGAGTGGCGTAGGTTCAAGTGGGCTTAGTGCAAATGTTTTCTGTAATAAAGTGTGCCATTAAATGGCACCATTAATGCCACCATTAATGCCACCAACCATTAATGCCATCGCAAGTCTTTCGGAGCCCACACTTTATTACGGAAAACATTTGCACTAAGCCCACTTGAACCTACGCCACTCGTGGCGGCAACATTCGTTCCAGCACCATCGGTACTTCTGGACCAGACCGGTTCAGACAAGGCGACACCATACTATCCCATACTAAAGCAGGCCAAGTTGTTTTAACTGGTTGTAGGACATTTTCCTCCTGGACATTATCCCCCCAGGACATAATCCCCCGCGTACATTCTTCCCCCAGTATATTTTCCTCCCGAATCGTACAGAGGACATTTTCCTCCCAGCATCCAAAACACATACCAAAATGAGCAAGTATTCCTTTACGATTTTCTGCTTAGTTTTACTCTGCTTAGCCGTGTATCTTCTTTTTACTATGACATGTTTCGTATTACCTAGCTTAAGTTATATTTACCTACAGTGTATTATTTCGTTACCATATGCTGATACGATTTTAATGATTATTTAAGCATTTTTATATAGCTTATATTCCAATTTTATATTTAAACATTAGAATTCATAGTATCTGTAGTTTTATTTTGTTTTAATAATAGAAATAATAATAATGCAGTACATTAATTTCTGAGTGTGAAAGTTTACCGCAACATATGATTAATAATGTCCATTTTAATTATTTACTTCAGTACCTAAACTCAGCACAAGTTTTACTATATACGTATAACCTATTGAAAACGAATTTCTGTTAATAATTATTGTAGACTCTATATTGGTTTTTAACCAAGCATTGTTTGCATTGAGGTCAGACTACAAGATTTTTGCAATATGACATTCGTGCCTTTGATTAATAAATATTTGCTTAATCTTTACATCACAACAAAATGGGAAAAGGAAAATTTTGGTACCTACTTCAACTTAAGATTTTTGCATATTATGGAGAAAATCTATGAATGCACACATTTTTCGTAAAGGAATACTTGCTCATTTTGGTATGTGTTTTGGATGCTGGGAGGAAAATGTCCTCTGTACGATTTGGAAGGAAAATGTCCCGGGGAGATAATGTCCTGGGGGGATAATGTCCAGGAGGAAAATGTCCGTATACCGGCCTTAATGGGCTCTGTGCGAGCGGTTCAGGTACTAGTCGCTTTTGTGCCAATGGTTGGTACTAGTAAGCAGTGTGCGAATTGTAACGATACTGGTTGACCCTGCACAGGTGCTGCCAATTCGAGTAGTGCCGTTCTAACGGTACAGTTCTGAATGGAACAGGTATGTGTGGTGTCGATGTTGGTATGCTGGTTCGAGTTCGAGTGGGTTTGGTACTTTCTTGTAAAACAGCTATTAGTTGAAGAAATTTTGACTGGTTAATAAAACTCAACTTAACTCAACTCAACTCTAGGAGTATACACTGTACTTGTGGGGTTGACGTTGTAAGCATGTTTCCGCTTCTAGGTTTACTTACGGTACGCAGAAATTAGTTTTCATAGAACACACTAAGGGCTCATCCGTAAGCGTACCAGGGCGAAATGTCGTGCAGACGAAGAGGCGTTGCATAGTGCTTTTATGGAATGGCCAAATTATTTGTATTTTGCACCGAACCCCTTCCATCCACCACGACATTCCCCCTCTTTGCGCGTCTGACGTTACAGGCAAGTGTAGCTAAGATTGCTGGGGTTCTACTTTACTGTTACTGTTAACACTAAAACTAGATAAACTTGAATTTACCCGGAAGAATTTAAAAAAATACGTATGTGCCGTAAAGTTTTGAATAACTCCCCAGCGAGTTAGCGCAAGCATGTTTATTGTAAGTCTGTATATGTATATCACAAGTTTTTGTTCCCATTCATTTTAATGCGTTTGGCATGGGTCCATTCAACCGCTAATTGTGAAGAAATGGTCCGTCCTAGCAAAGTAAAAAAAATACAGATCTGCCTGCTCGAAATTATGGTCGTTTAAAAGTTATTTGAATGATAAATGGGATGAAGCTCTGACATAGGAGTTGGGCGGTTCTTATGAAGGGATAATATGTTTGACACCTTTTATGACATAGGATTGGGGCGGTATAAAAACTAATAAATTTTTTGACACCATTTATTGGCCAACCATGAGTAAAATTTATGACATCGGAGTACGGCGGTACTAAAAAAACGGTAATTTGTTTGATATCATTTATGGGCGATGCCTGAGCTCAAAAATCAAATCATGCCTATGAGTGTCAATACTTATGCAGCGATAATTTGTTTAACATAATAAATGGCCGATCCCTTGGTTTAAGTGATGCCAGGGAATGCCAATACTAAACTAGCAATAATTTGTTTAACATAATAAATGCCCGATCCCTTGGTTTAAGTGATACCAGGGAATGCCAATACTAAACCAGCGATAATTTGTTTAACATATTAAAATGGCCGATCCCTTGGTTCAAGTGATGCCAGCGAATGCCAATACTAAACCAGTGATAATTTGTTTGACATCATTTATGGTCCATCCCAAAGTACGTAGCGAAGTGCGTACCTTTACAAGCGAATACATATTATGTACATGTACGTTTTGCATGTGAACTGTGTGTCTACTTGAATTTTACGTTTTTGTTCCCATTCATTTTAATGTGTTTTGACATGGGTCCATTGTGGAAAAATGGTCAGTCCGAGCAAAGTCAAAAAACAAAAAAGACCTGCCCAGTCGCATTTGTGGTCGTTTTAAAGTTTCTTGAAAAAAGTGGGTTCAAAACTGTCACCGGCAGTGTGCGGCCAACAGACGGACGGACATGACCATTTTATAAAATGCATAAGCTCAGCATCTAATTGTTAGTGGGTGTATGCCAGACGAGTTTATTTGCTTTATTCTTACGGCAGTGACATCAGGCTATATCGCAGTATCTAAGAATTTTGCCCTACTGGACAGAACAATCGCACCCTTAGCGGTAAAAAGCTAAAGTTAGCTTTATTTACAAACGTCAGACAGATGTTTCAGTCCATTAAAATTGTTCTACCAACACGGACAACCGTGTGACTAGCATGTTCTATTGTATCGCGTTTGTCTTTGAGTTCGAATAACGTCAAACGGTAGTTTGCTGTACCAACAGAAAGCAAATCAAGCTTTTTTGTAGAGCCTTTGCTTGACTGTGCCGTACATGCATTGGTCAGCGAGATATATTTAAGGGTAATTTATGAGCAATAACAAGATAAGCAGAGCTGACATTTTTCACTCTGACCACATAAAATTACAATTTTTATTATTTCCTTATCATTTGGAAATTGCACCATCAATTTAATTAAAAGATTTTTCTTTCAAATAAAGGTTACTTTTTACAGGTTAATTAATTTTACTCCATACTATTAAAATTTTTTTCGACGGACTTTTCAACTCGTATAAATTGATATTTTGGTAAAACACTATAAATCCACAACACTTTGATTTTTAAATGTATTCGGAAAAATTCAAAAATCAGCTTTGAATTAGGTCACTACTTGTGTTAGTGCTAGGAACAGTATACATATTTAACCATTTCTATGTTTGTTATTGCTTTTATGGATAAGTTTTTAAAACAACCAGATCCGATTTTATTTTTAATTTTTTACTGTCTTTAATTTTTGTCTTAAAATTTTTTAGCATTAACTGCATTTCTAATTTGACCAACGACACCAGCAGCAACCCCATCACCAACAATAATAGAATCTGCTTTAGTTATCAACGGAATTAAAGCTAAAATAGGTAAAGAACCTCCTTTTTTAATGCTTTGATAAATCTGTGATAATTGTTTTACATTGATTAGTTAATAATTTAAAATTAAAATTACTACCATTAATTTAATTTATTTGACTTTGTGTTAAATTGATGAGATAGCCGTCATTGTTATCGAATTAAGCTTAATTAAGATGCAATGCATCTTTTTTATTTGTAAAGGCATTTCCAACAGCCTTTTTTTGGCTTTCTGTGAATGAAACATTATTCATTTATATAAAACAAAAAATTTAATAATTTTTAATAAGAACTCATATATTTAACTTGCATTTTTCTACCACCTGTTGTGGTCATAGAATTTACTCGTTCTCTAAATATAATAACATAAGCAGTTGTATTTGCTAGTACATTTTCACTAAATTCAAATTAAATTTTATTACTTAATGTTTTACCTCTAATTCAGTCTTCTTAAATAGTTGTATCAAGACTATACAAAGGATAAGCTGTTTGAAATCTATATGGTGTAATTTGTGGTTCTTATTTTGTAAATAGTTTTCTAGATTTTAAATATCGATTATAGTTTTCTATACAACCTAGACCATAACCACCATTTAATTCACATTATTTAAATATATAGAAGCATCTCGAACATAACAATGAACAAATGCTGAAATATTTGATTTTTGGCCATTTAAACAATTAGCTTAAAATCTAACAACAAAACTATGAATGTTTTTAGGTCCAGAAATAGTTGTTAAATTACAATTCAAAGTCATTGCTCGTAAAACTAAAAACGTTTCTAGTTGTTTCATTATAAATTTATATGAGATCTTTGGTTGAATTGTAAGATAACTAGATATTTCACTAGACATTTCATAATTTAGTTCCATATAAGGCCTTTGCTATTTTAGAGATTTTATATTATTTAACTTATCAACAAAGTCATCTTTACCGTTTGTTGCTTGAGCACTTGATTCAAATATAGCATCATCATTAAGTACTCTAACAAAATTAACAGAAACTCTCACTCCTGATACTATTGTACCTCTTAAACCAAATATATGTGAGAATGGAAGTATAAAACGACCTTCACTTATATTTCCTGCATTTGCATGAAATTTTAATTATAAATCGTGTCTATCAGCGAATCTAGAGTTTTTATCAATTGTTGCTGAATGTTTATTATCATCTAAAGATTAGCATTGGCCATGTCCTCTATTTGAACTGAAACCATTATTATAATTTAATAATACTTCAATTGAAATTACATGACCTGGTCTGTTATACTGTTTAACCGTTGTATCGTCAAATGTTAAAATTACCCTACCAAATAGAAACATAGGTCTACTATTAACTGATGTAATAACTCTGTGCCTGTATATATTGTTTCATTTGACTTTTTTACCAAATCAACTTTAATAAAAAAACTATTCTCTTAAAGAAAAAAATTATCTACATTATCAATTCTAATTGAAGTTGCCACTGATTTATTCAAATGTGATTTTTCTTGTTGTAAATATTGTTTAAATTTACCAAATTTTATTGCATCACGTAGTTATTGGACGTTAAAGATCCAAATATTTCTCAATCACTTTCACTGATTAAAATAAAAAATTTTTAATTAATTTTTATATTTAGAATAGTATTTATTTAACCGCTATATTATGTTTTTCCAAGGTGGTTTAGTTTGTAGAGGTTTTATATTTGAAACATCCAAATTTAATGCTCTATGCTCTGTTTGCTATTATGTTATAATATCTTGTCGGTTATCGCATTCGATATATTTAGTATTTGTATTCATTTATTAATATTTCAAAAATAAATTAATTGTTATTTTTTTACCTTTAAAATTAATTGGATTGAGTTCTTTATCAGTTACTCACATTTATTTTATTGATATATTTGTGATCTGTATTATAATATACTGATTGTGTGGCTTCTTCTATAATTTTAAAGCCTAGTGACACTTTTGGTTTAAATAAATAAATACACATAGATGGTCTAGCATTTATGGAACATCCTGTTACTAAATCACAATGTACAAGTACTGAGTTAACAGGGTTAATATCAAAAGTTTTTTCTGAAAAATATCTACCAGAAGTTAGTTGTTTTGGTGTGAATCCTAGTGTCTTACTAATTGAATTACTTGCAATAAAATCAACAATAAACCTGTAGGAATTTCTATTGCACATTTTGCTATAGAATTTTTGGGGTTTGATTTTTATAATATAATATAATATATATATATATATAAATAATATATATATTATTTTTATCTTGTTTTGTTATAACATTATTATTAACATCTAAACGCATTTTATCTTGACTTTCATTAGCAATACTATCAATTTTATAGATTTCCGTTTCTGTAGTAATATCAACAAAATCAGTATCACCCATTTTATATGTAAATTTATTCTTTCTTTGATCTATATTAGGTATTGAATAGTAGGCAGACATCTTTTTCAAAGCTATTTGGGATCCATTTTTTATAGGAATTGGTACTTCATAATAGACTTATATTCTTTTCTTTTGTATGCAACATTATATCTGTTTCTAGTTTATTATTGAATATTTTGCTCTCATCATTTAAAACTTTGATTTGTTTTAGAATATTTTCCAAGACTTTTATAATATTTTCATTATTAAATGGCTATGTAATTTATTTATAAGTGTAGAATATATATTTGTAAACCCGTTTTCAGTAAATTCTGGTTTGAATTTATTTAAAATTTCAGTTGCTAATTCTGTCATTTTTATGAATATTTGTATGGCCTGATTATTTATTAGCTAGTGTGGTTTCTAATTTTAGTGCAAGAATATTTAGATCATTTATAATAAATCTAATATTACTATTTTGTAGACCAGACCCTTTAAAACTTTGGTATGTATCACTTGGTAGTCTTTGATTACCAATTAAATTTTATTTTTCACCCCAAGGAGAAATTAACCCCCATTTTACACCGGTTAAACTTCTTTATCTACCATCTTTATAACATGCCCTTGTTTTAAACATTAACCATGCATATGTCTAACATCTAAAGAATTACATAATTGTTTATTAGGATTTTTTCTAGTTAATAATTAATACAAACCAATAGCAATGGGTCTTTCTACCCTAATATTTCAATATAATCATCACTTTTTTGAATTTTTTCAGTTCCAAGATAATAACCATCCATACTTATAATATTATTAAATATCAATTATTATGAATAGAGGATCTTCAGATAAATTACCTAGGTACTTTATAGCAACTTTTAAAAGCCTATATTTTTGAAAAATAAATTCTGGGACATTTTCAATCGCTAATTGTTCATCTGTTTTTTTATGTACAGACTGATTTGCTTAAGCTAGATAATCTAATAATTGATTGTTTCCTTCTTTATATTCTTTCATTTTAGTGTACTGGTGTTGTGCAATATTCTTTAAATTTGCATGTTTAGCACCCACATCTTTTTGAAGAAGAGCTAATTCCTTTAAAGCTGAAAGTGCTTTGTTTTATACTGTATCAGTAATATTATGTGTATATTTTATTAAAGGTGCATGATTTTTTTCTTGTTCTAATGTAAAAGCGTCATCTCCCGTTTTAAAAATATTAAATTGTTCTCTCAATTCACTATTACTTTTATTTTTTCATTAGTCTTATTTGATGTTTAATTTGTTCTGCTTCACTGATTTATTTATATTTATTTTATAAATTATTTTTGTTTGGCTACATGTCTTGTAATACGTATTTTATCTTCTTTTACAAGCTTTGTTTTAGTAGATGCTTTTGAATATTCAGAATTTTTTATTTGTTCAGGTGTTAAATTAACCTAACTATTAAAATTACTTAAATATCCTTTCCATTTGACTAAAGCATTTATAATATTTGGATCTTTTGTTTTCTTTGTTTCTATAATGTATTTATATTTAAAATTTTTTCTTCTTTGTTATACGGTGTTATTTTATTTGGATAATAGGTTCCTTTAATTTCTTTATTAGGATAGTCAACAAGTTTATAAGTTATTGGATTTGTAGGTAAAACGTTGCTTATGTATAGTATTTCTTTTGCAAATTGTGTTTATGGCCTCTATCAAATTTAGTTCCAAATAAATGTGTTCCCACTCATGGTCCTAGTTTTAAATTATTGTTTGTATTATTATCTATTTAGTTATCAACTATTATATTCAACTATTATATCTAGTCAACACTTTTTTAATCGAAGTCCAAAATATAATTTTGGTTTAATTACACTTTTGGTTACAACAAGTGTTACTTTTTTACTAAATGTGAGATTTTGCATTTCATCTGCCTGTTAGTAATTTTCTATCTGCTTTATGCCTATTATCCATATTTTTGTAAATATTATATGATAAATTGTGATGCAATGCTGCTTCATCAATTCGATCTACTGGTTTATCTCCTTTTGCTATTCTTTCTTGAAATTTAGTTCCTGGTCCTAGATAATTACTACCTGGATAGTGTCCTTCTCCTATATATTTTCCTATTTTATCAACTATATCACTACTAATCCTAGACTTATTATTTTTGATAAAAGTACACGTTTGAGTATTACAAACTTTAAATATTGCTTATATCATAGTTCTATTATTTTTAGTAATAACTTGTTTAATTTCTGTATTAGGTGTTTTAACCTTACATTTCATACAAATTATATTAGTAAACTTCGTATATAAGCAACCCGGTTAAAGTTAATAACCGCTATAACGTAGAAAAATAGACCATCTGGTTAGCCGACTATACTAGCAATGTTATAATTTTCCGGTTAAAAGACATTCGATATAAGGAATAAACCGTTGTAAGGAATTGATTTTGTACTATATTGTGGTATTTTTGGTCATTTAAAAGGATTTTTTTTTAAACTTGAGGGTCAAAGTATCAGGTATAACGCTGTAACTGCATTTGTACCTTACCAATACCTATCTAATTTCCTTATCTGCCTTACATTTTTAAGTGCATTTAAGTAGGTCATGTTATTTATAGAATACACAGCATACTTGGTGACTGTTGACTGCTCGAAACTACAATGAGTAGTTCATGAATCCATCAGCATTATTATTTTGTTTAAAATGTCGGCGACGAGGAAAAAAAATCACTTAACACTGAGCAAAAGTATAAGCTTTTGAAAAAACTAAGCTCACATAAGCAAAAAGACGTATCTAAAGAAACAAATCTTCATAACCTAAGCCTACATTTATGTTCCATCCAAACTAATGCAAAGCAAACCAACATAACAGACTATTTTAAACAATCAACATAAGTAATAATATTGACCTTTTAATTTACACACCTGCAAAAAATATCTTGAATTTCTTTTAACTTAAACTGTATATATGTAAACATTTATAAAGTTCCGCATATAAGAAAAATTCCTTAAACGGTTAAAAGGAATAACCGCTAAAAGGAATCTAATAGGCCGGTTCCACGGGATTCCTTATGTACAAAGTTTACTGTATTCATTTTTTAACATTTATGTTACTTAAACATATATCATGAATACTTAATTGTTTGTATCTTACCATTTTATAAATTCTTGCTGTACGACCAAATTCGCCAGGTTTTGGTACACTTTCTTTTTCCTGGACGCTTACTTTACATTCGGCTTGTAGATAATTTTTAGATGTAGCATGTTTTTTTAAATTCTGGTATTGGTTTTTTGATTTTACACGTCTTGCATGTCTTAGTAAAGCAGTCCATTTTATAAGAATAAAATTGATGAGTAAAAAAAGTCGTGAATTACAGTTTTTAAGCATTATTTATTTATTTACATGCCTTTTTTGTGAATATTTGATGTTTTGTGGCGAGTATTATCACGACGCATTTTACGGCCACACTCAAATGTGATTTTTTGCTTTGCTTTTTTAGCACGACACATTTTACATTCTAGTCTCTGAAGGGTTAAATCCACCTCTGTATTAGATAAACCGTTTTTTCTAAATTCAGTTGATTGTTTCTATTTGTTACACCACAAACATGTAATGGCATCCATTTTATAAGGAAAAAATTATTAAATAAAAGTCTAAAAAGTCCAGAATATGAGTCTTAGTAAGGTTTTGCTAAAGTGACTTGGCTGATATATCTTGGTAATTTTCATGACGTTGCAGAAAATCAACGAATACGTGAATGCATTAATTTCTAATAGTTTTATGCTGTTTATTTAAAATATTTTTACCTACTTGGAAAATCAGTCTAGGGTTTGGTTACGTTAAGGACTAGTACTTATGTTAAGTAGCTTGTCAATTTTGTGACTTTTAAAAAAAGGTGAAAAATAAACAAATATGAGTTAAAATCATTAATTTTTTATGAGTTTATGTTGGTTTTGAAAAATAATTTTGCGGAATTTGAAAATCAGTCCAGGGTAGCCCACCTACTACTTCTAAGCAAGCCTGTGATTGAAACTACCCAAGCAAGCCTGTGATCAAAACCAAACCCAGTCAAGCCTTCAATCAAAAATTAACCTGGAAAAGCCTGTGAATAAAACTTAACCCGGAAAGGCGTGTGATCAAAACTTAACCCTAGAAAGCCTCCAATCAAAACTTAACCTAGGCAAGCCTGCGATCAAAACTTACCCTGAGCAAGCCTTTTTAAAAATTTAAATCGGTAAAGTGAATTTGGCCGCCACGTATAAATCATTTCATTTACCTGTAGTTCTAATATTCCGGTAAATCTGTAGTTATCCTAATACGAATGTATTTTCTAGTGGGTACGAAAATAGTGGTAATACACGAGTAGGCCAAGTCCAGGATTTAAAAGGCAGGAGCTGCAGTGTTAGTCTAATGTGTCGTCTTAATCTCCTGGTGAACTACACGAGTAGGCTACGTTGCCCATCCAAAAGGCAGTAGCGTCAGGTTTGGGCTCGATGCCGCTAATTGTTATCAATCCTTAGAATTATTCCTCCCTCATCTCCCCCCCCCCCCCCTCCACCTGCTCGCAACCCGTCTCTGGTTGCCTAACTGCTAATCTCTTAATAAAAATTTGCAGTGTGCAGTTAGATAGGATAGTGGTAAGTTTAACGGGCACCATGTAACCTAGTCTCCTCCCTCAGTTTTCAACTATTTACAATTTTTATGGTGCCATTCGACGCGCTTTAACGTTTTGTTGTCATTCTTTTGACAATACTTTAGAAAAGTCCTGTTCTGCACTTTTTATGGCTGATTACACGTTTTTACTCTGCGCCAATCACGGCACTAGTATTCAAAATTTAAAAACTTAAAAGTTATCCTGATTGGCACAGGGCCCAATAAAAAAGTATTTATTCCATTTTCAAAATTAGTTTGAGCAGGAAAGAGATTAAAAACTGACAGAAAAAGTTTTAAAATAGAAAAAAAAGTTAAGGTCAGCCAAAGTAGTTTTGTTTGTATTTTTCCGACTAATTGTCGAGAAATTGATTGTTAGAGAGAAAAATTTTAAAGTAAACAATTAAAAGTTGAAAGACAATTGTTTTCAATTTAATATTGGTTTCCACTTAAAGCTACGTCGTATATATGTCTACTAGCAACAACACTCAAGTCAACGCTAAGCTTTTTAGGAATATTGCCTTAGCAGTATCACGTACCAATAATTTTTTTTAATCTCCTTATTAAAAATCCGGCGCTTCGCGCCGGATTTGTCGACCGTGGGCGGGCCCGAAGTAGATGCTGAGCTTTAACAAATTCGCAAGACAATTTATGTTACGCTTAAAGATGGTATTAGATTTATGGAAGTTCCCCTACAATCAATAAAACATATACGAATGTCCGTAGGTTGTAGTTGAATACAGCTGAAATTTTTTGCACCATTCACAAATGACGTCATTCATGGAGTTCCCTACCATCAATAAGCTATATATGGAAGTACGTGGCATGTAGTTCAGAAACGCTAGAATATTTTTGAGAATTGCATGATTTACAAATGACGTCATTTTTGGAGCCTCCCCTAGTATCAATAAGCCATATACGAATGTACGTGGCAAGCAGTTAAAAAATAGGTTGCCAAATATATTGAAGTTAAAAATGGGGGTCTCAAAAATTATGATATTTGAATGACGTCATTATGGACAATCCTTAAATATCTATAACCTATATAGATAAGTCCGTGACATGTAGTTAAAACAGAATGGAAACAAATTTAAAGTTGAGACTGGGGATACAAGAAACTATGGTATTTGTACGACGTCATTATGGACGATCCCTGAATATCTATAACATATATAGGCACGTCCGTGACATACAGTTAAAATGGGTTGGAAATAAATTCAATGTTGGGACTGGGGGTACTAGAAACTATGATATTTGAAGGACGTTATTATGGACGATACCTGAATATCTGTAACATATTTAGGTAAGTCCGTTACATATAGTTAAAATAGGTTAAAAAAATTGAATGTTGGGACTGGGGTTTGTAAAAACTATGAAATTTGAAGGACGTTATTATGGACGATCCCTGAATATCAATAACACTGAAGGACGTCATTATGTGCTCAGCATCTAAAAATGGTTAAATAAATTAAAGGGAGGGAGGGAGGGGGGCCTAAAATTATAATATTTTTGAAAAACGTCAATAACGGACGATCCTGCACAATGTGTGTACATGGAAAAATTTCGGAGTTGCTTTATTCAACTACTAATTGTGGAAAAACTATTAGTGTGATCTCAATTAAAAAATATCTATAACTATATAATATAGGTAAGTTCAATACATGTATGTTAAAATAGGCTGGAAAAAATTTTAATCGTGGAAATAGGAGTACCTAAAACAATGATATTTGAAGGATGTTATTATAGACGATCTCTTAATATCCAACTAATATAGGTAATACATGTAGTTCAACCAGGTTAGAAAAAAAATTCAAAGTTCAAAATGGGGGTATATAAAACTATAATATTTGAGGGACGTCGTTTATGGACGATCCGTACCCATCTACAATCCATTTTTACAGTTGATGATAATATCATTTAAATGGGTACGTGCATATGAAGATTCCCTGTTTACAGTATGTTTAACATCAGTGGAAATGAGTAGGGGGGTCAGAAAAGTGATCAATCGCGATGGCATCATTTGTAAACGCACCTTACCATTCAATTTCGTATGGTATTTATACACACGAAAGGCAATGCTAAGAGTGAGAAGCGTACGCCGAACGTCAAACGTACCTAGGTACGTAGGTTCAGTGGCAGGTATGTATTGTAGCGATAACCGAAAGACAAGGCTGGCATAAATAAATTTTGCATGCAAACAATGGCAGCTTTATCTTTTCCATTCTTCTCTTTCGGTTGCCTCAGCACTTTGGTTCGCCCGTTTTTGAGCTCTTCACTTTAACAATTTCTGACATAGGTCCAGTAATCAATTTATTGTGAATAAGTGGTTAGCCTAATTACAACGAAAAAACAATACAGACCTGCTCAGTCGCATTTCTGGTCACATAAAATTTTAAAAACAAAAATCCGTTCAAACCTGTGACCTGTAGTGTACGGCCAACGGACGGACGGACGGACGGACGGACGGACATGACCATTACAATAGATGCTTAAGCTCAGCATCTAAAAAGCGCATAAAAATAGGGTTTGGGCTATCCCGTTATAAAAGCCACTACACGTTTTGTGCGCTTTAGTTTTCAACTATTTCCACATTTCATGGTACTATTCGACGCATATGGTAGAAACTAAAGAACATAAAGAGTTTCGGGCTAACCTGACATAAAAACTGAGCCCGGGCATGTCGGTGAGTATTAGGTTATCAGTGTAGTATGGGGTCTATGAGGCAAAGAATTTATTTCGGGCCAGCCTGTGGTAAGTACTTAATCTACCTAACTCTACTAAAACATTATCCAGAGCCGGCCTCCGATAAAAGTCTTTCGCTTTAGCGTTACCAGAAAGAGGCAATAAACCAAACTTACCACGAGTAATTCAGATTCTATAGATTAACCTAGGCAAGGCCCTGGTCAAAAATTACACCTTGCACGCCTATGGAAAAATCTTATCCCTTACTCTGAGCAGATATCTGGTCAAAACTCACCCCAAAGTCTATTTGACCACAATCAATGCAACCATTTATTTACTGTAACAGCTAACCCTTAAGAATATATTTATTATATTAATTTTTGTTAATTGCAACCCATCGGGTTGCTAACCTGCTAGTAATCATTAATCATAGTTAATGCCATTATTACACATAGATAGCCAGAGATGGTTACATGAGACCCTTGGTGGTCAGGACTACTGGGCGCAGGACTAAAAAATCTGATAAATTATCACGGAGGTAAAACAGAAAATTTACTTTTCAGAGATGTTAGTTGTTAATTAAATACTTACTGATAAAATAGAACATAGACTTCTGATTCAGCTACGGTTTCAGGACTAACTGCAACGACGCGGGAGTCATCACAAACATACCACTGATCTCCTCGTCGGACGTATGCGATATAATGACCTCCTGTGAAGGAACCCATGTGAACAATAGTTCCCAGCAACCGGTAGTTAGTGACGGTGTTGCGACAGTCTGAAACGTTCACATTCAAAGTCATTCACTCAAGTGATGCAAAAAATTACTTCTTATTTACGTAGTCGCGTTCTTTATTACTTAAATAGAGACGAAGCAACGTGACAATATTTAAAGGCAAAATATTAGAATAAAAACAAGGGCTAAAATGGCAGCCTTAACAGCAAGATAAGGTAGTTCGATTTAGTTGAATTTGCCGTTAAATATTAAATGTAACTTTACAACAATTACAATTGTGATTGAGTGTTCTATTTTAAAAGGGCTTCAAATTGATATATCATATTTATAATTCTGTTGATAATTGCAAAAGTAACATAAATTATGTCGAAGGGTCAGGAGTCAGGGTCGGAATTAGGAAATAGAGAATTTGAATTTCCCACCAATTATAAAATTTCAAACATCGACCGGTAACTCTCTTCAAATTTTGTCAAGTGATAGATAAAAACGACGGTAATGAAGAGTAGAATCACATTTATTAACATTGACGCTCAAATATTTAAAGCTTTAATTAACAGTTTTAAAGTTAATAACAATTTAAAAAATTAGTACATAAAATAATTTTTAACTTCAGATGAATTTTATTTTTTTAATATTACAAGAGCTTAAAAATGGTAAACTGCATGTCAAATTCCGTTGAGAAATGCAAAAGTCGAGCAATTTATGTAGATAGGTAGGAATCAACTCCCAATGTTATGTAAGTTACGTAATTGAACAAACATGCATACCAATTTTACCAATGCAATGAAGTCACATTTAAGAAAAGAAAAAATTACCTGGGTGGAGAAAGGGCTTTAGATCTAGTTCATCCAAAGGAAATTGGACGTACTGGCTGACTTTGCCCGAAAAACCCATACCTCCTCCGTACTCAAACAACCGAAACCTCTTTAGATGAACACATAGCACTTCGGGTAATTCGTACAGAAAACAACGCTTGACACCGTTCCTCAACTTTCTACACTTTTCACATGAATACATATTTTTACCTGTAAATAATTAGCCAAAAATTAACCATCATTTATCTGATTCCCATGTGTCCCGAGACAGCAAGAGACTAACTTTAAGTCTCAAACCGTTTTTGATCCTACCAGGGAAATTTTTTATTATTATTATGTGACATGATCGAGTTTTGCTAACAAAAGTCCTAATAATATGCAATCAACAATGTTGCGGCTTCAATGTTACTCAATTTCCAATCACAGAGGGATATGTGACGCGATCTAGATTTAGTTAGTCATGAATTAAAGCGTTTCCTTGACACTGACACATAATGGCAGAGATGGCAGAAAGTCTGACGGGGGTCAAATTTCCGAGAGAAGCAAAAAGCCTGAGACGAACATGATAACTATCATTTCAAATGGAGGGACTTTTTGCTGTCTCTCAATTACAAAAACCCCACAATCAGCAAATGTTATTGAAATAAAACTAAACAAACAACTAATTAAATTAAAAGTACAATTTTAAGTACTTTTTTAAGACGCAAGTACAGAATTAATTCCAAGGCGGCGCCATCAAAGCTAAAACAACTAACCATAAGCCTGCAAGTGAATAACCATACCACTATCCAAACAAGTAAGGGCAAAACCAAGAAAATATATTTCAAACGTGGCGTCCTGCAAGGCAGTCCTCTCTCTCCGTTTGTGTTTAACATCGCCATTGACCACGAACTTGAGGAAATCAATGACCCTGATGTGCGGCGAAAGTACGGTTTTAATCTGCATCCCAACCATGAAAATGAAACGATATCAAATTATGCGGACGACACAGCCCTAACAGGTAATTCTCGCGACTCAGCAAAAATCCTGGCTCAAATGGCCTCACATCTTTTTGACCAACTCGGTCTACCAATAGGTCCAGAAAAATCAGAATGTGTAAGTATCGTAAACGGAGTACTATGTACGGACGACCTAATAGTGAGTGATACTTTTAAAATTAAAAGCCTTCAAGACAACGAAAGCATAAAATATCTCGGAGTCAATTTTAAAGATGAGCTATCATTTAACCATGGCGATGTCCTTAAAAAGTTTCAGTCCAAGCTGGAGGCACTAGTTGCGACACCTTTTCTGCGTCCTGACCAAAAATTATACGCAGTCAACCAATATATATGGCCCATCCTCATTTTCCCGTTTTAACACGCTTCCTTAAAAAAACTATCAGTGTCGTTTCTCAACTTGGTTGACTTAATCCTAAGAAGCTCAGTGAAAGAATTACTGGGAGTTCCGGACAGCCTACCTTCTTCAATGATGTACTACAGTCATACCGTCAAGGGTCTAAATCTAGTCCAAGCCTCTTGGGAAGCTTTAATACAGCAATACAACGCGTCCGATATTTTAATCCAGTGTGGAAATGCAATACTTAACTCAGTGTACGATTTCGATCTCGAAAAAAAGAACTGTTTAGAAAGGCTCAAGATCCCACGACGAGTTAAATGTTGCATTTGGCTGCAGCCGCTGTAAGGGGTTCTTAGTAATAATTTTGAATTTTCTATTTTCTATATAGGATTCGAATGGCAAGAACAAAATAGTGTGATCATTCAGATTTCAGATCCATGGCTCAGTCTTTCCTTCCTATTCGACAATCATGCTCCAATGGCATTTAAACGCGCTTGATTTAAAGTTGGTATTGCTTCGAAAATTAACAGTGTGTGGAAAAGCGGCCAGGGGCCGAACAAAAATGGCGCCACCCAAAGACGAGAGATCTGCCTAGAAGACAAGGCAGTAGTATGTTATTATTCCTGGAAAATAGTGCAGCCCATTTCCACATTACGCCTTCCCACCAGCAAGGATAAACTTGAGTAAGATTGCCTTGTTTGGGTAGGAATAATTCAAATTCAAATTCAGTAATTGATTTTCAGTTTAAATTCAAAGTTTAGCAGAAATTAAAGCGATTGGTAGCTATCATACATCCTCTCAATCGCTGATTAGTCCGTCCGACACATCCTCTCAGCTGCCCATTGGCCAGCTCAAAAGGAGAGAGAGAGATTTTGACGAAATAATAATACATACTACTGCCTTGTCTTCTAGGCAGATCTCTCGTCTTTGGGCGCCACCCAACTTTACACAGTTTGTGGACCTACCCACCCACCTTCTCTTAACTATTACGTAAATAGCTATCTTTAACATGGGATGTCTTCTTTTTCCAAGTGACTTACCTTCAAGGTGGGTAGCGCCATTTGTGCCCGACCCCTAATGAAAAACAATAATAAAACTTACTACTTACTACTAACTAAGTAGTAAGACAAATACGAATAAAATCCACTCTCTACAAAAATATTGAAATATATTATGATCTTGAAAGCGTGTGAGCAGAGCATTTTGCACGATTCAAAAACATGTAAATAGAACATTATACACGTTTCAAAAAAATGCAAATTAAACATTCTGCACTTTTCATAATTACCTAATTTAATACGCATCTTTCTTGTTTTGTGTTTTTATGAAATAGTTGATTTTGACTCTAGCTTAAACCGGGTATGAGAAATTGTGTTTGGTACCACCATTACCACTTCCACTCACCACTATCACCGCCAATAAAAACGATAATTCCAGTCTTAACATTACTCACAATTATCGATTAAACCAACGATTTGTTTGTTGAAATCGATTACCACGACTACCTCCACCAATAAACATTGCAAATATTAGTGTTATAGTTAGAACTGTTTGGGTTTCAAAATATGCAAATAGAGGAATTTGCACTTGTCATAACTAAGTAATTTTGAATTAGTCAGCTAACACGCTTATTTTTTTTAAATAATGGAAGGACACGGATCAGCATTTAAAGGTAAAATGGAAGGAAGCGGATTTGGTTTCATCAAAAAGGTGAATGAAGCAAATTTGATCCTTCAGCGACGATATGTCCGGATAGCAGAAGTAAGAGTAGCAAATGTCGATTTAGCAAACGACATCGTTAAACACACCCCACCCCCCCACAGCTCACTTTTTATTAGAAACTCCCACAAGGAAAATTAAGTAGCGTTATCCGTACTGTGCCAGTAATATTTACAGTGTTTATTGGTGGTGGTAGGAGACCATCGCATTATCCAGTCAATATTAAATCAGTCCATCCAGAAGTATTTAAGTACTCAGGTCTCTCAGGTGTATTCTTGAATTTTTGTAAATAGGCAGATGAGCAAAGTGTGCAAAGTTTGGACTCCAAACATACATCACTTTAAAGTAAGTGGGAAAAGACCGGCTTTTTTAAGGGTGACTTACTACTTAGTTAGTAGTTAGACACAGTTTCATTATGGTTTTTCATTAGGGGTCGGGCACAAATGGCGCTACCCACCTTGAAGGTGAGTCACTTGGAAAAAGGTGACACCCCATGTTAAAGATAGCTATTTACGTAATAGTTAAGAGAAGGTGGGTGGGTAGGTCCACAAACTGTGTAAAGTTGGGTAGCTTCATTTTTGTTCGGCCCCTGGCCGCTTTTCCACACACTGTTAATCTTCGAAGCAATACCAACTTTAAATCAAGCGCGTTTAAATGCCATTCGAGCGGGATTGTCGAATAGGGAGGAAAGACTGAGCCATGGATCTGAAATCTGAATGATCACACTATTCTGTTCTTGCCATTCGAATCCTATATAGAAAATTCAAAATTATTACTAAGAACCCCTTACAGCGGCTGCAGCCAAATGCAACATTTAACTTGTCGTAAGATCCCAACAGAAATCCAACAACTATTGGAACCCCTAGTCAATAGTAGCAGCAATAATGAGACGAATAAGCCTAAGCGCAAAAGCAAAGTGATTCGGGAATACCTTCGCAGTCTCGAGTTTACAAAATGGAGCTCTTTACCAAGCAAAGGAAAAGGAGTCATCCAATTCCAGGAAAGCAGAGCGGGCAATAAATGGGTGATCAACAAGAACGGACTATCATCATCAGAGTGGGTCACCGCAATTAAAATGAACGGTAACGTTCTTCCAGTTAATGCAATACCAGGTCACGGCCAAGAATCAAACCGCTGCAGACACTGCAACGAGATTGAAACCCTAAGACATATTCTGGGCAAGTGTATCAAGGGCGAGCTACTGAGAAATAATAGACACCATACAGTCCGATCAATCATAGCGTCCCATTTCTCGAAGATGGGATGGGATGTATTTGAGGAAGTATCATGCCTTTCTTCCGGCGACACAACAGCAGGCACTCCAAGAAGAGTCGACATCATAGCATTCGACCGTCAATCCAGAAACGGAATTATTCTGGACCCAACAATAAGATGGGAAGTCGACGAAGACCAAGCTACCAAGGTCAATGAGGAAAAACAAGCAATCTATGACCCCTGCATCCCCTACTTCCAAAATCATTTCAATCTCCGTAATATTAAAACAATCGGGCTGTATTTCGGAGCGCGAGGAACTATTAGCAGCTTCTTCGAAAGTTTCTTAACAGAATACGGCATTCCAAAGACTGCAATTATCGAAGACATCGTTATTGCAATTCTCAAGGGTTCTACTCAAATATGCCAACAACACCTATACTCAACACCCAATCCCGGATAATAATATGTAAATTATTCTATTACTACATTTTTTCTGTACAACACAAATATATTCCATAATAGGGTTAAACCCCTGGTACCGTATACTGTGTCATTTTGGCAACTTTCTGTAATGAAAGCAGTTGACGAATAAAGTCTATTATTATTATCTAAAATATCAGTACTTATAAGGACTACACTGAAAAAAGTATCACTTCACACGGTTGTAGGAATTTCCCCCCCGGACATTTTCCCCCCAAGTACTAACCCCGGACGTTTTTCCCCGTACCCTTATTTAAGGTACTAATTGTAAGATGCATATTATTGTACTACAAAGTGATAATTCGTTAAATGGTAGACTCGCCAATCCAATTCAATCGAAACATTAAACCTTAAGCGAGATCTGCGTAGTGAAACATAAAAAATAAATTCAAAAACCTCGATACGGATATTGAAAAAAAGCAGCTTAGATCATACTAATATTCTTTAACGTTAGTAGTTGCTAGCAAACTTAAAAATTTGTAAAGTAAAGTAAAGTAAAGTAAAGTAATTGCTTTAACGTCATCTCCACACAGCGAATTCTCACTGATTTCCAGGGAAAGACACCTTTTTACTACATTACTACTCACTGTAGTCGTTACTTTTGTATTTGAAACTTAAAAATTTGTAAGATATGTGTACTGTGTACTGCACTGTTTCTCCCAAGTGCCTAACAATTCTGTACATGTGTATGCTGACATCGTACATAGTGCTTAGTTACAAGATAGGACGTGATAAAACAGTGAAAAACTATTTAAGTCAAGCCATCACGTCCGTCATTTAATAATGGTAAGGTACCAATAGCTCTGAACATAAAAACTTTCTCGTGTGTTGTAAAATTATGCAAATTGAATTAAAAGTAAAAATTGAGAAGTAAATCTTGCACTGTTGCAAAATTTTTTGTTTCCACTTGTAGCAGTTTTAATAATTTCTAATTCCATGTTAGCTTTAATAGATAAGAAACTCACACAACAGAATGCTACAACCTACTTTCATAAGAGTCAAACTGCTCTGGCCTCTGACCTCTTGAAATAGACAGGCAAAATAAAATAGTAACCGAAATGAATTAGTGTATACTATTACTAATTTAACTTGCTGATTCGATGCATAGATAATATGGTAAAAGTATGCAAAATAATGCATATATTTTTAGTTTAGATTGTGGAACATAGATTATTGCTTATTAATGACTACGCCAATGATGAGAAAATGCATTAACGCCCTTGGATTACTATATTTTTTTCCCAAAACATTTACCTTAACACTTAAGTGTAATTGTATATACCATTAGTTTAGTTATGGGACTGGGTGGAAAATGTCCGGGGCTACTGCATGGGGGGAAACTGTCCGGAGGGATAATGTCCAGGGGTATAATGTCCGGGGGAAAATTGTCAGTATACCCTTCACACTGATAACAATGGAATGCAATGTCAACTTAACTGATATTTTACATAGATTAAAGCAAAAACTTTACTGTATTAGCATTTTTGAGAACAATTTTCGAAACACCTGTCCCGTATAGCTGCACACAAGATGATTGTGTTTGACTAACATTATATTCCGCATTCAATTTCATGTTTTCATCAGAGGAATACTCAGCTGCCCTAGAGTACAATCAAAATGAATGCTTTCAAAACCTACCCCACTTGTCGCCCTCTTAAGCATTGCATAAATGGCAATCCTTAACATGGGATGTCAAATGACCCACCCTTAAGGTGAGAAGCGCCATTTATGTCCGACCCCAATCAGCCGACTATCCCTGAGTAGGTAGCAGGTACATCGCGAAGTATCTATGTTCTTAATGTAAATTCGTGGGAAAATTCCAAGTGTGCTTTTATAGGCGAAACTTGATCAGCTCTCATATACGTATGCGCATGGCATGCATTCTCGCCCCTTTTTTATCCCGAAACACAGACTTCGATTCTTGGTACATTCAACTACTAATTGAAACCGTCAGGACTGGAAAGTTGGGTGGAGGAACGGCTATATATGTAAAAGATAATATAAATGCTATCAGTTTTGAAAATTATGTTAATAAAAAACAAGGGCTAAAGCCCTTGTTTTATGGCAGCCTTAACAGCAAAATTAAGCATTTTGACTTTGCCGCCAAATTTTAGCTTCAATTTACATGTTTTAAATGAAAAGAAGCAATTAAGCCGCACAATGTGTTTTTGGTTATTTTATCTATCTTATTTATAATCAACTTGTGTAATACAATCAAAAGTTCAAAATTCCAATTTTTGAATTTCCCGCCAATAATTAATATATTGTGTTAAAAGTTAAGATTTCGACCGGTTACTCAATAGAGGAACCCTAAAGTGATATATATTTGGAAAGCTAACAATTAGGCAAAGATAATGAACATGGTGTGAAAGCACGATCGTTATTAGTTTTTAAATGGTTTTTAAATAACATAATTGCAAATTAAAAAAAGTTAACGGATTGTGTCGAGGGATATATCATTGAAAAGCTCTTCAAAAATAAGCAGACACCATTTTTTTTGTTTTTTGATTGTGACCCATACAACACATTTTTGGCGGCAATTAAAAATTAAATGACCGTTATTTTGAAAACGTTTTGTTATAATGGAGGCTCGTTCCGTTATTTGAATTCTACTGGTGATTAGCTTACCAATGATATATGGCTCGATGAAATTGGTCCAGTATTGAAAGATTTTCAAAATTCCCGTAAATTATGTAGATAGGTAGGAATAATTCAAAACAATTTGAGATTACGTGGGTAATAATTCGCCCTACACGCTTAGAAAAGATCTTGACACGAATGTAGTTAGGCCGTGTGGCAACAGGTTAAGCTGTTAACTCTGACAGGTTTAGTAGTAAATTTTGAAATTCTGAGGGTGGGGAAAACTGTTAACCAACTGCAACAAGACTGTTGTTGCAAAACCCAACACCAAACTTGTTAAATCAACACTAAACCTGTTGAAGTATTTATATCACTGTATATGTATGCTAAATTAGTAATCCATAATTAATGTGTTGTGGCAGCCCAGTGGTTAAGGAGCCAGGTTCGTAGGCCTAAAGGGTGGGGGTTCGAAACCAGTTATGGGTGGTATTTTTAGTTTTATTTTTAATTACTGAAATCGTTCAACAGGATTAGTGTTGCGTGATCCAACACCGTTCTAGTATATTCAGTCTAACAGTATTCACTGCAAATCACTAACCATAATCCTGTTGACCGTGGTTAACAGGATTCACTGTGGATTTCGGTGTAACAAGAAAGTAGTTACAATTTAACAGTAAAGTAGTCAATTCACTCCTATTTTTCTAAGTGTGTAATTATCTACAAAAAATATACCAGTAATTGTACTTGCTGTGGTTTATTTCCCTTCAGGTAGATTCAGAACCTACTATATAATTCAATACTAAATATTTATTAAAAAGTAAGTAGTAAATATGTTTTCCCAGGTATAATAGTAATAGGAGATTTTAATCGTTAAGTAAGGGAAGTAAATTGACTAAAGTAACCAAATTAAGACAAATTGTTAAATTGCGAACGTATGTAAAACAAAAATGTACTGATGATTTACCACTGGATCTCATTTATAGAAATATAGGTAAATATTATAGACCTAGTAAGATTGCAGCTCTGAAGGAACTCATATCGGGCCATGTGGGAATCAGCATTGTACCGTTAACTATGTACCATACTCATTATTAGCAGGGTAAACGAACAATATAGACAGTTTACAAAAGAGAACAAAAATATACTTGTAGCATCTATAACTAATGTACATTAGAAGGATTTCTATAATAATATCATAAATAATGATATATGATATATATGAATCATATAATAATATATGATATATATATATCATATAATAATAATATCAATGTTATCGCGAATATTTTAGAGAATAACTTGTTTATGGCTTATGAGACGTCATTTCCAATTAAACCAAAAAATGTAAAGTTAATGAACCTACTTGGATAACAACTGAAATCAACCACTAGCAAAACTCATACAAAACAAAAGTAATAATAAAGAATTACAGATAACATTAAAAAGTAAAATGCAGTTGGCCAAATAAAACTTTTATGAAAAATTGCAAGAGAAAGCAAATAAGAATTGTGAAGACTTACATAAGATAGCTTCTAAAATATGTAAGAAGTAAAAGTACATCAAAAATGTCAACAGTGGCACGGCTCTGATCAGCTTATAATAATGGCGACAAATTATGCATGTTGAATGAAATTATTAATCATTCTTCTAATATAAATTGAATATAGAAACGTAGAGCTAAGAATTTACATGGTATTAATGTGTCAAAAAACATTTAGTTGTAAATGAAATGCATTTAAATGGGCAGCCGTGGCTTAGTGGTCAGACATGACATATACGTATTACAAATTTAAAGGCCGTTGTCTTAAACAAATATATTCGGAACATTTTTAGAAGAGTTTATGTTTGAAAGAATTTATAATCAAATTGTAGATAAGTATAAATCAATTTGGTTTGCTGAAAGAAGTATCTACTTCACATTATTTAGTAAATATGTTAGGCTTTATTCAACCAGGGTTCGTGTTTTGCCACCTTTGCCGAGGTTTAACCAGGACAAACGGGCAAAACTGGTTATAACATGGTAAAACTGGTTATTACTTTAATCACTAATAATTAACTTTATTAATGGAAATAAGTGTGAATAGGATGAATTAGTCTATAAAAACAATTCCAATCTCCATAAATAGAGTATTTGGGATAATCAAAGATGAAAGTAAAATGTTCCATAGGAACAAGAAATAATAAGATGTTGCTCGTCTGGCGATCAGTCTAAGATTAATTTATTTTCAGTCTCTGGGTGTCGAGTAGAACTCAGTTTGTAGGATTTTGATATATCAATGTTTACATATGTAATAATTCCAATGTATATGTAATAGTACTATAAGAACAAGTAAAGACTGATGAGTCGCTGTTGCCGTGATAGTTGAGAGGAAACAAATGTGGCTCAACCATCCTGTATTGTGAAATATACATGCCTGGGTTGCTGCAATAAAGTAATAAAAAGTAATTGCTATTTAAAGGATGACGAGAGGGAAAATTCCCGAATCGTCAGCACAAATAAGGCTAAATGCTTTCGTATAGAAAGGCTCAATAATTTGACTTCTTAAAGTTGACATTAATTTCCAAGTAATTATCGACATGTTAATGTAGATGTCACAATTTGTAACTAGCTTAAATCTCTGATTGGATAGGTTAATTTGCATGTATAATGAATCTAATGATTGCTTAAGTAAAACATTTCAATATAATGAAATGTGCTGAATCCCTTCTTACCAATGACGGGATTTGACAAATATGAGGATTTGCCATAATGCAATATCCTGTAATATGTATGCTTAAATACGTCTAATAGATATTATAAAACACACTTTTCCGAACCGTAATGTATAGTGAGCACACTGTAACATCGAATTCATAAGGGCGGAGTTTGCATAAACGATGCTGGCATGCAGGGATTTCATGTTGCATGTTGTCAGCATATGAGCTAAACAAACTCTTTGCTCCAATTACGCTGAAGTACTTGGTTGCTGTACCAATTTCCAATTCTCTAATCTTTCCCACCTGCGCAATCGAACGACGAAATATGAAACCCCATGCGCATTGCGCAATGGAAACATACTGATTCATCGCGGTCGTGCATATTGGCGGGACCATCGAAAGTAAATCTCCCTTTCGCTTGAATCGAAAATTTATCCTTGCCGACTATCACGTTCAGAGGGTGTTTTTTTAATTACTGGATTTTGAATTGTCAGTAGTTAAAATAGAATAAAAGGGTTGATTTATATGCAAGCATTAATTGCATTTGTTCGGTCAAAAACTAAAACTGATGTTGGACTAAATTAGTTTAAAATGACTAAATGACCGAACTGTAAAAAAAACGTTATTCTTGCTTAAACTTTACAATTACATTTTGAATTACATTTTTACTGTTAACAATTTAGAATTAATTTTTATAGAAAATTAATTGTACGACTGTGTGTGAAATGAAATTAGGATATTATAAAACAGATTTCCGGGCGTCGCGTATGTGTAGTAGATCGTTCTTTCCGACTTTTCAAATGGCGAGTTTCCATAATGATGGTTGCCTAAATGCTTGGATACATAGATTTGATACTGCACACATCATAAAAACCATCCTTAAATTGCGTTTCCATAACAATGCTTACATACGCGGATTTGATGTTGCATGGTCTTAACAATGATAGGACTCGCCAATTTAGATTGGATTTATAAAAGCCGAATGAAATATACAAATTATATAGGCGCAGCCAATGGCTTATTAACACCGGTGCACTTATTTATAATCGGACGATGATGTCCGTCTGGCATGCGCACTTATCACGCTGTAACTTGAGCTTTTCAATATTCTAGAAACTAATGTGTGTGAGAAGACGAGTTTCCATAACGATACTTGCACACATGGATTCAATGTTGCATATTTTTATATATTAAAACAAAATTATTCCGAGTACCGCGTAGACTTATCGTCAGGACATCGCAGCTTTGGATTTTCAATAATTTGAAAACTGATGTATGAGAAAAGACAGGTTCCCAAAACGATGCTATCAGGCACGGATTCGATGTTGCAAATTAATAATTTAAACTAATGTCTGAATCGTCACTCAAACAAAGCATTGGCTTTTCAAGAGACGAGTTTCCATAACGATGCTTGCTTACGCGGATTTGATGTTGCATAGTCATTGTATCATGCAAGATACTGGCACTCTCATCAAATTCAGAACTGGGAACAGCGCTTTGGATATTTTCAATCATCGTTGCAGCGCCTTAGATATGGTAAAACCCACGAGTGGTAGCCATTATTAACAAAGTAGACAAAGAGACAAAGTAATTGTAGTATTAATAAAAAAATAAATGTTATGATATTCATTTAGAAATATTTACAAACAATTCAGTATAGGTTTGGTATCCCGGATCTGAGCACGAAGACTCTTTAATTCCTCACTGCAGTTCTAAGATAACTAAGCCAGCGGCTGTACTATTAATCGCAGAGAACTAATCATTTGTTACTTAATGTTAGGGTGGACTCGGATAACAGTGGCCGCGTCAATTTCTAACATAAAATATTTCCCTTACTTCATGCATCATGCATTAACGAACGAACCCTATTTCGAAGGAACTCTTTATTACCTGTGGCAATGTTTTCCTGCTGTAAAATGACGACACTCTAGTTGCCCAGCCCTACCGTAAATCTGCGTTGTCCTTATGTTATTGTGAGGATACAAATGACAAATATTTCAACACTAATCAATAAATAGTCGCTGCTGCTGCTTTTAAAATAAAGTAGTATAAAGTGACCATCGAACAGACGTCCAAAATAAGTGCTATTACTACAGCACCGGATTAAAAACATGAATCGTAAGTTGTTTTGCAACTAATATGAACAAAACGATACGAAATTGTCACGAAATCTTAGAATCAACTACTATGCACCAAAGTTTTAGGACTGCATCTAATCTTAAAATGTGAAAGTTAACATTGAAAGCAGCGGTAAGCAGAGAAACTTATTAGAAGGGCAAGATACCAGACACACTGGTAATTGTTTGTTTGAAGAAATACTGACAAAGATATGAATTTTAAATAAGTTAGTGGTAAACTCGAGTGTGTTTCAACACCCCATTTTAATATAAAGAAAAACACAAAAACTCCTTACACTAGACGATCGAGTTGCCTCGATCGCTTATACTCTAGTATAATATAATACGTACTATATGTATAGTCACACGTATCTATATTTTAACACTAATAATTGTTGAACAAAACTGCTACATTAATTTGCACGTGGTGAGATATCCTTATACTTCATTATTAAAAATTTCTCGACAGTTGTCAATAGTAGTAATAATTTAATTAATAAAAAACATCGAATTCCAGGTTCCTGAGCCAGAATTTATCTTTTGAAAATGATGTGCCTGGTATAAAACCAATTCCATCTCAATTTTTTAAAAATCCCTTCAGCCGTATACTGATTCCTTTTGGCATCTTTCTGTAACAATGCCTTAATGTAACGTTACTTTTTAGTTTGCTCAGAATTAACTGGGCTTTCACCCCTACAAACAAAATAAATTCAAATTTTATTAGATCAGCTTTCTCGCATCAAGTCGGTCATGTCAAAAATTTGTATTTTCAAAGAACTTAAATTTTTAAATCTTCGCCACCCTGTAAGTAGCTCCTACAGTTTCGTCCGATTTGTAAAAAAAATCAAACCTTAGTGATTTCTAAAAGAATATTAATTTAGTTATAGTTTCACTTCCCAAAATTTGCATTAAATCTCACCTACGGAGAAGTACTTACTTTTCACGACAATTATGTGCTAAAGTTTGATATAGGGTAGGGTCGTATAATTGTGATAATCAGATAAATGTGATACTATGAAACCGTCTCCTAACGAACGACAGCCTATGTTCGAATTTTGTGTTACATTAATCAACTACTCAATGAGTGTGTTATAGTTGATCTTCGCTGTTGAATTCGGAAATCTTGTTAAAGAAAAAAATCAAAACATCTATGATTGTAATTTAATTAGCGAGAAGAGTTTTTCTTTATATTTAATTTAAACCTCTCTAATTACTGTTACGAAAATATTCTCAATAATACTAACTATGCGAGAGATAGCCATAGTTAGTAGGCACAAGATAAGCTCAATTCAGATTGAATTATAATTTTGCCTTTCTTTCGGTAAATTATTTTTGAAAACGTAAGTCGCCTCGGTGTGAGGTGCAATTGTGATACTAATGCTATTAAGCGTGTAACTGCGGTATTGGAAAATACACTGACTTTGACCTAAACGGTGCT
Source organism: Dicyrtomina minuta (assembly GCA_949802685.1). NCBI lineage: Eukaryota > Metazoa > Arthropoda > Collembola > Symphypleona > Dicyrtomidae > Dicyrtomina > Dicyrtomina minuta. The sequence goes on from OX461810.1 coordinate 26,136,442, forward strand.
GATTTGACTGTAACTAATAGATACTTAGCTGTAAAAGCAGCTTAAAAGTATTATAATGTCTCATTTTGAACGCTAATTTTTTATACACGTAATTTAGCGTGTTATATGAATTTTAGAGTTATTAACGTATTCAATTTGATACTATCAACGCAATAAACTTTGGTGGGCATACAGCAAAATAAAAACGACGATTGGAATTACAAGTCATTCAAAATTACATTTTACATAAATACAACAAATAAAGTTTATGTACTACGTTTTTAGAGTTTAAAAAATATAAATTTCGACATTGTCGATCACAATTAGAAGCAGACGTATCACAATTACCGGACTTAGCAAACATCCAACTCAGCCAAGGGTTCATTTTTTAATCTCTTGTAGATGGAAGATTAGCCGCCAGAATTTTATGAGGAGGAAATACTCAAAATTGTATGTTTATTAAACTTAAAAGGTCATTGCTTTCGAAATTGTTTCTACTAAGTTTTACGGATAGCATAACCAAAAGTTTTTCAAAAAGCGATCACAATTAGACGAATATACCTTACGTTCAATAAATGGCATGAAAAGCCTTCTGTACCGATTAAAAAAATATGTTTACTTTGTATGTGTAGCATCGAGATCAATGATCGAGTTCCTCACTTAATGGGACTATACATTTCCACGGCGCGCGGATCAAGCCAAAGGTTTCAGTTTCATATCTAGGTTAAATATTATTATTATTTCAATTCATTTAATGCAAAAGACAATTCTAAACTACAAGTATTATTCTTGGTATTGCACAAAAGTGAAACCAAGTGAACGAAATTATGATAAAGCGGTGTTAAACGTTCACACATAAAATAGAAAATAGATATAAAAAATTACTGCTTAGTTTTGGGAGATATTCGGCTTGGCTTTTGCCACGTGCACGTTGTAATGATATACCTAGCAGAACAAAAACTAAGTACAGACTAGTTAAATGTAACACGGAGAAATGTCGTTTCTCGACGATACCTACTCTGCTTAGACTAATGCAGACTAAAAATAGAACTGATGTTGCTGTGCGATGATGGTACTTTGCGCGCATGTATGAACATGTCGCTCAAGTTCCTTATCGCATACCTTAGAATATTATTTAAATGTCATGGATAGTGAATACTTAATTTCGATCGATTGTCAGCGTTTGTATATTATACTGGTCTACACCAGGTATGCACTGAGATAATTTCCTGCAAGCAGAGGGGATGAGTATGGGTAGCCCCAAGAATCGTCCAGAACTGCCGAATTCCAGAGAAGACGAGGGTTAGCCCACACTCACACCCCACCAATCACAACTCTTATCGAAAGTCATTAGGAGATGACTTCTATAGTTAGACAGCAGAGAGAAGGAGATGATGATTGCATATTGAACTATTGAACTATATATAAATATGCAGTGATAGGCAGTAGGTATCTACATTAAGCCATCCACCACATCTCTGTCTCAGACAGTAGAACTGTCACAGATATATGTGAGGAGATCACCCGTTCACTTTAGTTCTCAACAACACTCCATCCAGCCCCCCACCAGGCAACCAGAACGTATCACCAAACCCATCTCCAATCCAGAACGTGATTGGCTAGCCCGACTCAGTAGTAGGGTACGCAATGCGATGCGATATGCGATATGAATATAGCAAATATCGCAACTTTTACGAATGCGATACTAATGCGATATAAAATTAGAATATCGCAATATCGCAAATATCGCATAAGATTTTTTTATCAAACCTTTTAAATCAAACTAACAAATATAGGCATGGCATAGAGCGAAACACACGAAAACACCAATGCTCAGCACTGTATATTTATAACAAAGCAATTCTACAAGCTTAAAGCATAAGGGTTATTAGTCCTTTTCTTAAGGCACAGTGAAGCATTCCCTTCCCTTTCAAATCATATATTGAGCGCCAAACGCAGCGCGGTTCCGTTCATTTTTAATATTTTCCTTGTTCCTGCCAATCCTTTCTGAATTTTTAGTTTCCATTTGCATGCTTCGGTCTGCTCCTTACCCACGTCTTTTGTGAAATCGCATTTAGGCTTTCAAATTAAAGTTAGATTTTTAAGGTTGTTTTAAAATCAAAAATTGCTTCGTTTAATCCGGACGACTATTCAAAAGTTACACCGACTAATAAAAAAAAATCTAATGTTTGGTCTCATTTCTGTTTGCGCAAGGACGGTCTAATGACATGGTGCCAGCTTTGTAAAGGCGAAGCACCCCAGCCTGTTTTAGTACCACGTAAAGGGAGGAATACCACAGGATGTGAAACTATTTTTTTACAACGATAGTACAGTTTTAGAAAAAAGTTGCGATAATTGCGATATTTGCGATAACGATATTTGCGATATTTATTTTTGATGCGATATTGCGTACGCTACTCAGTAGTACGACCATGCCGTAGCATCGCCAAACCACCAAGCCGGGGTCGTATAATTTAAATTGGTGAAAGAAAGATAATAAACCCAGAATAATAATAATAATAATTGCGGAGTCTATAAAAGTAATAATATCCAAAAACTATACTCATATCTTCCTCGCATTTGCGGGCGATTAAAAGTTGTTTCGATTTAATCGGTTCAAAAATACAACCTGTAGCCAATGGCAAGGGGACGGACACACAGACAGGCAAAATCATTTTAGCTGCAGCTAAAGCTCAGCATCTAAACACTGCGTTTTAAGTGTAAAAATCCAAGTAGAAAGGTGTGTAAACAACTGAGTTTTTGCTGCATCTATTTTATCGATACTCGTCCACACCACTAATTTTATTTTAGTTCTGATCAGTACAAAAAAGTTTGATGCAAGTGTAAAATATGCGGAGCTTCGCGCCGGATTTCGCGACCGTGGGCCCGAAGTAGATGCTGAGCTTACAGCGCATTGCCTTAATCATTAAAAAACAATTTTTTTTGTAGTAAGGCTAACATAAAACCCTTGCAGTTAGAGTTACAGTAAAAGTGCATTAGCAGTTGAGTAACAGTTACCGCTGGTAAAAGTGGGCTAATCCAGAGTTTTGGAAGTACAAAGACTACCCAAGAGTTTCTGAAATTATGGATCCACTATTTTAATATCCTTAGCTATTACATACCTTGCACTCATTTGTGAGGGTTCAAAAGTATTTTGAAAGAAATCAGCTAAAAACTGTGACCTGTAGAGCACGGTCACGGACGGACAGACAGGACCATTTCAACAGATGCTTAAGCTCAGCATCTAATAACGATGTAGGCAATTACGTTATTTCCAAAATTTTAAATCACCTTAAATTGAAATTGAAATTTTATCTTATTGACGTTGTGCAATGGTGTTTAAACTTAAGATTGGTAAATGTTAATACCCTGGAGAACGTAAATTTCTTAAATTAAATTCGGAAATATGCCTATTTATGTGTCCCACGTTTGGGTTACAACATTTTGATTATTGTATAAACGTTTAATAAAGTCACATTTGATTCATTCCAAGCTGTTAGATTTCGTCTTTCGTCGACAGGACTTGGTTGGTTATGTAGCTGTGGCTGTGGCATGAACGAAAAAACAAAAGGCAAGAAAAATAAAACCAAGACTATCAATTGACGTTATTAATACATTATGTTTATTCTGTTATAAGCTTCGGGTGCCTTAGCCGTTACGGATATCTATCCAGTCTTTAACTGAACGTCAACCGAGAAGCACATAGAGAAATGGGCCGGTCGCCCTTACTTGTCATGATGGTCATCCATCTTTTAGCATTGAACATTCTACCCCAGTGCATCACATTCAGTGGAGACCCGACAGCAAAACTCAGCTGGCACAAAAAACAACAAAAGTGCGCGTAAACTATTAAGTTCTATAATCATATATATATATATATAAAATACATAATATACATATAATATACATTATATACTTAAGGAAATAATCCATACCCCGCTACTCAATCTCTATATACATACATACCGATATAAATACAGGAAATACCTATATAAAGTGTACACAAAATTCTTTGTACGCCAATGTCAAAAATACTTGCTTGCCTCTTTCAACATTCCATCAACAATGGAATTTATCCAGACTGCTGCAAACAGGGAATTACTATTCCTCTTTACAAAAATAAAGGGGTAAAATCAAACCCGGACAATTACCGTCCCATAGCAATACTACCTACAATATCCAAAATATTTGACTGGATAGCTCACAAAAAGCTTATACATTTTTTAGACACAAATGATTTATTATCAACATGCCAACATGGATTCCGTAAAGACTTCTCAACAAGTGCACTGTTAGAATTTACTAACGACTGCTACATTGCAGGTGACAAAAGAATGCACACAGGAGCAGTATTTGTGGATTTCACTAAAGCATTCGATTTAATAAAACACGACAAACTTATTGCAAAAATAAAAAACATGGGAATTAAGGCAGACCTATTAAAATGGTTTACATCGTACTTTAGTAATAGAAAAATACAAGTTAAAATCGGATCAACCTTATCAGACCTAAAGAAAATAACGAGAGGAATCCCATAAGGAAGCTGTCTCTCACACATATTATTTTCTATTTACATAAACGACCTACCGAGCATTTTTGCATAATGCAAATGAATCCTATATGTAGACGATTTAATTATTTACTTCACAGCGGCAGATACCCAAGAAATAAAGAACACAAATACACTCAATACAGACCTTAATAACCTTTACAACTGGACAAGAAAAAATGAAATGGTTATGGGCCAGGAAAAAACAAAATGGATGATGTTTAAATCCTCATTCTCCCGGAAACAAGAAACCAATTTTTAAATTAAAATATCAGAAAACGTAATTGAACGAGTACAAGAATTTAAATATCTTGAGATTATGCTTTTCCGAAAACCTTAATTTTGAAAGGCACTTAGAAACAGTATGCACTAAAATGCAAACACGAACAAAACTGCTCTCAAGATACCGTAAATTCTAAAGCAAGCAGAACTTCCCTATATTTAGTGCAAGTGTAGTGCTTTCTGTCATGAAATATAGAATTATAGTATGGGGGAACTTGATTGCAACAAAAATTACAAGATTTATTAATCTGATTATTAAAATTACTAATAAAATACTTGGGAAAGGAAAAACCGCAAGTTTATCAATGTATGACATTATCGAGAAAGCCAACTGGCTTACCTTTGAAGAATAAAGGAATGTTTATCAATTCAAATACCTGCACAAGCATTTTATTAATACTCAAAGTAAAGTAAACAATATTTTAAGTACCTACATAGCTAACCGGGAAAAATGAACTGCAAGACAACTAAGAAAGCCAAACAACCAAATACATATACCACTAGCAGGACCATACGCTAGGAAAGGATTTTCTTACAATGCTACGCATACTTGGCATTTACTACCTGCAACGATTCAAGATATTAAGTCAGCCTCAAAGTTTGACAAGAAAATACGTAAATACATAATGGCCACAGAAATACCTAATTTATTACTCTTTTCTTACACCTTAAACTCTGTAATATGACTACATTATAAAAAAATCTTATATATACATACATAACTGTATACCGCATCACATTATTACTACTATTAAACATTTATTTATTTAATTTATTTAACTTGAGTTTGAGTTTATTTTTATTAAAATGTCAGGCAATTCAGTATATATATACTGTTATTAAATCACGGACACTAAATTAATACTAGCACACATACACACAATAGAAATTATCACAGATACATCAGATAAATCAATGCCAAGAAAATATTTGTTAGTAACCTTAAAAGCAAGAGGGAACAACAGAAATACTACGGCGGAATATAAGGGCTATAAATATAATCTTCCCTACTTGCTAATATATACTCCATCAACTTATTCCGGAAAGGACCAATATTGTACAATTCAAACTCCCCCACTTTCAAGAGACACACAACCCAACAATTTAAGCGTTACAATTTCCAAACCAAGCGGTACAGCAGAGACACTGACCTCATCGGTTGACAACGGTACATAGTTACAACAAGATTAAATATAAACAACTATACCACCACCAAGGCCAGTATTCCTATCCTGCCTATACAAATTGTAGCAACTTATTATACATGTGTTCGGTGACGAAAGCAAAATAACTGTTATCACTTTAACACTTGAATAAATGATATTATTATTATTATTATTGCTTCGTAATATCTTTTAGAAAACAACTTCCTGCTATATTCTCAATCATCTCTAGATTGTTCAATCTGCGTGACTAATTTAGAATCATACAACTATGTGCAGCATGGGATACGCAACGCACTGCAAGGGTTACCTATATGTTAACTTATGATATGATTGAATTCACCTTTAAGTTCATCTGATGAGAAGAAGGCAGCAAAACAGTCTTCCAAAGTAGGAGTGGGACCTATAAATAAACTTTTCACCCAGTCCCAGACCCAGGTAACCCAGCTATTCGTAGGCGGAATTTCTTCATTTTCAAACTTGTCAGCAATTTTTAAAGACATCAGTTCTTCTTTTGTTGGAATAGGTAAGCTTAAATCCTGAAATACCTCAAGACGACGCGAAAGTCTATAAAATGCAATTAATGAGTTCGTTAACTGCTAGACCGTACTAGTATATTCAACGAGAAACAGAGATTTGATACCACGAAATTAGCAACTCCATTCACAAACCTAGGATATTTTATGCCTAATTACAAAATATTAAAACAAGCATCGCAACGCATCGCATTGCCCAAAAAAATACCAAAATACCTACACAGCGTCGTTGAAGGATCAAATCCGCTTCCTTTCATTTTACCTTAAAAGCAAATCCGTGTCCTTCCTTGTTTTGACCTAAATAAGCAATTTAGCTGATCAATTCATAATAAAAATTTGTTATGAAAAGTGCAAATTGCTCTAACTGCGTATTTTAAAACCCAAAAAGTTCAAACTATACGGATTTAAGAACTGCAAATTGTTCTAACTTCATGAATTTTAAAAACTAGATGATCTAGAAACTAGATGATTTTAAAAAGTTCAAAATGTTATAACTAGAGAGAACATAAATATTTTTTTACAACTGGCGCTACTATTGCGCTTGCCATAAAGACACAGTAAGAACAAAACACATCATTTACAAGTTAAGTATGATATTTGAAAAGTATAAAGTAAAATTATTTTAAAACAGCTAATTTAAAATTAACTATGAGTCAGATTCATATTATATAAATGATTATGAGCAATTTAGCAGGATCCTAGAATTGTGGCAACAACTATTTCTTCAATTATTTTTGATGGAAGGCGTAAATCTTTACGAAATGATTCGAAAAAGCCAGTTATAGTACCCGTAGCTCCAACAAAAAGTCCAACCACTTCCAACTTCTTCAATTGGTATTTGTCAAGAAAGTAAGGAATGCAAGAATTGTAATGAGCCTGCTTTTCAATATTCACTTCTGCTTGACTAGACGACTGTTCCATACGTATAGTCGGATCAAGAATGTATCCCGCCTTTTATTCCTTACGCCAGCATATTATATCCACTCTCTTTGAAGCTCTATCAGTCACTTCCTCATGTACAACCCAGTCAAGTGTTCTTAAATGATTTGCGATAATAGTACAAACTTCATGATGTCTGCTGGTCCTCAGTAAGCTTCCCACATGACATTTCCCTAGAACATAAGCGATGGTTTCTTTCTCCTTGCAGTGTCTGCAAAAGGATGATTCTAGAGAACGATCTGGAATAGCTTTAACCGGGTAAACATTAGCTGACATTTTTAAAGCATTTAACCACTCAGAAGATGTTAAACCACATTTGTCAATGATGATTTTATTTCAATATGGACAATCTTTATACATTTCGACACCTTGATCCCGAAGTGTAAATGAGCACCATTGATCATATTCTTGATCCCGCAAAATATTCCGTAGAATTTTGCTAGGCTTGGTTTTGGGACACGAATCGAACTTTGCTTGCACCTCATCCCCATTTAACTGCAGAGCTGAAATACAACTTTCCATTTCAGACTATAAATCTTTAACAAATGGTATAAATGGATCATTGCAACTTAGAAGGACAACACAGATGTTATAATGTTGAATAAATGCCTCCCAAGTGCTTCTCATGATTTGCAGATCCCTACTTTTTTGAAGGTGTATAATAATGCATTAGGTGAGTCATGAGGGATAGCAAGAATATCTTTTACTGCACTACGAATAATGTTGTCCAAGTCTTCTAAAAATTTCTTAGGTAATTTGTTCAACGGTGCTGTTTGTAATGAGTAGGTAAGGCACGGCTATATAAATTGATTAATTATAGCTATTTTTTGATTTGGAAATAGCATTGGGGTCCCAACTAGGTTTTGCAAGTCTTTGGTAAAGTTTTTAATTGTTGATAAAGGACCAAAGGATATTTCATTATTGAAATTGACGCCCAGATACCTCACAGTTTCTTCTTTTTTAATGGCATCGATGACATTCCTGTCATCTACAACTATTGAATCTTCACAAATCTTACCTTTCACAATATTTATTACCTTGCACTTTTGAATATTAACTTCATACCCCACGTTATTGAAATTTGCAATAGCGATTTTTGTCAACTCACGGGCACCTTGAACAGAACCAGATACTAATGCAACGTCCTCCGCAAAGCCCCTTCCAGCTACATTAGGCACATCGTTGTGCAAATGAAACCCGTATGCGTCACTAATTTCTCGCTCATTTAGTTCTTTAAGGACATGATCAATGGAAATATTGAACAGTTGTGGAGAAAGAGGGGAACCTTAAAAAACTCCTTTTTTAACGAGTATAGGTTGCGACATACCTTTGGTAGTTTGAATTTGAGCTACATTTTCCCCCATGAGACATAGAATCAAAGTTCGAAGTTTTGATGGAAGCAGCTTAGCATTCAACATATTAGATATATGAGTATGGGACGTCTCCTCAAAAGCTTTACTAACATCAAGAAATGCTACACAGCAATCAATTTTTTCACGTTTTTCTTTTTGAAGGCAACCATTTACTATAGAAGTGTTAATAATGGTTCCTTGACATTTGGAAAACCCGACTTGTTTATCATTGATGGTAACATGAGTCTGCAATCGACGGTCCAAAACACGTTCTATAATTCTTCTAAGAATGGAGCATATAGAAATTGGTCTCCAATTGCCTACATCAGATTTATCTCCTTTTTTGTGTATAAGAATAGTCCGCGCTTTACGAAAGCATTCTGGCACTATAGTCCAAGTCTCCATAATTGTACCAATCAAAGCAATAGTCTTGAAGCAGCCAATGTCTTTCACACTTCGAATTGCCACACCATCTAAACCACTGGAAGAGTCCGAATTAATACCTTGTACAGCTTGCTTCACTTTGCCTTCAGTAATTCCACATTGATAGGATTCATCAAGGTCAATTTGCTGCTTATCAGAATACTCATTGGTATAATTTTCAAGAATTGAATTATTGGCAACACCCCATCTAGCGTTGTATCACTCATATAAAGATTCCAGTGGAATACTGCAACTACTTGAAGCAAAAGATGACTTAAGCAATATTCTGACAGCCTTACGTCTGGAGTACCGATACAAGTGCTGAAGTAACTCAAAATAATATTTTCCTTTTCGTTTATCTCTATCCCGCTTTGAAGATCGTTGTGGATTCGATGTTTTGGAAAACTCTTTCTGCGAATTAACAAATGTTTTTCGTCTTTTACGCGCTTCGAATTGCTTCTTTGCTGGGTGCTTAGGACCTGGAAGAATATCTTTAGATTCCTTAATAATGTCTGAAAATTGTACCACGAAATCAGAAAAGTCATCCTTACTGGGTCTTGTCACTACCATTATTTCGAGTTTTTCATCAAGGACCGCAATCTTACTTTTAATTAGCTTCATTTCGTCGGATTCGGCAATACTTACTTCGTCAGCGACGTCATTTTCACTACCAGGTTGATATGAGTGAACAATTAATTCCTTGTACTCCTTAGGATGCGCTTTACTCATGTGAATATTAACGCTCTTGTACAGCTTTGTGCATACAGGACAAGGTTCAAGATTGTCATCAGTGGTTGAGGTGGTGACTGATGTATTAACTGTTAGTTTCTTCTTTCTTTTATTTTTCGCCATTTAAATTAAAATTTTTGAACTTTTCAAACAACTCTACTAAACTTTCTGACAATAAAAATTAAGTTAATTCAAAAAACATTAATTCAGCAATCCAACCAATAACAATACTTTTGGTTTTAGACTCCGCCTACTAAAATTCAAATTTTTGAATATTAAAATATTAATTTAAAATTGGATATGAGCAATCTGAACTGAATTCCACTCACAAAATAAAAAAGTGGCGACGGTTCTTGTCACCAAAGAGCAATAAAAATAAGCGTCCGACCTGAACGAGAATATGCTGCACAATCAATTAAATGGGTTTAAGTTGCAAACTAATTTAACTACATTATTCTATACAGTTCAAAATGTTTTAATTACATGTTTTAAACATTTTAAAATGTTCTAATTGCAAAATATTACAAGGTGTAAAATTTTCTAAGCACAACATTTTAGCACAAAGCTGAAACTACCTATAAAATTCAAAATTATGTATGTAAGTAGATCATTTGGCACTTTTCAAAATCATGTAGTTAGATTCGTTTGCAACTTAAAACCACGCAGTTTGAACATTTTGAACTTTTTAGAATCATGAAGTCAGAGCAATTCGCATTTTAAAATCATGTAGTTAGAACGCTTTGGGTTTTAAAATATGAAATTCGAGCAATTTGCACTTTTCATAACTATGTTATTATGAATTGGTCAGCCAAACTGCTTATTAAGGTCAAAAATAGAAGGACACGGATTTGCTTTTAAGGTAAAATGAAAGCGGATTTGCTTTCAGCGAAAAGTGGAAGGAAACGGATTAAATCCTTCAACCGCGACAGATTTTAATTTTGACGCTATAATTCTAAATAATTGTCTTGCATGCGTTGGCAATGGGTGTCAAATGTCTTAGGCTCATGAGTGGGTAGTAGTGTTGTGACTTGTTAACAATTGTTCTTTTCCCTTATGGGATTTAACATAGGAGAACAATCTGTGATTGTGCACAATTGTTCTTCAACATTTTCCAATGCTGAAAGAAAATCAAGAACAAACTAACATTGTGCACAAGTCACAACACTAGTGGGTAGCAACTGTAGGGGTAGCAAATGATGTCTAGGTTGCGGGAACCTTTTCCTGGTACACCTGATTAAATTATTGATAGCCATTTCAATATTGTAACCTACTGTTTACAGGACAGACACTGTACAGATGATTCTACTCTTCCATCAAAAATATCCGAAACAATGGACTTCATCAAAACTTTTACATTTCTATATTCCCTTTCGCAAATATCTTTCGGCGTAGTGGACATCTTTATTTGGTCAGCACTAATAAGGGATCCTGCTTCTTCAGAGCCATTTCCAGAATCGCAAGTTTCAAATGAATCCGTTTCTGAGTCTGAAGAAGTTAAAGCTAAAAAGAAAAGAAACTACACTCTTTCAGTATAAAAAATTAATAACTTCCTTCACATAAAACGTATCAACGTAATAAAAAAATTAAAACCCTAAATAAATTCTGCACCTTCGTCCGAGCGATTCAGTTTCTTTTCGTTGTCGAAGACATAGTGAGGTACCCGCGTTTCTTCTGTCAAAGAGTCCATGAAAAGTCTAAGAAACTCCTGAGTATCATGCTGATGAAATCCCCTGAATATTGGATGAGCCGTGCGCACAGAATGGAGTAAACGAGAAGGCATTACACCTTTCTGATAACCACCTTGTTGGTCAGACCACATCTCGGACAGCAGCCATAAATAACCACTCCCCACAGGACGACCTGCCAAACCCAAACAAACATCACTGATGAAAAATATGCGCGAAAGTTAGTGTGACATAAAAATTAGGACAAACTTTACTTAAAAAAATCCGGCACGCTGAGCTTACTGCCAATATTGGCTTTAATAAAGGAGAAGAGCCCTACTGTATCAATGCTCAATTTACAGCAGCGCCCATGTGCTGTGCTGTTGTAGTTTAATAATGGTAAAGGTTTGACTTTGGAGTAGGGCAGTCGCAAAACAGTGATCATTTAGGGTACATCATCTACGGGTATCTACGGGTGCGGACATACATAACAAAGTATCTAAGATAGCAAGGTTCTTCGTGAACTTTCATGTGTCCAAATTTACCAAAATTTTTGACCCACCCACCCGGCTTGTCACTCTTAATAAGGAATTCATAAATAACTATCTTTTTCGTGGGGTGTCTTGTTTTTTCGAAGTGACCCACCCTCAACTTCGATGGGGCCATTTGTGTTTGCCCCTAAGCGACTTCACCGTAACGTACCTATGCGTCCCTAGAAATTCAAAAAAAGTTGGAAAACTTTTGAGAGTTGCTTCGTGTACAACTGCAAACAGTAAAATCCGGCACGAGGCGCCGGATTTGTCGACCGGGGGCGGGCCCGAAGTAGATGCTGAACTTCAACAACGGCGCAAGACAATTTATGTTACGCTAAAAGATGATATAAGATTTATGGAAGCTCCTCTGCTCCTACCATCAATAAGCCATATACGAATGTGCGTGGCATGTAGTTAAATATAGCTGAAAATTTTTTATAAATTGTACCATTCACAAATCACGTCATTTGCGGAGGCTCCCCTACCATGAGTAAGCCATATATGGAAGTACGTGGCATGCATTAAAAAAAATATCTGGAATATTTTTGAGAATTGCATGATTAACAAATGACGTCATAGGTTGGAAAAAACGTTAAAGTTGAAAACGAGGGTCCCAAAAACTATATTTATATAGCGTCATTATAGACGATCCCTGAATATCTATAACACATATACTTAGGTAAGTCCGTCACATGTAGTTAAAATGGGTTGTAAAAAAATTTAAAGCTGGGACTGGGGGTACTAAAAGCTATTATATTTGAAGGACGTCATTACAGACGATCCCTGAATATCTATAACACTATAAGACGTCATTACAGGCGATCCCTGAATATCTATAACGCTAAAGGGCGTCATTATGGACGATCCCTAAATATCTTTAACGCTAAAGTGCGCCATTATGGACGATCCCTGAATATCTATAACACATATTATAGGTTAGTCCATGACATGCAGTTAAAATAGGTTGGAGAAAATTTTAAACTTGAAAATGGGGGTACTTAAAACTGTAAACTGTGAACGACGTCATTTATGGACGATCCGTCATTATCTATAACCCATTTACTTATGTAAGTCCGTGATCTGTAGTAATGAATAGGAATCCGTAAAAGGGTGAGGAATGGGAATGCCCAAAATCTGGGCCTTTGCCTTTGCTCGAACACAGGAGCCCAGTCTCCAGACCGGAGTACAATTCACCTCTGCGACAATGAAGTCCTAGACCCACGACCACTATACCAGGCTGCCCTGTGAACGTACATATGTAAGAAGTACGTTAACTTGTAATGGATATTAGTGAAAATTTTCCATATGTATTTTCAATGGCGGAAATTGACAAGCTCTCAGCTCCGTATGTACCTCCATGTATTCTCAGCCCTTGTTTTTTATCTTGAAACATTGATTTAATTCTTGGTCGGTTTAACTGCTAATTGCGAACAAACTATAACTTCAATCATAACCAAAAACTATACAGCACTTCTCTCTCGCTTTTCTGGGCGATTAAAAGTTGTTTTAATTTAAAATCTTAAAAAATGCGACCTGTAGCGTGCGACTAACATCCATGTGGACAGACAGACAGACAGACAGACAGACAGACAGACAGACAGACAGACAGATAGACAGCCAACACCAGACGACCAGACCAATAGATGCTTCAACACCAGACCAATAGATGCTTGCTTAGCATCTAAAAACGATTCTGGCGATATCAGCAAAACGCAGTACAGCAAATGTTCATCGCATTAGCATGCGTCTTAAAGGTTGAATAAAATTGGTTGAAAAATGCGAGTTGTAGCATACAAATTATGGACGGACAGAGAGACTGACAGAAAGACATGCAGATCGCTGGTTCTTGTACGTGGCGAACAGGGTTCTCAAGTGGTAAATACCACTGTGGTATATACCATGGTAAACACCGGTAAATACCAGGGGTGGTAAATACTGCTTATGTGACACTTTGGCACATACTGGTATATACTGGCATAAAGTGGTAAATTGAAAAACATTTGAATTTCTTCTTGGCATATACTGGCATTCATACAAGCACAGAAGGGGTAATTTTTTTAAAAAATCTTGAAAAATTACAATGTTCAAAAGTAGCTACCAAATCAATCCATACAATCCATGCTATTATGGACGGACAATATGGTGAAGTTAATGAATAAAATGTACAATTGCTCTTCATCAAATGGATCATTGAAAAGAAAATTTTCTATTTAGCGGTATTTACCAGTATTTACCACTGTCATGGTATTTTCTATAAAAAAGTGGCATATTGACAACCCTGGTGGCGAAATCAAGTTTAAAACATTTTGAGTTATTCCATTTAACTGCTAATTGCAAACAACTTACGAAATGGATCATAACCAAAAACTATACAGCATATCCATATCGCATTCGCGAGCGTAAAGAAGTAGTTGGAATAAAATCAGTTTAAAAATGCGATGTGTAGCGTCTTTCTTACAACAGGGGGACAGACAGACAGGCAGACGGACAAAGGACGGACAAAACCATTTAATTAGATGCTCAATGAGCTAAAGCTCAGCATCGAATGAGCTAAACCTCAACATTTAAAAATAGCTATAATCTATGAACAGAACTAATACAAACTTAAAACATATTACCTGCTAAACTGCAGCAGTATCCCATAAAATAAGAATTAAGTGGGGTGACCGCCGTCATACACTGAAGAGCGGAGTTCATAAAGCATGTATTACCAATGTTATACAAGCCTCTCGGAGGCTCGTCATCTGATCCATCGGGAGGGACCCAAACAGCCGGAGCCAGCCGACGATTGCGCCACAGAGGTAAAAAAACTTCATGTTGGCACTCATTGCACCAAATTCGTTTAGTCACTGTATTCTCTTGCAGCATATGACTTGGGAAATCCTACCAGCAAAATGATATGATAAAAATTTATATGAATAACACGTGAGTAAAAATAATAAAAAGATGTTCTACGTTACCTCAAAATGATACTGGGAATGGTTATGGGATGATGCTCCACAAAGAATTAGTCCACATCTGCTGTCAAGACACTGCCACTGAGCCGAATTCGGCACATTTTCAGCAGGATCACACATATCACAAAGTTTACTTGAGGGTATCGTACGAGAATCAGTACTATTTTCATCCGGGGTCTTACAAGCGGAGGATTCGTGCATTCCATCCCCACTTCCCACATTGCCTCCCACCGATGGAATGATTTTTCTACCTGAGTGCTTCGATTTATGAAAGCTATTGTGAACTGAACCACAACTACTCGAACTATCTTTCCGAAAAGGCAATCGAAAGGTCAAATGAGGGCAAAAAGGACTAGCCATTTCTCTATGTAAGTTAAACACTGCTTAATAATTGACGTTTTAACCAGTTAGTTTTAATTTAAGTTCGCAGTAACCCACAAACCACTGTATCCGTAATTGAAAAATGGGAAAGTCCATACATTTATTAATAATAATAATAATAATAATTTATTCATTGGGTCGATTTAACCGAAGTTCATACAACCAGACTCAACCAGTCACTGTGGGTGAGGAAATAGGAGGCTACCGCGTTAGATCGTCTCGGTCTTTGTACCGTTTCACCTATCCCCGTCCCCTCCTCCACAGTAAAGGAGTCTCATTCCCTAGGCCCCTACAGTAAGTAGTGGTCACTAAGGAGCACCGAAGGAGATTGGGTTTCAATCAACCATCCAGTGAAGTTTACCGTACAACAACGAGCCGTAAACGATTAGCAGTGGCCGAGGATTGAAGCCGGGTCTGAGACTGTAAATTTCGTTACAGTATGCAGTCCTAATCGCTCACCCAAGCACGCCTGCTTCATACATTTATTAACTTTAATTCTGTGTAGGCTACAAACAAATCGACAAAATGAAATAAATCACAATTACTTCCAACCACTACAATTTGTCACTCACTGCATGTTGCACAACTACACTTGAACAACAAATCAGTAAACTATTCAAATCGCGTGAACCAAAAAGACGGTAAGGCAGCACCTTTACAGCTCTGTTAATTAAGAATATCAATACATACTTATGGCGCGTTAATAAAGGTTTTGTTTTTTTTATTTTCTGCATCAAAGGTCAGCATACTATTCTCAGGATTCTAGGGTGTATAAACAAGACACAAAAGTTAGAAACGATCTGCAACAAAATTAGTATTTAAAGATTAATTAACGTTTGTAATCATAATCCCAGTTTATAAACAAAGCCATTACAACATATTTCATATAAAAACCTTTGTGACCTCCAGAGGTCGTTTTGAATTTTCATGGATTTAATTTAATGAAACAAGTTTTGCCATGCGGCGAAACGAGATTTCGCGAACATTTAAAGACGGCCACGCCGACGGCGGGAGGGGAACAGATAACCTGACCGTTTTCAGGCAGCTTTCGGAACCTGGTTAGCCTGGTTCAGTTTTTCGGCTAACCCTCGAGTAACTCGAGTTAAGCTATTAATTATTTTCCGTATAGCAAAGTCCAAGTCTCATTTCTAATCGATTTTTAGCACATGCTATTGGGCATCACTTACTTAAATGAAGTTGGGCATCACTTAATTTACTAACAGGAAACTGCGCATCACTAACTTAAGCGGAATGGGGATGACTTACTAAAGTTGGGTTGTTGGGTATCACTAACTCGCCTGGGCATCACCTATCAAAGAAGCTCCATTATTTTGTAGACAACTGCTCTCGTATCTATGCATCTGTCTCTCTTTGCTTTTCACGTTTTCACTTCAATTTGTTTTCTGCTGTACATATTGTGTTGGATTATAAAATCTGGAGAGTAAAACAATTAAGTCGGTATCTTTAAATTCGAAATTGATATTGTCAGACATTATTTTGTTAATTTAATTTAATATTGGTGGGAAGATCAGTAATTCACTGTCTTTATTTAGAGCTGAAAACTTCCATTTTCAATTTCGTCAGTTAGTGCAATGAGGCACTGAGGGCAAAAAAATTAAAAGGGAAGAAAACCGTAAAAGCTGTAAGGCTAAGCATATTAAAAATTGAAGTTGACATATGAGGTAACATTTCCTATTCCGTCTTATAACTGAAAATCAAACGACAGACAAAACAGTTATACGCAGGATGGCCACTTTTTCCCAATGATTCTAATAGGCCATAAATGTCAAGTTTATTAATCAATTTTGGGAAACAATGTACCAATATAAAGACAAATCTTGAGAGATTTGCTTAGCATCTCCAAAAGTTAATTTAACCAGGGGTTATCCCTCGATCGCATTTACCATAATAGAATCAAAGACCTGACACAACAAAAGAGATAGACGTGGCAGGCATGTACAAGTTCGGCCAAGAGAAAAGTTTCCAGTTTAGTTTCCAGTTTCCACTTTGAATTATTTTTTCAATTTAAATTGCATTTTCGACAATTTTTGTTAACCCGTAATTAATAATTACACATATAATACTCTATCTAAATAAAGATTAAAATTATAAATGGGTTAATCATAATTAACAAATTTAATTAATAAACTTAATTATTGGCTAGTGGTCAGTGAAATGTTACAACTTCGATAAATACGATTCAATGGCACAGATATTAAACCAGTTAAATTACTCACTTTTAGGTAAAATGTGAACTAACAATTGTTAAACTCTTAACAATGATTAATTTTTACCAATTGCTAAAATCGGTAACAATTGATAACTTAACCTGTGAAATCGCACTAACAATTGTTTAACTTTAAAATGTGTAATTTTTTGGGATCTATAACTAACAATTGTTAAGACAGTAAGACCTTGATTTCACTAGCGACTTTAACAACTGTTAGTTAACAATTGCTAAGTTATCAATGGTTAACTTTGCTATTTCACGCGTAGTAACCAATTATTAAACTATCAATAGTTAGTATGATTTCACTACATATAAATCCAAAAGATCATACATCTCAAGAAAGCACGCGTAGACATACAATAGAACTGCAGTAATAATACGAATTAAATATATTGTATTATATCACTGAATTAACCCATAAAAGATCATTCTGAATGTGATCGCCTTGATCCGTATACTGTCTTTTAGGCAATTTTGTTTAGTAAAGCAGTTGACGAATAAAGTCTTTTATTATTTCATATTTATTATTCTGCGAGGTGCAAGTTACAACGAATCCTTTGCCAACGTCTACATTCGTTATTTTTCAAGTGAATAACATGATTTGTGGTGGTTAAAATAGAATGTCGGCATTCTGCAATGCCGATATACTTAGCGTGAACTGCCGTGAACGCCGACATTGCCGAACTGGCCAGAAGCTGTCGGCAACAAATGTCGATGTCGATATCGGTATGCCGACATGCATTCGCTATTCGTAATCCCATTTTGCATTTAGTCCCTTTAACTTTAATCGAATGCCGACGCACGAAACTGTCCCAAGACTTGTCTTTATTTTAATAAATTGCTTGTTAAAGTCAATTGATAATTAGGGATAACAGATCTCAGATATACCAAAATCTCAAATCAGGACATTTTTGAATTTGGCAACCCCCCCCCCCCCCCGCACTCCCTCCGTAATATTACGTCATACATGATGGTAATACATGATGGTTTAATCCTGGATCCGACAATACGAATGGAAGCCGACGAAGACCAGGCTACTAAAGTTAACGAAGAAAAAAAGGCCATCTACGATCCATGTATTCGATATTTTCTGGACAATTTTAATCTCCGCAGCATCACAACAGTGGGACTATATTTTGGCGCACGAGGGACGATTACTCAATTCTTTGACAATTTTTTGTCAGAGTTTCGCATCCCAAAATCAATAATCGAAGACATAGTGATCGCAATCCTAAAAGGATCGACTCAAATATGCCAGAATCACCTCTACTCAACACCACAGCATTCCGAGGCCTCATAATAATTAAAACATAATATACTTGTAAACACATTGTGCACCATATAGCACCAATTCTATCCAATTATTTTTGTAAATCCCTTGAGCCGTATACTGTGTCATTTTGGCATCTTTCTGTAATGAAAGCAGTTGACGAATAAAGTCTATTATTATATTCCGTATTTTAGCATGGAAACTCAAGTTAAAAATCATTTTACTTACCTACACTGCAAAATTCCTCTTATGTCAATTACTATTACTTTTGAATGTGATTTATACTTACTTTTTTGTAGATTTGGCACATTCAATTAACTTCCTGTTATTTAAAACCAGATTGTGTGTCTCTAAATAACACATTCTCAAAATTTGTAATAATTTGTAGTTCAAATCTGACATTATCAATAATCAGTCTGTTTCGTTAGTCAGAACATTGCTGCATCAAGGAAAAAATTCATTTTGAGCAGGCACTAGTACACGGAATGCTTAAGACAAATGAAATCAGTTTTTCTAGATTCAAACAATTTAAACAATTTAAAGGGTGGAGTTTTGACAAAATTTCCGTGTGACTCAAGCTTCGAAGTGTTTAAATAGTGACAACCAGGTTTTTACAAGAGACTCTGTCTCAAATCCTTCAGGATTTTTCCCGGGAAAATTTTATTATTATTATAAACATTTAGCATTTGAGCTGAACTTCACTGAAAAATTGAACATATTTTTCCGGTACGTTTAAGTCGTTGTCTTGACTCACTTTTACGAATTTCTGTAATTTTCGGTACTCATCTAATAACAAGTCTGCATTGAAGTTTAAAATGCTTCGGAAGCTTTAAGAAGAGTCTCAATTTCAAATTCACATTGGAAATTTAAAGAAATTAAGTGCTTGTGATAATTTGAATCACTAAATCTTTGTTTGACAAACTTGCTATAAAATTTGTTGAAATTAGTTGTTAGTTGTTTTTAAATTAGTGTAATTTTAAGTAGAATTAATAAAACAGAAGTAAACGGGACAGCGCAACTTCGTTCGCAGAATTCGCAGCCTAGTACATAGCTACTTACAACCCGGCACTCTAAAACTCAGTGATGTGAACGTGCAGTTACTGCAGTTTCTGCCATGAAAATCACAAAACGCTTTGACTTTTTAAACTCACTATTCAGGTACCGCGTTACGCTTATTTCCTAGCCCCTGAGGAATTATTATTGTAAAATTAAAAGTAGATTTTGGTTTATGAGATCAAAGTGCCCCAACATTTTTATAATTTACTCTGATTGCTTCAAATCAGGAGAGGCCCACCTGAAGGAGTCAGGAGTTTGAGACTGAAATCAATACTGCCGTGCTCTAAATTCCTAATTGATAATATTGGCATTTATGGCCTGCTGAAATCGTTGAAAACAAGAGGCCCACTATAGAACTGTTTGGATAAGTCAAATCATGCAACTCAAAAAATAAATATGATAAGAAAGACTAAATAGAAATCAAATTCAATTAAACTCGATCGCCATCCGTATACTCAGAGCCAAATTGGAGAACATTGTAATGTCAATAACCACCACCAGCACAGTTCTCAGCGCAGTAATCTACATTCCTATTCTGTAAAATAATTTGGAATCTGATGACTAATGGGCCCAAAGTACTGTTGTATTTTGTTCACAATTGTTTGTGATAATTGTGATTTTCACATCACAAAACAATCACAATTTACATTGTTAACAATTTATTTTACCAGCCTAAGATTGTGATTGTGAAAAATTGTGATTGTTAACAAAACGATGAAAAAACCTAATTTGTTGACAACGAGGTGGGGGTGGTGAGGGGAACTTTTCCAGTATTATTGGGATCGTCCACAAATGACGTCCCGCAAATTATTATTCTTTTGTTGGGATCATCCATGAATGACGTCCCGAAAATTATCATTCTTTTAGTGGGATCGTCCATACATGACGTCCCGAAAATTATCATTTTTTTATTGGGATCGTCCATAAATGACGTCCCGAAAATTATCATTATTTTATTCGGGTCATCCATAAATGACGTCCCGAAAATTATCATTGTTTTATTGGGATCGTCCATAAATGACGTGACGAAAATGATCATTATTTTATTAGAATCGTCTATTAATGACGTCCTGAAAATGATCATTCTTTTATTGAAATCGTTCATTACTGACGTCCCGAAAATTATCATTCTTTTGTTAAGATTGTCGTTAAATTACCGCACTTGAACTATCACATTTTTGGGACCCACTTACCCCATGACATTTTTTGCACATTTTGAAAACTGTATTTTGTTTACATAAAGTTTCATGCCTATGTTGTAGACACATTGGCCCTCCTGTTTACATGTTTTATTTACGATCTTAAGTGTATAAATGACAAAAGTTAGTTTTCCGTCAAGGATAGTAGATTATACAGGTTCCGCGGATTCGTATGGTGTGAGTCGAGGGAAGTTGGTCCCTTGTTGTGACGTCACACGGATTCCCAACGTCGTAGGATTGCTTTACTATGATTCAGTGATTCATGGCTGCACTACAATAGTTGCATCTATTATAAGAACTGTATTACAATTTTCTATTTTATCAATAAGGGATTCTTCTAAGGTAACTAGGTAACGTCCTCTTAATATAAGAGTTTAAAAAAGCTTAATACAGGTTACAAACTCATGAAATTAACTAGAAAACGTCAATTAAAGTCAGACTAATTGGTTTCCGTGCCACAAAGCATTGTAGTCTCACATGCAGCACTCGATGGCTGCTGCAGCGGGAAACCAAACATTCAGAATCCAGTATACGTCATGTTTTTCCTTCACTCCCCAAAACCTCCCAGTCCTAAGTTTATATAGGAGATCCGCGTAACCTGTATAATCTACTATCCTTGGTTTTCCGTTTTAATTTTGTGTTCTTTTAAAATTAGTCGTACTCTCTACTTTCTGTACATTTTACAACGAACTATTTTTAGTAAGACTAAAAAAACTGACTAAACTACAAAGAGCACCATGAAAATGGTATCGTCAGTGAAGAGGTGTTTGCCAATGTCCATTCGTTTCTTACACGCGCTTTAGCCCAAGTCCATCAAAATGCATAAGTGCATTAAATTATTGGTGCATGCTTACAATGTTATAAATAGAGTGGAAAATGTATTACCTGCACCAGTAAAGTGCAGCATGGAATATCCACACCTTTGAAGTGCAGAATTTGATATCTATCGCATTTAATTGTAAAACAAATAACAAACTAAAATGAGGAAGTTAAAGTAATACTTTCATATTTTTATCATTTATTGATACAACATTTTAGTGTTCAAAGAAGTATATATTCCTGATTCTAAGTTTTACTGTCCAGTAATTACACAATATGATGTTAGATCAGTGCATAATTTGTGCACGGATCCCAACCTTCGCTGAAATCAGCAGTTATGCATCCGTTGGTGTTGTTCACCAAACACACGGAGAATGCAGCGGTGGACATTCCGATGTCATCACTGCATCCGCCGTGTATAATGAGAGCGTGATAAAATGCTCTATCTACATTATCATTGTATTAAATGGACAGGGCCATAGCCCGAGATTGGAATGAAGCCACGTGGATTGTTGCTATTATTGTGTAATAGCAATGATCCGACGATTGGAAATCACAATATGGAATATTATAATTTAGTCTCAATTCAGATCCCAACAGAGTTGGTTATTGCCTTTGTAATAATTGGATTGAAACTCACCATTTGAATTATCATTGTATAAAAGTATCACAAAAGTAATCTCAAATAAGACTTTCTTATTAACACCACAGAAACCGACGATCTTGACTATATTATTTAGCCCTGATCTGACAGTGGTGGAGCTGCAGGGTATTTAAAATCCGTATCTCTCTCATTTTTGCCAAGTTGAGTTATCAAAATTATATATTTTTTTTAATTACAAAATAACGGAACTTCAAAGTTAAAAATAATCTTAGAGTTAAAAATTCAAAATTATTTTTTTTCATGGAGTGCTATACACTTATATAGTAGAAAAACTGATAGGTACAGATCAAACTTTAATTGCTTTTGAACGGGAAGGGCTACGAACTTCAAGTAAAGCACAATAGATAGAAGAGAGTTCAAAATTTCGAAAAAGTAGGGTCACAAAATTCCTAAACAATTTTATTGAGTTCCAAATAGTAAAAAAATCAGTTCTAACAATTTTTAATCGGATTTATTACAAAATATTTGAAAAACATTACAAATACTTAATTTAAACTCACTTTAAAGTCAAGCAAGTTATAAAAAAGCACAAAAAAGGGAAAGTATCTCAGGACCAGGTGAAGCACACTCACACCAGTAACTAACCGATTTTACCCGAAGAAAAAGCCTAACAAGCTTATTTTTAGTATATCGTTAGTTACCGTTCTGGCGAGATCCTAATATTTGACCCTTAAAACGGTCTTACTATTAGGGGACACAATAGAACAGAATATTAGCTTCGAAGCCACCAAGAGGAGCAGCTAGAAATTCACTTTATTTCTGGAAGGAACTCTTGTCGCCACAAGAGGAAGCACTACCGGCCATTCAACATTTGAAGCGGAACAACAAGAATCTAAAAAGCGTATAGGGCGGCCGAAGGCTATGCCAAAATTTTTAAGCCCCCATCTACATAGAAAATTCGAACCAAGGACACTGGGGCGAATCAACACTGGAATAACCCAAATTTAAAAAACACATAGTTAGGCGGGAGCCCCTGCCCAAAAAACGATTTTACTCAACAACATAGCCACATTTACACTCACCACTCTGGGGCGACTCAACACAGGAACAACTCGGACTTAAAAAGTAAATAGTCCCGTCGGAGACCCTGGTCAAATTTTTAAATTAGCAAGAAACATAGAAAAAATTAAAATCAACAACATCGGGGCAATTCAAACAAGATTTACCAAAATTTAAAAAGCGCACAGGGCCGTCGTAGACCCTGGCCGAAACTCCTATTTTTTCAAAAACACAGAAAAAATTCAAAAATCATCCATATTTGGACAACAGCAGAGAAGGTAACAAATAAAGCTAAAATTAAATCGAAACACGTCATATATATTATTATATTATATGGACATGGAAACTTAAGAACAGACTCGTAAATCAAAAATTCAAAAACATCACCCAAACTTAAACAAATAAAGATCACCCTTGGCAAACCAAAACTCAACAGCATAACAAGATTAAACGTCAACAACAAAAATCAAAATCCGCATCATTCAAACAAGAGCATTCAAAAACCCTATTTTTTTACGCACAGCTGCTACGTTTTTAAATTTTCTTAGCACTATGACGACATGTCGTCGGTAAGCAGTATCGAACCGGAAGCGTCCTTAGTTATCTTTCACAACCCTGACCACGTAATTCAATTCGACCGGCCAGCCCATACATCTACTCCTAGCAATATCCCACAACGGAGCCATTCAGAGCCCTCCACCCTCCGACTACAATCAGCCGCAGCAGCAGCTCACCGAGCGTTTCAAAATCGATCAGAGGTTACGGCAGAGATTATAGTCTCAACGTCTGATAGTAACGCCGCAACAACAGTGGAATCGGAAGCAGAAATTGTTAGCGTAAACGAAAACACACAAAATTTAAATCACACACCCTCCCACGGGTCAGACCAAGTCAACGTAGAGAAACCCATCATTCTAGATCATTCAAATCATAGCGCTGCATAAAGCATATCAGAAAGTATTGGAGTGGCAACAGCCAACAACCCACCGGATTTTTCAATAAATCAAAGCATTCATCCAGGAAATTTACAAGAAGAATTAGCTAGAGCAGCCAGCACTCAAATTTCACAACACGGCTCAGACGAAAATCGATTATCACTCGGAAATATTGCTAGCGGTAACGGTCACCTAAATATCAGGCCAATAGTATTTTCAAGAACATTACCAAGAAACAAGACACCAACTTTACCAAACCCATTTATACCAGAATCAACAGTCCAAGAAAATTCACAACAGCAAAACGTATTACCTTTACCGACTCAGGCACAAATAAAAGAGCCCCAAACTATTAACAAAACAGAAAGGCCAACAGAAACTGCAGTTCAAGCAGCGCGTAGACGATTTAGAGCCAGTTTTGGAGATTCTACCCCTCCAATACCAACACGGAGGCCAATTCAACAACAAGAAAGACCAACAACCCATTATTTTTTTGCAAGTAGCAACGAATTTGTCGCAGCAGCTCAGTTAAATCGAGTGCAAATCCTAGAAAACAAAAACCCACCAACACTAATTGGCCAGCGTAATTTGGAAAATAACAGAACGCACAGCAGAAACACCCAAATTATCGAACCACATCAAAATCATACAGTTGGTAACGCAAGCAGGCACAATCCTACAGGGCTAAATCAGTCAACTCTAAATTTACACCAAGACTTCTGAAGAAATATAACCGCCTCACCAAACAACGACCAAGAGCAACGAGAAAGGGAGCTAAGTCAACGACTACTCGAACGACGAAGAAACCTAGAAAACCAAGAGGCCAGCCGTAGACAAGTACAGGAATACGTAAATCAAACAGCACCTGTACCACCTAGCTCATATTCATCAAGCACTTTAGATAGCACAAGTACTGTAATAAGCTGTCCAGCAAATTTGACTAACTCATCAGAAAGAGAACTTCTATCGAACCTATTTTGGAATAATTCTTCATTCAGCGTTGCTCAACCTATAATATCGCCACAAAACTTAGACGTCATAAACCAGCAACAAAACAATCAGCATTACAATCCATTTGCGGCACTCCCGCAACAAGTTCATCCACATCCACCAGCCCCGCCATCTGGTGTTTATGTACAAGCGCCTCAGCAACAACAGGCACCACCAGCATCAACAAGCGCAATTTAATCAACCGGCAGAGCCCCATATTCAAATCCCAATTTATCCAGGAGCGCAACAAGCCCCGCTATTTCAACAACCAGCACCAGCTTTTGAGCTACCACAGGCAATCAACATTGGTTATCAACAACAGGCACCTCAACCACGTTATGATATACAGCGATACGGCGGACCTGGAAATCAAGATCCAAATTTTCAAAGACCGAATGTTTTCTACACACCAAATCGGGAACTAAGACCAACATGTAGAGATCAAATAACAACAAGAACACTAGAAAGCTTTACAAGCATCTTTAGGCTGTGGGCCGATGAACAGCCGCTAACTGACGTTTAGAAAAAACAGCGATTTGCTCAGGCATTTGAATCAAAAGCAGCACAACGTTGGTTCGCTAACAATATTCCTTAAGTTGATAACACGCTAACTACATTTGACCAACTCGTCAGAACTTTCACTGATAACTGCCCCAGAGAAATGGAGACAGAACCACAAGAATTAGATAAAGTGTTGATGCAATGCCAGGAACCAAACGAATCAGCCATCACATTCTACCAACGAATGTGGTATTATCTTGGAGATAATATCAGAACATTAGCGGAACCGACTCTGATTAAAATGATTTTTAAGAGAATGAACATGCAAGCAAGAACTCGTATGATGACCGGCAATGTGCCCACCACTCTGGCTAAGCAGGAAACAAAAATACAAGAGTATAGCAGACCAGGTGGTCTGGAATCTATGTTGACACCATCAATCACACAAGAAATTTCTCAAATCGCCATTACAGAGAATCACACCACGCTCTCAGCAGAACAACAACGACTGAACAGGTTGGAAGAGACGTTAACGACGCTAACTCACATGATTGGAAATATAAGTAGCAATGCTACTACACCAGCCCCAGCACCACAGCAATACTTACCAACAATGGCGTATCAGCAAGTATCACCACAACAGCAAGCATCACAGCAACACTCAAGGCAGCCACAAATGACATCAAACCCTTCGTATTCACCAGCACCAAGGCGGGATGCAACAGAAGTGAAATGTATGAGATGTGGATTTTACGAACACTACGCAAATGAGTGCAAGACAAAACGCCGAACTAACTATATGGACTGGAAAGAACAGAACAGAAACGGACAAAGCATACCACCTCCCATGGTCAACACATACAAACACGATTCAGTGAGAATTAAAAATGGCACAAATCACCAACCAGTCAACAGTCAATCTAGCTCATTTCTCCCACCAAGACCAGATAGAAATAGTAACCAACAGCAAGTCGGGGCCAACAACGGGCACACTGACAGAACTCAGAATACAAAAAACTGATAGGAGCCGGACCGAGCGGGCCGGCTTCCCAGTATCATCCAAATTACGGCCGAAACAAAAAGACTAGTAAATCACAACGAACCTTAATAAATCAAACGAACAACCTAACTGGCACAGAAGAAAAAATAATCAAGGAAAAATTAATTTCATTAGCAAAAATCAACAAGCAGCTCAAGGAACAGCAGATGCAGAGCTTATCAGTCAAAAAACACAAAAACGAAGCAGGTGGCAGAATCAGCACAAAAGATAGAGACTGCAAAAGCCAAAGCAGTAACAGAGAAAACCGAGATTGTCAGGGCATTAACAAAAATATCACAAGTTATAATCCGCAAATCAGCGATGACCAAGACGTCGTTGAAAGCGAAACCAGCAGCAATGATACAGACACACAGGATTATATTCAAAGCAGCGACGACGACTCTGAAATAGAACCACCAAAATTACAAGGAAAACAAATGCATTTGTACAAAGACCGCATGACTAGCTACAGGGATAAGACACCATTTCAAGATCGGGACACCAGAAGGACTTATAATCAGGTAAATGACGACATCAAAATCGGCATGATCACAATTGAAGGAGCAATAAATTATCAATCAACAACAATCATCCTAGACAGCAGCGCTGAGGTCAGTCCTATATCAGCAAAACAGGCCAGTCTATTTGAGATCAGACCCAACACTGGAATCAAACTTAAATGTTTCAATAACAAGGAAATTCAGAAATTAGGCATGGTAACGGCTACAATAAATCTGAACGGCTATGATATCAAGTCCGACTTTTATGTAGTGGACCACATTCCAGCAGATGTTCTTATCGGCATGGATTTCTTTAGCAAATTTGAAGTAATAGTAAACCACGGAGAAAAAACACTCAAGAGCAAATATTTTAGAAAAATTCCTTTTATTAAATCCGTCCAAGACATACGAAAATCAAACGTAGGAGAAGTAAAATCTAAACAAACAAAGATCAACAGCAGAGTTAATGATTCGGCAAACAGAAATGTCGAGCTACCGATTTCAAGC
Organism: Dicyrtomina minuta; assembly: GCA_949802685.1. Classification (NCBI taxonomy): domain Eukaryota; kingdom Metazoa; phylum Arthropoda; class Collembola; order Symphypleona; family Dicyrtomidae; genus Dicyrtomina; species Dicyrtomina minuta. The sequence continues at coordinate 26,164,638 of OX461810.1, forward strand.
ATTCAAAAGTGGGACGCCATCTTCGAAGCTACAAATGGAATAGTAACTAGACCTAACAACGCAGACATTACTTTAAGCACCACAAAGAAGCCTGCGCAACTTCTGAGTGAGACTGCAAAGATAAACACTCATACCTTCACGACATTTCTACATGACTACGACAGAAACAAGGGAGTCGCTATCCGCTTGTTTCAGGACAAAAATAGTACACCAACACCGACTTTAATCTCAAAGATACAGCCAGGGGCACAAATTACAAAGGCACAAACAGAAGCACAAATTACAAAGATACTACCAGAGACAAAAACGATACAGTATAACTCACCAGCAAAGATCGCAAAAAATCTGACAGAATCACAGATCACAAAGCATCACCCAAAGAAAGCAAAGACAGTAACATGGAAAAACACAAATATCAGCACAGCACCAACAGCAGAGAGCGTCAAAGAAATACAGTCAAAGAGCCAAATAGCACAGTTAGCAGCTGGGATTAATCAAGCATATTTCGATTCAACAAAGTCTAGAACACAGACAAAATCTAGCGTCATAGGTAATGAAAGGGATAAAATCAGCACGGAGAACGACGCTGACACCGGCAAAGAAATAAAATACATATCATCCATGAATAAAATTAAAATTGACGAACCAATTAAGCAGCAAATAAGAGCGGAAATTTTATTACAACTTCAAGAAGATGAATTGTTAGTTCAAAATTATTCACCTCAGATTTAAAAATTATTCGACATAAATCTTAGCAAGGAAAACGGACTACCGTACAATCACGCCATCACAACAGCACCAGCATCAACTACACAGAGTCTAAGCACATATCAAATTTCAACGCAACCACACGTAAATACTGAAGCGAGCATAGCATCGGTGGTTTCAACGTCAAGTGAAGACATTAAATTTGACACAACTAACAGCAAACTCAGATACATACAATCAACTTGGCCATTGACGTTTACCAACAAACCTAAACCCCTATGTCACACAGGCACCTCAAACTAGTTACTTCCAACAGATTTGGTTAGATACCATTAACAGATGTGGTACGAATGAAAACACGGAAGCACAGTCATTGATAGAAATAAATCTTACAGACGGCACAGACGAAATAGAAGAAAAAATAACAAACTACATCGGAGCACAGATTACAGCAGAACCAGACGATGATGATGACATTCCAACCATCCAGGACTATGTAAAAAGTCAAAAAAACTGCAAACATCTTAAATTAAAACTAGCAAAAACAATACGTATCCCGGCAAATGGAGTTATGCAAGCTCAGGTATATCAAACTTCAAAAACAAAACTGCCAAGTATATACACGGCTGTAGCAGCACCGGTGCAGAAACAATCAATTCCAATCGCTATGTGCGAAGTTTTGATATCAGAAAAAACAAAGAGCTTACCACTTGCAAATCTCACTGATGAAGACATCACAATAAGCGAAAAAACAGTCGTGGCGATTGCAAACACTTATGAGGAGGATCGCTACAGGTTATCAAAAATTGAGCCGATAGAAACAATGGCATATCCACGATCCTAATAAAAGAATGATTATTTTCGGGACGTCATTTACGGACGATCCCAAAATCATTTAGTGCTCGTTTGGTGTTGCTTCGTTGTGATGATCTTGTGATTGTGCACAATCTCATTTTAGTAGTTTGTGATTGTGATTGTAATATCACAATCACAAGCGAAAAAACTATCGTGATTTGTGAACAAAATACAACAGTAGCCTAAAGAAGTGCTGAATTGTAGGGAATATAAAGGGTTGTAGGACATTTCCCTCCCGGAAATCTTCCACTCTAACATCAAAAAATAATTGTTGTTGACTCAATAAGCTGAATATAGCTGTACCATTATTAATTATTAATAACTCAATATAAATCATTTTGAATATCAATGAGTTTATGAATGGGCAGAGCCCAAAATCACAATAAATCACTACTAATTTTAAATTACAACATTAAAATGAGCGTGAAATAGTTTCATGTGACACAATTAAAAAGATAAGAAATTTTACCTTTGCAATTATAAAAACGCATACACAACTTTTAATTAATTTAATTAGTTACTGTTGTGTGAATTATTTAAATTATAGATGATAACTCTGTACTCATGGTAAGTAGTTTGGTGGTTACGTTGTCAGTACATGTGGACACACATGAATGCGAAATTAAACTGAATGTGAAATATGGCGTCACTTGTAAAATAAAACGTGGCACAGCGTATATGGATGCGTACCAGCATCACTTGTACAGCTGCCACTCGCATTTCCAAAACTTGTGCCTTTTTAGATGCTGAGCAAGCATCTATTGGTCTGTCTGTCTGTCCGCATGGCTGTTGGTCGCACGCTACAGGTCGTATTCTTTAAGATTTTAAATTGAAACCTTTTTTAATCGCCCAGAAAAGCGAGGGAGAAGTGCTGTATAGTTGTTGGTTATTATTTAAGTTATAGTTTCTTCGCAATTAGCAGTTAAAGCGACCAAGAATTAAATCAATGTTTCAAGATAAAAAAAGGGCTGATAATACATGGAAGGTACAACTGGAGGTGAGAGCTTGTCAAGTTTCGCCGTTAGAAATACACATGGAAAATTTTCACCAATATCCATTACAAGTAAACGTACTGCTGACATAAGTACGTCCACAGGGCAGACTGGTATAGTGGTCGTTGGTTTGACACTGCAATGTAAAATTGGAAAATATTCGTTCTCATGACGGGGGTCCACTCTTCGAATACCAGCTCAGGCATTCAAAATTTTCCTTCCTCATCATTTTACAGACGTTAACAATTCACCCTGGCATAATATTCATGATTCTGGCACTGCAATGTTGAACGAATGTAGTATATAGATATTCAGGGGCTCGTCCATAATGACGTCCCGCAAATATCATAGTTTTAGGTATCCCCAATTTGAAATTCAATTTTTTTTTAACCTATGCTAACAAAATGTCACGAACACATCTATATAGTATATAGATATTCAGGGGCTCGTTCATAATGACGTCCCACAAATATCATAATTTTAGGCACCCCCATTGCCAACTTTTGAACTTTTTTCCAAACCATTTTACCTACATGTCACAATTATATCTATACAAACTATATATTTAGGGATCATACATAATGACGTCCCAAAAATATCATAGTTTAAGGTACCCCCAATGCCAACTTTTGAACTTTTTTCCAAACCGTTTTACCTACATGTCACAATTATATCTATACAAATTATATATATTTAGGGATCGTACATAATGACGTCCCGAAAATATCACAGTTTTAGGTACCCCCAATTCGAAATTCAATTTTTTTTCAACCTATTTTAACAACATGTCACAAACATCTTTATGGATTATAGATTTTCAAGGTTCGTCCATAATGACGTCCCACAAATATCACACTTTTTAGTACCACCATTGCCAACTTTTGAATTTTTTTCCAAACCATTATACCAACTTGTCACGAACCTATCTATATAGAATATAGATGTTTTAACTTTAAAATTTTTTTCAAATTTTGTTTTCAACTGCTTGCCACGTACATTTGGATATGGCCTATTGATTGTAAGGGAGGCCCTATAAATGACGTCATTTGTGAATCATGCAATTTTTGAAAATATAAAAGCTTTTTTTAACTAGATGTCACGTACAACCATATATGGCTTATTGATTGTAGAGACGCTTCCATAAATGACAGCATTTGTGAATGGTGAAATTTATAAAAGTTTAGGAGCTACATTTAAAAACATGCTACGCACATTTGCATATGGCTCATTCATGGTAGGGGAGCTTTCATAAATTTTATGTCATCTTTTAGCTTAACTTCACGTTCGTCCTCCAAGGCGAACACAGGTTGGAGCGTAGCTCGTGCCTAACTCAGGGTTCCTGGAGTCCCTTTAAGCCACAGAGCTTAGGAATAGCTCTCATCTGTATCCGGCTGGGTAGGTCAATTACCCGTAAAATTAATTTGACAACGATTTTATTTATTGTCTTTGAGGATCAGCACAAATAAGAAGTCCCGGAAGACGATTTTGGAGCCGAAGTCACAGCTCAGCGAGACCTTCAGTAGATGTGCTTGGGAGCTTTTTGGGAATTTTTAGTTTTGTGTAGTGCTTGTGTGTAATTTTGTAAATTATTTAGTGCAATTTAATTCAGGTGTGATTTTGCTTTGGTATGTTTTTAATTCTATTTATTTTAATTATTGAAATTAGTGACTTCATACTATTATTAAGTGAGTCAAATTGGATAGGCATAGTAAGTACCTGGAAAGAAAATAGACATTTATAACTCAAACCCTCTGGCCAAGGGATGAGAACCGCCGTTTCTTAGCGGCATGACGCAGGTTCAAATCCCGCTCGGTGCAATATGTCAGATGGACCAAAGATTCACCCTGGGTTCAAATATCCCGTACTGTCCTCCCGGGTTACATATTTTTAGATTTTATTTCCCAGCTTTCGGCAAAGTCTAACATATTGCTGTGTTATTTTGCTCAAATTTGTTTAATTTATTTTAAATCCAGTATTTTTAATTCCGCCTAGGGCTATTTATGTAAATCTTTGACCGATAAGTTGTTTATGTATTACTTATTAATTCTGGTACTACATAGCTTATAATATTATTTATTGTCATTGCTTGCATCATGGCGGATAAGTGTAATATGTGTAGGAAGAGGCTAGGTAGGAATCAGTCAGTTGTAGTGTCTAGTAGTTGCAATAAGAAGTTCCATGTTGTATGTACTTCACTTACTCTTGAGGGCATTCATGGTGACATTATTTTAGACTGGGAATGTTCAGAGTGTAGTAGAGATGGAATTGAAGTTGTTTGCAGTGGTTGCAGTATTGCCATTGTAGTTGACCAGTTCAGTAATTTTGGTGATTTAAATTATTGTCTGCAGTGCTTATTTCCATCGTCTGATTACCTTATTACTTCTAATGTTTCCGTGGTAGGTAGTGTACTTGAGCGTAGTACTTTAAGTAGTAATGAGTCTGTTCTATCAAGTTCCAAGAGGTTCAAGATATTGCATAATAATGTAAATGGCCTCAATATAGCTAAACTTGAAAGTCTGAAACTACTAGCTATTGAATATAATTTAGATTTACTATGTATACGTGAGTCAAAGTTAATTAATATTGTGCCTTCAGGTTTGCTTGTAATTGAAGGTTATTCGTTGCATAGAGTTGATCGGGATGATAATGGTAGTCGTGGTGGTGGTGTGGCTATGTACATTAAGGATGGAATTTTGTTTGTCAAGTTAGACATGGTAATTGAACTACCTAAACCAAGTAAGGTTGAGTTTATGACAGTCAAGTTAAATGTATCTTATTGTAAACCTAGGTTAGTCACCGTGGTGTATAAATCGCCTATTGTATGTAAGTCAGTATTTTTAGAATATTTTGGTATGTATGTGGCTCAATTGACTCGTTTGGGATTTGAGCAGTTTGTAACTGGTAATTTGAATATAGACTTACTTGTTCGAGATAGCTCAGCAAAAGCTCTGCTGAACACTGCAAGGGTAAATAGCTTGAAGCAAATTATTGTTCAGCCTACTAGTAAAACGTTTTCGACTAGTAGTTTATTAGATCATATCTTTGTATCGGATGCTAGCTTATATCATGTAAATGGGACGATGACACTAGGTGTATCTGATCATGCTGCTGTTTATGCAGTAAGAAAGTTTAGTAGTGTAAAGTATCCCATGAAATATATTACTACAAGGAATTATATAGAGACTTGTTGGAGGGATGTCAATTCTGATATGAGCCTCATTCCATGGTCAACAATGAGTGTCTTTGATGATGTGGATGATATTTTGAATTACTTTAAATTATCAGTGTTAGAAGTTTTAAGTAAGCATGCTCCTGTCATTACTAGGCGTGTAAAAGGAAAAATATCGCCGTGGTTGACGGTTGATATTATGAGAAAGATGCATCATAGGGATAGCATAAAACAAAAAATTGAAAAGACCAGAGATGCTGGCTTATTTAAACAATACAAGGTTGAGCGGAATAATTTGAATAGGGAAATCAGTAGAGCTAAGTATGCTCATTATCGTGCGGAGTTTGAGAAAGCTCCGACTTCGTCTAATGTATGGAATGTGCATAACCGTCTTGTAGGCAAGATTATTGGGCTAGGTACAGTGACTGAACTGAATGTTAATTCTTGGCTTATTACTAAAGTTGAAATCTCAAATGCGTTTGCATCTGCATTTGTTGTAAGTACACCTGACGTAGATTCTAGCAAATTGGATAATTTTTATGCCATTATCCCAGTTAGTAATAAGTTTGAAACTGTTACGGTTGATGAGGTCAAGGCAAGTTTTTCTCAGCTTAAATGCAGAAATGAGAGCAATCCGAATGAACTATCCTACCAAGTATTGAATAATTGTATGAAATCGTTAGCACTTCCTTTGTCTCTACTATTTACTGAATTTTTGTGCTTATGTACTTATCCGTCTAAATTAAAATGTGCTACGGTTACTTCATTGTATTAAGGTAAGGGATCAAGACTTAATCCCTTGTCTTACCGCCCTATATCCACTTTGCCTATTCTTGACAAAATTCTAGAGAAAATGTTGTATGCTAGGCTGCTTAATAAGATTGAGTTGAGTGACCAGCAGCATGGTTTTAGAAAGGATCGCTCTTGCTTGTCTGCTACACTTAAATTTACGCAGGATAACTTTTATTGTATTGACTTAAAATGCGGCAGGGTAATAGCTGTTTTTATAGATTTAAAAAAGGCGTTCGATTCGATTCCTCATTATGAACTACTTGTTAAGCTTAGGGATGTATACAAGATTGATGATAATTTGCTTAAACTCTCAACAGACTTTTTGCGGGACCGTGAATTTAAAATAAAAATAGGAAGTAGCGTATCGGATAGTTATGATTTAAATATTGGGGTACCGCAAGGCTCGGTGTTGGGTCCACTTCTCTTTATAATTTATGTTGATAAAGTTTCTGAGGCCGTGTTAGAAGGCATTAATTATATCTTGTATGCTGATGACCAAGTGCTGTATTACCATTCACCGGATTTTGCTAATACTGTTAGTCATATGCAATCTTATTTAAATAGTGTTAATGCTTGGTTTATGGATCATAGCCTTAAAATAAATGTATCGAAGACTAAGTTTATGGTTATTCATAAATCTAGAGATACTAAAATTCTGGAGGATGTAAAGCTATGGCGTAATGGTAATGAGCTTGAAAGAGTTTGGACGTTCAGGTACTTGGGCATTATTGTGGATTCTAATCTTAATTTTAAAAGCCATTTTCAGTATGTTAAGAATAGAGTAAGTTCGGCAATAGGTATAATTACGAATGTGAAGCGTTTTCTAAGTTTTTCTGTGTATGTAATTATGCTTAATGCCTATGTACTGTCCATTATTGACTACTGTTCTCATGTATATGGGATTCAAAGCAGTGTTGAATATCAGCTGTTACAGAATAAAATAAATAAGCTCACTGTACAGTTCACTGATGTTAATCTTTGGAATAGGCGTAAGAAAGGTAGAATCACAGTAAGTGAGAATGTACTGTTGGAAAAGACAAATACTCTGTCAGTGTCAGAAAGAATGTGTTATTATGGTATGTCTTTTGTTTTTCGTATTCTTAAATATGGGTATGATATTGCTAATTATAGTAGCTGGTTTGTACTGAAGCAAGCTGTGAGGGATACGAGATCTGTTAATTTTTGTCTATTGCAGTATCCTGATAATTGTAATACGGCTTCTTAAAGAAGCTCTTTTGTCTATAGAAGTATTGCTAAATAAAATATGCTTCCTGACAATGTAAAATTTTTAGCAAATTCAGTGTGTCAATTTCAATTGGATTTGACTAAGCACTTGATAGCTAGTCGTGATGTGATTGAGTTTCTAGTTCATCGGCCTCCATAAATGGATTTTTATTGGCAATTGTATGTAATTTGGTATCGAATTATGAATATGGAATTGTGATTATTTAAATGGAATTGTGTGTGTGTGCTAGTTTTAAGATTTGCTTTTAGATTATATCGTAAGTATTAGTGTCCGTTATTGTAAAACAGTACAATTGTATTGAATTAATTCGACACTGAATAAAGTTCACTCAAACTCAAACTCAAATGATCTTGTGCCTTTGTTGTAGCTCAGCATCTACTTCGGGCCGCCCCCGGTCGACAAATCCGACACGAAGCGCCGGATTTTTCTTATTAGGCCTACTCGTGCCCCTCTAATTTTTACTTCTTAAACTCGTACTTAGCCTACTTTTACTGGCGGTAACTGCGGGGGTTCTATGTTTTTAGCCTTGCTGCAAAAGCATTGTTTTGCAGTGATAAAATTAAGGCACTGTAAGCTCAGCAGTCTACTTCGGGCCCAAGCGCCGGACTCCTTTATTCCACAGCTGATTCACTCACATGTCAGCGTAGGCTATAAACACACTTTGGTGTACTAGTGTTTTCGGGAGCGGATTCATTCAGCGTAGGTTCCAAATACAATTTAGTGTAGTAGTGTTTTCTACAGCAGCTTTTCCCGCAACGAAAAAGTACTTTAATAATATAGCATACCAATAGGTCATACACATAGAACCAAGTAGAAAGAAAAAGGTACTTCCATAACAACCACATCCACCCTACGACAAAGGTTGCAGAAACTTCTTTTCGTCATTCTCTTTTAATCAAAAATGGTTGTAGCTACATCTATTTTAGTTTTATTTGGTTGTTACCTTCAACCGGTAGTAAAGTAGAATCCTACACATGCTGGACGAGCTCTGAGTTGACAAAATCTAAGCAAGATATCATGCTATTCTGCGTGTTGATTATTGTCGATAGATTTGTCGCTGTGTTGCATGGGAAAGTTCAAAGCTCAACAAAAGTAATTTTTAAAGTACACGCTTAGAAAAATAGGAGTGAATTGACTACTTTTGTCTTTACTGTTAAATTGTAACTACTTTCTTGTTACTCCGACATCCACAGTGAATCCTGTTAACCACGGTCAACAGGATTATGGTTAGTGATTTTCAGTGTATCCTGTTAGACTAAGTATACTCAAACAGTCCTGGATCACGCAAAACTAATCCTGTTGAACGATTTTATTAATTTAAAATAGCACTAAAATCTGAATTTGAACCCCCAACCTTTGGCATACCAACCTGGCTCCTTAACCACTGGGCTTAACCACAACACATTAATTAGGGATTACTAGTTTAGCATACATATACAGTGATATAAATGCTTCAACAGGTTTAGTGTTGATTTAACAAGTTTGATATTGGGTTTTGCAACAACAGTCTTGTTGCATGTAGTTAACAGTTTTCACCACTCTCAAAAATTTCAAAATTTACTACTAAACCTGTCAAAGTTGACAGCTTTACCGGTTGCCACAGCCTAACCACATTCGAGTTTAGATCTTTTCTAAGCGGGTGAATAAAGGACTTGGACGTGGATCATCGGGATTATGCAAACACATATTTTCAGCACATGAAGGTCTTTTAAAAGACTTCTGTTTTCCGCACCTTGATCACAGACCACACCATATATTCAAACATATTCAAACTTCTTCCGTTTTGTGTATAACTGAAAGTAATAAACTTGTATTAACGTCTGTATTCAGTCTGTAATATATCAACTGCTTCATCGAAGCGCAAACTCCTCTGACTATAACCACACTGTATAATAATAAATTTGCATATAGAAAGTTGAATTAAATGAATCAATTACATTTTTTAAATCGATAGACAATTCATCGAAGAAAATCATGCCTAGCTTGTTGAAACTGTCCATTTTGAAAGATGATGTTTTAATAGCAATAATATCAGCTAAAACCCCTTCTTTACACAAACCGATTAGCCCATTTATTAGGAGTGATGAAACTTCAGATGTTAGTGGAACTCAGTGTGTTTCTATACTCCTTTAATCTCACACTTCGAAACAACAATGCTTTGGTAATGTCCTTAACGGTCCAATTAACCCTCTTTTCTCCTGATAATTTCTGCTTTTGCGGTTTACTAAATATGCTTTAATATTTAGGAGGTAAATTTCAATTACTTGAGATTTTGATTCTGAAACAATGCAATGCAATCATTATAAAATTCAATTGTAATATTTTAGTGCTTTGTTTCTAAATTACAGTTTTTGATTTTTTTGTGATTGATTTTGAAGTTAATGATTGAAGTTGACGATTTTATAAGTTTTATTAACTTTTATAATTATAGCAGTCAGTACACTACAGTCACAGTTTTTCTAATCTTGACTCCATGTCATTGTTTCAAATTTTTGAATTCGCTTTGAATTTAAGTAAGTACCACCCCATTTAACTAGTGGCAGCCAACAAAGAGGTCTAGAATTCAATAACAAATGCACCCCAAAAGTTACACAAAAGTAATTTGTAATTAGGTTATTTTAGAAGTCATTCCTCATATTTTTTTTTCCGAGTTTTATTTATTCGTGGTAGTCATGCAACAACACTAAACATTTACACATACACAGTAAAGTCACAAATACATAATAACATTACCGAAAACTGCATAAATAATATTGATAGAAACGTCAAATTACAAACTTTACATTATCTTACTTACTCACACTTGTGGCAAAAACAGATTTATTTTTTAAGCATAAATGAAGAAGCCTTGCAAAAATGGCATCGGTTTAAAAGAATTTTCTAATATCACTTACTAAAGTTTGGATCTATTATTCATATAATTAATTAGTGTATAACTATCATGAGGACATATTGAGAATTTTCACTAACATTAGAATTGTAAACTTTATGTAGCTTTCATTACTACAATTAATCAGACTATATTTATGATTTTGTCTGTTTGACCGGGAGTCCATTTTTCATATCTACTAGATTTACAAAATTCTTACCGAATTTTGCTAACAGGTTTTGGACCGTACTTGTAATTTATTGAGTTAGAAATCAGAGCTAATATTGTCGTAATTATTACTAATGACATATTTATTTAACAATAGACAGACACCGTGTCTCAATTTTACTAATTATATTCATTACTCTATTTAAAATAGCTTGACTCCATACTTCAGATACGTATTCTAACATACTTCTGATGTTAAAAGATAAGCATAAACTTCATAAACATCCTAATGAAATACGAAAAGACCCCCAAACAGCTTTTAAATATGATGATTCTGATTGAAATAATGATTTTAATTTGACTAAAATAATATTTTTGGTAAGTTAGGATGATATGAAATAGTTTAGATTACAAAATGATATATCAATTAATCTTTATATTCTACAAGGTAATTAGGTTAATATTTATTATACCTGTTACCGGAAAATTAGATAAACAAATCATGTTAATTTGCTTTAAATAACTAATAAAGATGATGAAACACTAACAATCGTTATGTTTATATTAAAGATTTATTCCATTTACTAGACTTTAGGCCACTTGCCAGCAAGTGAATTTGTGTTGTAAGGGTCATCTCGGTATGTGAGACAGTGTAGAATTTTTTTCACAGACCGAGACAGCCCTTACAACACAACTTCACTTGCTAGCAAGTGGCCTAAAGTCTAGTAACTTATAGAGGCACAAAGCTACTACTAATTAAAAACAATAATTCCCTAATATGGCGGTGGCGATGCGGGAGCAAGTTTGCGTCTTTAGCTGTAGGCTCTAAATTGTAGTAGGGGACAATTTGTCTTGAAATGTCTTGTCGTGTGGTCTTGGGTTTAAAGGCACATACCAACTTAATACTTATTAAACAAAATAATAACGTTGTCGGCTATAGTTTGTAACGAGTCCCAGTTCTTTTTTGGGCTTTACTGTGCAACATAATCCTATACATCTGCACTAATATAATTTTGTCAACTTATAACTTTTGATACTATCAAAAATATTTTGTCGCTCATCAGTGTGATTCTTTACTATAGTCAATACTGATAAACAAAATCAGTAAACAAATTTGACGATTCATTTTTTGAGTGGGATTACGTGCCCCACGAAAATAATTGGCGTTAGTATTTCGTTAGGGAGATTCAAGTCAACTTACAAAACAGCAAAAATTTGATTTGTGATTAACGATTTATTCAGACCAATAATAAAGAAGCAATCAAATAATATTATTAAGCATGGAATAATTATTATAAAAAATGTAGAGCAATTCCAAAATTACCTAAAAAGATGGTAAAGCTAATATTTTAAAATTTATTAATTATAGCAAAATGGTAAGGTTACCAATAGTGTAATATAAAGATCTAGAATCTGTATTATAAAGATTATATTTTATTGATTTTAAAGGAATTTGAGTCACGGTGTAAAATGAAATTGCGGGGCGCTGGAGTTAGTCAATTTAAAGACAACTTAAAAGTAAATAAGCAATTAATAAATAAAGTGTGCTGAACGACTTCTGAATATGTAACCACTTTAAAAATGAATTCTAATGTAACTAGTGTAAGAGTAATTCCAGGAAAGAGCTTAGACGGAACCCAGTGCAGGCATTGCAGCACTGAGAAAAAAGCCTTGGTCATGTCTTAGGTTCTTGTATCCGGGGAGAACTCATGCGTAACAGTCGACATCATGGAATTCGAGAAATTAGTGCAAAGGCTCTGGCTAAGAGAGGTTTTGTTGTGGAACAGGAAGTTCATTGTGTTGCAGAAAATGGATCAACTAGGAGAGTACATTATTTCATATGACTCATCATCTAAAATTGAATATATTCTAGATCCTACAATACGGTTTAAGTTTGGAGATAGTAAGGAACAAGCGGTTGCAGTTGATTTGGAAATGAAAGGAATTGACGAACCCTGTATTAAGTATTTCTTGGAGAAATGGAATTTAAAAAGTATAGACGTGACTGGTCTTTATATTAAAGCACGTGGAAACATCACAAACTTTTATAAAGTGGGCTAAATCCGTTCGTATATTGTCTGCAGTTGTGGATAATATTTTAATGCACGCTCTTCGAGGATCAATTATGATTTATAATCATTATTTATATAATTAGAATTTATTTATGAATTATAATGTGTTGAATTTCTTTTAAAATGTTTAAATTTTATTTAAGAATGTATTGTCTTGTATACTAAGCTGTGAAGCTATTGCAATTATGCAACAGTGACTTAATAAAGTTTTTTTCTCTACTAAATGTCATAAAAACATAAAAAATGAAACTTGTGCTTATATTTTTACTACTGTTAGTCAGAATAATATTTAAATTACATTTAAAAAGTACACGGTAAGTAGTTGGAAGAATACAATTAATAAATTTATAGAAGCGTTTTGTCAGGAAAGTTATAAATTAAATACAATATTATAATTACCCAAACTGTCTAATGATAAAGAAACAATATTTCGTAGTAGTACGATGTGTCATTTTTGTAAAAAGGCGTTTATTGTTAATGAATTAAATTGTAAAGTGATCATTGTCATGATAATGAAGAATTTAGAGGTGCAGCTCATAGTTCTTGCAATGTTATTGTTAAAAAGTCTTTATATGAACCAGTTTTCGTTTATAATAGAACAAACTATGATTTTTAAGTTTTTTAAGGCAACTAAATAAAATAGTATCAACATATAAAAAACATTGTACGTAATGAATTAGAAATTATACCTCAAACAAAGGAAAAATATTTTTTTTAACTGTTTGCATACCTTATACAAAAATTAAAATTATATTTAAATATTTGTTAAAACTTTTGACTACGTCATTAAATGAGTTAGCATGCTTTTTGAAAAAAGGAGATATTAAGAATTTTAAAATTTACTAAAATATTTTAAAGATGAACTACATGGAATTTAAGAATTAATAACACAAAAAAGGGCGCTATAATATTCTTTGTTAGACTCTTTGAGTAAATTTTAATACAAAAAATATTCTCGTTATGAGAATTTTCATTGTAACTTGAAAATAAAAATATTTCAAAAGATTATTAAAGAGGTCAAAAGCTAAGAAATCATTTTAAGTATAAAGCTAATAGTGATTATATATTTAAGGATTATATGGAAATGTATTAAACATGTGACGTTTTAATATTAGCTGATTGCTTTATATCATTTAGAGATTTATCTTTAAAACAAGAAATAATTGGATCCTGCACATTTTATTACAACTCCTAGATTTTCTTAGAGTGCTATGTCAAAAATGACTGGTGTTGAAATTGAACTTTAAACAGATCTAGATATGCTTTTAAAGTTTCAGGAAGGAATAAAAGATGTTATCTAAAATAATAAATAGAGATGTAAAAGCAAATAATAAATATATGATTAAATTTAATTCCACTAAAGAATTATCATATGTAGCCCCTGTTAATGCTTATAATTTTTATGGTGATGCTGTTATTTGAGATACTTAAAATGAATTTAAATGGTGAACGGATAATGACATTTATGGTTTATATCTAAATTCAACAAAATTAAATATGAAATTGATATAGGATATACACTTAAAGTTAATTTAAAATATTCTAGATTTGCAGGATAATTATTAATTTTTTTCTATCTATAAAACAGTCAAATATGGTGAATTAACTGACTGTCAAAACGGGTTAAAGAAAATGTAAAATTAAAAGGAACAAAAAAATAATTGCTAGTTTAGAAGATAAAAATGAGTTAGTCTGTGATTATGGAACTTTAAAACAACCTTTACAGCATAGACTAGTACTAACAAAAATTCCTTGTGTAATAAATAACAATTATAGTGCCTAGTTTTAACCATATATTGATGAAAATACAAATTTAAGGAAAAAAGCAACATCTGATTTTGAAACTTTTTAATAGACTTTTTAACTAATAAATAATTTTGTATAAAGTAAAACAATAGAATATATTAAAAAAAGACATGATATCAAATTTTGTACTTGTAAGAAAAAAGTTTAAAAATATGTTAGTAAAATAAACTTAAATCGTGAAACAATATTTAGTAAAGACTAAGTAGACATACATATAAATAAAAGAAGTATATTATTTAAATAACCCTTTGTAGGATTTTTTTATATTAATGTCAAAATATAGTATGTTTAAATATACGTATGAACATCCTAAATAGGGTAGGCATAATAATTTAAAAATAATTCTAACGGATACTGATAGCCCTATGGTTCATATAAGAACAACTTATGATTTTTATGAAGATTAAAAGAATAATATACAAATTTTAATATGAAAGTGGTTTCAAAATTATATTATTGCAATAAAAAGAAATTGGGTTCTTTTAAAATTGAAAATAATAAAAATATTGTTAGAGTTTTTAGGATTGAGATTAAAAAGGTTTCCATATTTTATTGAATGTATTAATAAACTTATTACTAAGAGAACGACTAAGGGTATACCTAAGTATAATAGTAATAAATATGAAATTAAAACCTTTACCATAAAACGGTGAAATTAAAGATAAGGTAATATTGAACTAAATTAGATCAGAGAAATTAAACATGTTTACTTTTAATCAGTCAAAAGTTAGATAAGCTAATTTTGATAATAAAAGATTAATTTAAGATTACGAAAAACAACGTTGGCACATGTAAATTATAAATTTAAGGAGTAACAATAGATATAGTCGAGTTGTGTCCTCAGAATCAGTTTGGCAAAACACACAACTTTATTAATCTTTAAAATGTTTAAAAAACATAAATATTATTGATTTCTTATGGTTTAACACTGTTTTAAGAAAGAATTTTTGAGTCGTAGTCGTAGTTGTGTCCTCAAAAGCGGCCATTTCAAACTCACAATTTTGTTACATACAACAAAATGTGTTAAAACCAATGATTTCCCTATTACAAAATTTGTATTTAGCAACCGTGGGTCCAAAGTAGATGCTGAGCTTCAGTGATCATTTTATTTATCAAACGGACAAAATGATTTCATGAACGCTAAAAAATGATCTATGAAATTTACATATTTTGAAAAAACCGCAAAAGCTACTCCATGAGTTGTAATTCTCAACATTTTTGCGTTCTTGGTCTAAATAAAATCAGTTTAGTTGTGCAAACTGTTGCGCGCTTACTACGGATAGGCGGACAGACATACAAACCAATAAAACTATGTGCCAGTTCGCACCCGACTTTCTTCCTTCCTGATTTTGTAAAATGCGACGACGAGAATAATTTGAGAATTTGTATTTTCCCTATAAGCCTCCGTAATGTAGTGTATGTAAATGTACTTGCTAATTACAACTTGATTTATGAATGATCCTGTATTGGATGGAATTTAAGGAAGTATTATTTATTTAATTTATTTAAATCATTGTAGTAATAAGGTGTCCGTTATTAGAAATCAGTGTAAATTGTATAGCTTTACTCGGTAATAAAGATAACTCAACTCAACTCATGTGTACGTGGTTGTTTCTGTTTCTGGAGTTTTCACCCTTGTCGTGTGGATTGTATCCTGTGTGGAGCGATGTTGCATCGTTGCAGTGTGAGTTTTGTGTGGAAAGCTGTGAAGGCATTATCAACGAGGTTACTTCTGAGGTAGACTGTATTCAAGGCGAAGACTGTAGTTTACACTCATGTGTAGTAAGTTTCTTTTGTTTTATTATCGCTGGGTATTTAACTCCTATTTAGCATTAAATCATGTTTACGTTGGACAAAATTAAACATTGTTTTAATGGGACGTCCGCAATAGGCCTTATTGGCCTTGGCGGTGTCTGTGTGGTTCAGTATTTGGAACTACATGGTGCCCGATAAAAATAATAATAATAATAATGTGCTTAACGTTTAAACAAGGGTGTTTCTGAATAAGTTGATATTTTATATTTTGACTTCGTTCATGGACCACCGCTTATATAGATGTCAACATCGAGAAGGCCCCCAAGGATAAAAAATGCTATGTCATTCTTTAAGTGTGTCGCTCCGGGTCCGGGTATTAATGGATTTCATTTTTTGCTCCCATCGGCCTCAATGGAAGTTGGTCAGTAATAAATATGTGATAATCCTTTATGGACCATACCTGAGTTGTTGTAAAAAGATAAAGTGGGGAGGTTAAAAATAGGGAATAATTTAGTTGATATTATTTATGGACAATTCTTGAGTTAAAATAATAGCATGGGAGCAGGTTAGAGCTAAAAAAGTGATGCGTTTTAATGAATTAGTTAAAAGTTTCTTCAAACCATCCCTGAGTTACAACTTTGACAGGACTAAGTCAGGTTTTGTAATTAGTAATTTTTTGGTTGTCATTAACATTGGACTATTCCTGCATAACTGTGATGACATGGGAGTAAGCAGCACTGTGCAAGTGATAATTGAGTTAATTTTATCTACCTACCAAGTATATCAAATCTGTTAATGTAACAGGGACACGGATGAAACATATGCGTAAAATAATTGTATTTGAATAACGTTATTCATGAACCATCCCTATAAATCGATTATGCAATTACTACATTACTGAGGTGGGATCCATAAAATAGTGTCATTTAAATCACATCGTTTACGGACAATCTTTTACCATCTATTACCCACACAAACAATCGTGAAATAGTTATGTGAATACAAAAAGTTGTAAAACTTGATAAATAAGTACTGCTTATTTTTAACAACTTCAAACTTTTCCTCAAAGGAAGTCACAAAATATCCCCATTTTACGTCTCTATGACCCCCCTGTGATCAGATTACCCGTTACGTTTATCTTTAGCATGCAACACCATGAATATCCAAGAAGGTTTCTTGGCCATACGTATGACATCATTTATGGGTGACCCTTAAAATTTTTTTTAAACGTTCAATTATGATTTGTTGATGAATCAATTTAATTAATACTTTAGTGCATCATTCATGAACGCATGAATTAGCTCATCAATAAATCATTATTAAAAGCTTAAAATTTTTTAGGGGTCACCCATAAATGATGTAAAATGGGGATATTTTGATGACGACATTTATAGGTGACCCCTAATGTGCTTAGCTTTGAATTACCACACCCTTAACTAATCATTAACATATCAGATTAGCCGTATTTTGTGCAAAAGGGAGATGATCATAATTGCTTTTAGTACTAAATGGAGATGATCATAATTGCTTTTAGTACTAAATGGAGATGATCATAATTGCTTTTAGTCCGAAATGGAGATGATCATATTTGCCTCTTCGTCGACAAAAAGGTGCCGCGCACGTTTAGGGTGGGTGACTTGGAAAAATATGACAAATCATAGTAACGTTATATCCATTCACGCAACGATAACAATGTTGAGAAGGTAGGTGCGAACTCAACTTTGGTAAATTTTTGTGACTTCATTTATGTCCGGCCTATTCATCCGTTTTTGCTGCTATTACCTAACAAAATATCTGACATGTAACCAAACAACTATTAATTGTGGAGCACTGGTCAGTCGAATTAAAGTGAAAAAACAATACTGACCTGCCTGCTCGCATTTGTGATTGTTTAAAATTAGTTTCAGGACAATCAAGTAAACGGCTTGACCAGTTGCGTGGGGCTTGCAGACGGTTTCTGTGATAAGTGTTGGACAACCTGCCTCCACCTGTTAAAATCCTTCAAACTTGACATCTTATGCATTACTGAAAGTAAGTTGCAACCAACTATGCCGTTTGGACCCTATGTAGCAAACGGGTACAGCTACTGTAGAAAAGATAGAAAACACAGAGGAGGTGGTGGAACTGTTATTTATTTAAAGAACCACCTGTAGTTTGTAGAATATTCTTTAAGTATAACTAACATACAACATGAGTTAGAATTCAATTGCCTAAACTTTTTTAGAGAATTTGTTGTACTTTTTACAATAATTTCTGTTCATAGACCCCCACAAGTTAAAGTTCAGTTCTTAGAAAGTTTGGAAGTTCTATTAGCTCGAGTGGACAATAAGTGTGACAGAATAGTCATGGGTGATTTTAATATTTTGAATGACATTACTACTGAAGCAATTATTGTTGTGAATAAAGCAAGTATAAATGGCTTTTATTAGATTAATTCGGACGATACTGGGGTGACTGATAAGTCAAAAACTATCATAGACCATGTTTAAGTAAGTAATATGAACGCTGTCGTTTTCTCATGGGTGCATAAGCTTGGCTGTTTTGACCTCGACGTAGTGTACGTGGTAACTAAAACTAGTATTCCTGGAACGTATAGTAATAATATCATTAGGACTTGAAATTACAAACGAGCTAACTGGAATAAAATTAATACTGATCTCAGCAACATAGCATGGAAGGCGCTTGAATGCCTGGGTAATTTTGACCATATCTTCAGCTTATTTAACTTTATGTACTTTAACTAAATGTAAATAGTGTACTTAACTTGCACATACCTGAAGTTGAACACACGACTAAAAAAAAAACTTCTGAATTCCTCACGGGCGACATCAAACGTCTAATGCATAGAAGGGATCACTTTAAATCTGAGTAAAAAAACAGGCAGTGCTGAAGCATAAAGTGAATATGAGGCTTTACATGACTTTCTTTCCAACGTTATAAAGCAGTTAAAAATTAGTCATTATAAAAGTAAACTGAATAACGTTCCTACTTCATCCAGTCAATGGGACACAGTAAATTCACTGACTAGTTAAAATAAAAGCACAAGACAAATTACTGAACTTAGGCTTAAAAATAAGTTTATACGCACTCAAAGTGAAATCGCACAAAATCTGGCTAATGCATTTGTAGTACAAAGTGTACCTTTAAACAATCTAGTTGAGTTCTTTAAAAAAATTGGCACTAATGTTAATAATTTCATTCCTTTCACTACCACAAAAGTCATTCGTGCATTTAGGAAAATAAAGCGTAAAAATTCAGGCTCAATGCAGGATAAGAATTACATTGTACTTAGTAACTGTAATATTACACTAGCTGTCCCACGAGCCATTGTGTATACTAGGTTTCTATTACTTACTGTTTTTTCCGCGGCATTCAAACACGCAACTGTAATTCTAATATTTAAAGGCAAGGGAAGCACATTAGACCCTAACTCGTACAGGCCAATATCCAAACTGTCATTACTAAATTAATTATTTTAAAAGATGCTTTGCAAAAGAATAATAGATAACGTTCAGTCGGCAGGGTTGCTGAGCGCTAATCGATATGGGTTCAGACCTGGACGTTGCTGCCTGTCGGCAGTACTACAGTTTACACAAGATGTCTTTAATTATGAAAGCTAGTTTTTACAAATTGTACTATTGCAAAAATTTTCTTGTGTTCTTTTAAAACCATTTACTTTCTCTTAAAATTGTATTTTGTTCTTACTGTGTCCTTGTGGCAAGCGCAATTGTAGCGCCAGCTGTAAATAAATATTTACTTTCTCTCTCTTTCTCGTTGTGTCCGCTGCCTAGCGTTATTCATTGATCCAACTAAGGCTTTTGATTCTGTACATCATACTATGTTATTAATAAAGTTACGAGACAAATTCGGTATCAATGGGCATACGCTGAAGTTGCTAGCTGATTACCTAAAGAACAAAAAATATTGCATTCAAAACGGACGATATGTTTCTCCTGATTATGATTTGCTGAGCGGAGAACCGCAGGTATCTATACTTGGCCGCTACTGTTTATCATATTTATTAATAATACATCTGATGCGATTGAATCTTCTCTACATTTTGTGTTGTACGCTAACGACCTAGTTATCTACTGTACTGACAAAAGTCTTATTAAACCTCAGAGTAAAATGCAAAAAGCGCTAAATAGTGTCTACAATTAGTTTAGTCACTTTAGGCTAACAGCAAACGTAAGTAAAACTAAATTTATGATACAACATGAATCGCATGATGTAGTTTGTAGTAGCTCAGTAAGTCTGTCGTCCAATGGGGTACCTCTGGAACAAGTAAATAGTATAAAGTACTTACAAGGGATACTTTCTAACGTAAACAGCGCTTTTTCCACCAAACATTTTTTCTGAAAAGGACATCTGTTTAAACTAAAAAAGGCTTGGCAACATGCTGCGCATGCGTACTTTTATTCACTAAAAAAATTAAATTAGAATTTCAAATTCGTCAAAATTAAAAAACGGATTTTTCTTATGGCATTTAACATAGGAATTTTTGAGAACCACGGGTCACACACAGTATGGAGTTTTTAATTTCTTTTTTCAAAAAAAAATAATTAAGTTTTTGATATACGATTTCATTACCTTCAAGCTCAAACATACTTGATATTACTTTGACTTTGAATGCAAACGGTGCTATCCACTGTTTAAATTTGCGTCACTTTTAATGTTTAAATTATCCTTATTTTTTTAGAATTTACATTAAACACTACTTCAAAAATTGGAATACCACGCTTTGAAAATATCTCAATAAAGCTCCAGTAAACCTATGGCAACTGTATTTTCCATAACTGCAACAAATGTATCTGTTAATTTTAAAATTTTGTAACACGGAATAGCAGCTTAAAATATTTAATATTTTTCCTCATTCCCGGTAGCTAACACATTTACGGAAACACTGTTAAAGATGCTGATCATCCAGCAGAGCAACTATATCAGTCTGTATTAGGGATGGTCCATAAATGATGTCGCACAAAATTTGAGTATTATTTATTCACCCACCTATCATTTAAGCATTGTGCAAACTGCCAACCTATACATAGCAAGCTTTTAATACCCGACTTGACCTACTGGCCCTACTAATGACATAATTTATGGACGACCCCGACAATCGTTATTTTTTAAATTTCCTAGGTCTGTAGTGAAGATGATAGTTTTTTATGTCTGTACGTCTATTGACCAGTAGTAAGCGCGCTACAGTTTGCACCACTAAACTGATAATTTTCAAACCATGAAATTTAAGCAAACAATGTTGCGAAGTACAATTTAATGGGTAACTTGTTCGAGTTCAATTAAAAACCTATACTTTATAGTTCATTTGATGGCGTAGTTGAAATTAGCTTGCCCCTTTGATGACGCCAATGTTCACTGAAGCTCAGCATCTACTTTTGGCCAACGGCCAACTTAAGCTTTTATTTGATAGAAATTTTAATACTCATTTAAAAACATACGTTTTTTATAAATATTTGATGTTTTGTGTCTAAAGAGTATTATCACGACGCATTTTACGACCACACTTACACGGGATATTTTGCTTTGCTTTTTTAGCTCCACAAATTTTACATTCTGGTCTCCAAAGAGTTACATTTATTCCTGTTTTAGATAAACCATTTTTTCTAAACTCAGTTGACTTTTTCTCTATATTGCACTACAAAAATGTAATGGCATCCATTTTATAAGACACAAATTATAAAATTAAAATTAATAAGTTTTTATAGTCCTGAATTTGAGTCCCAGTAAGGTTTTGCTGAGGCTAGTTGCTTGAAATAACTTTTTAATTTTGTGAATTTTTAAACGGTGGCAAAGTTTAAAGAAACCGGTGCAAATTCATTGATTTCTTGAGGTTTTATGCTGCTTTTGAAAAATAATTTTGCCTACTTGGAAATTACGTTTCGGGTTTTGGTTGGGTTAAGGACTTTTATTTAGGCTAAGTAGCTTGTCAATTCTGTGACTTTAGAAAAACGCTAAAAATTAACAAATATGAGGTAAAATCATTGATTTCTTCAGATTTTATGCTGTTTTGGATAAATATTTGTGCCTACTTAGAAATTATGTCTTGGGTATTGGTTAAGTAGCTTGTCAATTTTGTGAATTTTGAAAAATGCTGAAAAATAAAAAATTATGAGGTAAAATTATTGATTTTTTGAGATATTATGCTGTCTTGGAAAAATATTTTTGCCTACGTGGAAATTAGATCCTTGGTTTTTGTAAGGTTAAGGACTGTTATTTGGAATAATTAGCTTGTTAATTTTGTGACTTGAAAAATGCTGTAAAATCAACAAATATGAGGTAAAATCATTGATTTCTTGAGGTTTTATGCTGTTTTTGAAAAATATTTTTGCCTACTTAGAAATGATGTCTAGTGTAGCCCACCTACTACTTACTTATCCCGAATTATGGTGAAACCTTAATTCCTGGCTGTAATAAAAACCAGGCCTAGGCATGTTGGTGGCCATAGCGTAGTCAGATTAAATATAATAAAATCATACCCTGAGCATTTTTGCGTAAAAAACTTGACCTAGAAAAGCCGTTGACCCAAGCTTAGCCGTAGCAAAGTTGTAATTAGAGCATACTGGGCAAGTCTGTGACAATAATGTAATGCGAGCAAATATCTAGGAATAACTTACTCTAAACTAGCCTGGGAGACAAAAAATTAATTTCAGGCAAGCCTGTTGTAAATACGTAGTCCAGCAAAAACTGCTGTAAACTCTTGTCCCGTTCCGGCATCCGACTGAAGTCATACCAAATACATAAAGCGTTACCTGGGCAAGACACTGATCAAAATGTACGCCGCGCAAGTCTGATTAACCGTCCGATTAACTTAACCCGGACAAAGTTAAGATAAACGCTTACCCTTGATAACTGTCTGGTGTAACTGATCATGTGCATACCAGCAGTATCTCATCCCTCCTCGGTATGCACCTTCACGTTACATTCTACACATTCCCCACGTGATGGATCCGGCTCATTAAGACATACCAAATTAAGCAAAACCGACATTCTACATATCTCAGCTACAGACTAAATAGCAATATAATTATGACTAACCTAAGTGACTTGAATGATTTAGCAATTAAATAAATGCATAAATTAACTAATTACCTAAATTATAATTTATGCACAGATTTTGAGAATCTTAAAACTCCAATATTTAACAATCCCAAAATACCTTAAAATCTGTACACTTACATTTATGTACTTACCATATGACTATGTAACATAAATCCCTATGAAACCCAATTCGAATAATAAATATCATTCAATTACCGGAACTTGTCATTGCTAGTTGTGTCCCGTGTCATATTTATTTCCTGAAGTATATTCTCAAATGCGCATGCCTCTGTTCAAGGATATCTATAAGACGAAGAACTTGGTGGTGAGATATACAGGTAGAAACTGCATACCGTAAAACTTCCAATAAAAGCCCGCCTCCTATAGAACCCCGCCTCTAATAGAACCCGGGTCAAAAATTATAGATATGTTAATAAAACCCCGCCTCCAATAGAACCCCGGGGATGTATTGGAAGTTAAAGCTGCCGTTCTCAACGTTGTGTGTTCTAATATAGCCCCGGGGTTGTATTAGAAGATATTGCAAAATTTCCTATTTGTACGCATTAAAAACAAGTGTTCTAATATAGCCCCGGGGTTGTATTAGAAGATAATGCAAAATTTTCTAATTGTACGACTTAAAAACAAGTGTTCTAATATAGCCCCGGGGTTGTATTAGAAGATAATGCAAAATTCTATTATTATTAATTCGGTATAACTTTTGTGCACTTAGTATCTACTCAAATAAAGAATAGAACCCCGCCTCTAATAGAACCCGGGTATCAGGACTGAGTTGAGTTAATAGAACCCCGGGGCTGTATTGGAAGTTTTACGGTATATATATTCCGGTGATCGCTTGATCACCCCGTAACTTACATATAAGTTATACTGGTCAAAACTTACCCGAATCCAGTAGGTGGTAATAACTTATCCCAGTGGAACCACTAATTCAAGCTTATACTGTGCAAGCTTAAAGTCGATTTTACCACAATCAATGCAACATCTTATATTGTAACACCTAAAAGTGAAGAATAGATATTACCTATCTTTAATTGCAATCTATTGGGTTACTAACCTGCTAGTAGTCAACTTAAGGATGTAAATAATTTTAAATTTTACAACTTTCGTCCACTACAACGCACCCTGACTCTAAAGCCAACAGCTATTGGCCATTCCTTTACGTTATCCTTTCCAATCAAAATCATGGCGAAGAAGGTCCTAGCCAATTAACTATGACCTTCAGGGTCCTGGACATTGCTTCACCTTACCAGATTATACTAATATATGATTTATTTTAAAGGCTTATTTATTATTTTTATCTTGACACTGTCAATTTGAGCAGTATGTGACGACATGAAATTCACTGACACCATACGAAGTTAATA
Source organism: Dicyrtomina minuta (assembly GCA_949802685.1). Classification (NCBI taxonomy): domain Eukaryota; kingdom Metazoa; phylum Arthropoda; class Collembola; order Symphypleona; family Dicyrtomidae; genus Dicyrtomina; species Dicyrtomina minuta. Next base: position 26,189,508 of record OX461810.1, read on the forward strand.
TTACTGGAGATTACAAAAATTTGTTTTTGGCCAATGAAAGCTTTCTCTGAAAAATAAAGTAAATAATAATTTTCACTTTTCACTGAAGTAAAAAGTAGGAGGGAGGAAGGATTAAAATCCAAAATAACGGGGTTTCGAGCAATAGCACTGAAGGAAAACGATTTAACCATTACCTCGATACGTATACAAGTTTATGTTTACAATTATTCTAAGACTACCCTTCGCACATGATACGGACTATTCTTATAGATGAGTTTTAAAGGCGTACATTTTACAATTATCTAAAATCATATTGTGGTAGTATTAAATTATGGTTCAAGCATGATCCAAAATATAAGACTATGATTCTTTCTTCATCAGGGATTCCGCTTTAAACTAATTAAGTACAAGGTTTGCTTTTAAATAATATTTTACTCGACGCTTGAATCTCCCTGATGCAGAATGCAGGGACAGGGCAGGAATTGCAGGATTTTTTCGGGCCTTTTTGCCTGATGATTGCATCATGTTGTAGGTGTCCAATAAATATTTACACAAGGATCCAAATACAAAAATAATTCCTGATGTATGCCAGACTTTGCGTGCCTAATTCTAACTTTTATCCGGGATCAGGGCTTTCGTGACCACTGACAATGACATTTATATAACAGCTAGTTTACAATCAATTAGGTAGTATATCTAAAGCATTTTTCATATTCTACAAAATATCTTTTGCTCTTTTGCAAGTGTTATTGTAGCGCCAGCTGCAAGCATTTATGTTCGCTCTCTATGTAGTTAAAGGTATGTAAAATAGAGTACCGTGAAAATTCATGTCTGTTTATGTCCTTCTCTTTTAAAAAAAATTGTGCAATTTATATAATTCCCGTTTTTAATTTGGGCTGAAATTGATGCCTTTAGTTCTGCGTGCGTTTAGGTTTTCATTCCACGCATAAGTAGAAACACTCAAAAAGATATAGGAATGGAATAGTTTTCTCTTTGTAATGATAAAGAAATTAAAACATGGGATGTAGTGGACGAAAGCGCTCACAGAAACTTTTTTGTTTTAAAATTTCAGTTTCCAGGATTTTTTAACTTATTTTTTGAAAAAATTCGAATTAAAATAGTTTACCAATCTTCCAATTCGTTTTTAACACAATAAAATGCAACCAAAGTGCAACATGATTTATAAGACCAAACAAACAGAATGCAATTTAATTGTATATAATTAATGTTTGTCAACTGTGAATAATAAACACAAACAAGGCAAATATATTATTAAATATTATTGAATGGAAATGTACAAATGTAATTTTATGCATTATGCCTGGGTATTTTAAAGCATAACACGTTCTTTAGTGGTAAGGGGAACATATAACATCAAGGATTTCTAAACACGGCTATTATTTATACATCGATACATTCAATAAAGTTTAGGCTTCTTTGTTAAGGTTTAGAAAAGCAGCGTGGACATTCCTCCCATCTCACTTTGCTCCTTGACGAAAATCTCAAAGTACTGGTAAATAATTGTGACAGCAAGGAGGATTCCTGTTCCTGAACCAATTGCGCCTAAGAAATCAGCAAGGACTGACAAGGCTCCAATACACAAACCACCAAATGCCGCCGCGGTGGGAATGTACCTGCAATTATCAAGATAAATTAGAGATAAATACATAATTTACACAATGGATGAATCTATTTACGAACCATTTATTACATTGCACTTTTTGTAGACTTCTAATTTTAAATATATAAAAATTATATTCAACAAAAAATCCTTCAGTCTACAATGGAAATGGAATGAAGTTTTCATAAGTGTAAGTCTTAAACTTAAACGTTTACTAAAACCTATGGCTCCTCAAGTTTTTCAACTGGCAGAGCTAAGCGGAAGAAAACTTGCAAGTATGAATCCAAAGAATCACACAGGAATCCTCCAGAAAGAGGTTGAAAACAAACGCGAAGTAAATAAAGTAACTCATTTTGATGCACATATACATATATACATGAAGAAGACTAACGAACAACCGCCAGTCTAATTAAACACCGCCAATTTAGCCTAAAAACTAATACTAACTTAAGAAATTCAAAAACAAAATCTGAAAATTTTTATCTAAATTTCTTTCCCCCCACATATTTTCTTTATTATTTCTAGATACCCCTGGTAAAATTGCCGGGTATGATCTGGGGGGTCAGAATTTGAATAATACACTCCGTGTACTACTCAAAGGAAATATTGTAAATGATATAAAACTAAAATATTCAGTAGTTCAACATAATATAATATTCATTAATGCAAATATTTAGGTTCTCGTAGGGTCCAGACGCTACCGAAGTTTTCCTTTTCTAAAATTTTGTCTCCTCTAACAAACTAACAACTAACCAGTAAAAGAATCGGCGAATTAGAGATGAGTCCCCTGTATGTTGACGGGAGTTTGATGGTGTCTAAATAAATGCCTAATCAATCCCATAGCTTATGCTGGGGGGTCCTAATAGTTTGAAAACCCGAACTTTGCAAGCAAAGCAATCCTCAAGCATCTTAACAAACTAAAATTTGTTTCCCAACCTGTTCAGCTCATGAATCATGGACTTGTCTCGGTGACCACGCATAATCATTTGCTGCTCCTTTAGTTGTTTAGCCACATCTTTAGCTGATGATCCGGATACGTCGATCCAAGTTTTTGAGAAGAAGGCGCAAGACCCGAGCATAAACACAATATAGAGGACAGCATGAACAGGATCTTCGACAATATGGCCCAAAGTCTCTGGAGGGCTCAAATAATAGCACAGTCCTCCAATTGGGTACGACCTTGCCGGTCCACCCCCTCCTATATCTGCCCAAGTTCCAAGTAGGTTGACAAAGAAATTTCCCTGCTCAAAATAAATGTTAGTTAGTTATTCCAAATTCTTAATACTAGTTCTGCTGAACAAGTAACGTAATGCGTCCCGGCACACGGTCCATTAATCAGATTTTCGCGATTTCCACGACAATTTTGTTTTGCTTTGGTCAACCAAATTCATAAACACAGCAACAAATATTCAACGCAGTAAATAATAAAAATGTCATTCTGTCTAACACGAGCCTTTAAATGGAGACAATCAAATCGGCCTAAACTTTTAATTTGTGAAGAAGAAGGCTAAATATTATAGGGGAAAACTGATATAACCGATATCGTATAGTATGTAAAATATTGCTGAGGCAACCGAGAGTTGGTCCGGGCAAGGATCGGTTTACATGCAAATTGAACAGCATTACATCCTTACCACTTTCCTGGACCAGCTATCGGTTGCATCAGCAGTAGATTGTATTGCTGGCGCACTGATAACCGAAGCCTAAGCATCAACAGTCAAGAGCAAAGTGTACTTCAAGTAACTGTAATTGGATAATTACAATGACTTGAAGTACACTTTGTTCTTTTAATATAAAATTAATTAAGCACATATAGATAACATCATTTTAAAGTGAAAACAATGCAAGTTATAAATTCAAACATTAAAAAACGATTATAACATACGTGAAATTTAACAGCCAACATTTGCGAGATGACGTACAAATTAGAAACTAATGCCGACTGCAATATGATAGGTATGTTTGATGTGTAAAACAGTTTGATCGGGTAGCTACTGTACTGACCACGGTAACGTGCAGATTTAATTGGAAGATCCACTCGAAAACCCTTCATTAAAAATGTAATTTGTAATTAGGGAATTTAGAAATGATTAAAAATTAAAATATAAAACCAACTATAAAATTAGTAGTAAAATCAGTTTACTTGGAAGTAAATGACCACCCCAAAGATAAGAACCGTGGCCAACAAGTTCATCAAATTTGGCAAATTTTGACGATAAAAAGCTTCTCGAAGACCGCGTACTTTGTCTTGTCTTGTTGCCAACAAATGAAATAGCGCAATTACCGCTCCTTCAAACTCTGTACCTCTACCAGTATTTACCGTAGCCGGACTAAATGCTTTCCATACTATAGTCTCACAAACGTTCGTAGCAATGAAAAGCGAAATCCCAGATCCTGTTAAACATACCAGTTTGCTTAATACAACAAATTAATAGCAATTCACATTCATACATATTCAAGGAAGAAAGCATTGTGTACCAGTACCTAAACCATATCCCTTCTGCAGAAGTTCGTCTAACAGTAGCACAATAAGCCCAGCAACGAAAAGTTGGATTATGATAAGTAAACAAACACCAGCTCCAATGTCAGCTGGGTCGCCGTATAATCCAGTTAGTACATACACAATAGCTTGGCCAACAGTAATTACCATTCCAAACACTGCTTATAATAAAACAACAAAGAACAATGTTTTAAAAATGAGTAAATTTCAAGAAATAATTATCTGAGTAAAGTTTCAATTTAAAGTTGGTACGAAGCTTACACTTTTGAGCTCCGTTAAACAGCGCTCGGTCTTTTGGGGTATCGCCTACTTCAATAATTTTTGCCCCAGCTAATAACTGCATTATTAATCCTGATGTTACAATAGGCGAAATACCTAACTCCATCAACGTGCCACGATTTGAAGCTAGAATAACACGGATCCAGTAGAATGGATCTGCAGAGTCTGAACTCATAATTCCGAAAAGAGGAATCTAAAACAAAATAATTGTTCAATTTATATTTCCAATCTTAACCTGTAATAAATAAAAAATTGTTAAAAGCCTACCAAAAAAGAGTGGCTTTGTAGCCGTTTCGTACACTCATATGCTCAAAATACGAGTCTTACCTGGCAGCACACCAAGAAAATAAATAGAGTTATAGCTGTCCATAGCACTTTTTCCCTAAACTGGATCTACGGGGGAAATAGAAGCATTTTATTAAGTTAATTTACAGCTGTTACAAGTCCCAATTAAGAAGGGCTGAGCTCTTTAAACAAATTTTTTCAGTAAATGGTAGATTTCAAATTTAGATCTGCTTAGCATTTTACAAGACAGCAGTGGATAAGTTCGAGTACGATTGAACCTAAAGCAAGCAATATGTATATTTACCTTTTGAGAAAAATATTTACTCAAATTTTTAACACATTTAGTAACAAGAATATATACGATAGTTCACGTTGTAATCATGTAATTTTTTCACAAACAATTCTAAACACTGAGTCTGGGATACGAGATTGTGAATTGTTAGCTGCATTTTAACAGCCCCATATTGTGATTAAGAAAGCTTGTGTTTGTTCTCAAAACGGCAGCTGGCTGGCGACGACAGACAAAATAAGATTTGTTCTTGTTTGATCCTGTCGGACTGTTCCGCGCCACCGTGATTGTGAACAAACCAATTACTAGACTGATTGTGAATGTGGTAAAACAATTACATACGAAAAGAACAATTTTTGTTTGTAGACCAATTACAAAAGTAACGTGAACCACTGTACTGTTCACAATTTGTTCAGAATTCAGACTGCAGGCAGTGTTTAAAGTAGTGGCGATCGAAAAAACAAAGTAATGACTTATTAAACCCACTGGATTCTACCCTGATTAATTGCTACAATAATACTGTTATGATTATCGTAACATATGCACCACAGCTGATGTTACCACTTCGGGTTTTTGGGAATTCCACAAATTTACGACTTTTAATAAAACATTTAGTAAACAATTCTAGGTACCTATTGCCTTTGATATTCACACATTCCTGAAATATGGCTCACACTTACTTAATTCATAATTACGGGTAGTTTACATGCATAGCCTCTCTCATACCTTGTAAACTACTGTTGTAAATTGTTTACTAAGAACAACTGTTCTATTCGTTTTTAATGGTGTTTTTACAATCACAATCTAGTTAAACTGAATTGTGTACAACCACAATGCAGAAAAATCACCCAGGAGAACAAACAAGAACAAACCTGTATTGTGCACAAACACGATCTATCTGACAATCACAATCTTAGCTGTTAAAATACATTGTTACACGTAAATTGTGGTTGTCTTGTTAGAAATACCACTCCTGGAAGTTGTTTGTGAACAAACTACAACAGCATTGTAAACTTGTAACATTAAAAAAAGGGCGTCATATATATCGTCAGTGAAGATGCAATGTGGCACAAGTCCAGGCGAATTACACTGGACTTGTGCCACATTGCACCTTCATCGACGATATGCATAATATACTGACTGTATGCATACTACTGACTTGTGAGTAAACCAGCATGACGCTCACAATAAAAGGTAACAAATGGAGAGACCATTACATTTATAAAAATAACACATACGCCATAACACTCGTAAGCGCGGATCTCATTTACTTGAAAACATACCTTGCGTTCAGGTTTAGCGATTTCCGGCAGTATGCTGCAAAATGGTTTGATTACTTCCAGAAACTTAACTGCGCAAAAAAGAAACCATTATTTGTTATTAGCAAAATATTTTAAATGCAATACCTGCAGCAACAACATTTGACACAGTCTGTACTCAATTCGCACCAACATTAGTTTTCGATATTATTCTGGAAGGGAGGTCTCTATCGTTCAAGCTATTACACTGTATTTGCAATCAACAGTCGTGTGGTCGTGAGTCATGTCATATGTTATCAGCAATCAATGATCCGAACAACCAAAATTAAGTATTATTATTTATTATTCTTAAGACAGAGTACCGAATTTATGGCTAATTTCACACCATACTCATAGGTAATGCAATTCTAATATAATTGTATTTATAACGGCTGACTCAATTTATTTTCCTGTTTGTTCTTCATTATTACTTCGTATGCTAATGTATACTATCTAATTTAAGCATGTTGCCGATTAAAAGTACTGCACAGTAAGTTTTGCAGCTGTCATAGTTAGTTGATATTGCCACTGAATCGATCTTAAAACTATATTCTTCAAAAGTCTTATAATTAGTGACTGACAACTGACGATTGAACACAAAAACAGCAATACTGAACTTTGAATTTAGGTAGACACCGAACAGCAGAAGGTTACTAAAATCTGGAGATTAATCTAAAAATGTAATTAAATCTAAAAGATACTGATTGTACATTACTAAATACGAACTAATAAGACTCATTTTACGTCAGCACAACTTACTTCCCATATTGCCGAAATTTTAAGAAACTGTAGAAACAAATTCAGCCAAGAATTGGCTGCTAACACTTGTAGGTGAAATATACCCGATTTTTGATCGAATCAGGAAAGCAGCAAACTGTCTTTAATGGAAACGTAGGCTAAATAGCTTCTTCTTTACTACACTGGCAGAGGAATATGCTGTTCAATATTATTTATTTCCAGTTTCAAAAGAACACTGAAAGAACCACGTTAGTCAAATGAGTTTCACCCTACGTTCGGTTGGTGACTGCACTAGTTATTTGCCAATTTGCCTGTATTAAACAAAACTTTCGAACAGAGCAGCCAGTTAATTCAATTCTACAGTCTAGGGGTACGGTACAGTGCTTTTGCATTCTCGTTTTAGAATGTAATGAATGAATATAGCATGTAGCCGTGGCTCAGGGAGAAATTGTGTGGCAGAAACTCCGTAACACGTCATCACGAAGTTTGCCAGCTAGGCCAACATTCTAATGCCTGCGTAATTCAAAACTCGTTCGCACGTTTTACACACGCTTTGGTGTTCGAGTCATCCAGTGTACTTGCTGAAGTTAGAAGCTTTAGCAAAATATCTCGTGGGAAGAAACTCAATTCAAATCAAATCAAGTTTATTATTCAAGTGACAAGAAGGCAAACATAAAAACGTCAACAATTTTTCAGAAATGACACCAACATGTTGCAACATCCCTATTTTCAGCACCTTAAGTCATTGTCATTGCATAAATGACAACCAGTACCTTTACCATGGCACATAATCGTTTCGAAAATGTACCAATCTAGTACATGGCCAATGGCGCAATATGTTCCTCTCACCAGAGAGATGTCTCTCGTTCTCTAATCACACTCGAATGCACCCGTCCTGCCAGCGATTTTATTAGTACAATCAACATACAAGACTGGAGTCGTCTGATCGTCTGTCAATAAAACAAGTAACTCAACTGTGTAATTTTTATTTTAAATAGAAGTGCGTAACTGCGTACCACTTTTTCAAAATAAAGGTTTCGACTGTGAAGAAGCAGATCCGCGTCTTTCCCTAGCTCAATCACCGGGACAGTATCAATATTTCCAGCAAGGGAGCATTTATGTTCTCCTTTACTTGATTTGCCTGCCTAGTTTCTCCTATTTGAAATACATAAAGTTTCTCCTTCCTATGTCCTTCCTATAGTGCTCCAGCCTGCTTATTTCCTACCGTTTTTTTAAAGTACAAAAAATCAGCCTTTTGCTGCGTATTTTCTGTAACCCACCTAAAATCCTTCCAATTTCCTAAACAAATGCAGCAGGTCCCCCTAGACAGGATACATACTATTTTTTATCGCTAAAATTAATAGTGGGTTTTTAAGAATTTTAAGTATTATTATTATTAAGTCATTAAGAAACATTAAGGTCAGCATTTCTTTTAAATTGTTAAAAATAAAAGAAACAACTCATGAAAAACCCCTTGTCCGTTTCAGTTTAGTTGTTTGCAGTAAACGAATAATAATATATTATTATCTCTTAATTAAAATTTGCAGTGTCACGGGGGGTTGCTAACTTATGCAGTTAACTCCTACAGTTTTAGGTATTTACCACTTATTGGGGTGTCATTGGATAGGCCTTGGTCCAGCGGATGGTAAACTGGTCTTGGAAAATTTGACGTTTTGACACTTTTTTGAATTATTCACGTTTTAAATTTTTAGCTCTGCACCAATCACAGCCTGTAAATTCAAATTTTTAAAAATTCCAGGGTTCTGATTGGTACAGAGCTAAATTATTAATTACAAATACTTCGAGCTTGAACGCCATAAAATTTGAGGAAAACAATGAAACCTGGCCAGAAAATAATTAATGTAATTTATAATTTATTTTATAATTTTATTTAACCAAAGTTTCCTATTGTATAACTTACAACTGCATCGTATCCATGTAAAACATAATGTAATGCTATAAAACTTAAACTTATAACCTCTGAATGTCAGTATAATTCGAAGTAAAACATTGGAGTAAAAATCGAAATATGCATTGGGCTTATGATGAACTGTATGTATGTATGAGTATAGAGATTTTCAACCTGAGGTTATATCCCACTCAACTTTACTGTGTGATTTGAAGTTCCCGCGAAGTAGTATTATACTAAATCGCATTGGGCTTCGCATCGTATTTTACTTTACTTTAATTACCTACACTTGTAGTATTTGGATAAGTCGCTACTTGCTGCGGACCACTTGGCGATAATTTATTTAGTATCCTTATTCAGGAGCTATTTCAACTTTCCGCCCAAGATTGCTCTTGGGCGAGGAGGAGCGGTTGGGTATCGATCAAGTAGGCAGAGTTCATCACGCTCTGACTAAATGAAATACTTACGCCCGCTTGCACACCCCGCCAGTTAGCCCTCCAATCCTCCACGAGGGAAAGTAACAGCCGCTACTTACAGAATGGATTGGAAAGATATATTGAGTTGTCATATTATGTTCATGCTCACGCTCGGCATTGAGCTGACTCATGTCGTCTATTACTGCTATCGCCTCTGTCTCCATCAGTATTAAACTGATACAGATAAACGAAAGCAAACTCATATACCTTGAACATTCAAACAACTCTCAAACCCCCCTCCCTAAGCCAAGTATTACCACTGTACCATTCTCATGCGAGAGGGTCTAAACTGACTACCGGCTGCGGTTCCCCCGGCGCATTCAAAAAAGAATTAGCCGAGGATTATTTAGGACAGAGCAAGCTCCCCTAAGCCACGAAGCCGGGTCGCTTATGATGAACTGTACCATCTTAAGCCATATAAAACAAATTATATACAAGAAAAACAAGGGCTAAAGCCCTTGTTTTATGGCAGCCTTAACAGCAAAATTAAGCATTTTGAATTTGCCGCCAAACTTTAGCTTCAATTTACATGATTTGAATTAAAAAAGCAATTAAGCCGCACAATGTTTTTTTGGTTATTTTATCTATCGTATTTATAATCAACTTCTGTAATACAATCAAAAATTCAAAATTCCAATTTTTGAATTTCCCGCTAATAAATTTAATATTGCGTTAACTCAAGATTTTGACCGGTCAGTCAATAAAATAACCCTAAAGTGATATATTTTTGGAACGGTAACAATTAGCCAAAGCTAATGAACATGGTGTGGAAGCACGATCGTTATTAGTTTTTAAATAATTTTTAAATAACATAATTGCAAATTAAAAAAAGTTAACGGATTGTGTCGAGTGATATATCATTTGAAAGCTCTTCAAAAATAAGCAGACACCATTTTTTTTGTTTTTTGATTGTGACCCATACAACACATTTTTGGCGGCATTTAAAAATTAAATGACCGTTATTTTGAAAACGTTTTGTTATAATGGAGGCTCGTTCCGTTATTTAAATTCTACTGGTGATTAGCTTTCCAATGATATATGGCTCGATGAAATTGGTGCAGTATTGACAGATTTTCAAAATTCCCGTAAATTATGTAGATTGTAGGTAATAAAATTAAATAAACGGAAAAGATGCATTTATTACGATGTAATAGTAAGCAAAAGTCAGAAAACAGAATGCAATGTATTATAACTTAAATTTCTCTAAAAATCTCAATACATACTAACAAGTATATAACAAAACACCAAGAATATTTTGATTTTTACTGCAATATATTACTTCACTTAAAACTACCTTTAGATTTTGGATCATAAGTTGAAAAAACCATAGGTTGAATAGGTCACAAGTTGAATCGGAATAAGTTGAATCGGGATAAGTTAAATAGACCATTGGTTGTATCGGTCATAAGTTGTATCGGAATAAGTTGAATCGGAATAGGGTGAATTGGCCATAAGTTGTAAGTGCCAGGTTGCAAGTGATAAGTTGTATCGGATAAGTTGTATGCAGACAATACCATTTTCTTTTCGATGGAAATGGCGATAATTAAAATTTTTCATTTGCCGGCGAAATAATTAATTACATTATTGTAGGGTGAGAGTGCTTAATTGTGGCCGGGTTAATAAATGTAAAACTTTCAAAAATCATAACTTCCGAACCAGACCTCGCAAAAAATACCTTATGCACAGAATTGTTGGCTAAATCTCGCTTAATAAGAGTAAAAATAATCGTGAATGCAAATCATAGCGTTTTCAAGATACAATAAGATATGTTCAAACAATCAAGATTTTAAAAAATTGTATAAAGTGCCCTAATTGTGGCCGGGTGAGTCCTAATTGTGGCCACCCTTAAAATTTTTGTATTTTAATTGAATTTAAGCACCCATTATGTTAAAGCAGTAATAGCTGATCATTTTCAAAGAAAACTGCACAACTTGCATCCATGTGCAGCAACCAGCGTATCTCCATTTCTCATGCTTAAGCTGTCGATCATCTGGAGATTATTGCAAGTCTCAGTTAGCTAACATTTACATCCTTCGATTCTTCTGACGTTCTTTCTAACACGCACACTATCTACTATACTTGATTGTTTAATGCGTAAAAATGACGAGTTTTCTTTCTATAATCCCAGATTCTGTAAATAAAGTCATTATTTACACTGTGGGTGGCCCGTAGAATCTCTTTGTTTGCTATTATAATGTACATTATGTTCTTATTACCTCACATTTCCAAGCGTATGTATACAGATTGAAATGCGTGGTTAGTCTAAAAAGTGCGCTTATTCTATAATGTAGCAGAAGAATAAGCACACTTGCATAGGGTTGTCTTAACGCTAGAATCTGCCATTAGCTTCGCGGGCTTGTGCAACTTCATATGAGATTTTCCAGACCTCCTTGATATTTCGTACTCATAATGTACATTTTGTGGTGTGCATGTATACGGTCGAATGATGTGTTCTAACTAAATGTGGTGTTAAATTTAAAAGCGCATTTTCTTAGATGCTGAGCTTAAGCATCTATAGGAATGGCTATGTCCGTCTGTCTGTCTGTCTGTCTGTCCGTCTGTTCTTTATGCGCTACAGGTCACAGTTTTCAAGCGATATTCGTCAAATATTTTTCAAATGGCCACAAATGCGAGGGAAAAGTGCCCTATTGTTTTTGAGAGAGATCGAACTAACCAGTTTTTCACAATTAACAGTTAACTGGACCAACTTTTTTAGCCATCTTAAAGCATTGGAGAAAAACGGGTGATTTGCCTTTGCACCAGCCAAATGCACCAGCTAAATGGTTTCATTACAGGCGCCAGTCAATGCACCAGCAACATGCACCAGTCATCGGAACAAGCTACCCGCAGAAGATACCCGCACCCACAAAGTATCCCTAAGGGAGAAAGGTGTACTTGGGGTAACCCACAAAGACGTCCCGACAATCTCAACTATTTTTGCTAAAACCATAAAAAAACTGTAAATGCTTGCACCTATCACACACAAAGTATCCCCTAAGGGGAGGGGGTGTACTTGGGGTCACCCACAAATGACGTCTCTAAAATCTTATTTTGTTTTGCTAAAACCATTAAAAAACTATAAATACTTGCACCTCCACCCTCAAAGTATCCCCTAAGGGGAGGGGGTGTACTTGGGGTAACTCACAAGTGACGTCCCCAAAATCTTAATTTTTTTGCTAAAACCATTGAAAAACTTTGAATACTTGCACTCCCTACCCACAAAGTATCCCCTAAGAAGAAGGGGTGTACTTGGGGTCACCCACAAATGACGTTCCTAAAATCTTGATTTTTTTTTGCTAAAACCATTAAAAAACTGTAAATACTTGCACCCCCACTCACAAAGTATTTCCTTAGGGGGGGAGGGGTGTACTTCGGGTCACTCACAAATGACGTCGCAAAAATCTTAATTTTTTTGCTAAAACCATTAAAAAACTGTAAATACTTGCACCCCCACTCACAAAGTATTTCCTTAGGGGGGGAGGGGTGTACTTCGGGTCACTCACAAATGACGTCGCAAAAATCTTAATTTTCTTGCTAAAACCATCAAAAAACTTTAAATACTTGCACCCCCCACCCACTAAATATCCCCTCAGGGGAGGAGGGTTTACTTGGGATTACCCACAGATGACGTCCCAAAAATCTCAACTATTTTTGCTAAAACCAATAAAAAACTTTAAATACTTGCACCCCCAACCCCCACGAATTATGTCTTGAAGGGGGGGGGGAGATGTTAAGAAATTAAACAATTCAGAATCTTAAAAATTTAAATATTTCTTATTCCTAATGCTTTACCAACTGCAAACTAATGCTCCTCTACTCAAAAAATCATCACTTTTAAGTTTGGGGGGGGGGGATTCAGGAATCATCGTAAAATACGTTTGAAAAATTTGTAGCCTCAAAGCTAAGGTTGGAATGGAGCACGCCACACCTAGAGTCCCGTAAACAGCAATAAGTCAGTAATCGCTTGAGCTAAGAAATGTCTGATAATTTTTAGTGTCCAGTAAATCTTTTACATAAGTTATGCATGCATTATATTTCAACTTCGAGGGTTACACAAGTAAGGAGCCATGCAAGGATGATCTGCAAAATGCAAAATTTGGTAGATTTTTATCTTCAAAACCTACTTTTACCAGTAAACACACAGAGATTGTCCATAAATGACGTCGTCTAAATGTCATCATTTAAAAAAACACCCGTTATCAGTTTCAACATTATGTCAAATAGTATTTTTAGCATGGAATATTATTATTGTACATATAAGGATCGTCCAGCAATGTCTTCACTAAATTATTGCACTTTAGAGAGTAAAGAGTGTATTGTATGTAAATAACGTGAAAAGATGCATCGATTGCCTGAAGTCAATATTCGCTGTAAGCTCAGCATCTACTTCGGGCCCACGGTAGGCAAATCCGGCGCGAAGCGCCGGATTTTTAGATGCTGAGCTTAAGCATCTATTGTAATGGTCATGTCCGTCTGTGTGTCTGTCTGTCTGTCCGTCCGTCTGTTCTTTATGCTCTACAGGTCACAGTTTTAAAGTGATGTTTTTGAAACCACTTTTAAATAATCACAAAAGCGAGGGAAAAGTGCCCTATTGTTTTTGGAGTTGATCGGATGTACCAGTTTTTTACAATTAAAAGTTAAATGGACCAACTTTTTGAGCAATACAAATGAACGAAAAGAAAAACGGGTGTCGGATACGAATTTACATGCATGTGCATACCTGCCTGTGAACGTAGGTAGGTAGGTTCTTGCGCCGTACGTTCATCGTACGTTCCCCACTCTTAACATTGTGTGTACTGTAATAACATACGAAATGGAATGCTTGGGAGCGTTCGCAAGTGATGTCATCACATTTTATCATTTTTCTGACCTACCCACTCCTTCCCATTATTGTTAAGCATAATTAATGCAAATAGAATTAATTTTCAATTCTACCTACCTACTCAAATGATAGCATTATTTGTGAAGGCTTCCTATTCTATATGGTCTAAAATTATGGTTCAACATAAACAATGTCAAGTAAATTATCCTTGTGACCCCACCCACCCACGTGTCATCATATTTACATTAGGTAAACAGCTTAGGGATTGGACATAAATGATGTCGCATAAATTTTCCTTTAGAATCCTTCCACCCAAGGGTCATCACATTAACATTAGGTAAACGTTGTAGGGGTTGGGCATAAATGATGTCACGCACATTTTCTTTTAAAAACCACCCACCCACAAAACATTAAAGTAAACTACCCTTTAGAAAGCACAAAATAAAAAGGAATAAAAAAGAGTGAAGGAAGATGCTTTATTTTATATATTATATTTTTGACTACCTATTTATCTACATAATTTACCCGTAATTTAAAATACTCCACCAATTTTAAAGTGTGATAAATCATTTGAAAGGTGATGAATAGTAGAATTTAAATAGCAGAATTAGCCTAAACATTGTTGTATCGGCTGGAAGCCTAAAACAAAAACAGTTTCCTCAATGGTATACTGCATAAGCTTATGACGATTTGATAAGCGGTACAAATTTTGATTTTAAGATTTGGTGGGAAATTCAAAAAAATGTAATTTTTATTAACATAGTGTATAAATAATGTCACTCAAATTCCCACCCTGTAGCAACCGCCCTACCTGCCATGTCGTCACTGTAACATTAAGTAGGTGTCTATTTTTATCATACCAGATCCACGGAACCTACTGACATCATTTTTGAGCAATCCTATGAAGAAGTTTGTGCTGCTAACAAATCCTTGCAGTGCAGATTACTTGTTATTAAGTTGACGAAAAAGAATTGAAACTATTGAATTCTAGAATTGGCGTAAAATTTAAGCTGCCAAACGTTACTATTTAGACTGCCATTAAACAAGAGCTTCAGCCCTTGTTTTATTTTGAATATTTGTATGCTTTATTTTATTGAAACGAATTTTATTGACGCAAGGTAATGTAAAATTCGTATAATTGTTTGTTGCCAATTGTTTTTTTACCGGCACTTCTCGTACAAGCACCCACCCATCTTGTACCTGTACTACTGCGATCAGGACCACAAGAATCAATAAAACTTGTCAGAATCACTCGTGGCGGCGATAGTTTTACTGAGCTAAATCGTACAAGAACAGCTTCTAATGTTCCCACTCGATACTTGATACAGAGCAACTTGTACCCAGCCAACGTGTACCTTTGCTAATGCTAACGAGCCAACTCATCAAGGAACCACTCAATCCGGCTCTGTGGCCGAGGGGAGATTGTCTCTATCCTCGATAAACTCGGTGGTTTCTTTTTGATCCGCTGAGCGAATCCTTAGCCGGTAGCGTATTTGCGTCTCGTTGCACAGAAGTTAGTGTAGTGGAAATGCTTGGTGGGGGGAGGTGTGTGAGAACTGTTTGTGCGCAACTAAGGGGAAGTAGTGTACGTTTCCGTTCATTCGTGTGTAGAGACGAAGACGGCGTGCTAATTGTGCCTCGCAGGCTAACAGCTATTTCTTCGTGCAGTAGCATATTTGCAATACCATTCAGCAGACCATACATTGCGCCCTTCATTCCATAGCATCTGCTACTACTTTCACGCTGCGTCGATATACGGGATGCAATACGTGGGGCAATCAGGGTTGGGTGTACTCGTCTGCACTTCGGCTTGGTCTCGAAGTACATTCTAGTGCAAATACCTTGCACTGTAGTCCTCCGAAAGGGAAGTTTTATCATTGCTCCTGAAGAGGAGGATAATCTACCTAGACTTCAGGTCGGCCGTGTTATAGCCACAATCCAATTATAATACATATAAGTTCGTAAGATACCAGCTGTGCATTAAGTTTGAGTTTGAGTGAACTTTATTCAAATGTCAGATTCATTCAATACAATTGTATTGCTTTACAATGAAGAACACTATCACATTTACACTAAAACACAAATTAGTTTGAATTAAACTAAACTAAATTAAAATTAAATTAAAATAAAGTTAATATAGGACACCATTACGACAATACAAGTTATCATCAATTAATCAATCATATAAAATACCCTATGTCACGGTGGCTGATACATCGAATACTCAATTGGTAATCTCGACTTAATTAAATGAGTAGTGAGCTCTGCCCGAAAATTGCATGGCTCATCCAGACACTTGAGATCGGCAGGCAATGCATTCCACTCAGTAATGCTTCTATACACAAACGAGTTTCTATAAGCTTCACTATTACAACTATTAGGATAACTAATTAGCCACAAATTACTAGACCTATTTACACGCTCTGGTTGTTTAAAAACAAACCAGGAGTTAAAATCCGCAATATTCAGCCCATATCTTAGCGTTAAATAGCGTTAACAAATGACATGCTATACAAGCTTATCCGTTCCTCCACTGACAAGGTATTAGTTTGCTCAAGTAATATACTCTCCAAAATTATTACTCTATTACTTCCTTTGCGTCTTTTCTTAAACTCACTAGCATCAGTAAATTGCACAATAAGACTATTAATTTGATTCTGCAGCACCTGCAGCTCACCCTTACTTTAGACCGCATAGATGATTACACAGTAGTCAACTATCGACAGAACATACGCATTAAGCATAATCACAAAAACATTAAAATTAAGATACCGCTTCACATTAGTGATCATACCAATAGCTGAACTAACTCTATTTTTGACATATAAAAAATGATTCTTGAAACTTAGGTTGGAGTTCACAATGACTCCAAGATACCAAAATGTCCAAACACGCTCCACAGTAATACCGTTGCACTCCAAAGTAATATCATCAGGTACTCTATAACCTCTGGATTTATGTATAACCATAAACTTTGTTTTAGATACATTGATTTTTAGACCTTGTGACATAAACCATTCATTAACATCATTCAGGCACCCCTGCATGTAATTAACAGACTCAGTAAATACAGGAAAATAGTAGTACAATACCAGATCATCCGCATAGAGTACATAATTCACACGCTGAAATGGCATCAGATACTTTATCTATGTAAATAATGAACAGCAGTGGGCCCAAGACAGATTCTTGCGGCACTCCAATGCATAAATCAAAACTATCAGAGACTGTATCACCAATTTTTACTCTAAATTTTTGATTACGCAAATAGTCAGTCAAGAGCTTCAGTAGGTTAGGATCCAGCCCATACACGTCTCTCAGCTTAATTAGCAATTCAAGATGTAGAACTGAATTAAATGCCTTTTGCAGGTCAATAAAGACAGCAATTACCCGTCCACATTTTAAAACAATATAGTTGTACGTATCCTGAATAAATTTAAGCGTTGCACTCTGGCACGATCTCCCCTGCCTGAAACCATGCTACTGATCACTTAATTCTATCTTACTTAATATTCTACAGTACAACATTTTTTCCAATATTTTATCTAAAATTAAAAGAGTAGAAATAGGATGATAGGACAAAGCATCAAGGCTAGAACCTTTACCCTTGTACAAAGAAGTCTTTATTGCGCATTTTAGTTTTGTCGGGTACGAGGCTAAACAAAGAAATTGTGTAAACATCAACGCAAGTGGTAGAGCCAAAGTTTTAATACAATTGTTTAACAATAAGTATGACAGCTCATTAGGATTACTTTCATTTCTGAAATTCAAACGTTTAAAACTATTCAAAACTTCTACTGGGGTAAACGGCTCTACTGCAGCAGTGGTTTGAATACTGTTATAAAACGTATCCAATGCATCCGCATTATTACCAGGTGACTCAACAACAAAGGCGGATGCAAATGCTCTGGATAGCTATTCAACCCCAGTAACAAGTTTTGAATTTACATTGAGCTCAGTTACTGTACAACCACTATTACTTTTCCTAATAAGCTTATTATGCACCGCCCATACATTGGACGAAAACGGAGCTTGCTCAAATTGCGATCGATAATAGCTATACTTAGCTTCACATATATCTCTGTTAATTTTATTTCTTTCATCCTCATACCTTTTAAGCAAAAAATAGGATCTTTTAATTCTAAACTTTTAGACTTAAGACTATCACGGTAATGCATTCTATGTTTCATTTCCACAGTTAGCCACGGTGATATTTTTCCTTTAACTCTCCTTTTTATTATTGGTGCGTGATTATTTGAAACATCCAATACAGAAAACTGAAAATAATTAAGAAAGTCATCCACGTCCTCAAATATTGCCATTGTTGACCAAGGAATTAAACTCATATCAACATTAACATTTTCCCAGTTTACTTTACGATAATTCCTAGTAATGATTAGCTTAGCAGGATAGTGCACTTTAGGTGCCTTCCTCACTGCAAAAGTAGCACAATGATCTAAAATGCCTACACCTAATACGCCATTGATAGTGTACATTTCAGGATTACTGATATAAATATGGTCTATAATACTACTAGTAGTTAAAGTACGACGTGTGGGACTCACAATTATCTGCTTCATAGCACCTTGACTAGTTAAATTTAATAACATTTTAGAGTATTTATCTCTCACAGACAAGTTAATGTTAAAGTCACCCGTAATTAAAACTTCCATATTATATTGCCTTAACTCCATAATATACAGTTCAAAATAATCTAAAAATTCAGCCTTACAAACATCAGGCGACTTGTATACTACAACTAATAATCTAGGCTTACAGAATGGGACAAGCATTTTAATAGTTGTAATTTCCAGCTTTCTAGGCCGTGGCAGTATCAAGAATATTTAAATTAACAAACGGAATTCCTTCTCTAACATAGATTACTATGCCACCACCCCTACCAGTACCATCCACTCTATCAAATCTATGCATAACATAACCCTCAATAGCAACTAAACCAGAATGCACAACGTCAATTAGCTTTGGCTCTGTAATACACAGGACGTCCAACTTATACCTTCATACTACCAACTTTAGGCTCTCTATCTTTGCTACATTCAGCCCATTGACATTGATATGCAAGATCTTAAAACCTTTTGAATTTTAAAAGAGCGTATTATCAGCACTACCATTATTATTATCCTGACCTACGTAATGCTCAACATCCACATCTGGACAATCAATAAATGGAAACAGGCAACCCAGGCAGAGGTTGTCACCACTACCTTCTGTACCAACACTAGCAGCACCACACTTAACACATACACACGCAGTATCTTGAACATGGCTAAGACTACAATTCATACACACCCAATCTAATATAATGTCATTATGAACGCAATCCAAATTCAAAGAAGTACATGCTACATGATACGATTCATCACAAGCAGAGCACACTACCTTGGACTGATTTCGCCCCACCCTACGCTTACACTTTGAGCATCTCACAGGCATGACTGACTAAAACTTACTAGTGTCCAGGAAATAATATAAAGTCAATAAATAAATAAATAATATTCTTACTTTACAAGCAACGAACATACTCTACCAGCAACTAAACTACTGAGCACAATATTCGATGGCTTGACGTCTTGATTCTTGATGTAGTGGAAATATGACACTAAAGGTGTGGCGGGACTTTGGACAGGACCTCGACCTCCAGAATCATGTACTTTCGGTCTCACGGCACACAGTTTAGGTTGTCACCGGGTTACAGCCTCCAACAATCCTCCAATTAGCGCCAACACAAAACCAGGATCCAAGAACATAAGAGATGTTTATCATGGCAGCCGGAAGCACTCTCATATATTTGCATAAGTAATTCCACAAAAATAATTTGACCAAAATCGGATGGTCGGAGTGAGCCAACTTTTTGTCCAAGTCAGTAAAAAGGGAAGAACAAAGAGAGAACACGAAGAATTGCAAGTTGACTCACCCCATGCGCCTTAGCTGGAATCGAACCCACGACCCCAGAATCTTCACCCTGGATCACCGCCCCAACCGGGTGTGGTGAACTGAAAGACGAAGCGTTGGAACAGCAGCTATACGATGGAAGCCAACCACAAGCAAGCAAAAGCAAATTTCGTATAGCTTTGCTCCAGTAGTACAATGTAATTATATTGTCGCTGATACCACTGCACTGAACTTGATTTGCTTATCACTGGATTTGACTGATCGTTGGCTTCTTTTGCTTTGACGTCACAGCTCTGCCTAGCTTCCCTCGTCTTTTTTCCTTCTTCTCCTTATCCAATTTTGATTTTTGTTCCGACTTTTTCTTCAAATTTATTCCAAATTTCGGCAGTAAACAAAAATCAAAAACGGGTACACAAAATTCAACACAGCGAGGGTCACCTTCTAAAATTCTGACCTCAAACCAACACCCAGGACCCACTGAAAATTCACAAGCTTTGGGACCAAGGTTTGGACACGTCCGTCACCTGCCACGTCTGCACGTAAAAAATTTTGACTGACTTCCTTCGGGAACGCTCCATAGGTGGTGTTCAGACTTCGTGTCGTTCATACCGAGAGGAAATGTTTGTTTACATTCACATGCTGGTACAGTAACTGCACTGGGTTATAGGTATATACCTGGAGAATCCGATAAGTGCTACATACGACTACATCAAGGAACCACTCGTCCCACCCACTCCTAGCATTAAATATCGTGCCTAGCTCACTCGTACTGGCTCTATTCTAACTAAGCCCAATCAAAACGGCTGCACAGGTATGACATTAGCAAAGCTCGTTTGTATCCTGTTCGCAACGGCTCTAAATGATGGGATTTTTGTTAGCCATACTACAAAAAAATTGTTGTTCAGAGAAACAAACTAATTTGTATTCAGCTCAGCATCTACTTCGGGCCCACGGTGGACATTTTTTTTCATTTTTAGCTGCAACCTTTAAAATAAAAATCTCAATCTAATGACATAGATTACTTACTTATAATAAGTGTTAACTACTACTAAAAAATTGCACTTGAAATGTTAACTGTTGTGGTCCTAAATCAAATTAGAACAGGACGGGTATGAATGTGAAAAATCAGAAAATCAAGCTGTCGGACTTGTCGATTTTACTGAGTGCCAGTGGTTTGAATTTCGCGCCTTAAAATTTGAATGTAGATAGAACATGTTAGTATCTCTCTATGCCCTATGAATTTTTGCTCCTGTTGTGACGGCCTTGTCAAATAGAGCAGGGGGCCACAATTAGAGGGTGGCCACTATTAGGCACTCTCACCCTACAATTTTGCAACGTCTCAGGAGAAGTTTTAACAAAACACAGTTTTCAAATGGGTATCAAACAATACCCTATCTTGAGAATTTTTTCGCATGCAACTCTGGGATTTCGATAAAACTAATCCTAATCAATCATATTACGTTTAATTGTGGAGTGAATAGTACAGATTCAAAATAACTCGATTAGGTTTTGCTTTGTTTGGTCCGTAGCACGTAGCCCCATTCAAAAATTAAAATTTCAAACCTTGCAAATGGCATATGGACGAAAAAAACACTATCCTTGTAATTGGAACGTCTTCAATTGTCAAAGACATTGTAAAATTCAAAATTTTTAATTTCTATTATAAAAGTTTATAAAAGACAGTGCCTTTATATATACCGTAAGCATTAAAATAAGAGCACGGCGCTCATTAATTTTTTGAAGTTCATAAAACGAAACTGGATCAGACAACAATATCCTTCAAACAACAGCTTTTGTGTTGTTTCATATTGACTGCGACAAAATAACATGTATTAGAGATTACTTTTGTCCAACGTGTGAACACTGTGAACCTAATATTCCACTATTTTAAGTACACGGTATGATGCTTCTAAAATACTCAAGGATTATGTATAACACGGCATTTGTTTTAGATTTAGCGCTTATTTCAGCCCTACTGAGGCTTATTACACGACCCGGCGCTTATTCGAAGAAAAACTATAACTATTTTCTTTGTTAGAATTTTAAAAAAATGTTTGAATTTTACCAGACGCTGAAGTCAGTTTTTAGAAAATACCATAAGAATTTGAAAAAATCATGAAGTTCACACACGTACGGAGCTAGTGCAGCAATATCTGTAATCTTTTGAAAATTCCTCTTGCATGACGGTTCCACTATGATAGTTGAATAACTTATGGTAAAAATCTAACGAGGTCACTCAGGTCAAAAATGCTCCTTTTAAAGGAATATATTGTACATTTTGAAGTTTTAAGTGTACAAAAGAGAAAAACAAATAAAAGTGGTAATGGTAGTGGGGTCGTCCATACATGGCGCTGGTAGGCCCAATGAGTCTACTTAGGTATTGCTGTCTACCTATGTTAAAGATAGTCATTCAAACAAGGAAAGGGTCGTTACAAGGTCCAAAAATATTAATATTTTGATGACGTCATTTATTGACGACCCCAAACTATTTTAATGCCAGAAGTCCCTACGGAGTAGGTTTCTCCTTTTTTATAGCGTTATTGGCGTTTTTTAATTTCTTCGCGAAATAAAAAAATAAAATTTTCTTATGGGATTTAACATGCAAACTAAAAATGAACACGTGGTCGGCCCTATGGTCGGTTTTCGGCAAATGACCTATGACCTCGATACAGTTGACCTGCGACAAAAATGATTAGTGGTGCGTTTGCTTGCTACCATAGGTCTATCGTCTATCTACCACATATGATCTTAAGTTGAAAATCGGCGCCCGTGTCGCGACCTTTCCTTGTAAGTAAAATGATTCAATCGAACATTATAATATGCTGTAACTTTCACACACAAAAATGGATGTACTCTAATATTTCTCATACATAACTAAAAAGTCTTCAACTATACACGCTTAGAAAACATCTTGATTACATTTTAATAGGGTTGAGGTAACATATTTGGGTGTTAATTTCAACACGATAACCAGTTGATTTCAAATTTTTTGAAGGTGGGGAAATATGTTAGCTACATGCAACACCGCTGTGTTAATATATCACATCAACACCAAATAATGTTACAGTTGACTGAAAATCGTGTAAAGAATTTATACCACTGTACATTATGCTAAATTATTAGTGTTGCATCTGTAAATGAGTTTTCTCAGGCCAGTGGTTGAAGAGGCTAATATCCATAAAGGAGGTGGCAGGTTCGAGTATTGCATCATGTATTATTTTTGAGCTCAGTTAGTCACATAACTACATTTATGGTTAAATAGGCAACACAAAAACTAGTAAACTATGTCTAACATATCAGTGTAAATCACTAACTGAAATTCGTGTTGAGAATTATTAACACCTTCTGATGTCGATTTCGGAGTAACATAATTTCACATTTCAGAATAATGGCTATAATTTTACGGAGGAGGGAAGGGGTAGAAATAGGCTATTTTTGTATGACGTAAAATTGCAAACTTCTAAAAGTAAATAGTAAAGAAATAACAAATATTGTAGGTAATATAACTTATAGTGGAATTTAAACCAAGGCCTACTGAACATATAAGGCCTAATATTGTACCTGAAAAGTTTGTAGCAACAAAAGTTTGAGTTTAGTTCGTAAAAGCCACCAGGTGCCTCTGCGAGTCGTCCTTTAAGGAACCAGCTGAAACCGTTTTATTGCTTGTGTACCATGCCAGGTCAAACTTTAATTAGTAGGTCTTTCCGTAAATAATGCAAGGTTAATTAAATAACAAGAGGTTTGAGTTTAGAGGTTAATTAAATAACAAGAGGTTTGATTCTTGCACAGTTGGGATTAAAGCTTATGCACAACTATCTAGGCTTCGCGTATACATATATAACTGCGATGTGGTTACTATTTGAGTTGCCTGGCCAACTTACCTTCTCGTAATTGTTTTTTTGTAATCCCTGCATTGTCAGCAGGCATGGCCTTGATGCATACCTTTAAATGATACGGCTTAACTGCTATTCAAAAATAAAGGACATACCGACTGCATGCAGAAGTTGGATGCAGTTACTGCTTAAGTAACTATGCTAAATATAGATATGGTAATTAAGGAAACCAACCATCAGTCCATGACTTTATTGCGTCAACACGACTATGGGAACAAGATCGCAGTGACTACTGTTTTCATAGTAGAATATTATGTGAATAGGTAGAAATTAATTCTTACGAGTAGTTAGTTTGTTAAAATTATGGTTCGAATATGCTGTGCTGTTGGATGATTGGATGTGCTTCTCGTTCTGGAATTTCAAAGGGTTTTACATTTCACGAAATTCCAAGTAATCAAAATCGAAATGAATGGATTGCTAATTCATTATTGATTTCTGACAAAGAGGATCAAAAGATTAAATATAATAATAACCCACTCTCGAGAAAAGTAAAAACAAATATAAACTAGTAGACAGCTATAATTTAAAGGATCTTCAACGTTAGGTATTAGCTGGATATTTATGAATACCTTATTACGATAGTTTTCGGAATTCAAAATATTTAAAGGTATTTATGTTTCTTTACAAAATTGTCTAAGATTTAAGTAGTTTAGAGGAGCTTATCGTGATTTGTCGACACTAGTGCAATAATAATTAATTAATTGGCTTTGTATAAACCCTAAATAAATGTATTTATCAACGCAATTGCTTTTCTTGGCTTTATCTGCTATGTATTTGTTTGTAAAAACGTTCTTATTCAACCGTATGTATATATTTATTCAGCTGGTAGTATTTGTAATTAAACGACATTTCAAATGATTTAAAAAACTTTCGCCTATAACAGCCCATTAGGAGGTCGTACAGACAGGACGATTGGACCTGCCATCTATGCGGCTGTAAATGCAAATGCGTGGCGACATATAAAGCATTAGAAAATACTCATAGCGTTAGGCCTTATATATTCAGTAGGCCTTGTTTAAACTAAGTAATACATAATATATAAAAATAAAAAAAACACTCGCTCATTTTGGATATGATTTTGTTACTGGGAGGAAAATGTCCTCTGTACAATTTGGGAGGAAAATGTCCTCTGTACAATTTGGGAGGAAAATGTCCTCTGTACAATTTGAAAAGAAAATGTTCGGGGAAGGGGGCAATTGTCCGGGGGAGGAAGAAATGTCCGTATACCGACTACTATTAGTTTTGGGAAGGGGGGGGGGGGATTCCGAGGTTATTGCATGGGGGGGAAATGTCCGTATACCTACCGTAATGTCAGATACATACTGTATACATTTAGCAGGGGCACGCCTAATTGTGATCAGTGTCTGGCGTTGAAAGACAAGCTGTGAGAGAAATCATTGACGAGTTGGAATTGATAGCCTATAATCGCAACTCCTTGCTATATAACCTACAGCATCATCATGTAAAAGCTCAGACTGTAGAAAATTCATGAAACTGCAACTTCAAAAAAATTAGAACCAAGAAATTATATTTGATAACTTCAAATTTCAAAATTCCGAGTTAATTAAGGTTTTAGTGTTTGAAATGTGCACATATACTGTTAACTACAATACCTAATTGGCAATTGAAATAACTTGTTACTCAATTTTGTCCTCTTTTGGATCGGCCAGAAATAGGCAAAATAGCAAGGCACAAAATTTTAACCTAAGTAGGAGCTTTAATATTGCTCGGTGTGCATACACGTGATCACGAGTTAAATCCTTTAAACACATCATAGCACCATATTTTTGACTTTTAATAGGTAAACATAAAAATACTCAACTATATTTTTTACAATTGTTTAAAATTTGTCAATCCATGCGACCTTTAAAGGTTGCAAAAGCCATAAATAGGAATTTTCATTAAATTTAATACGGAGATTAGGCAGTAGGCCACAAATAATTTTGTGGAAACTAATATAATAAATAATTTTCATTGAAAAAAAAGGAAATCTCTGATGGCTAATTGTTACCTTAAGATCACAAAGCTTCAATATTGTCTATGGTATTGAATCAACATGTTAGCACCAATGGTAGTTTGTGTAATATTAACTTAGTGCAGGGCAGTGCTTGTTATTTAAAACCCAAAGGTTAAAACATGCTGCATCTAAATGTTAAATACGGCGATTGTTAAAGGACGTAATATGATTATTATGACGTATTTACTGAACGTAGTGTGCATTATTGAAACCAAATTAAATAAGTATATACCTAATGGACCTATAAACAAAAATGGCTTTTGCTTGCATAAAGTGGATAGAAAAATTGGGTTTGGCGGTGAAATAGTATCATGTTTGTGAATATCTTAAGTTTATTCCTTTTGAGATGAAATCTATTAATCTAGCCTAGACGTAGCTAGCTTAAAGTTGTATGTGCTTTTTTTAAACCGTTTGTGCTAACTGTAGTCTACGAGCACCCATTTGCTGAATTTTATAAATTATATGCAAGAATATGTTACAGGGACTAACCGTGCAGAGCTGGAATGCATTGGAATGAGGGATGTAAACATTGATCTTAGCACTAGAGATACATGCGCAAAACGTCTTATGAATATATTAAGTAGCAATTATGTAAATCAGCTAATCAAAAAGTCCACTAGAGTAACCCTGCAAACTTCTTCGCTTCTGGATCATGTTTATGTATCAAACCATACTGCTTATTGGGATAGTGGAATAATAAGTAGGGAGCTTTTTGATCATTCTGCTGTATATGCGACACGTAAATCTGTAAAATCAAAGTATGTACTTAAAGCAACATCAGTGCGTAACTGTAGAGATATAAATAAGGTTAATGTCAAAGCTAAATTAGGAATAATATCATGGTCTCTGGTAAGTACGTTAGATGATGCTGATGATGTTCTTTATTTCTTAAAATATTATGTAATTGAGGATATTGATAACCATGCCCTATAATGAGTAAAAGAACATGTACTAAGCCATTGCCGCTGCTTACACTAGAATTAAAGCATATAGCATAAGAGTGATTGTTTAAGGCCAAGAGTAAAAAAGATCATTGTGGGTATGGTTTCTTACGGATCGGATATTCGTCTATCCGATCCGATATCCGATCCTATCCGAAGACATTCGGATAAAAATATCGTTATCCGTATACGATCCGAACCAGTTGCGGATCGGATAAATAGCCAACCGATCCGTTTTGAACTTTATCCGTATCCGATCCGATCCGCGGATATCCGAATTATTCGATTCAAAAAATATAAAAATGTGTTTTACGGAAAATACACCAACAATAAGTGAATTCTGAAGAAAATAGTAGCACTAATAATTCTAAAATAATTATAAAGCTCATGTCATTTTAAACTAGTTGGTGTACTTTGTTAGGAATGGGATTAGAAAATAAATATCGTCAATAAAAAGAATTTTTTAAACTTTCCAATATTTTCTAAAAGCAAATCCGCATCTGTTCAAAAATGTTTTATAGCAAAAACCGCATCGTTCTATAGTAATCGCATAAGGAGCATAGAGTGGCATACTCTAATTCAAAAACCGGTAACTACAGTTCATTGAGCCATACATATGTACTACTACTACTACTGCCCTGAAATAGTTCAGCTGCAAACACCGTTTGTCCGCTCTGTACGCAGTTAGCCGTCAAATTTCTAAAAATGCGGGTTTGCAATTTTATATTTTTGGAAAGAAGCAAATTTGCTTCTTCACCGACTATATGTTAAAAGTTAGAAAATAGCGCCATGATAAGTTGAGTAATTTAATGTGATAACAATCATAAGAATTATACTATATCATGAGTCTAAAGTTGTAAAGGTAAACACAATAATAACAAATGCAGAGGGATGAAACTATTTTAAAGTTAGTTCAAAACCATAATTTTAAATTTTGTTTAGTTGCGCAGTCGTGCTAAAACATAGGTTTACACTGTAGTCACCTCTGAAACACCTTTTGCAGTCAGTTTGTTAGAACAAATTAATTCACAATGATATAAGAAACATTAAATTTAAGCTTTAAAACACTTAACTTAGCAAAAAATTGTCAATTTTTGCTCTATTCAATCTTTAAAGACGAGGAAATATATATTTTTTAAAATTCGGATATCCGCAGATATCCGTTGCCCTATCCGGTCGGATATCTGTGCTATCTATTAAGTCATACATATATGAGTCATTATCACACCTGCATTACTCATTAATGTATGTCTCAAACGTCAACTACTACGTACACCCATAGCTTTAAGTTTTGTATAATTTTAGTTTAAATTATAGTTTACTATTTCATAAGCTTAAAATCAAATGCCAGTATGAGCATGAGGAATGATGATGCATGTACATTTCTTGATATATGAATTTATCCTTCAATGCATGCCTATGTATATATATTACGTTTGATGCATGAGTTTTAGTTCTCTTATTGTTTGTAAACAACAAACTGCATGACGAGCATAAAAGCCTCATTACAACTAGTCATTCTTTATACATACATATTTCCACTGTTATTTAATTCTAGAGTATTTATATACCTATATTTATATTCTATAATAATTCTTGATTATTTCACATTACGTAATTTATCCGCTATGCAGAGATTCATTCACGTTTAAAATTAGACCAACTATTTGATGTCGGACCAACTATGTGGTCATTGCGAAAGTAACCTAAATTCTTCGATTATTTATTAAATTATGATTTGGCAATCTGATGTGAATTCAGGGATTGAATTGGATGATGGAGGAAGATTGAATAAAAAGTACTGCTTATGAAAGGTCGTGTTTTTCCGCCTCTCTCTAAAAAGCCTAAAATATTACTTGAGACGTCTTGAATATTATTAGAGCTTCCATACGGTTGTTGCATTTTTACTTTACCCCAAAGTCATTATTTTCCACCCGTATCACTTTTCATGTTCATTTCTACTTGTGTTTACTTCGATTCTCGATATTGCACTGTTGTATTAACCCATCTGTTACATAACCACTGAGTTAATGAGTCTTGGTCTTTTGACCCGTATCAGCACATATACAGATTTCCACTAGGGTGAGTCTGTCTAAATTTTCACCCTTTAACACGTTATAGCCCGTCTCTTAACAGAGGGTTACCGTTCAAATTTCAAAATTAAATCGAAAGTTAAAAATCTGACATTTTTCTGCGAATTTTGTGTTTTCATCATCTTCAAATTTATAAAATCAAACGTTGAAGCCCATCTTTTTATTGAGGGTTCCAATCAATCCTTCGAATCTAAAAGTAAAATCATACACAAAATTAATCTTCGAAATTCCACAAAATTTAACTTCAAAATTGAAATTTTTCTACGTACAAACATACAACAGCTGTTACAAAAATCAAATCTTCGAAATTTTAAATTTAATATCGTGAAAAGGTTCAGAAAGTAAATTACCATCAAAACTACTTAGCAACTTCGTCAAAAGTGCAGGTAGTTAACAAGTAAATTTTAGAAGTGAAAAAAGAAGCAGTTTTCAATCCACAGACTCCGTGACTGAGATAGCTTCCAGCGCGTAGAGCCCACTAAAGTGAGTAGAACATTACCCTTAGTGAAGAATACAGTGACCCACGCAGTTGAAGAGACTAACCAGCGCGTAGTGGTGTATTATATAATTCCACAAACCAAGTGTAGACTTTTTTCCATATGGTATTGTGAAGAACAGTTCTCAGTTTCCCCCACATCACTGCAGTAGTTCCAGGGTGTGGCTAGTGAAATTGAAAGTGGTAGTGACAAAGTGTAGAAACAATAATCCCATGTCACCAGTGAAACCAGTAATCAAGACCGAGGGTATTCCAGAATCGAAGGTAGAGCCCCCACAGCCGCCCAAGAGTTCCAGAATTCCGGAATCATCCCCAGTCCCACAAATCTTTACAGGCAAGATAGTCGTAAAGTCAGGCCCCCAAACCCGAAGATCAACGGAGCCTGTCCTCACTGCAGAGCAGACGGTAGTAGAAGCTAATAAACACTACGAACTCGAGGTACGTAAAGTTAAGTCTTATTATCACAAAAAGATAGAGGAACTGCAAGCTAAGTTAGGAGCATCTGAACACCTGACGGCGGACCAGAAAGCTAGCGTACCACTGCAGTTAGAGAACGCGGCATTAAAATCTAGACTCGCCATACTTAGAGCCGCGGCCCAGAAACATACTCAGGACAATATGTTGGGTAACAGAACCTTCAATCGCCCATTAGTCGACTTCGAAAAGCTGAAAGGACCATCAGATTACACCAGGTGGTTCGTCGATATGAAAATGGCGTTAGGCACCGTTCACTTAGGAGTCATAGTGGACGGATCATATACAAAACCAGTTTACGCATTGCCCCCAACACTTCAAGAGGCTACAGACATAGCGAACTGGGAGGCAGCCAACAACACAGCCGTTTTGTCTATACATTCAGGCCTTCATAGGGATGTACTTCTCAAAGTGCACCACATCACATTGGCAAAAGACCTCATGGAAGAACTCTCAAGAATGTTCGAGCCCCGAAAAGAGGATGAACGAGTCCAACTTGCAGAAAAGTTCTTCGGCCTCCGTATGGCTACGGGAGGCGGCTACAGCTATCTAAACCAGCTGTTAGCCATCAACAACGATCTGGATAGAGCCGGGAGAAGAATGGACAACGAAACTGTCTTATGCCTTACCGTAAGCAAACTCTCGGATCAAGAGGAATACGTAGGATTCCTTCAAACCTGGCGTGTCTCCACAGTGAAGACACCCGAAATCCTACTTGAGCTACTCAAAGCCACCGACGACAACCGCGAACGAGCGCTAGGTAACGCCGTGTACAACCCACCCCAGGCATTCAGAGCCCACCAGGAGGACGAAAGATCTGGAGGAAGAGGAGGAACCGAACGCGGACGGTCCCGTCTCCGCCGATCCCAAAGAGGAGGGCGTAGAGACAATCGTGAAGACGATTACACCCGGAGGAGCGAAAACTCCCCACCACCAAGTTCATGGAACCAACCTGGTGGAAAAGCCAAGAGCAAAACCATATGTTCATACTGTGGAAAACCCAACCATAAGAAGGATGATTGCAGGTATTGGTTGGACGGCGTGTCTCCGCCACGGAGCCGAAGAGACACATCATCATCCACCGCCAGAAGCTCCCAGGACGGAAGTCGTAGAAATTCCAAATCAGGGCGCGGCGGATCACGTCAGCGAGGAAGGAGTTCGTCATCATCAAAAATAGGTCGAGCCAACACCCAACTCGATCACTCATCTCGCAACAGCAACAACAATGCAAGAGAACGAACCCCCGAGCGACAAAACAATCAGGTACATACAAGAAGTACCTCAAGACAGGAGGAAGGCAACAGACCCCCACCACCTGCCCATCTAGCTCAAGAAGATGTCAGCTTCATAGAAGCTGTTGCACGTCGAGCCACCCACTCTACTCCGTGGAAAGGAAGCTTACATATGGACTCCTCATCACGTAGCAGCAGCAGTGGAAGGAGTGAAGACACCCCCAGGCCAAGGCTGGCGGATCTTTTCTCAGACGCAGACACGTCAAGAAACGAAGACCATGCTAAACAAATGGCACTCCCTAAATCCCCTACATATCCCCTGTATCAAGACTCGTCAACAGAAGACTCGAAGCATGAATACGCACATAGGAGGATGAACTCACATGTAGGAGGATTTCAACACGACGGTGTTGGCCCCAACTGCGATCAACACCCAGCACACCTACTCCGACCTGGACGAAGAGTAGAGAAACATCCAGCGGATAAACACCGGGAAGATAGCCCCACCACTGGAGAAGACTCGGATACCGAAGCAATGCTATCTCAATTCAAGCAAAATAATGCTTACCAACTCCGCCCAAGACAAGGAGTAGAGACTACAACAAATGAATGGACGGATAGCTCCAGCAATGACACTGACTCGGACCTGGAACCTGTACAGCTGCCTCCACTTCAAAATGGATTAATTAGGACTAGGGTAACTAGGCAGGAATGGGAAACAGTATTGGCACTTAGACGAGCGAGAGCTCAGCATATTCAGTCGACCATCAACCCGTTTACGCCCCTAGCTCCGACATCCACCACCACCCCACCACTCCCTCAGAACGACAACGCTACGAATTCTGAAGAGGAAGAAGTACAGGAAGACTACAACAGCAATGTAGCAATGGAGGATGATGACCAACAATCCATCCCCACCGAGAGGACCCCGACTTCTCATAATATCGAAGAGACAGGGAGGGCCTCCACCGGAGCACCACTCGAAACGGAACAATTGAGGAACAACTCACCCGAACGAGATGAAGCCCCACCACCCCCACCAGCTAGACTGAGGATTAATCCAGACACAGAGGAAAACATCATACCTACTGCCGGAGCCTCAGGATCACAATTACAACCACACAATCATTCTACACTAGCTGAAGGGGACCAAGTAGGAACATTCGTTACAACAACCCCAAATAGATACAGAGGTAGAGGTAGGGGCTCTAGAACACCAAGTACTCCAAGCTCCCAAGGTCAATCTACTCATGCCTCCTTTGAAATTGGAAACTGGGATGATCCTGAACCACAGATGGAGGAGATGGACCAGTTTCAGGATATGTTCGGACATATGACCAATTATGTTGATCTACATACCGAAAGGTATGTTCAAACTCAAAATTGGTTGAATGCAGCCGAGTCAGCTAGACTTAGAGGACAGACCATTTCACCTCAAAATCTTTCACTGGTTCAACCGTTTCCATCCACACCTTCAACAAGAGGGAGAGGCAGAGGAGTAAATAGAAGAAACTCTCTTACTCCTGAACAACGGGTTGTCCCTAGACAAGAAAACTCTCCGACGACAACAACCTCATCAAGTCCTTTAAGCTATGAATTTCCAGACGTAGTGGCACCACATACATCTCGAGAAGTAACACCGTCACCAACATCAAGAGGAAACGTGGAAAGCGTACGCATCTCAAGAGCACGTGAATATATTCTTCAGAACGTCACGGACTCAAGCCAGAGAAATGTATACAGTAATCTACTAGACGCTAATATTCAAGTGTACTGACTAATAAGGGGAGTGGACGAAACCTGGGACGCAATGCCTGCAGAGCTACGCAACCAAAACAGTAACATGCTGTCGGAAAGACATGTAAGAAGATCAAGACAAAGTGCGGATGCTTCTTCTCCGAATAAAGCACTAATGTTCAGACCCAATGAGGAACTATCAAGGCCTGGGTGTGGACAAGAAATCAACCAGTATCTCTTAGACGCAATGACGGAAGAGTCCAGCATACTAGAAGATTATGAAACTTGGACTCTCCACACAGATAACCCATGCATACGATTGTTTGGCCATTTACCAGAACTTTTCCAGAAAACAAAGGGAGATATGGAGCTGATAAATCAGTGGGAAAAATCCGGGATAAAAGCAATGCTATTATTGTCCGACGGTTCGGTACACTGGACAGACAGTGCCAAAGAATGGACGAACAATTACTATGAACAGACTTTTGACTCCAACCAGGAACGAGATCTATTCTGGCTGAAATGGGAAACTGTCCTGAACAAATCCAGCAAACGAACGTTTTTTCATAGTCCAGAACAACTAAAGGAACTATTGCATCAATACGTCGCGAAGATAGAACTAACAGCATCAAGTCTAACTAGAAAATGGCAGTCCACATCACCCGACCTACCAAAACATTTCTTTGAACACCCTTTTCCCACGATATTTAGCGGCCAAGCAATGGAGGAACAGTCTGTACCAGAATCTGTCCACAAAGCTCTTATGTTCTGTCCGGAAGAAGAGCTAGAATATTTAGAGAGAATTGTAGAAGAGGCGGATCAGACTCCTCCAGACTCACCTATTCCAAATTCACCAACAGCCATACACAGGGAATGGTTGGAACAAGAGCAACAAACACAGTTACGTAATAGTTTTAGACGCCGACTACAGACACCCCTGGGCAAGAGATTGGCCGAAATACTACTGCAAAGAAATTTGGCCTGGTACCCTACGAAACTAGCAGTACAAATCACATGGGAACAAATTCCTATGTGGATGCCCAGATCCGAAGAACTAGGATATGTACCGGTGTCTGAGCTTCCAAAATTTGACCCGGAGAGGATTCGAAACTTCAGATCAGACGTAACAGAAGTTGATGACTCAGTCATAGAAGTAGTGGTCGAACAACTGTCAAACTGCACTGTAAACATAAGCTCCGACCAAGACTCGGGAAACATAATAGATGGTTCTCTGGAAATACGACCAACAGAGATAGTTCAAGCGTTTCGAGGTTTAGATACCACCGTGTCCTTTACTGAAATAAGAACTCCAACAATTCATCCAGGACAACAGGGGAGACACAGTGTTGTCCCGCAAATCGGGAACACTCTAAATCCTCTAATACCAGAACCAGTAGTAGAATGGAGATCTACACGAACACCTACTACAAACACATACGAACCATCAGTTTCTCTCGTAATTAATGGTGAAGAATTCTTCGGAGCTGTTGGAGGTGCGGAAATCCCACAAACCCCACAAGTACCTGAACCACCACCAGTCAGACGATCTACGAGACCGAATAAAGGCATACCACCACCCAGATTCATTCAAGAATCCGAAACTCCCAAACCTCAACATCAAACAGGCAAAGGGAAGAAAAAACCGGTAAAATCGGATAATCTACAGGAGTCAGACGACGAACAGTCTGAGGATCAATCCGAAAAGGAGTCAAAGGACGACCACCGAGCCTTCATGGTTAGAGTAGTAGAAAGAAAAAGTAGCAGAAACAGCTTCTTCTACACTGATAGGGAAGAGGAGAGGGAAGCCATTAGGATTATCAACCGACAATTTTCCTCTGCTTTTCCATCTCTATCAGAATGTGCACAATCCCTTTGTCAAAAATCGGATGAACAGCACAGGTCACGTAAATCTGACTGCTCCATTTGTAAAGCAAGGAGGGCAGAGAATGCGGCGAAACTTCTACCACGCACACCATCTCCTCCACCGGAGCCAAAAAGACGTCCCCAAAGAACAGTCTGGCTGGACGCAAATCAAAAGAAAATCGTTTTCGAAAA
The DNA here is from genome assembly GCA_949802685.1 of Dicyrtomina minuta. NCBI lineage: Eukaryota > Metazoa > Arthropoda > Collembola > Symphypleona > Dicyrtomidae > Dicyrtomina > Dicyrtomina minuta. The sequence goes on from OX461810.1 coordinate 26,224,555, forward strand.
AACCCCGTCTTCAATCCCCACCACCAGTACTAAACGGGTACGAAGTGAAGAAGGAAATGACAAGTCGGAGCACACCGAAAACTCACAAAAATCGAAAAAGCCTTCTACCTTCACCGGGACTTCCACCGGAAGAGGAGGAGCACTAAAACAAGACTCGAGACTTCATGGTAGAAGCGGTAAGGAGGGAGTTAATTATTCCACCGGCCAGGAGGGAGCTCACCTCACCACAATCCAAGAGGGAGCACAACCCATCACCGGACTTGGACTTTACCACCATTCCACCGGCCAGGAGGGAGTACCCGCCAACAGCACCAAAAGCAATGCGGTACACAACACCTCCACCACCACCAAATGGATATTTAACTCTCACACCAGCAACTTGGGAGTACATACCACCATCAACAGGGATGTACATAACACCTACAAGACGGGAGCACACTCTTCCACCACCGACCCGGAGGTTCTCTCAATCTTTACCACCGGACAGGAGGGAGTACAAGCTGCAAAAATAGCTGTACATAACACCACCACCAGAGGAGCACTCCCCACCATGGGGCCATCACATTCGAGCACAAAAACATCGAAAAATAAACCTTCCACCCACCAGGGAGGAAGTCAAAAATCAAAACCTTCCACCAACTCCGAAACTCAACATAGCCAGGAGGGAGGAAGAAGTAAAAAGGCACCGGCCACCAACTCAAATCCTGCAAACGGACAGGAGGGAAGGAGGGCGAGTGTAACGAAAAAGAGGAGTACAGTAGGACTACGAGGAGCTTCACTTCACGCATATCAAAACGAGGAGTCCGGCCACCGAGGAAATTCTACATCGTCACTACCTACCTACCACCATCACAATAGTAAGGAGGGAAGGAGGGCGAGTACTTCTCAAACCAAAAACAATTCAACAGCAATAGAAGACACACATTTTCCTGTTCCAGACAAGAACAGACAGGATCAGTCGAGTCGAAATTTTGGAAAGTCAACAACACACGAATTAAGGAGGGAAGCGGAGCTGCCACCACCACCGAAGAAATCGCGCACTCCCTATCACTCTACACTTCCACTATTTTTTCTCGGATGTATGTACTTCTTGATGTTGATCCTTGGCGGAGGAGCAGAAACGGTAGATGAAGGAGGACCAGTTATTTGGCGGAGATCGGAGAATCCACCTCTTTACGGGTATAATTCCTACAACATCAAAATACGCTTATTATCACCATGCGATTTATTGAAATACCCGGATATCAATATGAAAAATGTGGGACACGAACTCAAACAACAATGCCAAAGAGAATATAAGAGGACTTTCCTTCTGCCACTCAAGGCGATCTGCCCCCCCATCAAGACGGAAATCAGGAGACGAAGATCCGTTTTCACCAATGTAATAATGACGGCTCTCGCTGTTTTCACCAGTGCGGGACTTGGGATGTCATACCAGGCCGAACACCGAGCTGAAATGAATAGTGAACACACATTAGAACTGGCCGAACATTTCAATAAATTGGAACTGAAAATTAAGGAAGACACACAGAATTTTAGAGCCTTCTACAAACAAATGGCGAAAATTACTGATGCTGTTAACCAAATAATCAGTGAACGGAAGGACTCACCTGAAGAGATCGAGCGACTGGAGTTTGATATTGCCTACCTGGTATCAAGACTCACCCAAAGCGGAGCGATGATTCAACACACCAAGAGGATCTGGAGCCGTGGTCATATGGATGACGAATTTTTCGACTTCCTGAACTTCACTTTACCGTGCGGGGATTTATGTCCACTGGAGCTAGCCGAATTTCGACAATGTAGAAGTGACCCACAAATGGACAATTTACATCTAAGTTTCATTGTGCCACTCGTCAATCCCAACCTGACACTTGTCGTAGCGGACCCATTTACCTTACTATGGAGGAAAGAAAATCGGACGTGTGATTTGAAATATCAAGGACCACCAAATGCTTTGCTTTCAAGGGACCAAGACTGTGTATTCGATACAGGGCTCGACTGGAGTTTCATGGACAGAGTGGTAGCAACAACACACCAAAAATGTAAGCCACGAAATTCGTATGAAGACAAACTCAAGTATGTACTTCAAAACTGTCGAAATAGCACAGCACAAGACGCGGAGGGAAGTGTACAAGTCAAAGTGTATAATGCGTTCTTTCACATATACTGCCCAGGCTTGAACATACGTGTAGGAACCACCAGACACACCCCCTGCCCCAACGAAATCTTCCTACTACCCATCACGACTACATTCACCATAGCGAACAACACGTATAGAGGAGATGTGCTTAACATTATCTTTAACGAGCACGAAGACCCCCTATTAGTGAACTCACTCGACTACCACATGGGAATGAAAATAGACATGAACAACTTGAACATCACATTTGACGAGAGCGACAACAGCATAGACACGTCATCATGGGAAAGAGATAGTAGCATACCATGGTACATGTGGATGATTCTAATTATTTTTGTTTTTCTGTGTATGGCTATTACAGCTATATACTTTAAGTGGAAATTGAGTGCTGCGTTCTTGAAGCGTGGGTGGAGAGGGAGTTACTGGGAGACTATGAAAGAGAAGGGAGAGAAAGAGCAGCAAGCTGAGCTGCAGTTACTTGGAACGGAGGGACCAACTGAAACACCTGTAGCCCCACCGAGACGAGGGAGAGTCAACAGTAGTTACTTGGACCAAAACCAACACCGGAGCCAAGGGACGATTCTTGTTCACAGACGAAGTGGAGTGGATGAGAATGAGGAGATACGTAGAAGCACGCTTGTCACACCAAACGGCCTACTACCTACACTACACCTAGCTGAGGAGGGAAATGTCACTGTACACATACAATCACAGGCACCACCAGCAGTAGAAGAGGAACTACCCAAATCAACCATCGAACCGAGCCATCTGAGATTCTTGGAGGTGGAGTTTACTGATGAAGAGGAATAACATCACCAATATTTAAGGGTTTTTTCACTTGCCGTATACCGCCTTTCAGACGACGACAATTAAAAAAAAGGAGGGTATTAAGTCATACATATATGAGTCATTATCACACCTGCATTACTCATTAATGTATGTCTCAAACGTCAACTACTACGTACACCCATAGCTTTAAGTTTTGTATAATTTTAGTTTAAATTATAGTTTACTATTTCATAAGCTTAAAATCAAATGCCAGTATGAGCATGAGGAATGATGATGCATGTACATTTCTTGATATATGAATTTATCCTTCAATGCATGCCTATGTATATATATTACGTTTGATGCATGAGTTTTAGTTCTCTTATTGTTTGTAAACAACAAACTGCATGACGAGCATAAAAGCCTCATTACAACTAGTCATTCTTTATACATACATATTTCCACTGTTATTTAATTCTAGAGTATTTATATACCTATATTTATATTCTATAATAATTCTTGATTATTTCACATTACGTAATTTATCCGCTATGCAGAGATTCATTCACGTTTAAAATTAGACCAACTATTTGATGTCGGACCAACTATGTGGTCATTGCGAAAGTAACCTAAATTCTTCGATTATTTATTAAATTATGATTTGGCAATCTGATGTGAATTCAGGGATTGAATTGGATGATGGAGGAAGATTGAATAAAAAGTACTGCTTATGAAAGGTCGTGTTTTTCCGCCTCTCTCTAAAAAGCCTAAAATATTACTTGAGACGTCTTGAATATTATTAGAGCTTCCATACGGTTGTTGCATTTTTACTTTACCCCAAAGTCATTATTTTCCACCCGTATCACTTTTCATGTTCATTTCTACTTGTGTTTACTTCGATTCTCGATATTGCACTGTTGTATTAACCCATCTGTTACATAACCACTGAGTTAATGAGTCTTGGTCTTTTGACCCGTATCAGCACATATACAGATTTCCACTAGGGTGAGTCTGTCTAAATTTTCACCCTTTAACACTATCCGATCCGATTCAAGTACCTACTACTACCTACCTCCGACCAAGTAACGGATCGGATAAATCATTATCCGATCCGAACTAAGTTCGGATAAAACGGCCAACCGATCCGATCCGTTATCCGAATTATCCAATATCCGATCCGGTTTATCCGATCCGTAAAAATCCATAATTGTGGGGAACTCAAATTTGGAGTAAAGTTAGGAAATTATGCCTGAATGTTCTAAACTAAGAGTAGGAGTACCACAGGGGTCAGTGCATGGGCATTTTATTTTCATTATCTATATAGATAAAATATTTGAAGCTGCAACAAATGGGGTCAAGTATTTATTATATCGTCTTTATAGAACCAAAATTACCCATATCCAGTTTCTACTAAAAGCAAAATAACCCTTATTCAAAACGTCCTAAAAATAGAATAACCCAAATTCTTTTTTTCCACGCGTATGGCTAAGTGAATCTAATTACAAAATCTACTGGTTGCAAGTTTAAACTGAAATTTGTTTGCATAGTATTTGGGCGTATGCGTAAAATAAATAGATTTGGGTCACTTTGATTTTATAACGTTTTGAATAAGGCTCAGTTTGCTTTAAATGGAAACTGGATATGGGTCATTCTGGCTCTTTACTGACTATGCTAATAATATGGTCTTATATTATACTCATTCTAATTTTAATAATATAGTTGGACATTTAAAGACGTGATTGAATTACAATAATGATTGGTTTAATATTATTGACTTGACTATTAGTATAAGTAAGACTTCGTATATGATCTTTCAAAAAGCTAAAGGCTTCAGGCTTCTAAACTCTGATGGTCTTGGGCAATATTTAAAAGACACTTCTATTATCTCAATATTGCATAACACAGTTTTCATGAAATAAATTCAGTATGTGCGCTACAGGTCGTTGCTTTTGCAACAAAATTACTGTAATACCTTTGTTAAGAAACTAAGCTATCCCGCGGTTTTGTTCATAACTATACCTTAGGGACTATTTTTAGCTGCCTAATATTCTGAATCAATAACTGAATCAATAATTGTTGTATGGGGGAATGTTTCTTTTACGAAAATACAAAAATTGGATGATGTACTGTTTAGAACTATAAAACGAATTTTTGGGATAAAGGAATCAAGAAGTGAAACAAGAAATGACATATTAGAGAAGCTGAATTGGCTGGCTACAGAAGAAAGAAAATCGCTACATCAATTAAAGTTCTTCCATAAGCATTTTTTCCATAATAGTAAGGTACAGGAGGTATTTACAAGTACAATAAGACTACGATCCGAAAGAAGTAAAAAGGAATTACGAAAACCGTTAAATATAGAGAGTACTCAAATTACGAGCGCATATGGGCGCAGATCATTTGGATTTGTTATAATTAAATTATGGAACTCCCTACCGCATGAAATTCAGAATGAAGCAGGTTTTTCAAAATTTGATATTGAAGTAAGGAAATGGCTATTGTCTAAGAGAATAGAAATCAATTTTATGTAACTAGTAACTAGGTATTTCGACTTATTAAATTAGACTAGGGTGTCGGTAATGAAAAAAACGTGTAAAAATGTTATTACTTAACACTTGAATAAATTGAATTGAATTGAATTGAATTAACAATTTGTATAACCTCTCTTTTTGAAGACCACATGTCAAAATACGCAATTGAACAAGTTTAAATTTTAATGCAAAAATATACGAAACACTCAGAAATGTTGGAAAAACATTTTATGTGTTCTTATACCCAACTTCAATTCTTTAATTTATTTGATGATGTTCATAGATTATGTTACATTTTAAATATTGCAAATACATATTTTTGTAAATATTGTAAATATTGTTGTAAATATTGTTGTAAATATTGTTGTAAATATTGTTGTAGATATTGTTGTAAATATGGTTGTAATTATTGTAAATATTGTTGTAAATATTGTTGTAAATATTTTTGTAAATATTAGGGGGAAACCCGATGAAATGTAAATGCCGTTGAAAAGTTGTAAAATAGCAAAATTGTGACGGTTACCATGGAAATATTTACATTTCAGAAGTACCACAGTTTTATTTTAGGTACACCCGATGTTGAAAAAAAATGTTTTACTCCTAATAGAAAGTTCAACGATTCAGGAATTTTTAGAGTTTGCAAACCAATAATAATGATTGAGGAGGAGCCTGAGTGTGTGGACAATCAAAATGGAACTTAAAAGTAGTGTTAAAAGTAAGATTTGAATTAGCTGGAATTACAAACTTGCAAAGATTGTACTTCGGCGTATTAAAACTAACAATGTAAATATTTCTATGGTAACCGTCACAACTTTGCTATTTTACAACTTTACAACGCATTTACATTTCATCGGGTTTCCTCCTATTTTATTGTTAATATAGTTGTAAATATTGTTGTACTACAAGAGTGGATATTATTTCATAATGTCCTTCAACTAAAGTGGCATATATTTTGAATCCTACAGTACGATCTGAATATGGGGATAATGAGAAACAAGCAGCTGCTGTGGACAAAGAGAAAAAGGAATTTACGAACCTTGTACAAAGTACTTATGGAGAAATGGGATTTGCGTAGATTCGAAGTGACAGGTCTTTGTATAGGAGCTCGTGATCCACATCAAGTTTTTTAAAACATGGGTGACTTCTTTTCGCATTCCATCGACAGTTGTAGATGATATTTTAATGTTTGCTCTTAGAGGATCAATTAGAATTTATAATCATCATTTATATACTTAAGATGCATTCTTGTTTTCATAAAATGTGTTAATTCTATTTAAGGAAGTATTGTATTGTATACTGAGCTGTATGGCTATTGCAAATGTACAACAGCGACTTAATAAAGTTTTTGTCTCTTGTAAATATTGTTTTATATGATCCTAAAATACTAAAATCTGAGTTTTCTTTAAAACTGGTAGCTAAAAAATTAAAATTTCAGCTAAAAAACCTATTGTTAACTACTAACGAGAGGGGTCAATTTAAAACTCAATTACAACTCTCGAATCGACTACTCGATTACAATCATTTAAGTGTGCATAAAGTTTCTACGCAAATTGCACTTACTAAAATACATAATTACACCAAAAACAAGAATAACTAATGATTAATTTTGTTAAAATAATTCTTGCCGTACACTTAGTTTCAAAAAAATTGAAGACGCCCAACATACTTTTGACGAGTCTGACGCCACTGCTTAAGTAATTGTTAACATATGAAATTACTTGTATTTTATATTTTTATGCAAAATGGAGATTTGCTTTAAGAGCTGAATGCAGAATGTCAGATTTGACCATTTTCCGACGGTATTGCCACTTAAACTTGCTCTAGCATCCCAATATATGCAAAGGTAGAAGGTACAACCAAAAAAAATATATTTCACTTGATACATTTGTTCGGTAATAAACCGAAGTTTATTAAATATTAATAGTATTTTTCCTGAAATATTTAAGGTCATTTCGATTCTACATAGTTAATAGTTTGTAGTTTGAAATGCCGTCATTTACCGATGTAATAATAATATTAAGTAATATTACTGCCTAATACTAGTGTGTAGTTGACATCGATCAGATGTCCCATATCTGTACTTAGATTTACATCGAAAAGTAATTAATTTCTGTTTTTCCGTAATAAATACATTGTATTTAAAGTCGGCCGCATCGGCCGACTCCAATTCTATTCATAAGTTTCACTCCTGATTTCCTTCAATAGCTCAGCCTTCAAATAATGTTAATAGCTTAATTCTAGAATTATTATTCGTTTCATTTATCTGGCTGACCAAAGTCAGCCTTGAACTAAACTCCTGATTTGTCGTGTTAACTGTTAACTTGTAATAAGTTGGTCCACGTTGACCCCGGAGCCATAAAACACTAATATTGCATACCTAATTCTGCTAGATCCATCTGTGTACTATGGGCCATGCCCATCCGTTCTTTTCCTATAACTTATCAACCTTAACCTAAACTCCCTGACTTTAACTTTAACTTCCTCCTGAAAAGGAAATCCGTCTTTTTTAGTCTCTGTATCTTTTACTATCGACTACTGTAAATTATACACTTTACTTACTTCGTCTTTTACACTAATAAAGTAATAAGTATTTTGTAGAACCGAGTTTGTTGCTGTTTATTTAAAGTTAAGTCCATCTCTGGATATTAGAATCCACGCATCCGAGTCGCAAGAGTACAGATATTCGCATCCGTAAATATCTCATTTTGCATTACGTAATCCAGGCATTTGAGAGTAAAGCCTTACAACCTCGCCCTCTCCTCTCCTTCTTTTTTACACCTTGGTTCCGCCACTGAACAACATTGATTCAAGAAAACTAGTCGCTGCCTACCTCGGTAAATTAACTACCGTGGCTATCTACGATTACCGCGACGATCAGTTGCATCTCTCAAGATTTATCTTTATTTTGGTATAATGCTAGTTAAAATCAACTGGGCATATGTGGCCAGTTAAAATCATTGAAAAAAATGGCCAACCCTGAATTTTACTCACTTCATTTGCTCCCAATTTGCCCAATTAAGGCCTGCGCCAGATGTTGCGCTTTACACGAATAATTTCATAAAAAATTGGGAGCTGCAAGAAATCCATCCGACTCCCGACGAAAAATTCTACAACCGACCGACTTCAAACGATTTTCTGTGAACTACCCGACGTCTGCCTTCTGCAGGTTTTGTCGATTTGTTTTGTTGATTTTTGTCAGGTGGGCTGCATCCTGCAAGCTACCCGACGAATATTTCTGCAACTGACGCGACGTCCTACATTTTCTGGCAACTGACGCGACGTCCTACTTTCTTCTGCAACTCACCCCACGCACAAACTTCCCAACGGTCGTCAGCTAAATGTGCCACTCACCTGACGTATTGTTTGGTTACAAAGTCGAGATAGCTGCGGAAGGTGTCCAAACAGTTTCATATCCATACAATCAAATGGACATGGCAGGATTTGAACACCTTGCTAAGTTATCTCGACAGTAAGTTACTTCGAAATATATAAAAACTCATTAGTCTGTAATGCCACCAAAACTTGGAATACAACACCAAGATCTTTTAAGCTTGTGAATAATATTCATAAATTAATAAATTTGTACTTACGCTACAAATTTTAAAACAATATTATAATTGGTCTTGCGACTTTCGACCGGAACGACATTACGTCGACGACAGTTCGAAGAAAGACATTTTACCTAAAACCATTGCGTCGAGTGGACATTGAGCCGACGACGTTGCGTCGATAGACATTTTACGTGGTTGTTTAATGCAGTGATAACTGAAATGATGTAATTTTATATAAACGAAAAGAAAATAAGGAGTAGAGAGAAAGATAGCTTTCTTAGTACTCTGGTACAGATAGCACGATGGTCTCAGTATACGTGTTGTGTGATAATCTACATTTTATTTTTTTCAACTTATTACGAAACTAATTTACCGAGTAATATCAAACAAAGCAAAATATGTGCATACAGTTATTTTGGCAATATAATTACCAAACAACACAATAATGTTACCCATATGCTGTTAATACAATTAAAAATAACAATTAGACATCAACCAGCAGAATCTAACATCAGGCCTCACATTAATATTTGTGATTTATGTACAATAGGTACGCCGTAACTGTTTAACATACACAATAACTGATATAAAAAATCTTTGCAATCACATATTCGTGTTTTCGCTAATACTTTAAAGTGTTATCTAAATAGTACTATCGGACTGAACAACTGTGTTCTGCAAAAATTCTTTATTAAAAATAGAAACAAATTAAAAATATTAAAAAATCTCCTTTATAAATAATAAATACCATTGACGTCTTCATATATACATACTTAACTTAAACAATAAAAGTAGTATCTAATTATTACTAGTGTAATGAATTACTGTTCTATGGAATAACTGCATCTTAAAAATAAACAAACAAAACAACGTAAACTACAAATTACTCACTGTCACTATCACTGTGGTCACAACATTGGGACCAGAATATGTAAACTGAAAATTTAAGGCAATTCCTCCCAAATATTCTTCGATAGACTTATTAGAATACGAAATGAAACAATGTTCCAGCCTTTGTGTCAAATCTGCAAAATCTTTTGTTTGTTTGGGCTTATACCATGCATTTCCTCGTACCATTACCTGCACCCTAGCATGTTGCTCCTTCTTAATGCTGGAAAGTCTTTTGAACCCAGGTTTTGATGCCTGATGTCTGCTGCTTAATCGTGAGTGAAATCCTTTAGATGAAGTAGTATTCCGTGGTAAATCGTCATTCAGCCTTTCACTCATATTCCAAAACTCAAGGGGAAATCGAAAAAATATTTTTGTTTCAGAATAAAAGTGTAATCTCAAAGCCAGAATTTAAATTAAAGTAAAAATAGCGATTGACGATATGCCTGAGGTAAAATAAACATTAATTTGTATAGGATATGATTGAAATATGCAAAATTAGAATACAGCTTGCTTTCATTCCTATTCAGATGATTAGATTTCGTTTTGAAAATAAAAATAAAAATATTCAGATGCTCAAATAAACTATCCTGGAAATTTGTAATCGACGGACTTTATTTCAACGCATTGTCTGTCGTCCAACCACATTATACGTAATGTCTTTCGACGAGATGTCTTCGTCGAAGAGTCAACTACGAACTGTCTGACGCCGTACTTTCGTGAGCACGGAATGTCGCCTACGAACTATCGTTCAACGAAAATTCGTTCCGGTACAAGGTCGTAGAATCCACTTATTTAGTGTAATAATTTAATTTTAATGGCAAAACTTTTTGGTTGTAGGACATTTGCTAACCAAAACCCAACCTAGGACATTTGCTACCCACGCCGAAACCTAGGACATTTGCTACCCATGGCTAGAAATAAAATGCATGGAAAATATTTATGAGTGTACCGTGATAACGTAGAATTAGAATCGTTAAAACAGTTTATTAATGGTATTATTGTTAATGATCGAAGATGGTAGAATTGTAGATGGTCGTTCAAAAATGATATTTAAAGGTAATATACATACATATTATCTTTAAAATGATTAATTTTTGCAATTCATATACCCTGCATATTAAGACTGATATCATGCTGTATAAATGTTAAAACCAGACAACAAATTTAAAATTATATTAACCAGGTTGCGTACTTACATTTAGACTTGAGTTTAAAACTAGAAACTCTCTTCACCATAATTACGTAATGAAAAAACAAATTTTACTTACATTTAGGCTCAATGGAGTTTTACTTTTAGTTTACTAGATTAAAGAATACGTTATTATTTTATTTTTAACTTTTTTTGTCTTTTAGTAATTATTTTAGCGTTCCTGCAATGGCTTGTTGTTGTCTGGTTATGTATTGTATATAAATAAATTTTAAATATAATTTTTGAGCGACCATCAACAATTATACCATCTTCTATTATTAACAACAATAGCATTAATAAACTGTTTTAACGATGCCACGTTATCACGGTACACTCATAAATATTTTCCATGCATTTTATTTCTACTTCAGCCATGGGTAGCAAATGTCCTAGGTTTGGGCGTGGGTAGCCAATGTCCGGGTAGCAGATGCTTGGGTAGCAAATGTCCATATACCAACTTCATTTACTAATAGTTATTTGTTGCTGCCCCTATTATATCATTTATAGAACTCTAGATACTTATGTAAGTCCCTCGTCTGTAAGAGTACTGTACTGACAATAAAGCTAAATCAATCAACCAATCAAGGCTATGAAGAGGAATCCGATTTGGTCTGTACACTTGAAAAAGGTATATATGGCCTGAAACAAGTACCCACATACCCACAAACAAACTGTGGAATAGGTAAACCAGGGTTGTCTTTATACCACTTTTTTATAGAAAATACCATGACAGCGGTAAATACTGGTAAATACCGGTATATAGTGGTAAATACTGGTATATACGATTATGAAGCCTAAAGTGTTTAAAACACGTTGTAATATAATTCTAGTTCTATTAAAAACTCAACAGCATATAATACTAAATATATGTAATCCTTACTAATACAAAAAATCATACCCTATTTGGTGAAAATGAATTGTGTAGTTGCTACATAAATACTTTTATTTAGCATATGCCACAATAAACGAGTTCAGGATTCAGCCAAGATGTAGCAAATCATTGTGCATTTTTGTGGTTAAATACTGCTAATCTAAAATTATTCGTTAGTGTAATCGTTAAAATCGGGTTCTCGTTCTTTGACCTAAATCCATAGAAACAAAAAGTTAGGTTCGTCAATCGTCATTCCATCATGGTAAAACCTATTTGTTGAATAAGTTTGAACGCAACCAGACGTAGAAAATTGTCTCTTCAATGATCCATTTGATGAAGAGCTATTGTACATTTTATTCATTAACTTCGCCATATTATATTGTCCGTCCAGAATAGCATAGATTGTATGGATTGATTTGGTAGCTACTTTAGAACATAGTCATTTTTCAAGATTTTTTAAAAAATTTACCCCTTCTGTGCTTGTATAAATGCCAGTATATGCCAAGAAAAAATTCAAATGTTTTTCAATTTACCACTTTATGCCAGTGGTAAACGGATTTTTCCTACCCGGACTTTTCCTACCCATTTGATTACTACGCGGATTTTTCCTACCCGGACTTTTCCTACCCGCGACCGGACCTAGGACTTTTCCTACCCATGTACAAAAAAGAAACTACACATTGCGCAAAGATATGCACACAGCTTTTGCATTTTATTGTAACCTGGAGTTAATTTACGGTACGCTCATAAATAGTTGCGTGTCTCTTTTATTTCTACATAAGTAATAGTCTCGGGTAGGAAAAGTCGTAGGTTTGGTCTTGGGTAGGAAAAGTCCGGGTAGGAAAAATCCGCGTAGTAACCAAATGGGTAGGAAAAGTCCGGGTATGAAAAGTCCGGGTAGGAAAAATCCTACAACCATGCCAGTATATACCAGTATGTGCCAAAGTGTCACATAAACAGTATTTACCACCCCGGTATTTACCGGTATTTACCACAGTGGTATTTACCACTTGACAACCCTGAGCTAAACGTTTGCAAATATAGAGTTCTACAATGTGAAAAGTGATGAAAAGAAGACAATCCATACTATTAACTCCCAAGTTGTATGTCCGCCATTTGTCATGGATACCAAAAAACCATACAAATAAAACAAGTAGGAATCCGTTGCTGCTACGGTAGCTCTATACTACTATAGCCCTACTCTGTTAACTAAAATGTTGAAAACTATGACAACAGTAAACAGGTGAAGTTTATGATAAAAAATTTTGTATCCAAAACTCAAATTACTTTTATTTTTCATTACAATAAAACTTTTACTGTAAAAAAGTAACAAAAAAATTAAAATGAGTGCATGTGTTAAGGTGTGCAACTTTAACTTCGCAAAAAATACTTGGAACAAGTCAGGTACACCAAATGAAACCTCGGATAGTGCTGATACGCCCACGTAAGGTGTGGGAGGCCAATTAAACTCAGTGGTTGAACGATATTAAATGAAACAGGTAAATATGAGCAAACTGTGAATGGACGAGTTGATACGAATGATAATTGGGATGCAAAGAGGGGATGGAGCAATAGACACTTTCCACGTCTGGCCGTCTCGTAGCTCGGGCTTAAGAAAAGGATTCAGGATGCTTACAGCAGAAGACTTCTACTTCACTTCTCGATCTCTGATTCACGATTAAATTTATTCTCTCTATTTCTCTCTGAATTAAACTCGGTTAACAATGATAAATATAATTTATGATTTGGTTGTTTTGGGTTCGACAAATACTGCCGCATTCTGATCATTGTCAAATTTACAATTTGAGTAAATAAGTTTCAACATAATTTACCAATATCCTTAATCTAATGGTTTTTTCTAGACACATTAATTTTGATATTCGTATACTTTTAGAATTGTCCTAATAATTAAATGATTAGAGAATTCACTGATTTCTACATAAGTTTAATTCTTCTAAAGAATTAAAGAAAATAATGGTTGGTTGCAATATACAGTGTGTCCCGATAGAATAGGGACACAGCGTTTTTCGTGGTTTACTCCTCCCCTACACGGGGCTACTGGGTCGAGATAATTATTTTCTAATGTTAACTAGTTAGCATGTATATGTAAACTTTAGTTGACCTCCAGGGGTCACGTAGTTCTCATGCAATTAATTAAAAGCTGAAAATGGCTGTCCCGATAGAACAGGGACACTTCCCGGTTTCCTTCATTTACATCACCATAACTTCTGACCTAGTTAGCGAAAAAATATCAAAGGCCTGGTCACTCCCAGATACATTACGTATGACTGGAAACATTCACTTTCATCACAGGATTCAGGTGGCTCCAGTGGCACTGGAGAAAACGAACCCTCGCCGTTCAAATTATTTTACTATAGGAATCATATGGGAAGACGTGACTTGTTGCACTAAAACATCCAGCGTATGCGTAATTCTCAACCAATTTCTAATAATAAACGCGGGACACAACCCTCATGAAATTGCCAACAACAAAACATATCACTCGTGTATGAGGTCAACTGGGGTCACGCGGCGCACTTCCATGAACACGGTTTCGCATTTCATGAATTGGATGCACACTGCTAGCATAGGGTTGGGGCAACGCGCCAGTGTAACCCATGTTCATGGAAGTGCGCCGCGTGACCCCAGTTGACCTTATACACGAGTGATATGTTGTTTTGTAAGCAATTTCATGAGGGTTGTGTCCCACGTTCATTATTTGAAATCGGTTCAGAATTACGCATACACTGCATGTTTTAGTGCAACAAGTCACGTATTCCCATATGATTCCTATAGTAAAAAAATTTGAACGGCGAGGGTTCGTTTTCTCCAGTGCCACTGGAGCCACCTGAATTCTGTGATGAAAGTGAATGTTTCCAGTCATACGTAATGTATCTGGGAGTGACCAGGCCAAATTTGATATTTTTTCGCTAACTAGGTCAGAAGTTATGGTGATGTAAATGAAGGAAACCGGGAAGTGTCCCTGTTCTATCGGAACAGCCATTTTCAGCTTTTAATTAATTGCATGAGAACGACGTGACCCCTGGAGGTCAACTAAAGTTTACATATACATGCTAACTAGTTAACATTAAAAAATAATTATCTCGACCCAGTAGCCCCGTGTGGGGGGGGGGAGTAAACTACGAAAAACGCTGTGTCCCTATTCTATCGGGACACACTGTATAACCAGGGAATATTGCTGTAAATGTTTTTGACTATGAAATGGAAAGGAATGTTATTTCCTCTTGAACTTGAATTCTAACTGAAGTCGCAGACAGACGCGACTAAACATAAGCATTGAACTCGTACATACTCCTATAGTAGTATGCTTGTAAATAGCTCAAACTATTTCCACATTCAGCATTCCATATTCATTTACTGCTGAACAAAAGCTAGACTAATTAAATACGATTACTCATGCATCACGCATTCACAGATGAGTGATATGTAAAAATATTAATTTCTCTTAACTAACGAAGTTGGGGCATACAATATCTATCTTATATTTGACTACCTGTGTCTACCTGTATGTTTCATATATGTACATATATATTGTATGTCGCAATAGCATGAGAGAGGGAAAAGTTCCTATTCCGGGTCTCCCATAACAATATGGTCTTCAGTATTGTATACAAAGAAGTACTGTAACTACAGGGAAAGAACATTGTGTAACTACTATAAAACAGGGTTGTAGGATTTTTCCTACCCGGACTTTTCCTACCCATATGGATTCTGCACGGACTTTTTCTACCCGCGACCAAACCTAGGACTTTTCCTACCTATGCACAAAAAAAGAAACTACACATCGCGCAAAGATATGCCCACAACTTTTGTATGCTATTATAAATTATAACCTAGAGTTAATTTACACAAGTAGTTTTAAATAAGACTTGCTAATAAAATAATCTTACCTACTTTATTATTGCAGCAAAGACTAAAAATGCGTATTTGTGACTTTGTCCCATGCTGCACGCTTAGAAAAGATCTTGACACGAATGTAGTTAGGCCGTGGCAACAGGTTAAGCTGTTAACTTTGACAGGTTTAGTAGTAAATTTTGAAATTTTTGAGGGTGGGGAAAACTGTTAACCACATGCAACAAGACTGTTGTTGCAAAGCCCAACACCAAACTTGCTAAATCAACACTAAACCTGTTGAAGCATTTATATCACTGTATATGTATGCTAAATTAGTAATCCATATTAATGTGTTGTGACAGTCCAGTGGTGAAGAAGCCAGGTTCGTAGTCCAAAAGGTGTGGGTTCGAATCCAGGGGTCCGAATCCAGTTTTTGGTGTTATGTTTTAATTAATAAAATCGTTCAACAAGATTAGTGTTGCGTGATCCAACACCGTTCTAGTATACTCAGGCTAACAGTTTTTACTGCAAATCACTAACCATAATCCTGTTGACCGTAGTTAACAAGATTCACTGTGGATGTCGGAGTAACAAGAAAGTAGTTAGAAATTAACAGTAAAGTATTCAATTCACTCCTATTTTTCTAAGCGTGTGCACGTAATACGTAATACTTTTAAATGTTGTCTAACACTGTCTTTTTCAGTGTTGATGTTAGTGATACTTTACCATGAAGTGAAGTATTACCATAATTAATTGCAGACAATCGTCACCATTATTTATAATAACTTATTCACAATTAAGCATTAATTATGCTTAGTAATAATTTAATAAACTCGTTTGAAGCTGCCGTGTTACTACGGTATACCCATAAATAGTTGCGTTTTTTATTTTAATTCTACATAAGCCATAAGTCTTGGGTAGGAAAAGTCCGGGTAGGAAAAGTCCGTGTAGAAACCATATGGGTAGGAAAAGTCCGGGTAGGAAAAATCCTGGTAGGAAAAGTTCGTTTACCATAAATAATCCATCGAATGCCTTAGTGTTTTAAACAGAGACTTTAAAATTCAATAATGTCTGTAAAAATTGTGTATACTATATGTATGTTTACCAAAATGTTTAAATAGGAGGGGGAGGAGGTAAACCCCAAAAAACTCAAGGGGTGACATATGAGAGACGTGAGAGACCTCCACGATCCCCGTTGGCTTACCCTGGAAACACTATGCAGAGGCTGATGTCCTATTACCCTCGAACCTCAGGGGCAACTAGGGGGGTCCCTCCTATCAAATTCAACCCTCACCCCTCAACAAAAAAAACGTCATTTTTGCCTCCTCCCCAAGTCGCTCTAATCTATAATTTTATTACATTTTTTGTACAACTGAAATAAAATTTATTTTGAAGAAATAAAAATTTTGAAGAAACAAACCGAAACACAAAATTAAAATATAAAGACAAAACAGGAAAAAACTAGTGGAAACGGGCCTGTGTCCATACCCAAGCAGTATACCGTGCCCGTACATCATAGGTGTTGTACTTGTAACAGACGGGAGGGTGTCGGTGCCCTACCCGTCCGGCGCATACACCTTGCCCAGGTTGAAAAGGGAGCGTAGAAGTTGTGTAGCCACACGGGGAGAGTGCAGGTACCCTACCTGTACCAGAATGAAGGCGTGGCACAGGGATGGTACCCGCATCCTACCCGTATGGCTATAAATTCTCTTCTACGCTCCCTTTACAACCTGGGCAAGGTGTATGCGCCGGATGGATGGGGCACGGATACCCTCCCCGTCTGTTACAAAATTACTATCCCCGTGCCAGGCCCTCGGCCTGGCATGGAGAGGGTATCCGTACCCTACCCGTTTGAGTATAATGCCGCTTTTTCTAACTCCGTTAGGCCTTGGGCCTGACAGGGAGGGTCCCCTCCCTTGACTTTGCTAAAGGGGTCCCTCATGTATGTACGGAATGGGACCTTCAAAGGTATTCCTATTATTGATCATAATTTTGTTCATGCTTTATCCTGTAACCTATAACCTTACACGGACACAGGCGAGCGAAGCGAGCCATACCTACTAGTGAGGATGAATGCATAAAATACGCATAATGTATAATGTACATCATGGATGGCTATAGGACGATGCAGAACAGATCTAAAAAAATCAATGAAACTCTGAAAAAAGGTTTTAAGGTAACCAATTTGTAAATTTATTGGCATTGCTACGGTAAAACTTTAACCAAAAGATTAGATTTTCTAACATTTAGCACCTGGGTACACATTAAAACAATTTACACATCAATCTTAAAACAAAGGTAATGGTTAAGTCATGCAACGATGCAACTAATGTAACAACCAGCCTTAAGAGATGTTTTTGTTATACACCAGTAGCTGCTGACAAAGAAAGCTAAGCCACTGTGGAAATATAGCATATCTGTTGAGCTAAATCCAACTGTTATATGTTAGTTTAAAACCAAAAGTAAATCATCTTCCGCAACAGTGTCGCCGACAGTCACGTGTAGTACTCCCACAACTCCGTCTGCACCTGCAACGAGCTTGTTCTGCATTTTCATGGCCTCTGTAATTAAATGTACATCACAATAAATTGGGACATGAATTTGGAAATTAAATGTAACAAATGGCAGCAAAAACAACAAGGAACCGTAATAATATTTCAAATATATCGATATTATTTGCTAAAGCTAAGGAAAAGACCAATTGTATAAAAGTACTGGTACTATGTAAATCTACTGGTACTATGTAAATCATTGGTTTAATTCGATGAATAATTTGACAACTAAATAAAGATAAATCAAATCAAATCAAATCACTATCCAAAATAGCTAATGACTTGTGGTTTCACCCCCGACAAAATTCTACTTAAAATACTATCTACAGAATCAGCTAATACTTACCTATAATACATACTTCTTGTCCCTTAATAACCGTGTCCCCAACCGTTATGGATACGCCCTTTACAACACCTGGCATAGGGCTGCGAAGCTCTTTCAACGATTCACTCTAAGTATTACCAACAAAATAATGTTTTGATTAAACAGTAATTCTCAATCAGGCAGCTCATGTGCTTGTCAACGCCTTAGAAACGACGACTTCAGCCGTCCCAGCTCGACCATAAATAGTAAGTCTGCTCTGCCTACTAATCCTGCATGGCTCGGTGCTAGTACGGTACAGTATACTCTACTGTTGTATTTTCTTCACAAATTAAAACAGTTATTTCGTTTGTCATTGTGAAACCACAAACTAGTAAAACTGGATTGTGCACAATAACACAGTCACACATCAGCAAACAAGATCAGACATATTTTTCCACTCGTCATTAACGAACGTTTTGTGAACAATCACAAACTTTCAGTCACAAACTTAGCATGCTAAACTAAATTGTGAACAATGTAAATTGTGATTGTATTGTAATCTCAGAATCACAAATATTCGCAAACAACTGTGAACAAAATACAACAGTAGTACACTCTATGGTGTTCACTAATCACTTCCACTTGCTATGGTTACTTTACACTGGCTAGACAAAGGACTCACCACTGTGAGGCAGGGGACAGGGATAGGTCAAAGTTTAAAAATCCGGCGCTTCGCGCCGGATTTGTCGACCGGGGCGGGTCCAAAGTAGATGCTGAGCTTCACCAAAGGCGCAAGAGAATTTATGTTACGCTAAAAGATGATATAATATTTATGGAAGCGCCCCTACCATCAATAGGCCATATACAAATGTGCGTAGCATGTAATTAAAAAAAGCTGAAATATTTTTGAGAATTGCATGATTTACAAATGAAGTCATTTATGAAGCCTGCCCTACTATGAATAGGACATATACAAATGTATGTGGCAAGCAGTTACAAAAAAGGTTGGAAAAAATATTAAAGTTGAAAATGGGGCTTCCAAAAACTATTATATTTGAATCATTATAAACGATCCCTGAATATGTACAACACATATAGGTAAGTCCAAGCAGGCGTGCTTGGGTGAGCGGTTAGGTAGGACTGCAGACTGTAACGATATTTACAGTCTCAGACCCGGCTTCAATCCTCGGCCACTGCTAATCGTTTACAGCTCGGTGTTGTACGGTAAACGTCACTGGATGGTTGATTGAAACCCAATCTCCTTCGGTGCTCCTTAGTGACCACTACTTACTGTAGGGGCCTAGGGAATGAGACTCCTTTACTGTGGAGGAGGGGACGGGGATAGGTGAAAGGGTACAAAGACCGAGACGATCTAACGCGGTAGCCTCCTATTTCCTCACCCACAGTGACTGGTTGAGTCTGGTTGTATGAACTTCGGTTAAATCGACCCAATGAATAAATTATTATTATTATTATATAGGTAAGTCCGTGACATGTAGTTAAAATAGGTTGGGAAAATTTTTAAAGTTGGAACTGGAAGTACTAAAAACTATATTTGAAGGACGTCATTATGGACGACCACTGAACATCTATACCATATATAGGTAAGTCCATGCCATGTAGTTAAAAGAGGTTGGGAAAAATTGTAAAGTTGAAACTGGGGGTACTAAAAACTTGTTAACCGCAAGTAGATTCCAAGCGTTCAGCGAATGTTAGATTTAATAAATGTGTAGGTCCCTATTGTAGTGACGATCACCATCCATCTAGCGGCAAAGGGAGAACATCTTAATTCTTAGAGCTACCAATTTATTTCATGAAATTTTTCTTATTTTCAAATTTTCAATGGTCACATTTTAATTTTCGACTTCTTTTAACTTTTGATTGAATACTTAAGTACGAGTGCTTGTGGAAATCGATCGAAGTTAGACAATTTATACAGTAATTAGTCCTTTTTACGAGTTATTAAAACTGTGCCACGCCGTTAGCTGCCGAGATCAAGAAAGCACACTGAAAGTACATACGTAAGAAGAAACTCAAAACCTGATACTCAGCAGTATTAACAACGGAGCAACTTTAAAAAACCAAAGCTAAGTTCATTAAAATAATACGTAGGCTGAAGGCATACAATTTGTATTTTCTTGTTGATCTTAAACGCCGGGCTCTCCACATGTGTGGTGACCTATGTCATTAAAGGCTTACTTGGCTCTGTGTTAGTACGGGGTAAGCTAGCCACACGGGGGTTTGTGTTGGAAGATCTAATCAATTGATTAGAAACACCAAACCCCTTACAAATAAAGATCCTTTGACCTTTTTTTTGTATATAAGTGTTAAGATACTAATAACACAAATACTATAATAGGTCAAAAGGAAACGAATATTAAGACCTTTAACGTAACAGGATGTCAAACTAAAGCAAATCAAAATTACCTGCCGGACAGGAGCAGCTAGCTGCGTACATCAATCAACAACTAACACTCCTTGGTCAACAAATTACTGAACAAGTTAGCACCAACATCACGACACAGTTTCAAAACTTCATAAAAGATATAAATACCAGATTCCTAACCCTCGAAAGTAAAATTGGCTCCAAAGTGCAAACCATAGAGGCGACAGTGAATAAAATTACATTGAGGCAAGATATTGAAGCAAAAGTATTTAAGGTCAAAATCAGTGAGCTAGAAGAAAGAGTCTAACGAGTTGAGCTGAAATTCGAAGAAATCGAGAACCTAAATAGAAGCAAAGAAATCCTAATAACAGGCCTACCCGTCGTTCACTCCCCAACAAGGGATGCTTATTCAGTTCTGAAAAAAGCTCTAAATATCTCTAGTGTACACATTATCAAAGCAAAACGAATCAACAATAAAGTTGAAAACATACCTTTACTCTTATTCGTCCAGCTAGCTGAAAAACATGAAGTTACAACAGTGCTCAAAATAAAGTCAAGACTGAAGGAATTACTACCATATGTTCACATTCAACCGTGCCGAAGTAAGAAAGAACAAGAAATTTACATACATTTAACCAACCAGTATTGGATTAAAAAGCAAGACCCCTCAATCAGTAGTGTTAAATACTTAGATAGTTCGTCATTTGAAGCCGATGGTGTCAGATACATGAGTGATGGTAAAAAGTTATCAGTGGTCAAATAATGAGTAATACTAAACCCCATAGTAATCCAATTAATCACATTTACTAGTAAGTTAATATATCACCTGATGTGATACATGAGCTATTATTAATTATGTATTATAAAATGTTAACAGTAATAAGACAACAGACAAACAAGACAACAAAATATCATCTTATTATTAGTACGATGCTCATTAACGGCTAGCCTACAAATTACATCGAGGCGCTTGTGTACGGAAATCATAGTGACTTAAATGTGTAATAATATGAATAAAATTGAGGTTGGTGCCAACTTGATTAACAATTTTTGTGTATTAAGCATGCAATTATGAAGCCCTAATGTGTTAAACTAGTTTATCCTGGGTACAAGGTAAAGAAAAAAGACAAGATGTTGAATATTATATATAATAGCACCGATGCATCTCTTAGTGTATTTAAAACCGAGTTGGCTGATTACTTAGTTAATTGTAGAGTTAAAAACATTCTCACCATTAGTAAACCCCTGTAGTATCTGTATATAGCTATTGTTACTATTTGTTCTGACCATGCATTTGCCTACATTTTTTGTTGAATTCTATATGGATATATGTATTATTGCTATCTTCTAGTGTCCGTCAATGTAAATCAATACTTAATGTACTGTATGACCTGACACTTTAATAAAATCAACAAAACAAAACAAAACAAATATTAAAATGTAATTGGCCTGAACTCGTTTGTAAGTATAAATCAACTGTCAAAATTGTAAACTAAATTCAAATAGGCTGAAATCTGTGTAAAGTTTAAATTATATAAGTTGGAGGACAGCTCTTTAACTTAAATTAATGTAAGAAGAAATATTTAAAAAAAATTTAAGACTTCCACTACGAGGTGAATTTAGTCATAGAATCCCTAAGCTTAGATGGTTTAAATATAAATTGTTAAAAAAACCAAGAATGTAAACCATATACTTTGATTTGTGTGTGGGCTTAGGCCCGTATATGCAATAAATCTATACTACTACTACTACTACTAGTGACGATCAAGAATTATCTAGAAGATATTGGTATTTTGTAATCAGCGGCAGCGATTTCCTCATTGACATTTCTTACCTTTTTTTCAAAAGTATTATCAAGAGCAAGGATTTAAGCGACGTCAGTTATGGACTGTTCCAATAATATTTTAATTTGAGTAACGTCATTGATAGATCTTCAATATAAGAGAACAAAAATGTTGGCTACGTCATTTAAGGACCATCCAAATAAAAGAATGATAACTTGGGCGACATCATTTGTGGTCTATCTTAATGTAAGAATAGTAATTTGGGTAACGTCATTGATAGACCATCTTTATAGGAAAATAAAAATTTTTCCGACGTCATTTATGGACCATCCCGCAAAACGAATAATAATTTCTGTGACGTTATTTATAGAACATCCTAGGCATCCCCCCGCCTTTCGTTATCGTATTTAGGACTGACTTCGTTAATACCCACAGTGTTAGATATACTTGTACGTAGTTCCACCTTTCGGGTCTGTAAATATGTATGTACGCTAATGTATATTTCAACCCTTTTTGTTCGTATTCGTTTACTGCGTTATGACATGGGTCCATTCAATAATTAACTTTAGAAAACTCAATTGACCTCAAAAAGAATATAGCAATTTGCTTTTGCATTTATAGACGGTTAAACGTTGTAGCAGGGACCTGCCTAATGGTGATCACGCCGTAATGGTGATCAGTGTCTGGCGTTACAAGACAAGATGTGTCAGAAATCACTGACTAGTTGGAATTGATAGTTTATAGTCCTGACTCCTTAGCATACAATTTATAGCATCAATTTGTAAAAGCTCAGGCCGTAGAAAATTAATGAACCTGGTATTCCAAAAAAATTGGAACCAAAAGTTTAATTTGGTAACTTCAAATTTCGAAATTCTGGGTGAATTAAGGTTTTGGTTTGAAATGTGCACATATACTGTTAACTGCAGTCATTGGCAATAAAAACAAACTCCTTACTCAATTTTGCCCTCCTTTAGGTCCGCTGAAAATAAATAAAATCAAAAAGTGCAAAATTTTAAGATTGCGGCCTTAATGGTGATCAGCTCAGTAGGCATATACGTGATCACCAGTTAAATCCTTAAAACACATCATAGCGGCACAATTTTGACTTGCAATAGGTAACAATAACAGCACTTAGCTATATTTATGACAATCATTTAAAATTTGTCAATCTGTGTGACCTTCAAAGGTCAAAAGGTCATACATACGAATTTCCATTGAATTTGATACATGGGTTGGGCAGTTTGCTGCAAATAATTTTGTGGGCGCTATCATGTGAATAGTTTTCATTAAAAAGTGTTAAGAAAACATCTGGAGGGCAATTTCTTATCATTAAGTCACGAGACTTCAACATTATCTATGACAATGATGCTAAATAACCCGATCACGTATAGGAAGCAAGTGATCACCTAAAGGGCACCAACATTCCCTATGATATCAATGCTATTTTTGCATGATCACCATTTGGAATCATATGATCAACTATAAGGCATTTCGTTGACTTTTAGAATTTTTGAACTTGCTGCATACAATCCTATGTGACTTAAAACAATTCCAAGTAGGGATTCTACAAATTTTACAGCTCATAGCAAACTAAGTGTTGATTATTTTGAAACATGAAGCTTTGCTCTGGTGGACGTACAAAAGAAGTTACAGATTTTCAAAGTTGGACAAGAATGAACCCGATCACCATTAGGCGCGTCCCTACTACCCTTTAAATGCGTTTAGACATTGGACCATTCAATAATTAATTTTAGAAAACTGGTTGGTTCGATCAACCCCGAAAAGAATATGGCACTTTGCCTTTGCAGTTTTAGAAAGCTGTTCTCTTTCAATGCGTTTGGATAGGACCCGTTCAACAGTTTCTTATAGAGAACTGGTTGGTTCAATTTATCCGAAAAACAATATAGCAATTTGCCCTTGCATTTGTGGTCGTTTAGAAGTTTTTTGGAGAAAATAAATTAAAACTGTGACCTGTGGAGCATGACCAACAGAGAGCTAAATCGACAGACGGACATGACCATGTCAATAGACACATGAGCTCAACATCTAAAAACTATTTAAGTATAATAATAATATAATTTTATAAAATAATATAAATTTCCGTCCATTTATTACACGAATGCTACAGGCTTATCTGATGTTAAATCAATTAATCTGGAAACTTTAAGTTGCACCTACGATGTGCTCTGTGTAACCGAAACATGGAGATCTGATTTAAAACCTGTTAATATTCCAAATTTCAAAACCTATGAGAACTACAGGAACGGGAAAAAAGGTGGAGGTGTTAGTATCAGTATCCGTGACTCAATCTGCTCGTCACAGTTCAAAAATCTAATTAAGTTTAATGAAAATAATCCGTTTGAAATTGTTGTCTCTATCTTGAGACCTGACTACCTACCTACAAAAGTTTCAGTTTTAGTTGTAGTGTGTGTTTACATACCCCCTCAACAAAACCAAACCAAATCAAATTCTCTATTAACATGTTTATTAGATTTATTTGACAAAATTAAAGTGAAATACAAATCACCTGGTCTCCTACTCTGTGGAGACTTCAACAATTGGAAGTTTAGTGGCACCCTCGTCAAACAATCAAAAATTAAGCAACTGGTCGAATTCCCTACCTTCTTTCCCACGCAATCTAAGAACATTAGCACACTTGACCTAATCTTCTCAAACATATCTCAGTTTTACAAATCACCGGATCCACTGCCTCCCCTTGATGGAAAAAATTATGGACATATTGGAATTGGCCTTACTCCTCAAAAACAATTCATATTTACAGACAAACAGGCTTCATTCAGTAGCTTTCAGATTTTCAACTTTTCCAATAAACAAAAATTTGTTGAATTAATTCAAAATTCTGATTTTAATGATATCTACAGAGACCAAGCCAATTTGGACTTAAACGTGGACTGTCTACAAAATATTGTATCATCTGCCTTCAAATCAGCCTTTCCAGTGAAGAAAAAAAGAAACTAACCGATAAACCAGTCTGGATAACAAGCAAAATACTGGAACTAATAAAAACAGTTAAATTCTACAAGCTTTCAATTAACCCTGATTACCGAAGCAAAAATAAAGAACTTACTTCATTAATTGAAACTGAAAAAATTAATTTCCGAAAAAATCTTGACTCAAAAATTAAAGCGAATGGCCCTCGCTACTGGTTCAAAATTGTGAATGATATCTGCGGTAACAATAAAAAGGGCTCCTGCTTGGACTCTGTCTCTTACCTCTTAAAAAGTAACTCTGAACTTGACACTATTAATCAAATATGTAGTCATTTCTCAGCGATTAACAACACTCACCCCCCAATTCAAGAATTCTGCTTAGCACCTGTCAACTCTCAGTACAAACCAATTACAGTCAACGCGCTTGAGGTTACTTATCAACTTGATAATTTGCGCTCAAATAAAAGTAATTTAGATCATCTGCCACCCACCTCAATATTTAAAGAATTCGGCTTCCTCGTTGCGGATGCCCTAGCTCATATCTACAATGAATCGTTTAAAAATTATCAAGTTCCAAATCAATGGAAGAAAGGAATCATCACTCCAATTAAAAAAATTCCAAGCATTGAATCGCTCAATGATCTCCGACCAATAACCCAGACGGACTTATTTTCAAAAATTCAGGAAAACTTTATGTATGCTAGTCTAATTAAGCAAGTTGATTCTAAAATTGACATCAACCAATTCGGCTCAATTAAGGGGTCATCAACCTCTCACTATCTCACACAAATAACGGATTTTACGCTCAAGGCTCTTGACAAGCCTAACTGTTATATTATTATAGTCTTACTCGACTTGAAAAAGGCCTTTGATCTAGTGGATCACAATGTGCTCATTTTAACCCTGATCGAAATGGAAATTAACCCACACGATATTTTATGGATAGCTAATTTTTAAAAAAAACAGAACACAATGTGTTAAGGGCCAATCAAATGTATCTCAATCTCTTAACATGTGCAACGGAACTCCTCAGGGTACTAAATTGGCACCACTTCTCTTCATATTACTAATAATTACTCTAATGGTGAAAATTAGCAAATTTTGTGAACAATCTAATTCTAATAATCATTGTAATGCGGGCTTCGTGGATGACCTAGCCTTAGTTGAAAAAGTCATGTACTCAGCTCAACCAAAAATGCAATTAATGTTAAACAATATTAGTCAGTGAACCAATGAACTCCACATGGAAATCAACCCCTTAAAAATTGCTGTGATTATAATTGATAATAGGCGGTCAAACAATATTAAAAAAACAAGTAATAATATTAATCTCACAATTAATGATGTAACAATTTCCCAAATTAACTGCTGTAAGCTATTGGGAATTCAAATTAACAATAAATGTAACTGGAAAAACCAGGTTGTTTCGACAATTAAGAAAGCTGGCAAAAAAATATTTATGCTTACTAAATTACGCCATTTTGGTTTCTCTATTAATGAACTGTTAAATGTTTATAAAACTTTCGTCAGATCTCAAATAGAATATGCAATAGCAGTTTGGGGCTGCAACCTGAATAAATGTGATTTAAATAGAATTAGTAGAATAGAAAAACGATGTTTGTCCATTATCACAAAAACCAAAATTAGCTCTAATAATTATAAAATTGTACTTGATAAATGTTCGGTACTGAACCGAAGTATAGTTAATATTCATAGTGTTTTTCTTTAATATTATAATGTAATTTTGAGTCTGCATGGGTTTAGCCTTGTAAGCTAAAATGCCAGCATTTACCGTTACTAATATTAAGGTTTCAGTGTAATATCCTTCCTATTGTTAATGTATCGTTGACATCGACCGAGAGGTCCAGTATCTGTATTTAATTTGCATTGAAAAGCAATTAATTAGTGCCTTTCCTCATTCCCTAAATTTCTATGTAAATCGGCCGCATCGACCGATTCCGTTTCTATTCAATAATTTAACTCCTAAGTTTTTCTAATCAGTTCGTCCTTAAACTTATGTTAATAGTAGCATCCCAAGGATTCTTTGCTTTTGTATGTCGCTGGCTGACCAAGCCAGCCTTGAACCCAAGTTCTGATTTGTTCTGTTAAAATTAACACTGTAATATTTTTAGTCCACGTTGACTCCAGAGTCCTATGATACTAGAGTCGCATATTTAATTCGATCGTTTCCGTTCTGTAACTACTATGGGCCATGCCCATCCTCATCTCCTATAACTACCACCAACTCACTCCAAAATCTAAGACTTTACCACTCCTTGTTAACTGCTCAACATCTCGCTTGATCAGCTCCCAAACTCTACCAAACCAATTCGTCTTTTACCCTATTTATTAATAAACTTTAATTTTGTTAGTATTTTGTAATTGACGTTCTCACTCTCAACTCATTTTTACTGGTAAAGTCCACCAGTGGATATTTGAATCCACGCATCTCATACCTCAAAGTACAGATATTTTCACCCGTCAATACTCTGCACTTGCATCCATCCTCATACTTCAGGAAGTTGAAAATATAGATTTACAACCTCACTCTTTCATCTTCCTCTTTTTTGCATCTTAGTTCTGCCACTAAACATGGTCCTTTGAACCGGATGCTGAATGCCGGTAAAAATAAGTGTGGAAGTTCTGGAACTATTGTGCAAAAAAGTCGTAATTTTGTGAAAAGAAAATTTCAAAAAGTTCAACTTACCCCAGAGTATTTCTTTTCATCTCTCATCCTCAAACCTCTTGTGTGTACACTTGTACAATTAAACTCTTGTGCCTAATACCATATAAACACTCGTGTTACAAATCCAGATTTTATGGTAAAGTTTGGAACTGGAGGAATCTCACCCAAGGCTAGAAAACTAAAGCAACAAATGTCTGAAGCCAGAGCTGCCGCCGCCGCTGAAGCAGTCAGTAGACGAACCTCGATAAAAAACCGCTTAGCTTCCATGCAGACTGCCATCAATAAGCATGACGCGAAGACTGAACTTTTAGTTCCATCCACTGTGCTCATGTACTTGAACAATCTTAAGAGATACAATCTGGAACTGGAAGCTCTGGAAGCAATAATTATTCTGAACGTTAGCAACACTGACCTGGCTCCTTACATCACATCATTTGAAGTCAAATACAACCTCATCACACTTCTGGAAAGCCGGCTTCAAAAAATATACTCTGAGATTCCAAAATCTTCACCTCTTCCATCACCCATTGAAATTAAATTACCAAAACTGGATTTGCCAAAGTTTAATGGCAATTCATGTGATTGGATCTATTTCCGTGACTTGTTTTACGCCTCTATTCACCACAGTCCATCATTGACGGATGGGCAAAAACTGCAGTACTTAAAAAGTGCTGTGGAAGGAGAACCAGAACGACTTCTGAAGTCGTTTCAACCCACAAATGAAAACTATGCTGTGGCGCTCAAGACTCTGGAGTCACGGTACGAAAATACTCGTGAGCTCATTCTTCACCAACTCTCTCTTCTCACTCGTCAACCAGCGATGACCTCTGACTCCTCATCTCACCTCCGATTGCTGCTTGACACCACTCAAGAATGTGTCCGGGCACTGGAAGTGCTACAATTACCAGTAAATCAGTGGGACGCCGTCCTTATTCACCTCGTTCTGGAACGTCTGACTCCTGAAAGTCGTCAAGACTGGGAGTTGCATTTCCAGACTACAACTCTACCAACTTTCGTTGAGACAGTTGTACACCTTGAAGCTCGAGCCCGTGCCTTGTGTGCTAGCACCTTCAAAAATGTAAAAGTATTTACAAAACCGAAAACTGTTTCAGCCCATGCTGGTACTACCAACTCATCATCACCCAGGTGTAAATTGTGCTCTAATGAACACTACCTCAATCAATGTGAAGTTTTCTTGAAAATGAATGTAGCTGAGCGCAGTAAAAATATCAAGCGTCTCCACCTGTGCTTTAATTGTTTCCATAGCGGGCACGGGGTGGAAAAATGTACTAATAAGTACAAGTGCCGTCATTGCGGCAAAGCTCACCACACTCTCCTTCACATTGAGAAGAAACTCGAGACTCCAGATCCTCCTCCACCTCATCCTCAATCAACTCCACAGCCACCATCAACTCCTGAAATTGTCGGAGCCCATCAAGCCGTCGAAAATACCCAACAGGTACTCCTCTATACCGCTTTAATTAAAGTCCACGATGTTAGTGGTCAACCTCATCTGTGTCGTGCCCTGTTGGACAGCGGATGTCATGCCAGCATAATATAGGAGCGGTTTGCTCAGCGACTTCGACTCCCCCGTGAAAAAGTAAATATTTCCGTACTTGGACTTGGTGCAACCAGTTGCGGAAACATCAAGCATCAAATGAAAATTTGTATCCAGTCCCTCATTGACTCTAATTTTGTGCGTGACATCCAAGTTTATGTTCTCTCTCGTGTCACAAAAGACTTGCCTCTCCAGCGTTGCGTCTCCTCATGGCCAGCCATTCAAGATCTGGATCTAGCTGACCCTCAATTCTACCAACCTGGTTCAATTGACATGCTCATCGGTGCAGATATGTTGGCATCGATTATGAAGGATGGAAGAAAATTGGGCCCACCCGGGTATCCTATCGCTCAAAATTCTGCTCTTGGTTGGGTGCTGTCCGGTCCCATCCCAGGATGTAAAGCTGAAATCTGTAGCAATATCGCCACCACCGAATCCAATCCTTCCTACTCTCAACCTCAATTTTCATCTCAGTCAAAACCTCAACAAAATTCTCCCTGGATTGAAAATAAGAAGTTCTTTCCAAACCGAAGTGGATCACCAGCCAGCAGTGATGATGAAGAAGAAATCAGAAAAATGTATAATAGTGTTTTTTGTCATTTAGCTGTGTTAGACGCGATTCCTCAACTAACAGATCCAGATCCGAAACCATCGAAGGGAAGAAGTTCAAGATCTGGACCTAATTCTGTTTGTGATTCTATTTTTCATCTTGGAGAAGAAACTCAAAATTTCAAATCAACTCAAGACCCAGGTCATCCATCATCCCACTCCCAAAGTTCTCCGACTCTCATCGTCATCAACTCTCAAGCAACCGGAACCAACTCAAACTCCAGTGGCTAATGTGAATTAAAATTGTGTGTTTGAGTTTGGTCTCTTTTCTCAGTTCAGTTTGTGTAAATTGAAAATTCATTTTTGTCATTACCAGTAATCAGTTACTCTCATACAATTTACTACATTCATTTATGTTACAACATTCTGGGTATGTCATTTTTGTGTCTAATGTTAATTTTAGTAACCCAGGTTGTAATCATAATCCTAATTATTTGTAAAATTAACTCCAGTGTTCGTATTCTATAAGTCCATTTTGTTTTGTATGTACAATTCCAAAATTCGACAGCTTTTGTTAATATTACGTATTATTGTGTTACTCAACACTTCAACATCAAGAATCATCAACTTCAGCAGTTCCACATTCATCATTGTTGTGAAAGTGCTTCGAAATTTAACTTCAAAATCTAATCATTTAGTTACCAGTAATTTTATGTTATAATCATTCATGTAATATTTGGATTTTGAATTTATGTGTATTCCAAAATATATTTATTTCTTACTATTACTGACTGGCAGTACTTGTTAATTTAAATTGTGTCTAATATCAAATCATGATGTAATTTAATTCCCCTCTTTTGTGTTATCTCATTTATTAGTGAGTTTTTGAGCCCATGCTCCTGCATTGCCTCAAGCGGAGGAGTATGTTCGGTACTGAACCGAAGTATAGTTAATATTCATAGTGTTTTTCTTTAATATTATAATGTAATTTTGAGTCTGCATGGGTTTAGCCTTGTAAGCTAAAATGCCAGCATTTACCGTTACTAATATTAAGGTTTCAGTGTAATATCCTTCCTATTGTTAATGTATCGTTGACATCGACCGAGAGGTCCAGTATCTGTATTTAATTTGCATTGAAAAGCAATTAATTAGTGCCTTTCCTCATTCCCTAAATTTCTATGTAAATCGGCCGCATCGACCGATTCCGTTTCTATTCAATAATTTAACTCCTAAGTTTTTCTAATCAGTTCGTCCTTAAACTTATGTTAATAGTAGCATCCCAAGGATTCTTTGCTTTTGTATGTCGCTGGCTGACCAAGCCAGCCTTGAACCCAAGTTCTGATTTGTTCTGTTAAAATTAACACTGTAATATTTTTAGTCCACGTTGACTCCAGAGTCCTATGATACTAGAGTCGCATATTTAATTCGATCGTTTCCGTTCTGTAACTACTATGGGCCATGCCCATCCTCATCTCCTATAACTACCACCAACTCACTCCAAAATCTAAGACTTTACCACTCCTTGTTAACTGCTCAACATCTCGCTTGATCAGCTCCCAAACTCTACCAAACCAATTTGTCTTTTACCCTATTTATTAATAAACTTTAATTTTGTTAGTATTTTGTAATTGACGTTCTCACTCTCAACTCATTTTTACTGGTAAAGTCCACCAGTGGATATTTGAATCCACGCATCTCATACCTCAAAGTACAGATATTTTCACCCGTCAATACTCTGCACTTGCATCCATCCTCATACTTCAGGAAGTTGAAAATATAGATTTACAACCTCACTCTTTCATCTTCCTCTTTTTTGCATCTTAGTTCTGCCACTAAACAATAAAAACAAAATGATGTCAACTATTGATAGAATCAGTCTCTTAAACCTTAGGTTAGGTAAATCATTCATCTCGTCCCCAAGATTTAAACACATTGTTAATTTTCAACCTAAAATATACACTAGAACGCGGTCAATGAATCACTTTAGATCCGTATTATGTAAAACCAAAAGGTATCAAAAATCAGAAGTTATGTCGATAATTACTCAATTAAATAAGTTAAACACAGAAGAAATACAAAAACTACTCAACAAATCTCTAATTTAACCGTGTAGTATTTGGCATCTCAACCATTAGATTAACGCCTACCTTTGTAATTACTATAAATGTTAATAATTCTAGCTATGCTATATTCACTACCTTGTCTGCTATCTTTGAGACTTTCTTACTCATTACTCCTAACTCTGTTATTATGTAATACTTGGTGTTTGTCTCATGTATGCTTTCCTGACAATAAACTATTATTATTATTATAAGTAGATGCCCAGCCCCTACACCGTTCGTGGCCAGTATTGTAAAATGGGATTTTTCTGTGTACAATAATGCATAGATGGGCATACCTCACGAGTGATGAGCGCAGCACCCGCACTCACACTCACCCTCATTGCCGTGAATGCGAGTGATGAGTGCGAGTGCAGATTTAATTTCTGTGCACTCATTTGGTGAGTGCAAGTGTAGTACAATCCGCAACCCCCTCATGAGTGTGAGCGTGAGGGCATGTCAGTTGCACTCACAACATATCTTACAGCCGCAGATGGGACTCTCGTTTATTTATA
Organism: Dicyrtomina minuta; assembly: GCA_949802685.1. Taxonomy (NCBI): domain Eukaryota; kingdom Metazoa; phylum Arthropoda; class Collembola; order Symphypleona; family Dicyrtomidae; genus Dicyrtomina; species Dicyrtomina minuta. The sequence goes on from OX461810.1 coordinate 26,257,738, forward strand.
TTTATTTTATAAATTCAAACAATACTGCGTCCCGATATTTTATTATCCGATGCTACAATCCGAGTACAACTGTTTGGTTGAATAAAAAATACAATTTTAAAAATTTAAAAAAAATATGGCTCTTGACAAACTTGACTACATCAAATAAAGGCGCGATAAGGGTGCCTCCTGAGGGTGAGTGCGAGAGGCAAATTTTAGATGACGTGAGGGTGAGCGTGAGGGTAAGTGCATACTACTTCATAGGCTTCCCTCATGAAGTGAGGGTGAGTGGTAAGTAAATGCACATCTATGCAATAATAGGAATCCTAAACGCACAACGCGGGCGCTTTTATAAGCAGTTAAAAGTTATTTAAAGAAAATCAGGTCAAAACTGTGACCTGTAGCATACGACCTACAGACATAGGGACAGACAGAAGACGGACAGACAAAACCATTTCAATAGGTGCTTATGAGCTAAAGCTAAAATCCGGCACTTCGCGCCGGATTTGTCCACCGTGGGCACGAAGTAGATGCTGAGCAGTGAGAATGCAAGGGTAATGCGAGACCTCAGTAGACAAGAATAAAGCCAATGTCAAAGTGACATTCCTGTAGGTAAAGTAGACTGATACAAGTTACTACTACCAAGGAAGCTTTTGAAGGATCTAATAGACTTGACTAGAAGACCAATGTCAAAAAGTGAGTAGACTGATACAAGTTACTACCACCAGGGAGGCTGGAGAGACGGTGCAGGACCGGAGTCTGATGTGAGTTGGTAAGACAGACTGAGGAATGATGGTGAGCTGTACGTCTTTTATACAGACAGAAAGGACAGGTTTATCATAGGATGCGCACTGGAGAAAGGAAAGAATTAGGAGAAAGAGAAAGTTGGTATGTCAAAGTCTGGAAATAATTGCAGTGAGTCAATGTGAAGTAATACATAGAGTTTGGAATATTGGTACTTTAGCGTATGTAAATGACAGCACAATGGACATGGCAGGAGAAAGTTCATAATTGTACGGGGAAAGCATATGACAAAATATCACATATGGAAATTGTTAATGAGAGTCATTACAGTACGGGATTAGGAATAATAAAAAAATTCTTAATGGTTACTTAGAATCAAACGGGAGAGACATTTACATAATGAAAGGTGAAAGGAAGATCATGTACACGTAAGTTAACATTGGGACCATAAGACTAAAGAAATATGTAAAAGTTAAGTAGTGCCTGAAGGGAGGGATTATAGTAGCGTGTGTACTACTACGTACTATGACTTACTTACAAGAAGTGGAGTCATCGGGAAAAGTGTACATTTGCATGTAGGTACTATGACTCTGTACTGTACTTACAATATATGAATGCAAATTTTTTGAAATAAATTCGAATACATGCATTTTCTGGAAATAAACACTCGTCGAAACATGGATTTTGTGATTTTGATACACGGGGGAAGGGGAAGGGGGAAGGAATATTTCTTCCGTATTCGTTGAGAGAAAAATTCTCGGAAGGATAATGTCCATGGTAGCGTACGCAATATCGCATCAAAAACAAATATCGCAAATATCGTTTCTAGCAAACTCCAAGATTTCGCCCAAGTCACAATTTTGTAAGGGAAGTCGGGGGAATCGGATCGTATGGGAAAGAAACACTTGGGCAAGCCTTTGCCGCATACGAATCGACTAAATACAGGTACTACTATTGCCAAGCCTGGCCCACATCCGGTTAGTCTGAGTGGCGGTTTTATTTTCCCTCGTGCAGGATTCCTGTTCAGTTTTGGTTTTTCATGAGTGCAGTGTGGTGGATTGATGTGAGTTGCACACTGCACAGCATTACAGCACTTCATTCTGTCTTTACTTCTCCACCGGCAGCACACAAAACTTCTCGCTCGCCTGTTTCTACTGATAGTATTGAGTGCAATAAGTAGGTTGTAATTAACAGTTTAATTGAGTTGTTTCTGGTTAAGTTTAACGTTGATAGAATTGTTGATTTTTAGTTGTCCAAATGAATCCATCGTCAAAAGACAAGGTTACTTATAATGTTGTTGAATTTATACTTAATAAAACTGTAAAAGTTGTTCCATCGACGTGTACATTTAACGAAAGAACTAGAAGCCACTGGCCATCACTCGTTTCATAGTCTGAGCTGTCCCATTTACAAGAGCGTGGAGCCAGTCCAGAAGATTATCCGAGAATTAGTTGCGAGATTTATGATTGCAAAGTCCTTCTTGCTCCGGGTGAGTAACATTATTTATTTAATTTAAAACTGTGATAAGCTTGCAACAATGTAGTAGTATTTACGTAACATGTAATATTAGTCAAACTGTGAAATTCAGAATTCAAATTACCTACAAGATGGATTATAGTAATTTGCTTTTACAGCAAAACTTTAATATGCACAAATGCGATTCCCATTATATCTATTAATTAGGCAAACATGATTGCACATTGGTTTATTTATTTTTTTCTAATCCCTTAGTAGTGGACATTAAATCACTCATTTGATTAATTTGGACAGTGACTTCTGACTGTATAAATATAATCCAGTCAGTTGTTTGTCTTAAATCATAGTTACTACCTGCAAAGGCTCACTATTAATAAATTATGTTTATTTGTAATTTCAACCCTTATAGAAAATTACGCAAAGGCCATAAGAGCTGCTAAACGGGCCGAGGATCAAACTGATGTTGAGCCAAAGAAATCTGAAGCCCAAGAAACTCCTAAAAATTAGGGACGAACTTTGCGCCGGCGTAATTTACTTAAACCTTTATTTGATGATACTGATAGTGAGTCAAGTTCTAGCCAGGAAAAACGACCAAGACATTTTGTACCCGGGTTTTCCTCAGAAAGTGAACTTGCGGTTACTGAAAACAACTTTTTTCTAGGCGAAAATTTACCGAAAAACATTTTTGCATCGAATACACTACTAACTACGAATAGTAACTATGCATAAATCAACTTGATCAGTATCTTTAACTAATAATTAAATCTTTTTAAAAATCTATATTAATTTCAGTTACTATTTTAATTTTAATAGTACGTTAGATTCTATTTAAAATGAATTAATCATCTTGTTGAATACTGAATCAGCTATTTTACTGTGGTATCACTATAAAAATAACTACAAGGTAAAATACTAGCTATTTGGTATTCCTCGATTTTATTACAGATAAATTATTATTTATACCTTATTTTTTGTAGCGGAAACAAGTGATAATAATGATCAGCAATCGTTCGTTCAAGTGCTTGTTAGCAGCAAGTCATCATTATGTTATGTAGAACCTGAGCCACACAGTAGCCAGTGTTGCAGTTTGCAGCAAGAAATAAAAGCAATGAGAGAAGAAAATCAAAGTTAGTCTAACAAAAAGTATCTGCCTCGTATACTGTAGGTATTATTATTATTTTGCAGATATAACATTGATATTGATTTCATTTTTTTAGAATTTTACAAAGTTGTACTGACTAACCTCGCCCATGTGAAGAAAGAAATCGACCTTATTTCTCGTAGTTTAGGACGTGTCAATATCAAGGATTTTTTGGTTAAAGAACTTGAACTCTCGATCAAATTTCCGCTCAAAAAATTAGCAGATTTAATTAGCTTAGGAACTTGGCTGGAAAGTGCTGACAACAAAGCAAAACTTGAAAGTAACGACGTGAAGTTTCAATTTCAAACTACAAACAGGTTTTTTAAATGCGCATTACTTGTACTTTTGGTACAGTACAGTTGGTAAAGTACTTACGACAAAGACTTCAATTGACGTATTTTAGAACTCGCGTTTAGCTTTGATCTTCAGTAGAAAGTTAGCTTAAGCGGAAAAAATACTGCTTAGTTTGGAATTAAGTCGCAACCAATTTTGGAATGCCTAATAGGTTAGCCTTATTTGTATTTTACATATTGTTCATCGCAAAGCAATTAAATGCATTAAAGTTGTTATTACGTTATGTAATAATGTGATAACGTTTTTTAGCTGCTGTACGACCAGTTGGTTCTTTGGCTCCAACAAACAAACACATCGGAGATTGTCTCATAAATTGGCTTCAAAATGTAAAGGACCGAAAAAGTGGACGGGTAAATCATCGAAAATCTGGACTTTAAATTAAAGAAGCAATTAAAAGAAATGTGAAACCAGATCCAACAAATAAATCACTATTAAGTTTTTCGTATATAATAATTGCATTTAATATTTGTCTTGCAATACTAATATGTCATCCTTAGTGATAGGACAAAACGCCATAAAGTAGCACATAAAGTTTCAAAACTATTAGGAGAAATAATATGTCATCCTAGCATTACCACATGTCCATTAGATAAAAATAACATTTGTACTCCAAAAAAAAATACAGTTAAAGATAATAATTATAGTACTAAAAATTCTATTAAACATCAATTTTTCTATTCCGAATATGATGTACCACTGTACATGTCAGAAGAGTCTGACTCAGAATCTGACAAAACATCACTAGAAATTAAATAAGCTTTTTGGGCGTGTCAGTTTAGAATTTCCCATACTTCTCTTGATAGCTTACTACAATTAATACAACCTTTTGTCGTAGAAAAATAACCGAAATGTTTACGGACTCTAGTACACACTCCATGTACTTGTGTTGTTGATAAAGTAGCTGGAGAAGAAATGTATTACTTTGGAATAGTATCTCATGTACGGTCTAGAACCACATCTGGACTACAGTGTACCAAAATTCCTTTTGTTAATAATATTAAGCTTTTAAACCTAGTTACGATTACAGCTAGTTGTGATGGTGTTCCTATCTGTAGAAGTAGTAATAAGCAATTTTGGCCCATTTTGGGATTAGTTAATCTAAGTTGTAATCAAACTCCATTTTTAATCGCATTATACTATGGTTTTACTAAACCAAATAACAGCAACGAATATTTTAAAAAATTTAGCAAGGAAATGATGCACCTTGAAAAGTTAGGTATTTTTGCAAATTCAATAATGTATACAGTAAGAATTAGTTTTTTTTGCATGGATGCTCGGGTTAGGAGTTTTTCAAAGTGTTGTAAATTACATAGCGGATATTTTGAATTTGAAAAGTGTATAGAAGAGGGGGAGTGGGTAGGACGGGCGACGTTTCCTGATTTACTTTCACCTTTAAGAACTGATTTAGGGTTTCGCCAGAAAGTACAGGAAGCGCACCATCATACGAATTCTATATTAGCTAAACTTAACGTTGGTATGGCTAGTAAATTTGTGCTGGATTATATGCTTTTGGTGTGTTTAGGAGTAATGAGAAAATTAGTTTACGGATGGATAAAAGGTCCACTGAAAACAAAGTTAGCAGCTAAGGATGTTTGTAGAATTTCAGCAGTATTATCATTTTTACCTACTTATATTCCGAAAGAATTTGCAAGAAAACCTTGACCTTGACCTTGACCACTTAAGGAAGTTGAGCATTTAAAAGCGACTGATTTTAGACTTTTGTTACTTTACACTGGTATAGTGGCATTTTGTAACATTTTACCTCATAAATTATGCTGCCACTATTTATTATTACACGCCGCAATATTTATATAAGTAACTGACAAAGCATCTGACCCTGTATTTAATTCGATTGCAGAAAAATTGTTGTTTCAGTTAGTGAATGACTGTAAGATGCTGTACGGAACTGAGTTTTTAGTATACAATGTTCATTCGTTAATTCATGTAGCATCAGATGCATTACAGTTTGGATGCTTAGATAACTACAGTGCGTTTTGCTTTGAAAATTGTATGCAAATTCTGAATAAAATGGTACGTGGCAGCCGCTTGCAGCTGCAACAAGTTGTAAATAGAGTCGTAGAGTTAGAAGCTATTTTAAAAATTGATGTTCTACCAATTAAGAAACTAATTGCATTTGTTCAAAAAAGTAATTTTTCTAAATATATTTATAACAATATCCTTGTCTACATGTGATGGAGATAATATTTTTTTAACCTTCGATTTAGATATAGTTAAAATAATCGACTTACAAAACGTTGAAAAAGGTACACTTGAATACCTAAAAGTGACAGATTTAAAGCCTATTAAAAATAATCATATTACTAGTTCAATTCTTTGTCTTTTTGAAACGAGACTTCATTATTCTAACCCCGTTTACATTCATGTTAAGACATGTTAAGACATGTTAAGACATTCATGTTAAAACAAAAATGTGTATTATTGCCAACTTCAGCTAACCTAAATTTGTACGTATGTATTCCCTTGACATTTGAAATAAGTCATGTATAAGCATGGTTATTTAACATTGAAATTATGACCATTAATTAAGGCTAATAAAAAATATAAATTGAGATTAATTGATGTTTCGTTTTCTTTATTTGCAAATTTGCATCAGATCAATTATGACCAAATTCAATAGGCATTAATAAGGAATAAAAACGACTGGCTTAGCCCTGGGAACGCTACGTACTAACTCAGAGAAAAAAGCCTGGCCCTTGTTTCACCCAGGCCAAAACCATACGGCAGCGCCAAACCAAAACCGAGCGTAACCCCTGCCATATATCTTTGCCTTGGCTTGGGCCAAAAAAGAGCCTTGGCCAGGCATTCTTGCATCACTTGTCCCAGACCAAGGCCTTGTCATCGGTGTTTAATGGGTTATCGCATGTAAGAAATATCGCAAATATCGCAATTATCGCAACTTTTTTCTAAAACTGTACTATCGTTGTAAAAAAAAATAGTTTGACATCCTGTGGTATTCCTCCCTTTACGTGGTACTAAAACAGGCTGGGGTGCTTCGCCTTTACAAAGCTGGCACAATGCCATTAGACCGTTCTTCCGTTCTTGCGCAAACAGAAATGAGACCAAACTTTAGATTTTTTTTTATTAGTCGGTGTAACTTTTGAATAGTCGTCCGGATTAAACGAAGCAATTTTTGATTTTAAAACTACCTTAAAAATCTAACTTTAATTTGAAAGCCTAAATGCGATTTCACAAAAGACGTGGGTAAGGAGCAGACCGAAGCATGCAAATGGAAACTAAAACTTAAGAAAGGAAAGGCAAGAACAAGGAAAATATTAAAAATGAACGGAACCGCGCTGCGTCTGGCGCTCAATATATGATTTAAAAGGGAAGGGAATGCTTCACTGTGCCTTAAGAAAAGGACTAATAACCCTTATGCTTTAAGCTTGTAGAATTGCTTTGTTATAAATATACAGTGCTGAGCATTGGTGTTTTCGTGTGTTTCGCTCTATGCCATGCCTATATTTGTTAGTTTGATTTAAAAGGTTTGAGAAAAAAAATCTTATGCGATATTTGCGATATTGCGATATTCTAATTTTATATCGCATTAGTATCGCATTCTTAAAAGTTGCGATATTTGCGATATTCATATCGCATATCGCATCGCATTGCGTACCCTAGTCCATGGGTAAAACGCCCCGGGGAGAAAATTTCCAGAAGGAAAATGTCGTACAACCGCAGCCAAGGTATACAAAGCATGCGGTTGCCTTCTATCTCCTGACAGTGATAATGAGTCTGGTTGGATAAACTTCCATATAATATACCTAATTAACATTTAATATTATATTACTTATTAATAAATAGTACCTCACTCCCAAAAATGTAGTTAAAATTGTCTATATTTTCAATGTTATCTTACAGTGACATAAGAACGGCAATGCTAAAAAATATAAATATCGAAATTACTTAAAACTTTTATTTAATAAAAACTGCCACTCCTGCTGCTGGAACTCACACCCTTATCACCAATATTCTTACTTATTCGTATATTGTTTCGAGTTGTTAGGGCTCAATAGTATATTATCATAATTTTCTCCCTTTCCGAAACACAATAACTTTAGTTCTGCCTAAAGTTTAGTTTGTATCAGTGTTTAGGTAAGGCGCAAAACGAGAGTTATCGATGAGTTAAGGGTGAATATCTCGTCCATTTTGAAAGCCAATATCATACGAACAATATGTAGAACAAGAAAGGGTGTGCTTGTCAACTAGAGAGTCATAATTTGTGATTTCACGCTGTATAGAAGTTACTATAACTATTTGTTTTAATAAATTGCTTTCAAAATTAACAAGTTTTTGCCCTTTACTCATTTCTCAATTATTTGTTGTTTACCTGCCCCCAATATTTAATACGGATTGAAAAAATCAGTACAGGAAATTCGTCCTGGAAGCTAGCTTCCAGAACGAATTTACTGTACTGTAGTAAGTAGTAAAAAACATGTAATAACAAGTAATAATTACTGTTTTAGGTGGTGGCATAATATACAGCAAATTGTGAGCGTAGGGTGAATACAGCTGAAACTCGTAAGAAGAACCTTGGAATCCAACCTTCCAGATTGGAGTAGAACCACGTCCATATATTTGAATTATGCAGTGTTCGGTGTCAAAAGTTATACTCGTCATCGGTTTGGACAGATCCAATCGAGGAATAATTATTTCTTTCCCATTGACTACAACCTACAAAGTTTAAATAATCAAAATTTATAGGGTAAGGGTGACTAATTGTGGCCGGTGTCCTAATTGTGGCCGGACTAAATTCGTATTAGTTGAAAACTTTTGAAACTTAAAGTTGCAGAATCAGTAGATAGAAATTGTATACAAATTATATACCTTATATGCTTATTATTAGTATTTAAGGCAGTAAGGCTGAGTGCTCCAGTTTATACTTTATAAAGATATCAATATATCAATGAAAACTGCAATATTACCTTAAATCCATTCTTTACTAAGTTAACAGAGACAAGACTTGATTTATCACCATTGGATACAATGAATTTCCATGAGCTTGTTCTTTGTTTGAACTTAAGAGAGCGAGACGCTTCTAAAGCCCCAGCAAAAGCTTGCAATCTTTCTAAGTTAACATCGGAGAGCTCAGGTATTACAAAACCGTTGGGATATACTCGAGGGAGATAAGACGTATCCGTGTCGCCAGTACGAAAGGACTTCTGCAAGCAAATCATTATTATTTCATGACATGCATTCTGCATATGTATGGTAACTTTTAACCACTCACTTTTAAGGTAGGGAAAATTTTTTCATACCAACTTCTTTTGCCACGGGCAATAGAGCGTACACACGGTATTTCAAAAACTTTCCCTAAGAAAAAAGTAGATCTTACTTTTTCCTATAATTTATTTTACCTGTTTTCTTACTTTTAACCAGGGCCCACTTCTTATGGAAAATACCATGACACTGGCATACATTGGTAAATAACGACATAAAGTGGCAAATACTGGTAAAAACGTATATGTAAGCTAAAGCTTATTAACACAGCTGCTAACTCAATCCTAGTAAAAGAAACCAGCAGCAAGCACTTAATTTATAATACAGTGAGTAAAAAATATTTGTAATGCTGAATTACAACAAAATGTGCGCTTGCTACAAAGAGCTTATAGGTATTAACGTAAAGTCGGACCTTATCTCCGAGCTACATAGTGAAGGTAATATTGTAACTAATGTAACTGATATGCTATCTCTACTTAATAATGCCTTGACTGTTAAACATAATGATGATAGTAAGTTCCTTCAAACTGTTATTGTTGAGTGTACCTATAATCTCGATAGAGACTATAATAATAAGGCTATACCTTTAGTCACTGTTGATGAGGTAATTATGTACATTAAGAGTGCAAAAGGGAATCTGAATCTAATATTCCTTCTAAAATTGTAAAATTGTGTCTTTCTAATCATGCTCCGGCTCTGACAACTATTTTTAATGCTTGCCTTAATTTAGAATTTTTTTCAACTGAATGGAAGCAGGCTACAATTACCCCTATAATGAAATCCAATTGTAATGCATGCGACCCATTTGCTTGTAGGCCTATATCAGTGTTGCCTTTTCTTTCAAAAGTTTTTGAATCTATTCTTGCGGGCAAAATCTTAATGCATGTAAATATAAACAAACCTCTAAATGAGGATCAATTTGGATTTAGAAAACTAAGATCTACTAAAGATGCTATTTTGAAGCTTTCTTCTGAAATTTACAGCTCACTTGATCAGAAAAAAGCTGCTGGTGTAATATTTTTCGATTTTCAGAAAGCATTTGGCAGCCTCTCCTTCAGAATTTTAATTAATAAACTTAAGCGTCAGTTTTTGTTTCTTTCTTATCTTTTACGAATTGTAGCACACTACCTTCTTGACCGCACTTACAAAATTAAATTGGGAAAAAATATCTCTGAGTCATTTAGTATGTAAGGTGGGGTCCCTCAAGGTTCAGTTCTAGGCCCGCTGTTGTTTGTCCTCTTTATTGATGATACTGGCTCAAATGTTACAGCTAGTAAAAGCCTCTATGCTGATGACATGGCAACATTATCTGTTCATGAAGATCCTGACCAACTTTCTATTGTACCTACAGATACTATTTCTGAAATTCAAACTCGGGCTGACAAAAATTGCATGAAATTGAACAGATCAAAAACCAAATGCATGATTTTTCAAAAAGGCAAAAATAAAAATATTAACATTAAAGAAATTTCAACAGCCTATGCTCCGATTGAAGTTGTTGATCGCTTCAGTACCTAGGTATATGGTTTGACTCTGAATTTTCTTTTAACTACCATGCTCTCTATACATGTAAGAAAATGAGTCTAAGGTGTAACCTTCTCCTAAAAAATAAGCGTTACATATCTACATCTACTATGAAAACTTTATTTACTTATCTTGTTATTTCATTACCTTATTATGGCATTGTAGTATATGGTATCTCAAAATGTAATAGAATTCAAAATACTACTACTTGATCTGTTTTTGAAGCGCTGGTCACTACCACGTAAATGTAATCTACGTAGGCTTTGTTTTGTTTGATATTCTAACCTTTTCTGAAATGTACCTGTATAGCATTCTACTTGAAGCTAGGCGTATTCTTACTTTTAACTGCATTCCTTCCTCTATTAAAAATCTGCTTGCTACCTCTCAGCGTTCGCACTCACAGCTTTACAAACTTGATTTTAACGTTATTGTCCCTAAACGTACCTACAAAATATCTGAAAACTCCTTTTCCTACTCCTCGACCATAGCGTGGAATTCTCTCCCAAAATCTATCAAACAAATTAATAGCTTTAATGAGTTTAAGAATGAAATCAAGCAAATGCTTGTAAAGCGCAGATCAAACCAAAACTAGTACAAGTATGTCATGTTAAGTAATATTGTTAGCATGTTTCGTGTGTCTCTCTATTCATTTAATTAGTTAAGCGTTAATTATTCCTAATGTCTCCTCTGTAAGACCAACATGTATTTGTTGAAGAGAACGACAATAAAGCCTATTGCAATACAATACAATACAATTACGGCTTTCAAATTGGAGGAATCTTGATATTTTTCAAAATCGGACTGCTAAATAATTCAATAGCTTACATTTATACCTAATTTATACCTTTCGCGTATTTTAGTCTTCTTTTAAATTATTTATATTTTTAAATTGTGTCCATCATTTTAAATCAATACTTTTTATTGCATTATTTGACACTGAAATAAAGCTAAACTTCAAACATACACGAAATATGTTTTTAGTTTTGGGGTTTCCGCAAATATCTTATAATAGATATATTTTCTAGAAAGCTACAAACGTCGAAAACGTGGCTACATTCGTGTGTTTTAGCGATGCGATTTTGACACTGCAAGAAAAATGTCCGGAAGGATTCCGGGACGAAAATGTCCTACAACCGATACAGGCTCTCGAAGTTTTGTAAAAATGAAACATTTTACTAGTAGGCAGGTTACTAACCAGCACTTCATAAAAATGAGCAAAAGAGCATTTTAGTACTTCAGTTCAGGGCTAGTGTATTTTTAAGTATGTACAGACAAGTTCACTTAAAAGGGATTCTGTTAAAAGGGAAAACCGGCTAAACGGGACAGGTTTGATGTGTTTGGTTGGCCAGCCTATGTATCAATGCTAAAATTATCCGGTTATAAGGGAATCGCTAAAAGGGATTATGCGGTTAAAAGGGACTTTTTTTACCGTTTTTGGATTTTTTGTCACTTAAAAGGGAATTTTAAAACAAAAATGATAAAAATCAATATTATCTAGCATCTAAAAGTAGGTCGCCGTATTTATAGATTGTAAAGCTTTCTTGGCTGTTAGTTGTTAGTTTCTTAGCTTCGTGTCTTCTGACTCTAACTCTAACTTCTACTGCTTGGTCCAGCTCTACTGAGTTCGGTAGGCAAAATGTTGTAGTGGAGAAGAAACTCTTTAAGTACGGAACAATAATATGAAATTGTGATGAAGTTAAAAACCCACAAGCAAATTGAAATAATAAAAGAGACTGGTTTAAGTTTCCGTGTAATAAGTAGAGCTAATCAGGAAAGTGAAAAAATTACAGACTTATGGTTGAAAGGAACGAGTGTAAAGAAACAAAAATCAAAATCAAAATAAATCTAAACAAACCAAATTAACTGACTTTTTTGAACATTCTAATTAACTGTCCACGGACAACATTGTAAATATCCTAAATATCCTTTACTAAAAATAAAATCTTTAATTTTTGAATGATAACTGAAGTACGCTTAAAAGGGAAATCCCATAAACGGTTACAAAGGAATTCGGTTATAAGGGACAAACTAGGTCGGTCCCGCGGAGTCCCTTTTAAGTTAATTTGTCTGTATACGAATACTATTTTCAACTGAGGAACTGACGGTTTATTAGTGAATTGATTTTGATACTGGGAGGAAAAAATCCACCGTAATGCCGTTTTAACTGTATGACTAGCTTGTAGAATTCAGCATTGGGATATTGAAGAACCCGATTTCGGAAAATAAATCGGGAAAAATCAAAAAATAACAGCACATTTTTGAAAATTGGGGTGTTTTAGTCACCTTGCAAGTTGCAACTTTATAGTTTGCTTAAATTTTAAAAAGTAAAAAAATTACATTCAATTCGGGAAAAAACAAGCAAATGGGGGCAAAAATTAAGGAGAATAGGGATTAGTCCAAAAAACAGGAAAAAGCAGGGAATTTTGAAACTTTATCACGAAAAACAAAAGCAAATTGTTTTTTTATTTCAGGGAAACTTGCCAGGGCTTGCATACAATAATGTTAAATAAAAAAAACTACTTACCTCTCCCAAAATATCTCGCAAAAGGGGAATGTTATGTGAAACGCCTTGAATAACGTATGAGTCAAGAGCTAGTTGACCCCGACTAATAGCTTCTTCTCTGTTAGAACCATAAGTAACCAGTTTGCAAATCATAGGATCGTAATATACAGAAATTTCTGATCCATCTCTAACGCCTGAGTCACATCTGACACCTTCCCCTGAAGGCTCAATGTATCTATGAAACAACATGAACATAAAAATTTCTATTTTATTCATGCATGCGATGCAGTGGAAGTGGAAACGTATCTATACTCTTTTTAGATGCTAAGCTTTAGCTCAAGCTCATTGAGCATCTAATAAAATGGTTTTGTCTGTCCGTCTGTCCCCCTTTTTGTATGTTGTACGCTGCAGGTCGCATTTTTAACGTATTGTATTCTAAACATCCGGCGCGAAGCAGTGGGCGACAGTGGGCCCGAAGTAGATGCTGAGTTTACAGCGAATGGATTTGATCATGTTTTAGAGTAAGGCTAACTTGAAATCCTCGGAGTAAGTGTCCGTAATAGCGGACACGAGTTTTGCTAGTATAAATAGATTAGATGCGAGTGGTGATGGTTGCATTGGGCTTAGTAAGAATACTAAGCCTGTACTAGAAGGATAGGTACGAGTTATATGTATACGAGCTGGGACGATTTGGCTCGGTAGCAGCAGCAAAGGTTCCAGCTGGCAGGGTACAAGTAGTACCAATACGAGCGAGCTTGGTAAGAATAGCGCCGGCACGAGTGGCTAAGTAAGAGTTTTCTTGTTACCAATGGCACGGTACGATTCATTCGTAGACGGGTATTGACGAGAAACTTTAAAAAAAAATATTTTATGTAAAATGTTCAAGCTATGACATGGGTGCAGGTGGGTTCTAAAACAACCAATATTTGGGTGACTTCATTTATGTACACTGCTATTTAAAGGGTCACGATTTTAGTGACGTCATTTGTAGTCTATTTTAATAAAATAGTAAAAATTTAAGTGACGCCATTTATGAACCCTGCCATAAAAATTGTGATGATTTGGGCAACTTCATTTGTAGGGAATCTAGATAAAATAGTATTGATTTGAGTGACGTTATTTTTCGACCCTGCCAGTAGAAGACAAATTAGGGCGAAGTCATTTGTGGACGATCTCAATAAAATAACATTTTTTAAACATCTTTACTCCTTGGCTACGCCGGATTTTTTATTCATACATTATCGTGTATTATATATATATTTGGTATGTTGTTACACGTGTAATGCAAAGTGTTCTTCTATTTGGTTTTTGGTCACCCACCCTCCTCCCCCCCTTACATACATATTTATCACTATCATAACCTACATTATAAATATAAACCTATAATATAGCAGGCGGACTGGCGGAGTATTATCATGGCTCTTCATCGTGTAAATGGGTTTTTAGTCAGAAGTCGTATTTGTGTTTTTTCGAATTTTCTATTTTACTTTCTTTAAGCCAATCCCCCCCCCCCCCCCGCCGTGCATCGGAGTGCTTAACGTTACCTGTTAACGCAGCTGACATAATACGATTAGTTTTATATAGATTAACTTGTGCTTCAGTGGCGCAAGAATTTGAAGAAAGAAAGTTTGACTAGCACTCTCTGTAAATACGTATACCCGCAAGTGGCATCCATTTGGGGTCAGACACAAATAGCGCCGCCCATTTGAGGTGGGTGACTTGGTAAAAGATGACACACTATGTTGAATATCCATTCACGCATAGCTAAAGAGGTTAACGAGGTAGTTGGGTGGGTTCAAATTTCAGTAAATTTGGGCGACGTCATGTGTACGATCTCTTCACCGGTTTTTATTAGCGTTTTACTCGATGTGTTTTGATCTTAGTCCATGTAACCGTTGATTGTGGAGCAATGGCTAGTTTGAGCAACAATAAAAAACAACACAGACCTGCCTGCTCGCATTTGTGGTTGTTTAGAAGTCGTTTGAAAAAAAAAACTTCAAAACTGTGACCTGTAGCGACGGAGCAACGGGTCCATAATTGACGTAACCTAAATTTTCAATATTTTATTGGGAGGGTCTATAAATGACGCCGCCCAAATCAACACTCTCTGAATAGCAAGGTCTGTAAATGGCGTTACACAGATTGTAATTATTTAAAGGGGCTGGTCTAAAAATAACGTCACTAAAATCATTACTCTCTTGAATGGCAGTGTCCATAACGTTACCTGAACGTTCACTCTTTTAAAACCCACCCACGCTCAATAGTTTTTCATCAATAATTGACTACATATATTTCCTACCCTGCCCACTGGTGTCAACAAAGCTCTTACCTAGCCCAATCGTACTGGCGCTATTCTTGCCAAGCTCAGCAGTACTTCGTCGGGAATAGCAATAACTCGTGCCAAGCCCACTCGCATCGGTATTACTCGTACTCAGCTAGCTCGAAACTATGCTACTACTATTTAATGCAAATTTCCTCATCTCAGATGAGTTAACATTTCCTTAAATAGTTGAGACAGATGTAAGTTTAAGTACACTTCTTTATGCATTTAATAAAGTGAGAGCTTCACTAAAGGCATAACTAAAATAATATATAAGAAATCAGCTTCCTCCTCTTCGTCTAAAATGGGCTCGTCTAGTTCCACGTAAATTGACGGCCCTGAGACGAACGTTGCTAAAGTTGACGTTGGTTTTGGTGCAGGTGCTATTTGTATTAGCACAGGTCGTTGTCCCTTATCAACTGCTCTGCTATGCCTGTTTATTGCTTCGATGATTGTGCTATGCCTGAGTAAATCATCAACAACAACTCTGATTTGCCTCTTTAGCTGCATTGTGCTTCAGCTCCAAGTTAGTAGATTATCTCGACTTGCATATAACTGTCTAGTACGCCTGGGGGGGGGGGAAGAAATGGGTGCATCCACCTTTTCTTTTATCAATTCCATCTTCGCTGCAAGTTCGGAATATCGTACTGCATTTATCTTTGTTCATTCTACACTCGTCCATCCTCGTTTAAGAAAAGCCTTGAAGATTTTTAACTTTAGATACATGGCGCCTATAGCGATAAAGAGATAAATAAAAATAATTAAAATCAGCCATATGTACCACGAAGTAGAACTATCTATTTGGCTCCAAGTCGACGTGTCGATTAAATCATCTTTTTCTACGAAGGTTTCGTTGAGGCTGTCAACAATTAACACCAGCTTGAGGTAGTATTCCGACTGCCTTACAAATATCGGGTCCTCTTGTTCTATGAATATCAAATTCAACAAGTCCCTACGACAGGTGTTGTTGGCAAGGATAAATGATGTTGTGATGGGCAATATAAAGAATCCATATAGGCATGAGAACTATCATTTCCAGTCCAGGGCAGTAAATTTGGAAAGAACTATCACACGCCTTTACTTGTACAGCAATTTCCACGTCATGCTTTGTGTACTGTCGACAATTCTAGAGATAGTAGAACTCGTTTCCACCTGAGAACGAACTTCTTGGTCTACATTTCTGCCTTGTGGTGGCTTTCACTTGATGCTTGTAGTTTCAGTCCAATCTTGTGTCATAAAGTTTTCATTCTTCAATGCTATTGCGTTTTTGGGTCCAGTGTACTCCAGATTACAAGTTTGGTTTTCATTTCTCAATAATAATTTGAAATGGTTTACCTTGACCACTGTTAAGTTTGGGTTTACAAGTGGCACAATGAATTTTAATATTAAATTGTCCAACTGTGAATCGCTTTGACATGATCGGTAATCAGCTAACTGGAAAGGTCAATTCTGTGCATGGTAGTGTAAAGTTTAGGAAATCAAAGAATATTTCGTCCACATGTCCTTTGCTCTAGTCATTTGGTATGTTAAATTATCTCCTCGCTCATTGCTAGTGTGGATACGAGGTAAGTTTTAAGTTTTTCAGCTTATCTGGAAATGAGTTTTGTGCTCTGATCACCTTTTTTTGCTTCAGATGTGAGCTTTTCCGGTGGTCATAAAATACTTGGAGCGATAGAAGAGTTCCAATGTGTGCGCCTTATTTATGTCTGCTTGATGTTTAGCTTGTACAGGCATGCCTATTCCTGCACTAGTCAAGACTGCAAACGCGACCTGCGATGTAATTACTGAGTAAAGATTCTGTCAACCAGGTCTAAAGCTTGTTTTGTTCAATCGAGCCAAAAGCTTGGCTGCGATCTACAAAGAGGCAAAAAGCCTGCCATTCTTTTGCAGAAATGGTTTGTCCAGCTGCTTAAGAATGCACATGTACAGTGCAAATAAGTGATCCGTGTACCTCCTTTATTAAGTACGCCGCCTGATTTTCTAATAAGATGTTGTTTGCAGAGCAGTGGGATTTCAGTCTGTCCGACATGATACATGTGAAGAGCTTGTTAATAGTGTTGATAAGTTCAATGGGCCTGTAATTACTAAAAAGGCTGTCATCAACTTGTTTTTATATAGGACGCTGCAATAATGTCTCCCAATCATCTGGTATCTGTTCATTTATGGCTTTGTGGGGAATTTGGAGTAGGTAATCATAACAAGTGCCGTCTAGGGTTTTTGATACTTCACTTGGTATGCCATCCGCGCCTGCAAATTTTTTGTTTGTTGGTGGCTCTTAACATTTTTGTTAAAGTTATCTGACCACGTTGATTTGGGCCCATTTGTGTTTGTTTGGCAGTCTGGTGTATTAGTTTGTGTAGTTGCAATTGCTAAAGTTGAGCTCTGCACTGTTAAAACTTAACTTTTGTCGGAAGATTAAGGTTTTTTGTGCACCATCTTATGTTGTTCTTCAGGTCGGTCACGATCTGTCGTGCATCTTGATTAAATTGTTTAGCACTTAAAACTTTAGGAAGGTGGTTAGATTCTAAACACTCAATTACTTCAAGGTCTCACAAATTGTCGATTGCGTTTTTACTGATAATGCATAGTACAATCAGGCTACGTCCGTTGTTTCCTATTTATGTGGGTTTTCCAAAGCTATCTAAAGTACTTCTACCGTTAAAAATTGCTAGCTGGTTAGTTTGAACCTGGCCAATTAGTTTTTTGACCCGTTTGTTTACGCCTTCGTCAGTTGTCCTTCTAATCTAGATACACAATTTATTTGCAAAATATACATGTACGTATGTATTTTCTTCAATAGTTAAGTACGTGGCTACATACTCCGAGATAACCTACAAATAATTTCAAACAGTATATCACTGCGTTAGTACTGTTCCACTCCCATGTCGTCACTTTAACTCAGGGATAGTCCAAAAATGATTTCAACCAAATTATTGTTTTTTAGTAATGTTTCGCTCCCATGCCATCGCTTTAGCCCAGGAACCGTCCATAAAAGATGTCAAACATATTATCGTAATTTTAGTAGGGTAGGGTCGGGTAACTGTGGTTGGTCCGATAACTGTGGTAGCGACAGTTTTCACTAGGAAAACATCAGAACTGACAGTAAAATAATACCTTGCATCGAAGAAAAGGGTTCGCTCTTCTTTGCAAGAAATTTCTTTACTGTCAGTTCTGATGTTTTCCTGGTGAAAACTGTCGCTACCACAGTTATCGGAACTACCACAGTTACCCGACCTTACCCTATTGCCCTATTTGCTGTTATGTGTTATGTTATCACCTTAACTCAAGGGTTATCTACAAATCATGCAAACAAATTATCGCTTCACTAGTACCGCCGAACTCACATGCCATCAGTTTTACTCAGAGATGGTCCACAAACAGGGTTTTAAATATACCGCTGTTTTTTGGAAAATACCATAACACTAGTATATACCGGTATAAAGTGGTAAATACTGGTACATGCATTTATGAAGCGTATAGTATTTAAAAAAGGTGCTAATATAATTCTAAATCTAGTAAAAACTCAACACCATATAATACTAAATATCTGTATTGCTTAAAAATACAAACAACCTTTGTGCTCTTTGGTGGAACATAATTGTGTACTTTCTACATAAATACATTTATTTAGCATAACGAGTTTAGTATTCGGCCAAGATGTAGCCAATCATTGTTCGTCGGTGTAGTCCCAAAAATCGGTTTCGTTCGGTGACCTTAATTCACGGAAACAAAAAGTTTCGTCATTCCGTCATGATGAAGCCAATTTCTTAAATAAGTTTAAACGCAACCGGAAGTAGAAAATTGTCTCTCCAAAGATCCATTTGGTAAAGAGCAATTGTACATTTTATTCAATAACTTATTAGCCATATTGGCCGTCCAGAATAGCATGGATTGTATGCTTCGATTTGGTGGCTACTTTTGAATCTTTTCAATTTTCAAGGTTTTTTCAAAATTTATCTCATCTGTACCAGTATATCGCCGGTGAAGAAGCATTTTTGCCCAAGTCCAGCCCAACGCTAAAAGCATTATTGCCCAAGTCCATACGTTTCTTAAATTCATTTTTGTCCAAGTCCATGCAAATCTAAACTGCAGCAGATGCAGGTTTGAACAGGATAGGTTTAGATGGACTTGGGCAAAAATGCTTTTAAAAACGTATGGACTTGGGCAATAATGCTTTTAGCGTTGGACTGGACTTAGGCAAAAATGTTTCTTCACCGGCGATATGCCAAGAAAAATTTCATTTTTTTTTTCAATTTACCACTTTATACCAGCATCTGCCAGTATGTGCCAGAGTGTCACAGAAGCATTATTTACCACCCCAGGTATTTACCATGGTATATACCACAGTGGTATTTACCACTTTAAAACCCTGGTCTACACTATATGTTGTGTTGTTTCCGCCCAAATCGTTATTATTTCTTTCCAACTCAATCAAGGAAGCCAAAAGGTTTATCCGTGCATTGGTTTTTTAGATGCTGAGCTTTTAGCTCATAAGCACCTATTAAAATGGGTTTGTCTGTCCGTTTGGCGGTATGTCGAACACTACAGGTCACCGTTTTGACCTGATATTCTTCAAATAACTTTTAACCGCTAATAAAAGCGCCCGCGCAGTGCTGAATAGTTTTTGGGCAAGATCAAAATAATAGTTTTTCCACAGTTAGCAGTTATATGGAGAAACTTTCAATATTTTTTCAACTTCTTTTCCTCTTAATCAAAAACCGCCGCTGAAATAACATTAGCGTGCATACTTAGGTACCTTCATTTCTAGGTAGGTACGTTGTGCGTTTAGCATTTCCAATAATTTACACATGAAATAATCCCATTAATTTACATTATCCGCAACGAACGGTGCAGGTGTTGGGCATCTATTTTAGATGTTGAGCTCAAGTATCGATTGACATTGTCATGTCCATTCGCCTGTCCGTCGGTCGATCTGGCTGTCTGTTGGTCATGCTCCACAGGTCACAGTTTTAATTGATTTCCTTCCAACAACTTCTACATGACTAAAAATGCAATAGCTAAGTGCCATATTGTTTTTGGGGTTGATCGAATCAACCAGGTTTCTAAAAATAATTTTTGAATGGTCCCATGTCAACACACATGGAAAGGGTACAACTTTTAACCGCCTAAAAATGCAAAGGCAAAGTTCTATATTTCTTTTCGGTTGATCGAAGCAACCAGTTTTCTAAAAATAATGTTTGAATGGTCCCATGTCAAAACAAAGGCAAAGTGCAATATTATTTTTGGGGTTGATCGAATCAATCAGTTTTCTATAAATAGTTGTTGAATAGACCCATATTGAAACGCATTACGCATTGAAAAGGTTCCACTTTTAACCACCTAAACTTGCAATGGCAAAGTGCCTGATTCATTTTAGGGTTGATCGACCGACCAGTTTTTTAAAAATATTGGAAGGATGGACCCATGCCAAAACGCATGGAAAGGGCAGGAATGTTAAGGGCTGAAATACACATTAGCGTACATACATATTTATAAACCCGGAAGGCCAATATACGTAAAAGTATATCTAGCACTACTGGTATTAACGCAGTCAATCTTAAATGTGATAAAGACAAGAGGGCGGATGTCTGGGATGTTCCATAAATAACGTCGCTCAAATTATCATTCGTTTATTGTAAGTCCATAAATGACGTCGCCCAAATATTTATTCTCTAATATGGACGTTCCATCAATGACGTTACTCAAATTACTATTCTTACATTGGGATAGTCCATAAATGACGTCGCCTAAGTTATCATTCTTTTATTTGGATGGTCCATAAACGTCGTCAATATTTTTATTCCCTTATAGGGATGCTCTATCAATGACGTTACCCAAATTACTATATTACTAGGGTAGTCCATAATTGACTTCGCCCAAATTCTTACTGTTGATAATGTTTTCGAAAAAGTTGTGAAATGTCAACTAAGGAATAGCTGCCGCTGATTACAAAATACCAATATCTTCTAGATTATTCTCGATCGTCACTACAATAAGGACCTACACATTTATTGAATTTAATATTCGCTGGTAGCTCAGCATCTACTTTGGGCTTACGGTGGAAAAATTTGTCAAAAATAGTAAAGGGTCCTAAAAGAAGTTTTTGGTTGGAGTGTTTTTCTTGCGTTTGATAGTCGGAGTCCTGGTTTCAAAAGTAGGCTGGACTATTACGGATTTTGTTTTACAGATTAAGCCTTTTCTTGACCCTTCACCTTTAGCTCCGATTAGTATTCTCTTTCCATCCGCCACTTACCATACAAACAGGGTTGCCAGTGAACTAAGAGCGCCCCTTTAAATCGTTAAATATAAATGTATGCAGACCTATGAAGTCTTCCTGTAGAAGGGGTGCCAAAGTTACGAGTTGCATCTTCTGCATATACTCTCATCTCAATAGCCCATCCGTGAAGTGGAACATTGTCTTGCTCAATGCTGATTGAATGACCGTATGCAACACGTATCATCTCGGCTACTAAATCCACTCCAGTTATGCATTCAGTAATGGGGTGCTCTACCTAAATAAAGGTGAAAAATCAATTATAATTATTTTTGTCTCATACTGCCTCATCTACGCGCCGTGTTTCTTAAGTAACGCAGACTAATAAGTTAGTGGTACGTTGGTGATTAGTGGTCTGACAATGAATAATTATTTATGTTAATTGATATTATACATTGAACAATTTTAGACTAAAATTACTTATATAAATATAAAATACTAAATATTGAGATCCTTGGTTTCCCTCTCAAAAACAACACCCATCTCTGTTTCACGGGAAAATACCTTTTTGTTTTTCAAATGAAAACTATGGAAAAAGTGTGAGTGTAAATATCTCAAACTTGGGTCTTAGTTCCCACTCTAATCAGCATTCCACCGTTTAAATTTCGGATATTATTATGAAATATAAACTCAACACTTTATCTCCTCATGACAAGAATAAACACTCCATAATTATCATCTTTTTTTGTATTACGTCAATCCCCCACAAAGTTTTAAATATTTGTATTGTGTCACTCAACATAATATCGCTCATTGCAATCTTTTCACAATAAGCAGTTATTTGGGTAACATAAACTTCGTTTTCGCTTTTATTGGCCGAAACTTAAAAATAATGTTTATCAATATATTTAATCTTGTCTCAAATGCTAATGTAAAAAGACATGTCAGTCGAAAACTTTTGGTTTGTTTCAGTTCTTACATATCCTCCTTGTCAACATTGCAGTTTAAATATGACTAATCTTCTCGTACGCACTTTTTTTGAAAAAATTGTATTTTCACCGCACGAGATTATCACTCAAAAT
This sequence comes from Dicyrtomina minuta, assembly GCA_949802685.1. Taxonomy (NCBI): domain Eukaryota; kingdom Metazoa; phylum Arthropoda; class Collembola; order Symphypleona; family Dicyrtomidae; genus Dicyrtomina; species Dicyrtomina minuta. Next base: position 26,280,313 of record OX461810.1, read on the forward strand.
AGATGGAAACTCACGCTGTTGCTGATGGATATTATTGGATATAGCGACCAGTGGGAGCTATGCGGTAGAGATTTATTTTAATAAATAGATTTAGAAATAAATAGTTAAATCATGAAATCAAGGAAATGGCATTGAGGCTTGGCATGCTATAAGTTATGTAGATGCAAGAGCGGATGCGTTGATCAAAATAATTAAGTAAGAATTTAAACATGAAATATTTGTTAAGAAATACTTTTATTAACCAAAGCTCGAATCGAATAATTTAAATTGTATATGAGCCAACCATTATTGACAAGAATGGTTTTAATGAAATATCGTGCAAGGGCATGCAATGCAATAGCGGATGCCAGTTATAAACTTAAAGTAATTTGTAAATGTAAACTAATAACATGATCCCCGGAAACGGAGTTGAAATCAGTAGGAAACCTAGAATGTAAAACAGTATCCATTTGGACTTACAAATTATTACTTCACACTTCAACCATTAGCTTGTACCTTCAGTACCAATAAAACACTTCGTTTTATTTTATTCAACCTTTCAAAGTTTAATAAATTCACACACTTCAATATACACTTCCAAAATTCATTCCAAATCTTTTATTTACCACATTGACCTTACACGACGAAATTAAGTCGAACAAAAAACGAATAACCCGTACAAAAAAGGAGCTTGAACAGGTAATACAAAAATCAATCCCGTCTACCCGTGCAGGAAATATTCCAAGTTTAGACCCAACAGCGTCTAGCACTAATGCTGATCTGGTACAACAAAACGAACCACTGCATGTTTCATACGTCCACCAGCCTCCGTTTACACAGCCGACGTCACAGTTGCCCTTGCCCCCGTACTCTTCCCAACACCCTATGTCCCCACAATCACCGCAATCAAAGCGAGAACCAAATCTTTTGTATGAAATTAACGATAGAATGGACCGGAGGAAAAATCTAATTATTTTTCATTTAGAAGAGTCGACTATGACCACTGTTAATTTGCGAAAAGAATCGGACCGTAATGCAGTTCAAACTCTGTGTGCGACAGTGTCCAGTGCTAATGCAAAATTCATTGCTAACGTGAGTCGAGTTGGCCCTGAAACTCCAAATAGGATTAGGCCAATAGTCATTAAATTTAAAAATGAGGAGGCGGCTCAAAATTTTCTAAGGTGCTACAAGGACAAAAGGCGAACACATAAACTTAAGACTGGATGTGTACATATTGTGAAGGACTTGACAATGCTACAACGACAGCAGTTGAAGGAAAACAGAAAAACCAAAAAAGTTGACAATGATTCAATACATTTAGGTACAACACCATCCTCGTGACAATCATACAACGGACCGCCTCCGCTTACAATTATCTACACTAACATTTGCTCTCTCCCTAACAAACTAAAGGAGCTTTGCGAAGTAGCTCATAACCTCAAGCCTATATTAATATGCCTCACAGAAACCCATTTGAACTCATCGTATGACGACATGCAAGTGTTAGTACCCAACTACACGCTCTTTAGGAAAGATAGGCAAACAGGTAAGGGTGGGGGGGTAATTGTGTACTGTAGATCAGATATCTGTGCTATTGAAAATGTTCTGAACTCACCAATTGAAAGCATAAGTGTGACGTGTTCTATCAAGGGTAAACAATTAGCAATAATGTGCTTGTACAAACCTCCTCAAACTGACAAATCAGAAAACAATCCTGATGAAATTAAGCTAAGGGAACTCATTGCAGACTTTGCAGCAAAACATAAACATTGTTTAATTTTGGGAGATTTTAACTATCCGGAACTTCAATGAAATACTAATATAGTTCAAGCAAATTTTGGCAGTGCTGCAAAAGCGTTCTTAAACACAATAGACAACAATTACCTTGAGCAACATGTGGATTTCATCACTCGAATTCGAGGAACCCAAGAAAGTGCTGTAGACCTTATAATATCTAAGAGTCATATTGTATCTGACATCGAATCTTTGCCCCCGCTTGGTAAGAGTACCACGTATTAATCAAGTGTAGTGTCCAGCTTTCATCTGAATGTTCTGAAGGTAGTAGTAAATTAAACTACAGTAAAGGCAATTAGGAGGGTATGTGTAAAGACTTAGGCCAAGTAAATTGGGAGGAAGAACTCGCAGGAGCATCCAGTGTGAATTCCAAGTGGGAATTTTTTAAATCAAAAGTGCTTTCATGTGTTAACGTTTATGTTCCGTGTTCTACTTCAGAGTCATCTTGTAAAATTCCCAGAAAACTACAAAAGTTAATGCACAAAAAGAAGTGTGCCTATTTCAGAAACATCAGTTCTCCTCAGTCACAAAAGTACAAAATGTGGCTAGCCTACAAAAACTTTCGGAACCGTGAATCAGACTTTAGACTGCAAAACAGAATTGCCTTGGAAAGAAAGTTGTGTGAAAGCGCAAAACAGAATCCTAAGGCCTTTTATAAATACTGTAGTGTTAAGAAGAACCGCATTCCAATCCCAATGTTAACTAAACACAATGGTGAAGTTACTACATCATATGCGGAAGCAGCTGACACGTTGGCTGAAGAATTTGAAAAGGTGTTTGTGCATGACAGTGATAGTTTAAGTGAAACAAGTGATACATCTAACACACAACTCCCGGAAAAATTAATCAGTCTTTGTCCCTTGCAAATTAGTTCTCCTTGTGTTTTAAAAAGGCTAAAACTACTTAACCCCTATAAAGCCCCCGGTCCTGACGGAATTCATCCCAGAGTACTAAAGGAATGTGCTACGGGTTTGTGCTTCCCACTTTCAATAATTTTTCAAGCATCCATAGATCTATCTGAGCTTCCTCTGGATTGGAAGAGTGCAAACGTAACATGTATTCACAAAAGTGGATCCAAATGTGACCCAAAAAACTATAGGCCAAGTAGTTTAACTTCGATATGTTGCAAACTCGTGGAACAATTTGTTCGTGAGAAGATATTTGCTAAATGTACATTTGCAAAGCAACAACACGGTTTCCTTCCAAGGAGGTCGTGTTTTACTAATTTGCTAGAATTTTATGAAGACGTCACAAGATCTGTGGATGAAGGAAGCACAGTGGACTGTATCTACGTTGATTTTTCCAAAGCGTTTGATAAGATTCCTCACAAGCAGCTGCTTTACAAGTTAAGCCAACGTCACAATCTTGATCCATACTTGATAAAATGGTTGCGATGTTTTTTAACTGACAGATCATATCAAGTGGTGGTAAATGGCAAAGTTTCGAAGAAAATGAAAGTCATCAGTGGAGTTCCACAAGGGACTGTACTTGGGCCAATCCTGTTTTTACTTTACGTGGATGAAATGGGAGACGTAATTCACAGCTCACTTAAACAATACGCCGATGACTCAAAAATCTATAGAGCCCGAAAAACTGACGGCGACTTTCACGCACTTCAAGAGGACATAAATAACCTAGTAAAATGGTGTAAATTAAATCAAATGGAGATGAATATTGGGAAAACCCATATTGTTCATTTCAGTGTGAAAAAAAGTGAAAATCCTATATACTCCTGCAATAATGCTGAGCTGCAAAGTTCAACTTGCGAAAGAGACTTAGGGGTTTATATTGACAGCGAGCTAAAGTCTTCGCAACACTGTCAACAGGCTATAAAAAAGGCCAAATCCATGTGCTTACAAATTAAGAGAACTTTTAAACATTTAGACAAGTACGGGCTTCGTACGCTTATTGTAACATTTATTCTGCCACTTCTTGAGTACTGCAACAGTATTTGGTGCCCCATTTTAAAAAGTGATCGTGATGAGATCGAAAAAGTCCAAAAGTTAGCCACCCGTCTTCTTCCATCGCTTAAGAATTTGTCTTACGAGGAGAGGCTGAAGGAGCTTCGAATCCTTTCGCTTGAAGACAGAAGAAAACGAGGAGACCTGATTGAAACATTTAAACTGATCAATAGGAAATATGATATTGATCCCTCTGCTTTGTTTGAAATCGACATGCAGAGTCGACATGCACCGTTTTCAAAGAAAAAACCTGTGATTATTAACTCTAGACACCATTTCTTTACCCAACGGGTAGTTACAGAATGGAATAATCTTCCAAGTGATGTGAAAAACGAAAAATCAGATTTATATTCAGTGAATTCATTTAAAAATAAATTAGATAAGTTCAAAGGGTGGAGTTTTGAAAAATCTTCTGTGTGACTTAAGCTTTATAGTGTTTAAATAGTGACAACCGGGTTTAACAAGAGATGTATCTCAAATCCTATAGGATTCTTCCCGGGAAACATTTATTATTATTATTTATTATTATTATTGAAACTCACACACAGTCAACTAAGCACAAGTCAAACATTCAATCTAAAATTATTCGTGACCATAAAACCACTAAACCCAATAATATTCTCAGGAATTCGCTGAATTTATACTCCAGTCTATTGTATATTGCCATTGATTCCCGTCTATTATTCAGTTATTTGGCAAGTGCAGTCTTTAATCATCTTATCCAGATGATGGGTACGACGCACAAGATGTATACAATATTTCACTTTGTCTCAAGGCTCAATAAAACTACAATCCTTAAAGGCTGCACTTTATATGTATGTGAACAAAGCACATCGAGATTGGGATTCTTATCTTTAATTTGCACAATTTGAACTCAATACAAGCCCCAACCGACCAAAATCCATTTATACTCCCTGACGTTGTCTTAGCCCATGTACCTGATACTACTATTATTGAATACCAACATCAGAAACTAATTAACCTTGTGCCTAACAATCTTCAGCTATTCGTGCAGGCGCGGAGTTAACTTGGCATCTATTTTAAGTTCTGTAATAACATCTTCACCTTGTCAAAGGCTAAAAGAAATTTAATAGTTCTTATTTAAATGCCCATAGAATACCGATAAAATTGCTATAACCCGAGTGCATAAAAAATCTATTCATTCTACAAAATTTGTAAATCAAAAAAATAAAATTAATTTGAATTTATAAAATAATTGTATTTATATTTATAAGGTATTATTTTAGTTTCAATTTTGGTTCACGTCGACTCGACCTAAATTGTACACGAATCAATATAAGATAAGCTTTAGGCAGCAATATCGGGTTGAGTTACGTCGTTAAATTTGATTCAATTGCATATCCTATAAGATGTGTATGGACGTGGAATGTCATGAACATATTTAAATGTAGATACTGATTTTTATGATAATTATAACATTGTTATTTATTAAAATTAAAGTTTAGCACTGAATTTGAATATTTAATATTAGTGAAAATGAAATTTAAATGTAAATTATTCCTAATAATGAAATCGGATTCGAGAACAAAATTTTTTCTTTGAACGAAACCAAAAACCTACAAATATTTACCTCAATGAAATTAAATTCTGAATTTAAGTACTTTCTATTAATAAAATCAATCTTAAATCTGAATAATTACAATAAATGATAAGAGAATGTAAATTTGTATAACTGTGCCATGAATATAATTCAAATTTAAATCAGAATCTTAAACTTTCCTGTTAAAAAATCAAAATCTCGATATTCCTGCATAGCAAAACAGTATTTTAAAAACCTATATACAAATTAGGAATACTTACATTAAGAGTATGCGTGACGCCCTTCCATTAATATTTCTAAAAATGATAGGATTACTACTCAACCCAAAACCGTCTCAATCTGAATGAAATAGGTTTAGACAAATCACTTGGCAAGATTTAATTTAATAAAATCGAATCCGATCCAGATTTGAAGATTTTAATTCATAGATATTCTTTTAATATTATAAAAGTTTACATTAATATTGCTAACAATGAAACCAAACTTCAATTAAAGCATTGAAGCAGGTTAAGCGATGTTGAGGCAGCTCCACCACTAAAATTTCTTTTGAAGAAACAGGTTGTCTACAGATTCATGATGACGCCATGGATTTGGATATTGAAACAGAAGGTGACGGAAATGAGGCTTAGAGCAAACATAGAGATTTTGCAATTTCATTCTATTTTTCCTTTTTTGTGGTAAATCATTGTCGTGAGACTTCAAACTGCCAAGTTTCCAAAGTCTCCAAATAGCTATTGGGATGGGCAATAATATTACCTCCAATTACTTGTTTGAGTAATTCAAAAAGTTTAATTTAGATTTATTTTTATCCTTGTTGTGCTACTCTTGAAGCTTCCTACGTGATTCTCACTCCGCTCGGTGCTGCCGCGTTGCCGCATAGTGTATTGTTTCTACAATGTGCACGTGGTGGTTTCTAGAGTTTTCAGCCTTGTCGTGTGGATCGTATCCTGTGTGGAGCGATGTTGCATCGTTGCGGTGTGAGTTTTATGTGGAAAGCTTCGACGGCATCATCAACGTGATTTATTCGAGGTAGACTGTATTCAAGGCAAAGACTGTAGTCTACACTTATGTGTAGTATGTTTCTTTTTGGAACTTTAATTTTTCAGGTCTAGCACCAATTAGTTGGAAGAGGAGCAGTAAACTTTGATCCTAATTTTCTTAGAAAGGTGTCGTAGGTTGTTCTCATTTTCGCTAGGTATTTACTTCCTTCCATTTAGCATTCAATCTTGTTTAAGGTTAAGGTCTGTACGGGCAAATCCGGTGACGTTTCATATGTCATTGGTTATCCCCTTGGCCAAAATTAAACATTGTTATAATGGGACGTCCGCAGTAGGCCTTATTGGCCTTGGCGGTGTCTCTGTGGATCAGTATTATGATCTACATGGTGCCTAATAAAAATAATAATAATAATAATAATAATAATAATAATAATAATAATACATAGAGAGCCGAAAACACCAAAGACGCAAATCTTGGGCTACGCACTTTTGCCTCATTCAGTAAACATACCGTAACTTGTATTTCCAGCCAGTTTATGTACTGTTAAAAATTTACTGAAGAGAGATAAGGGGACAGGGCAAATTTTATTTAAAGCAAAACTAGTTTTGCGACAACAAACAAATGCAGCGGCAGGCAAACCTTTATTAAATGCAGGAACTCCAACTGGATGGAATGATAAAATTAAAGAACGACCACCAAAAGGAGCTCAAGTAGGTGAAGAATTATTGGAAAAAGGGGATACAATTTCCAAAAGCAGGAACAGTGGGTAACAAAATTCTCAGTTTACATACCAAGGATGGCCACCTAAAGGCACACTAATTTTAAATCAAGTACCAGCCACTTAGGCAAAGAAAGTAAAAGATGTTTTACCATCCGCACGGGCTGTGGTCAAAGCAGTTACTCAGGCAGCAGCATTAGCAGCAGTTTTGCCTTAGAATTCTCTTGCTCAGGCAAAAGCCATGGCAGCAATAGTCCAGGTGTTTAAGCAGGTTCCAGCGTCAATTATTAATAATACAGTAAAATTATTGCAGGACATGTTAAATCCACTTTACATGCCATTTGAAGATTTTGAATCACGTAGCCAAACTAGATCAGACTTTTTTGAGGGAGGTGCGGGCTATGATAGTGAAGACGAGGAAGAGCTTAGACTACAGATAGTTTTTGATTGACATGCGCACGTAATTTTGATGGATAATTCTCCTAATTTTAATACTAGTTTGCAAAAAAATCTGACTACACTATAAACTATATTAAATTTATTGGTTTAGTTAATGATAAAAATAGTTTGGGAACTATTACATTAACAGTTTAAGCATGATGAGTTTGTAGTTATAATAATTGTTTGTTTGTTGAGTTTATGCATTTATGTTTGTTATCGAAGATTGCCATACAAAACAAATATCAAAAGGATATGCGAGAAAAGCAGTAACAAGAGAAAACTGAATTAATGTCTATACGCTAAAATGATGTCGATTGAATCCAGGCAACACGAGTGGGAGGGTAATTGTTTGGGAGAAATCAAAGAAAAAGACCTACCTACGTTTTAAGTTGAGAACGAGAACAACCGAAAAATTGAGAAATTATTATCCAAACAGACCTAGGTCCAGAAGGATATCAATAACGTTTTAGCAAAAGAAATTGAGCGAAAAGGAACCATTAACGCAACCACGACCGATCAAGAAGGACCTGTACCATTAACCACTACATATTTATACTAAAGTAGGGTTGTTTAGGTATCTAGGTTATAGGTACTTATATTTAAAAGTATGTTATTGTAGTATTTTAAGATTTATCTAAAGCATTTGATTTAGTGGACCACAATGTGTTAATCGGCTAACTAGGAGTAAATCAATGTGAAATTAATTGGCTTCAAGATTTTCTTTATAAAAGATTGCAGCGTGTAAGAGATGGTAAATTGATATCTGGACCTAAGGAGATATTTAATGGTACTCCACAGGGGACAAAACTGGCACCACTATTATTTATTGTTGTAATTAATAGAATACTCCTAAATTTTAAATTAAAATACCAGACGTCCGCTAGTGATATAAATATATTTGATGGTTATGTTGATGATATGACCCTGGCTGAGGCTGTAAATTATGGTTGTAAACCAGGAATGCAAAATTATCTTGATGATATAGATACTTGGATAGAGAGCTTAAAAATAAAGTTGAACCCAATCAAATACAATGTTATGGTTATAATATGGTGGCCTGTCACGAGTGATTTTAGCTAGATCTAGTAAAATATCAAAAATAAATAAAATCAGACCATCCTATATGGAAGAACACAAGGGGAGCCAGCCGTATTAGCACAGAGTGATTTTAAATTAGTGTACTTTTTTACAACGTAAGTTAAGAATTCTCTTTAAATTTCAGTTGAATTTTTAAAGAATTCAATTTAATCTATTTATTTTGTTTGACTCGTGCAGTGAAAATTTAATTTATTTAGTTTACTGTGTGAAGGTTAGTATTTCAAAAGCAGTAATAACAGCAGTGGTATTTATTTATTTATTTTCATCTCAATATTTTTATTATTTTAAGTATTCAGCATGTAGTTCGGAAGAGAAATTTATTTTTGTTTGCATCATCTATTAGTCTACAGAAAGTAGATGCGCAAGCGAATTTTGATAACACGAAGTTGGAATTTTTGATGAAGTAACGGAGAGTGCGTGAAGAAGTGAAACAAGCTATTTGAAAGGTTGAAGCAGTATGAAGGGATATTTAAGGTATAGTTAAGCCTTATTGCAGATATTTTTATTTAAAAAAAAAGAAAAGGCCGTAGCTACTAGAAATATAAGGAATAATTATTCGATTATTGAATGTTTTTTATTTGATAATTTTTGAAGACTCACGAGCGTGTAGGATTCTAGATCTGATCAATCAAGGAGACTACATATAAGAAATAGATATCTAGATATTTTTATACGAGAAGGTATAGGAATATTTGTGTTGAGTTTAATTTTATTTTTACTTAGCAGGGTAAATATGAAGTATTGCGACCTCATCGCTATATTTCAGTTTAAACTTATATGCTCAGCATCTACTTGTTACTTTAGAATTTATTTTTCGATTTGATTTATCCAATTAATTTATGGCAGATAATTTAAAGTTGAAAGCCTACGTAACATTGTTAGTCAACACTTTAACAATTAAGGAAATCCAAAATACACAATTTAATATTGAATAAGCAGCGTTAAGAATATTATTTTGAGTTTAATTATTTCTGAAATTACTATTTTAAGCTTGAGCAATTTAGCTTTTTATTTTACAATAACCGTGACAGTTATTATAGGTGTCTTTATATTTCTGAATGACATATGTCAAAGAAACATGGAACTAGACGGACAATAAAAGAGAAAGGCAAAGAGCTTAGCGATTCAATATTAGGAAAGTACATCGTCGGTAGACAAGGACCACCAACAGACCCACCAGTAGTAGCCCAACCCAGTTCACCATCTATACCTGCAGGCAACACCAGACAGCGTACTGAAGAATTTGAAGCTTCTTTTTCAAACCAAACTTTAGAAGCAGTAAAAGAATTACAAGACCAAAGTGAGTTTACTTTAGCGATTCTAAACGAGACAACCGCCAATACCAACAACACCGATAGTGGAAACGAGACAGCGGGAACATCTCAGAACACTCAAGCTAACGTAGATCCAGCTGTAGAACCTGTAGAAAATTCAAAAGAGGAAGGAAAAAACGAAGACAGAGACAACTTCATACGTAAGTGCAGACCCAGGCGGATCAGGAAGTAGTACCAGTAGTTCAGGTGATAGTATGGGAGACGACGACTCTGAAACAGAGGAAAAAAATTAAGCAAAACCCCCCACACCACCAGCCAAAACAGCGGACCTACCGCAACCACCCAGTATTCCTGACAGCCTGAACGAGGACCAAAAGGCACAGTTCATCGCCAATATTCAGCAAAAGCACGCAGAGGAAGAGAGGAAAAGGAAAGCAAGGGTTGTCATAGAAAACAAGGAGGCAGAGGAACAACTGAAGCTCGGGAAAAAACTTTGGGAGGAAAAAATGGCACATCTAAATACAAAATGATGGACCTCACCAAAGAAAATCAATTTTAGAGTAGGGATTGACGAGCCAGGAGCTCACTTTGGTGACTTCGTACGGACCATGGCAATAATAGGAGTCGCGAAACAAAATCAAATAGCGCGATTAGGGAACATACTAGACACAAGTGAAGCGACATGGTTCGGAAATAACGTGGCCACCCTGAACATGGACACCCTCAAGGCAGCCTTTGTCAAAGCTTTCCCAGGAAGTGAAAAATTGCTGAATAAAAGTTTACAACTGAGATTGATGTTACCAGACGGGGCAGTGGCGCAGTACGTAACGGACATAGTGGCATCGACATTGGCAGCCATTCCGCACGCCACGGATCCAGAATTCATAAGGGAAGTAAAAAATGGCCTTACACCTCAGATAACAAGTACGTTGGCATATGGAAATAAAGCAATTAAAAAGATTTCAAGACAATTTCACTACCTTTTTAGTAGAAATGGAACCAACGGATATTCGTCCGTGCGACACGGCTATCGTAAAGGAGTGCCAGGCGAAAATAGCGATTTTAGAAGCCAAACTTGGGACAACCAACAAGGAAGGTTCGAAATCTTTGTATGATAGACAAAAGGAGAAGCAGAAATTTCCCCAAAACGAATACAACGGAAACACCCAAAAAGATGGAGAAAATTAAAACTGGAGAGGAAATAGCAGAGGGCGAGAATAGGCTCGAGGCAGAGGCAATGCAAGTTATAGTGAAAAGGATAAATCGGGTGTGGATTGCTAGACGTGCAAAAGCCCAGGGCATTTTGCGAGATTGCCCAAGCAGATCAAATCAACAAAACGACAACAACAATAGAAGAGGAGGCGGCAGCCGAGAAAGGGGAGCCTACTCGAAAAGCAATGGCGAAGCAAGGGTAGAAGGCAGACAGGGCGAAGTCAGAGGCGAAGCACTACCAGACTATGAGCCACCCAGACAAACAGCATAAGTATACATGATGACTACTGAAGACTCGACGTCACCATTCGTAGATATCAAGGTCCGAGATAAATAGACAACAGCTTTATTGGACACGGCAAGTTCAATGACACCCATTAGCAGACAGCTAATAACAACGCAGAAAATATCCAGAGACGTAGACATCGATGTAGTCGGTATAACAGGCCTACCAGTAAAAGCTATGGGAACAGCATTGGTAACTGTCCATCTGGGTACGGGAGTTTATAATATGGAGCTGGTAGTCATGGACATATTAGAACCAATAATAGTCTTAGAGTTTGATTTTTTTATGAGATTCAAGGTAGCCATGGACTTTGCAGCCGAGCAGATACGATCACCAATCTTTGGGAACATGCCCTTTTACCAGCAGCAGAGGGAGCAAAAGAAGCCATTGAAGCAAAAAGTGACATTTCGATTTGACACACTAAGGGCCCAAAAAGAGGAGAAAAGAGAGAACGAGGAGATTTACAAATCAGAAGGAAGAAAGATATTCGCCTATTCACCGAGTGATCAGACCCAGTATTGACAGGAACCGAGGGAAAGAATTAACAAGAGTCAAGAGGACCAATGTATTCTGACCACCGTCCGCTTACGCTAGTTGATGGACCCTGAGCAATCAAAAGAAATTACGGCCTAAAAATTTCCTGGAAGGGGTCCGAAACCACCAACGAGGGCAACATCATTCTAGCTCTTCTGAAGAGAGAAAAGAATGGAGAGTTATCAAGATAAAAAAAATTACAACAATGGAAAGGGAGACTATAAAGGCATCGGGATTAACAAAAAGGCAAAAAAAAGGATTTAGAGTGCGATAGTAGCTATCAACACTTCGTCCATTTAGAGTGTATGTTAAGGAGACCTTCGCACATGCCAGACCGAAGCTAGTAGCCACTCACTTTCCAAAACTCTCTGAATACCCAACAACATGGTACGTATCAAGAGGCATACCGTACAGTCACAGAAAGTACATAGTCAGAGGAGAGGAGAAGATTGGAAACTACGTCATCAAAGGCTACAATTCCACCTTTTTCAGTTTCGATCCCATGTTCACTGTTGAGTACTATACTTGTTATTATTCTAATCTGCGAGTGAAGTCATATGTATTTCCAGGAACAATAAGGGAAGTAGATTTGGCCGTGTCAAAGGATATTAAAGTATAGACAGACTCAGGGAAGCTCACCACTTAGATGCACAGAGCTATGCGTCAAAAGCATGGCATGGGAGGAGAATGCGATATGTGTAGATTCGACATCAAGGGCAATTGGGTCTGCGAGCAGAAAAGGCGAGACACCAAACACCTACTACACAAACCAATCCTGGACATAATGAATGATGAGAGTAAGTCAGAAAAAAGAAGGAAGGAAGCCTCTAGGGAGCCAGATGTAGGAAGGCGAAGCAAGTCAAGAGAGCGAATCGAAAGAGAAACAAATAGACGCATTACTTCAAAAGACACAGCCGAGACCAATCAACAAGAATAGGAGGACCATATACAAGAGTGCAAGGACTATTGGGGCGATGAGGCATGCAGCTATTTCCATTTCAACGACATTATGATGATAATGGAAATGATAGAAGCGGCCCAGGCTGAAGCATCTCAAAGCAAAGAACAACAACATGAAATATAAAAGAAAGAAAAACAGTAAAAGTGTGTTTGTGGAAGTGTAGGTCTTCCTTCCAGAGTTTGATAGAGGCTCCTCTCCATCCCTCTTAATTTAGGCAGTGGTTCAGCGTGCTCCCTTCTCAAGTGTGGAAAAGTCTCCGCTTCGTCCCTCCTTAAAATGTGAACTTTCAGTCCATTTCTTTTCGTCGTCCAGTTGATCTTGGGAATTCATCCTTCATTGTGCTTCCTTTTGGTGGTGGTTATCTCCCTCCTGTGCTCTCCAGAGCCAGCTCCAGAAAGTGCTCCGGGGTATCCACGTACATTCGTCAGTTCTTGTCTGCTCGGCTTAAGGGTAGTTGAGATTTGAGATAGCATCTTTTGCTTCTTACCGTGCACTTGCTCCTGCGCGGTATATGTACGTGCGTGCGATGTTTGCTTTCGACCTTCTACTCCCTTCTCGCTTCGTGCAGCTCAAGAGTGTAGAAAAGAATTTCTTTTTGTCTCCACCGTCCTTCCCTCCTGAGTAGTGTAAACTCCAGTGAAAAGATGATTGGTTTTTCGTTGTAACTTCTATTAGGTCATCCAAGTTGAAAATTGCTCCATTTCCCTCATATCCGTCAATCTCTTTCTTAAGAGTAAATGAGTTAGCAATTTCCATAATGTCCAGGTTGTATTGGTGTTCAGCGTCTTCCATTGCTTTGAAGTTTTTTGCCAATTTTTGTTCTTCCTCCTAGATCATGACCTTCAGTTTAAGTATTCTGGCATAGTAATCCGCATGCTCAGGAACGGCTGGAGTTATCACCTCAATTTTCTGTCTCCAAGTTATCCTGGTTTTCTTTGAACAACTCTATCCACTCCTTTTTGGGTTTCTTGGAGTTCAATTTCTTCTCCCAAGGGGTTCCTTTCCTTAAAGTTGTGCTACTGCTGCAGTACCAACAGTTACCATAATTAGTATTTCCATTAGAACATAAGTCGAAGCTAAGTAGATGATGCAGATGGGTTTCGTCCGTCTGTTTTGGTTTCCTTCACCACTGGAGTTGTCCGTGTTCTGGTCGGCGGTAGAATTCCAGATCCGGGTATTTCGCCTCCATTGTCCGCATTTCTTCATCTACTGGTGGGTGGGCCTTTGCTGAATGGGACTTATCTAGGTGTTGGTTAGCCTTGATCTTATTGTAGATGTCCAGAGCGTTTCCTCCATCTAAATGGACGTTGACCATGTAAACCTGGTATTCAGATTCCTTCTTAGGCTCCTTTTCTTCAGGGACTGGCAGTGATGATATTTCCACTTCCTGACCTAGGTATGGCTCCCACAGAATAGCATTTGGTTTGTCGTCTAGCTTCCTTCTTTTTGGTGGTTGTGGCTCCTCAACTGGTTTTGGTCCGGCGTTCATCCATTTTTATAGTACTGTGGTAGTTCTTCACACGTACTCAGGATTGCCTTAGCCATACTATCTCTATCTTTGTACTTGCACGAATTATTAGCAAATAATTGTTCTGCTATTTGCACTTTTTGATTTGATTTCAATTGGGATGGTATGTATTTGTAGGCTCGCTGTTCCTGCTGGAATCGTCTTACCATTTCTTGTCGATGTAGGAAAGAACTTGCATCTTCTAAGTCATCTAACTGATCCTCACCTTGGATCCTTACAAGCTCAGCGTGAATATCTTTTTTAGTTTGATGATAGTCGGCTTCACATTCCTACTCATTTATTTTTTAAAATTCCAGTTCCGATTCTTTAGCGGGTCTTACCATGAAAGCCCGGTAAACAGACTTCTTTGGGTATACCATTTCCCATGTCTCGTTGAGTTCCTTTAGCTGATCATTTCTTTTCAAGTGAAAAGGTAGTTTTGTTCAAGTTAGGTAGGCTCCATTTTCCAAACCGAAACCTAAAATATTCTGGTCGAGCTGGATGCCTATATCCCTTTTTTCCTCTGCCGTTGTATTCTCCAGAATGATACGATAGGCACGATCTCGTTTCTTATCGTAGAGGTCGTCTGCTTCTTCACCCTCAGAGTCATACGGAGTGGTGACATATTCCGAGGATCGAATATCATCTTAGTCATCCAGCGGTCTTCTCCAGTGTATTGGCATGGTTAGCCATGTTCGTTGAGATCCAGATATGATACCGTACTTCTGGATATTTTTCTTAAGTATGGTGAAGTATTGCTGGCGATCATGGAATTCCAGTTGGCTAAGTAAAAACGTCCTTGCCTTGCATCTAAGTTTTTCGCTAGCTTCTTCCAGTAATTCCAGATTCGGGGTGGATTTCCGACTGCCCTCCTGTCTTGGTTCCTCGCGCTCCTCTGAACGGGTGCGAGTGCAGTGAGGTGATTCCTGCCTTCTCTTGTCGCGGCTCTTTGGGGCGTTGTCTCGGCGGTCGCCCCTGTCCGAGTGTCTCTTCCATTGCGGGAGCTTCCACGCCTCGTCTGGGAATTCTGTCTGCTTTCTCTTTTGCGTCCTCTTTGACTTAATAAGGACCGGGACCTATGGCGTGTTCTGTCTGGGGGTGGTAAGCCCTCCAGGTAATAATAACAATCACGTTTCATGTGACCCCATATATGACAATGATCACACGTACCTTCAAACTTTGCCTTTTTGGGGTGTCTTGGCCCCGCTGGCGGTGGAGAGTTCTCCTTGTGACTCCGACGATGACGTACTTTTTCTTCCTCTTCATCGTCATCCCAATCGTTTCGTCTACGTCCATTCTCTTGACGGCGGTCTTGGGATCTTCCACGTCCGCGTCCTCCAGTTCCTTGCGAGTTTTCTCTAGCCAAGAAAACTTGGGGCGGTTTGTAGGGCGTTCTTTCGATGGCTTGTTCTCGATCTTCATCTGTCGCCTTAAGTAGCTCCAGTAAAACGGTTGATGTTCTCACTTGGGCGACTCTCCAGGTTTGGAGAAATCCGATGTATTCCTCATACTCAGATAGCTTCTGCAGGGTTACTCCCAGTATGCTATCTTCTCCCATAGGCTCTCCTGCCCGGGTTAACTGGTTGTTGTAGGATATTAAGATGTTCAGAAACTTGTACCCTTCTTCCGTCTTCATCTTGAGGGCGAAGAATTTTCCCTGTAGAACGCAAATGTCCTCTTCCTTTATGGTGGCGTACATCTTTTTGAGCTCACCGAAGAGGTCTGTGGCCTTTTAAAATGACCAAACTCTTGTAGCGATGTCTGAATGCAATCCCCCTAGTATTGTTAGGCGGGTGCAAGAGTTCGCAGCATCTTAGTTCTGGATCGCCAGCAATTATTCCGGGGTTACTTCTTTCGGGTTGACTGGTTGGGGTCGCTTCCACGTTCCGTCCAGAATGACTCTTTAATGTTGCATTTGGAGGGACATCTTGATGTCCTCCGCCCAGGCCGTATAGTTAGTGGACCTTTCCAACGGTGGAAAGTCGATGAAGGGGCGGTTGCATGCCATTACGGTCGACATCTCAGCTTCCTTCTGCTGGTAGGTCACGATGGATTTTTCTGCTGCAGTTAGTCGAGCTACTAACTCCTTGTTCTCCAGTTGTAGGGCAACGGTTTCGGGACGCAGAGCTAAACTTTGCCTCAATGCGTCTATTCTCGCTTGATACTTAGATTCTTTTCTATGATAATGTTCTCTAAGTAATTCTACCTGTTCGTCCTGATGTTCACGGGCTGCCTTGATCACTTTGTCAACGGTGTCAGCCTTCTTCTTCTCAGCTTTCTCTCCCTCCTTCGGTGGTGGGCCGTGAGATCTGGTGGAGACTCCTTTCTTGCTTCCCTGCCTTCTTATCTGGCCAGTGAAAATCTGCAAGATGGGCGAACGGTCTTCCTTCTTGGTTTCGGAAACGGGCTTCACGGGAACCTCTGGTTTCTGGTCAAGTGGGGCTTCTGTCTTCAGTGAAAGTTCTGACATGAAAACTTCTTCAGTATCAGAATTCACTTTTGTTGGTTGTTACTATCCATCACTCCCTATTCAGTTACTAGTAGTGAGATATTTATTTACTTTGTGCTAACGAAACAACTACGTGCTGGAAACTTTTTTAACAACGTAGGTTCTACACTAGTGCTTTTGGCTAACTTCTACTTGCTGGAATTGCCTCAACGACGTAGGATGCTTAAAGTCTTTAATTAAAAATTCAGGAAAAAAAGGAGCTGGAACTACCTCAACTTCTACTTTTGCCTAATTCTCACTTCACCCAATCTGATTCAAGTCTAATCAATTAGTGGTATATGATCTACACTCTGGAATTGCCTCAGTAGTAAAGTCTGGTGAATCGTAATCGTCTAGTCGTCTTCCTCAATTTGCTTTATCTGGTGTCTTAGAGGGGAAATTACCTATCTAAGGTAATTTGGAAATTCTATATGTAACAAGTATCAATTTCAAAAAATGTATCAGTCGCTAGCGTAACTACTGTTAAAATAATTTGCTTTTAACAAAAAAATAAACTTGATTGTAAACTGAGACAGTAAATACTTTACTTTATACCACGTTTCTATTAAATTCAAAAATTTAAAAATAAATTTAATTTACTTTTAAACCTCGTTAGAGCAAGTGCTGATAACGTGTTAGGGTTTTGAACTTTAACTTTGTATAACATACTCGGGAAAAGTAAGGTAACCAGTAGACCTGTCGGATAGTGCTAATAACGCCCACGTAAGGTGTGGGGGCCCAATTAACTCAGTGGTATGAACGAGATTTAAAGAAACTGGTGAATACGCTTTAATGGGGCAAACAGTACTTGGTGGACACCGTAGATAACCAGGGATGCAAAGAGGGTAAATGAAAAGGATTCTGGACTCTCAACAGAAGACATGTGGTTGACTTGATCTCAGATTCACGATTAATTTTATTCACCCTAATTCTCACTGAATTAAACTCGGTTGACAAAGATAATTATAATTTATGGTTGAGGTGTTTTTGTCTCAGACAAAGACTACCGCATTCTTACATTGTCAAATTTTAAATCTAAGTAAATACATTTCATCATGTTTTACTAATATATTAAAAAAATGTTCCTACCCAGACACATTAATTTAACATTTTGGTACTTTACGAATTGTCCTAATAATTAATTTAATTAGATAATTCCGTGATTTCCACATTTGTTTAATTCTTCTAAAGAATCAAAGGAATAAAGAGTTTGGTCACAATACACAAATAAGAAATATTGCCATCAATATTTACGTCTATTAAAGTTTGATAATGAAAATAGATCTTGAACTTGAATTCTCATCACAGTCGCAGGCAACGGCGACGAGACGTAAACATCCGTCTTCATACATACAACGCATGTAGTATGTCTGTGCATAGCTCAGCTAAGTACACATCAGCGCATTCCATATTTATCTAATGCGACACGAGCTAGACTCATCAATTATATTATTACTCATGCTTCTCTCATTCACAGACGAAATATAATTCTTTCTTAATCTTTACGAAGTTTGTACATACAATATAAGAATACATGTTACTACCTGTAACTACCTGTATGAATAATATGTGTGAATATTGTATGTCGCAATACGATATGTTTTTAAAGAATAACAAGTTGCTAAAACCAGCAAAAGTTAAAAATTTCACAAAAAAGAAAAGAGCAATATTACTGTCCTGAATATATAGGTATATCTATTAATGTATGGCTCAGTTGTTGGTGACTTTTTAACTTAATCATGGCCTTTTTTCAAATTTCTCACAATTACGTTTTGCTCGATATAACAAAAAATTTTACTTGAGCGGCCTTGGTCTTGTTAATTAAGTGTCTTGGAATCATTAAAAATACAGTTATAAGAAAGGAACGGCTACGTAAACATATCAGTATTCACGGTATTACCAGAGGTTTAGGTTTTCAACTGAACTTAAGTCGCGTTATCTCGCGCCCGAAACCCCAAACCCACCTAGCATGGAACGGTAACTGAAATTGAAATTGATTTATTCAGGTGTAAAGTAATAACATTGCTGTTTTTTTCGTTACCAACACCCTAAGTCTAAGGTGTAAAGTAAAATACGATGCGAGAATTGATTAAACAGAGATTAGAAACTAACGTAATTTAACAAACATAAAAGAACCATAATTTTACCTTTAAGACGCTCATCACAACATTCACAATCAATAAGTTATATTATTACTGAACAGTTTTTACATAAAGTAAATTTCCACTCTTTTAGATAGGAGAGATTCTCTGCATAAAGGGTCAAATTTTGAAATTTCATCAGCACTTTGTATTTCGGTAGGAAGAGAATTCCATTGATTCACAATATCATATAGAAATGACTTTTTGCCATATGAATTAACTTGCTGCAGAAGTTCTACGTTCAGAGGCTTTCTTAGTTCTCTATTATTCCGAACTGCTCTGTATTCCACTTTATTTTGAAAGACACATTGAACTTTGGATTTTTTAATAAATTGGGGCCAGACCAGACAATTTGGACCACTAGGTGTGGTGTAATCATTCCTTTGTCGTCGCCACAGACACTGGCATTTGACAAGCCTCCGTAACTCAAGTTTTGGTTAGCACTAAATTAAACTAATGACAATCGGACTCGATTTCGACCACGAATTTGAATTTATGTCATGTTTGAATGTAATTCGCCAGCTATCGAATTGATCAGCCTTAAACTCTACAATATAGTACGCCATACTCTTAGCTGAAACGTTTAAAAAAGGTTGTTCTTACTAATGTACGATCTTAAACTGATTTGTCTAAAGAATTCTTACCTGAAGTCGAGTGTTCATTTCAAGAAAATAAAAATTTCTACTGCTGTCGACCAAAAATTCAACTGTCCCAGCTGAAGTATATCCAATAGCTTTAGCAAGATCAAGCGCTTGAGTTCCCATTGCCTAGAATGTAAAAAAATGCTTTAATACAGGTGATTGCTACAATTACATTGCCTTTGCAAAATATAGAAGTGAGGGTCTCTGAATACAATTTGTTTTACTAGTCGAGGCAGAATTCTGCTTAGAATGTAATACATAGAATATAGGTCTGCTTTCTATTCTATACAATACAATATAATTCTATATTTAGGCTAAATTTTAAAAGCAAATCACGGTTTAAAAATAATTGCAGAACGTTTGTCTATGAACTCATTCACATTCCACCATTTAAAATCTACAAGTCATCACTTTTCGAATAGTATAACACACGTCAACACACGTGGTCGATCACTTAAAAATATCGGTAAATTATGTAGATTGGTAGTCATAAATATAGTGTATAGAATAAAACAACTCCCGCCACTCCTTGTGATTTGGTGCGTTCTAAAAGATAATTATCGCACAGGTTTGGTCTCAAACAGACCAACGCCTCCGAGCCCTTTATAATTATGGCCTATTCCAGAATTCCCCTTAAACATAGCAGAAGAACCCAGGTCAAACCGCAAGCCTGCTCGAAGAGCGCGAGAACGCCACTAACAGAGCCACCGACGCTTGAACCAACATAGGGATAAGACACCCCAATGATGAATGTTCTGTGTAAAACAGAAGTTCAGAGAAGTTAGCATTAGAGAAAATATTATTTAATATTTATTCATATATGTATGTGTAATGATGTGAATTTTGAGCTCCGCTTAAATCACCTTCCCTATCCCTTAGCATTAGCAACATCTTATCACTCTGATAAGCACATCTCCAAACTTCTAATCAGATTCCTACCCAAGCCACATTCTAACATTCCCAAATCTGCCTCACTCCTCTTCTCTAGAAACTAGCTTACCGTGTGGTAGATCAGAAGGAAAAAGAGATCCAAACGAAGAACATCAAAGTTGTGTGCGTGTAAATAAAGTCCAAAGTAAATTGTAATTACTAACGTGTAACCCTCAGCTCCTTTATTTCTCGCAGCACCCCTCAAGTCTAGTTCATCATCACTCACATACACCAAGCATCACTATCACAGAGACGCTAAGGCTCGGCATTCACTCTGTCCAAACTGATCTTCAATTTATTAAATGTCACCTTACATTTTGGCGCCCTCGCAGGGACACCTAAGAAGAACCTGACCGTAAAACTCTGTGAAAGTGACCCATAATCAGTGCAAAAGTTACGTTTTTTCCTTCTCATTCGCGTGGTGACACAACCAAAGAATTAGTGAACTCTGAAATACAGTCAGTGTACTCGAATTCCGTCGCCACCCGTGCAGCAAGTTCAGTTTCCAAGACAAGACAATGGCTCTCGCCACACTCTAAAAGAAACTTGCCCCTTTGCAGAACCAGTTCCTGAATGACCAACTAGTCATTCAGGGTCACTCGTCCACTCCAGTTTCTCAGGGAACAGCAGACGTCCTCAAGTCTCGATTAGACGCATGGTACGTAAGGTTTGAGGACCTTAACAACCAGATGTTGGAGGTGGCCTACGATACTGACGACTACGATGGAGTTGCCTCCGACTTGGGAACCATCCAAGTGGCGTGGACCAACTCCATGGGCAAGCTCCTGGACATCATCCAGAGCCACATTCAGCGTGCTCCGCCTCCACCGCCCGGAGGAACGACAAACCTCCCAGGGCCACAGCTCGGCAAACTACCCGACCTTCCAGTTCCTTCATTCGCCGGAGACCTCCAAGAGTGGATGTCGTTCGCCGACCTGTTCAAGTCGGCAATTCATGCGAACAGCCGACTCTCCAACGTAGCGAAGCTCTAGTACCTCAAGGCCTCACTCAAAGGTGAGGCACTACAGCTGATTTCGTCCATCCCTGTCATGGATGGCAACTACTCCAGAGCCTGGACGTTACTGGAAGACCGATATTAAAACCGCCGTAAGTTAGTGGTCTCTCTAGTGTCTCGTCTCCTTTATCTTCCTGGAGTTTCCTCCGGCCAGCCGAGAGACCTCCGAAAGTTGGTGGACTCTACAGCAGAAATTCTACAGCTGCTCCGAGAGCTCCAACAGCCGGTCGACCAGTGGCAGGCAGTCACGACAACTCTTTTGGGGGAAAAGATTGACGACCAGAGCCGCCGCGCGTGGAATCGTACTCTTAATTAAGCTATTTCAACAATAGAAGACATGTCGAAGTTTTTAAATGACCGAATTGACGCGGACATGGACGGTGGACCAACTTCACGGAAGAATGCGCCGTCCAGTCAACCAGCAGGGAAGAAGAAGGCTTACTCCAACCACGGTGTGAGCTCCACCTCCTCCTCCTAAACCTCGAAGTGCTCCGCGTGTCAAGAAACTCATGGCCTTTCACAGTGCCAGGTCTTCCTAGACAAGACAGTGGGGGATAGGAAGCAATTTGCGCAAAAGAAGCGACTATGCTTTAACTGCCTGGGACGGAGCCACTCGGTAAGAGAGTGCAACTCAAAACACACTTGCCGAAAATGTACTCGTCGCCACCACACACTCCTCCACCAAGATAATGAAGAAGGCCAGGAAAAGACGAACTCGCCAGCTCCGGCGGCAGCAGCTCCGGTGGCAGGAGCAGCAAGCCTCCGCGCCTCCAACCTCAGTCCCCCGACGTCTAATACCTACAACACACTCCTAGCAACGGCCATGGTACAGATCCGAGATCCCCATGGCACTATACACCAAGTAAGAGCACTACTAGACAATGGGAGTCAAATCAGCTGCATAACGGAGCACTGCACCCAACGACTCCAACTTCCCAGGGAGTCCGTACATACTGAAGTATACGGGCTCCAGTCAGCTCCCACCGGAGTGTCCTCCGGTGTGGCCCATTTCAGTGTCTCCTCCTCAAACAAGACAAACCCAGTGGTGGTCCCAGTTGCAGCCGTTATTGTAAAAACCTTCACTGGCCGTTTACCAACGTGTCAAATTAATCTTTAGAAACTTTCTCACCTTGTGGGCCTGCAACTAGCCGACAAGGAGTTTACGAGACCCGCTTCAGTCGACTTGCTCCTGGGGGCGGACTGCTACTTCGACGTAATGCTAGAAGGGAAGGTTAAGGGTCCATCAGGGACTCCCACTGCTTTCCACACCATTTTTGGATGGACTCTCATGGGGAAGGTCGGAGCCAGCAACAATCAAGTGTACACACACCATGCCACTGTATCCAACCTTGACCAAGACCTCCAGAAGTTCCAGCAGCTGGAGGAGCTCAGCAGCAAAATACAGTCCTACGAAGAGAAGGAGTGTGAGAAGCACTTCTTAACTACACACTCAAGAGAGGCAGATGGAAGATTTGTCGTCCGCCTCCCCATCAAGGAAACCCAGCAACCATTGGGACAGTCTCGATAATCCGCCATCCGCGGATAGTTACAAGATGAAGCGAGACTCCGCCGAAATCTTCACAAGCAGGAGCAGTACTACCAAGACCTCGATAACATGCTCACCTCGGGTCACATGCGGAGGGTCCCTCCTCAGCAGCAACTGCAGGACGAACCGGAAATGTACTACATGCCACACCACGCCGTGATCAACGCCACCAGCATTTCCACAAAGCTCCGGGTGGTTTATGACGCTTCCGCAAAGAGTAGCACTAGCATGTCTCTCAACGACACACTCCGGGTGGGACCATGGGTACAGGACGACCTCCTGGACCACCTTATCCGCTTTCGAATGCACAAGGTCGCCTTGGTGGTAGACATCGTCAAGATGTTTCGACAAGTAAACGTCCACCCTGACGACTGGCACTTCCAGAGGATCATCTGGCGCCCCACCGAAGCCTCACCACCCGTCGCTTACTGGCTCACCTCCGTCGTGTTCGGGCAGGCCAGCTCCTCATTCCTGGCCACGCGCACCGTCAACTAAGTAGCAATGGAAAAAGCTGAAGAATTCCCTGAAGCTTCCCGTATAGTGCTGCGCGACTTCTACGTGGACAACTTGCTCGGAGGAGCTCCCACAACAGACAAGGCCATCCACCGGATTCGCCAAATTAGTCAGCTGCTCCAAAGCGGACAGCTCCCCCTGAAGAAATGGATGAGCAACGACGAAGCAGTTCTCCAAACCATACCGCCAGAAAACCGAGAGGCAGAGACACTACTTCACTTTACAGATGCCGACACGATGAAGACCCTAGGGACCCAATGGAATCCTAGCTCCGATGACTTCTTGTTTGGTGTTTCTCCTCCGGATGGACGTCCCAAAACCAAGAGGACAGTGCTGTCACACATTGCCAAGGTTTTTGATCCTCTCGGTTAGGTGGCCCCAGTAACAATTACAGCCAAACTATTAATGCAGTCTTTCTGGGCGGAACAAGTTGAGTGGGATAAGAAACCTCCCAGCCCACTCCTTCAACAATGGACCAAGTATCGGGAGGACCTCCAAGAACTAAAATCAATTCGCATCCCCCGGTGGGTGCTGCCCTCAGCCGAATCAATATTTACCCTTCACGGATTCTCAGATGCATCGGAGAAGGCTTACGCAGCAGTAGTGTACATCGTAACGGATCACTCTACTCCTCATCTACTCATTCCGAAGACTAAGGTGGCTCCAGTCAAGCAAACCACCCTTCCCCGACTGGAGCTATGCGGAGCCCTCCTCCTGGCGAAGCTCATCTCAAGGGTCTTAAAAGCAATAACTCAACTGGACTCCGGCGCTCCGGAGGCCTACGCCTGGACGGACTCTACTATAGTCCTAGCCTGGATTACATCTAACGCCAACCGATGGTCAACATTCGTTGGTAATCGAGTCGCTCAGATCCAGGAGCTCCTTCCTCCGTCCAAATGGAGCCATGTTCGCAGTGACGACAACCCTGCCAACGCTGCCTCCCGCGGAATCACACCAACGGCCCTCAAACACAGTAACTTGTGGTGGCATGGTCCAAGTTTGCTGTCATCGGTGGACATGTCACAACGCCACAAGCAACCAACGCAAACTACAGAAGAAGAACGAAAGATGACTCACCTCAACGCGGCCACCTCAAAGTGCCCAACTACTAAGCTTCTGGAGTCATTCTCCCTACTCTCTAAATTGGTAAGGTTCACCGCAAACCTCCGAAGAGTACTTTTCAAGTCGAAGGAGACCACCAGTCTCACCGTGCACGAGCTCCGAGGAGCTCTTCTAGTGTTGATCAAGCAAGTCTAGAGTGTAGCTTTCTCTGTCGACATGGCCCAGCTGAAGAAAACGGGCAACGTATCTTCAACAAGCATACTCGCTTCTCTCAACTTATTCTTAGACGAGGACGGATTTATTCGGGTAAATGGTCGAATCCAAAAATCCTCAGCTCCACTCGACCAGCGCCAACCCATCCTCCTCCCGAAGGACAGTCATCTCACAAAGTTAATAATTCAGAAAGAACACCATCGCCTCCTCCACGCGGGACCACAACAAGTCAGGGCTTTCCTCCAGCAAAAGTATTGGATACCCGCTGGGCAAGGAGCTGTTAGAAAGGTCACAAGACAGTGCATCGTGTGTGCCAAAGCCAAAGCCATAACTGAACAGCAACTGATGGGGGATCTTCCTCCGCAACGTGTTACCGCCTCTCCTCCGTTCACCGTCACAGGGGTAGACTATGCTGGTCCGTTTGAGCTCCGAGTGCAAAAGCTCCGAGGGCAGGCAAGATACAAGACCTACGCTTGTATCTTTGTGTGTCTCTCCACCAAAGCAGTCCACCTGGAACTAGTTTCGGACTTGACCACCGAAGGATTCATAGGAGCTCTCTTCCGGTTCACCAGTCAACGGGGAAAACTGTCCCAAATGTTAAGCGACAACGAAACTAACTTCCAGGGAGCGGCCAACACCCTTAAAGAATGGTATCAGTGGCTGCGAGATCCCAAAAGATTAACAGAAATTTCAATGCAACTCGCAGACGACGAAATTGAGTGGAAATTCATCCCTCCTAGTGCTCCACACATGGGAGGTCTGTGGGAAGCAGCCGTAAAAAAGATGAAGTACCACCTACACCGAATCATGAAGGACGCCGGCCTCACCGATGAACAATTTTATACGGTACTCAAACGGGTGGAGGCCATCCTCAATTCTAGACCACTGTTGCCCGCTTCGACGGATCCACGGGATCCAGAACCTCTAACACCAGCTCACTTTCTCATTGGACGTCCGCTAACAGCATGGCCAGAAGTCGACCTGTCCAATTTCAACTCATCGCGTCTCAACCAGTGGCAACGAGTCCAACAACTATCCCAACACTTCTGAAACCGATGGAGCAAAGAATACTGGTCCAGTCTACAGGCCCGTCCAAAGGGATGGACACAAGAAAAGGATAACCTACAGGAAGGGGATCTGGTCATCATTAAACAAGAAAACTTGCCACCTCCGATGGGAGATGGCCCGAGTCACTCAAGTTCACATGTAATTAATCTCATTTCCATTGTTGCTCCGATGGACCAAGGGGGGGTATATGTTCTGTGTAAAACAGAAGTTCAGAAAAGTTAGCATTAAGGAAAATGTTATTTAATATTTATTCATATATGTATGTGTAATGATGTGAATTTTGAGCTCCGCTTAAATCACCTTCCCTATCCCTTAGCATTAGCAACATCTTATCACTCTGATAAGCACATCTCCAAACTTCTAATCAGATTTCTACCCAAGCTACATTCTAACATTCCCAAATCTGCCTTACTCCTCTTCTCTAGAAACTAGCTTACCGTGTGGTAGATCAGAAGGAAAAAGAGATCCAAACGAAGAACATCAAAGTTGTGTGCGTGTAAATAAAGTCCCAAGTAAATTGTAATTACTAACGTGTAACCCTCAGCTCCTTTATTTCTCGCAGCACCCCTCAAGTCTAGTTCATCATCACTCACATACACCAAGCATCACTATCACAGAGACGCTAAGGCTCGGCATTCACTCTGTCCCAACTGATCTTCAATTTATTAAATGTCACCTTACAATGAAGGTTTCCCAAAAGTACAAAGGTTGGCCACACAGTTAAGAAGTGAATTGGTGTATCAACCTCCTCTACACAGTGCACGCACGTAAGGGAGTTCAACACCACAACCTTCAACCGTGAAAGCCCCAAGCCCCGCCACTAGCCCAATCAACCATCTTAATTGATCTCTGGGATATCGCACCAACGACGCATTGCTTTACAGAGGTGACGATATCCAGAGCTTGGCCTGCATACAGTTGAGTAGTCCAGTCCATTGTCTCTCATGCTCACGTCTAGCCCACCGCGCAATGGCGCAGTGGACAGCGGAGAGTGGGACTGGAACAATTGGCCTAGGACTAAACTGCCTAGTGCCTTCGCTAGCCTATAAGCCTCCCGATTATCCCTGAAACCCTTGTGCGCAGGGATCCATACTAATAATACCTCAGAACCAAAACCCCAAAAGCCCAACCCCTAAGCTGTTTAATTAATTTAAATGTGATGACCGTTGGGTAAGAGGATCCTAAAGGATAATTTATGTGACGTCATTTATGCCCAACCCCTAAGCTGTTTACCAGGGTTTTAAAGGGGTAAATACCACTGTGGTATATACCACGGTAAATACCGGTAAATACCAGGGGTGGTAAATACTGTTTATGTGGCACTTTGGCACATATTGGTATATACTGGTATAAAGTAATAAATTGAAAAACATTTGAATTTTTTCTTGGCATATACTAGCATTTATACAAGCACAGATCAGATGGGGTTAATCTTTTAAAAAATTTGAAAAATGACAAGGTTCAAAAGTAGCTACCAAATCAATCCATACAATCCATGCTATTCTGGACGGACAATATGGCAAAGTTAATGAATAAAATGTACAATTGCTCTTCATTCTTCATTAAATGGATTATTGGAGAGACAATTTCCTACGTCTGGTTGCGTTCAAACTTATTCAAGAAATAGGCTTTACCATGATGGAATGACGAATGATGTAATTTGATTAATGGTCTCTTCTGTATTAATTATTATATTTTATTTAAGTAGATTTGCAACCTGCAGCGTACGACTTTTGGAAAGAGACATTTTGTCAGTTTTTATACGTGACTTAAATGTAGTGTAAAAAATGTTAAGAAATGGTCCACTTAACTGCTAATTGCGAAAAACTTATGAGATGGTGTGTAACCAAAAACTGTACAGCACATCTAAATCGCATTTGTGAGAATTTAGAAGTTGATTTATTAAGATCAGTTCAAAAGTACGACCCGTAGCTTAAAAGATACAAAAGGTGGACAGACAGAGAGACACAGACGGACAGACAAAACCATTTCATTAGATGCTCAATGAGCTAAAGCTAAGCATCTAAAAAAAAAACGGCTGGCAGTGAATGGCTGTTTGAAGTGTGATCTCTTAAAAACTGTAATATTACAGTAATTACAGTAAGCTGATACGACTCAAGTTGAAAGTAATCAAAGCATACTTTGCTTTGCTCTACGTTTCACTCTGATTTAAATCATTCTTGTCTTGAAATATTTGATTTAAGTTCAGCATCTTCTTCACACCCTGAGTGGACAATTTCGGCGCCAATTTTTTTTAGTTAAAATTTTAGATACAAAGTGACAAAGTCATAATATAATAAAAATAATCAGATTTACATTGCATACAGGACTCATAGATTACAAAAGGCGCTGCAAATTTAATCCCTTAAAGCGAAAATTAAACGGTGCAACTTATAGCCTTGCCGCACAGCAGACAACCTTTTAACAACAACCCTTTACATTCGCAAAACGCCTAGCTAGGTGCTGTGCGGAGAGCTGTACAGTAGCGGCAACCGAAAGTAAGGTCTGGCAAGGATAAATTTTGCATGCAAATGAACGACAGCTTTATCCTTGCCTCACTTTCGGTTGCCGCGCCAATACCTACGTGGGCGTCTTATTCTCTAACTCCTTACCATGAAATGCGTTAGGCAAGACCTAAATGCCTACGTATGTAGGTAAGACGGGCTGTACGGACGATACCTAATTAAGGTACTTGCCACACTTCATTTTTCTCTCCCTCAAGCAAGGATGTCTTTCTTTCATTGTGTATTAGCAAACATGAACCCGCGAGTTTGATTTACCAATCACGTTTGCTGTTTTTAATCTAAGTAAGGCTGTGCGGGTTATCTCTTCGTTGAGGTCCCCTACAAGAGATGACTGTGCGGGAAGCTTGACCTAACTATGCATTATGCAACCTCCGTTATTTACCTAATTAAAAACGCTGTACGGTAAGGCTATTAGATATGTCGTCCAGTATGCGTAGGATTCATGCTATAGGACTAACTTTAGTTTAAAAAAAATCACCTTTCGAAGCTGAGGGTCGACAAACGAACTTGGGGCTTCTTCAATAACTTTCTGGTTTCGCCTCTGAATACTGCACTCTCTTTCATTCAGGTAAATTCCATTTTTGTGGGTATCACATAAGATCTGGACTTCGATGTGCCTTGG
This sequence comes from Dicyrtomina minuta, assembly GCA_949802685.1. NCBI lineage: Eukaryota > Metazoa > Arthropoda > Collembola > Symphypleona > Dicyrtomidae > Dicyrtomina > Dicyrtomina minuta. The sequence continues at coordinate 26,309,402 of OX461810.1, forward strand.
ATTCGACACAAATTTTTCAATAAGAATTCGATCATCCCCAAACGAGGACTTTGCTTCGTTCTTAGCGAATCTGAACCCTTCCAATGCTTCCCTATCATTGTTTGACACTCTCATTCCTTTACCACCTCCACCAGCTGATGCCTTGATCATTACCGGATATCCTATGAGTTTCGATATTTCTAGACAATGGTCTTCATCCTGAATTTCGCCATCAAATCCAGGGACCTTTAAAAAATTGTAAAGTTTTTGTGCTCCAATATTATAATCTTTAACTCTAGACACTTTACATTTTACATAAAACACTTTTCATAAGTCTTGATCTAAATATTGTTACGATCTTATATCTTATATAAAGATATATAATTAAACCCGTTGACAAATGAATTTTTACAACTTTTATATATTTTCAAAAATAACGTTTTCTAAAGCGGCCTCAAAACTAAGTCATTTATATATTTTTCAGATAAAAAACTCCAACTTCAAAAACCCAGAAGCACATTTTCAGATAATATTATTATAAACATTAAAATATATTAAATCATATCAATATAGTAGTAATAAGTTTCCCGGAAAGAGTCTTTTTATAGATTTGAGACTTTGCCTCGTGTAGGCACGGTTGTCACTTTACTTCGAAGAGAAACTAAGGAAGACGAGACTATGCTAAAAATTTTAAAATCCCTTAAGCTTGTCGAGTGTATTTTTAAAAGCGTTTACCTCTTTCACATCATACTTTACATCACTAGGTAGTTTATTCCATCCAAAAAAGCTCTATGAGTAAAGAAATGTCTCCGAAAATTTGTCTCAGGTATTTTCCACGCTTTCAGGAACAGGGAATGTCGGCTATCCCGGTCAATGTCAAAAAGCTCGTCAAGGTAAATACTATACTTTCCGCTAATCATTTTGAAGAATTCGATGAGGCCACCACGGACCCTCCTATCACTCATACGCAAGATCTTTAACTTTTTCTGTCTTTCCTCGCACGGTAGATCCCGAAGGGATGGAAGTATACAATATATATATAATATAAAATCAGGCGTGCTTGGGTGAGCGGTTAGGACTGCTGACTGGAACAAAATTTCCATTCTCAGACCTGGCTTTAATCCTCGGCCACTGCTAATCGTTTAAGGTTCTGTGTTGTACGGTAAACGTCAATGGATTAAAACCCAATCTCCTTCGGTGCCTGCTTAATGTAAGGGCCTAGGGAATGAGACTCCTCTAGTTTTGATGAGGGGACATTGATAGGTGGAAGGGTAATATGAGTGTGACAAACTAATGCAACTAATGAGGTTGCCTCCTATTTCCTCATCCACAGTGACTGCTTGAATCTGGTTGTATGAACTTCGGTTAAATCGACCTAATGATTATTTATTTCTATCTATTCACATAATTGTTTCTACCTACCGTATTTCATGAAATAGTACACGGGGTGTACTATTCAAATTCCGACCTCCCAGACCCGTGTTCTAAAACAGGCCCGTGTACTATTACAGGCCCGTGTTCTAAATGTAATTTCAACTTAACGTTATTAAAGTATCAAATTAATATGGTGTATATGCAAAACAATGTGAACCTACAAATTAGCAGACATGAAAATTTATTTTAACAAATTAAATCAACTGCTTTTGGCAAAACGAATCCAATTAGAATTACCTACTATTTAAAACTGATTCGCACTAAACTTTATATTTTGCCTAGGACGTACTCATTTAATTAAAATTAACACAAACACAGTTATCAAAAAAGAAAATGCAAATAACCTTGGCTGTGCAATGGCCATGGCCAATATAAACTTCATAAAAATTCAAGCAAAATATTAAATCTAACTCGATAGGAATTTCTAAATTACTTAAGTCACTGAATAAGCCGTCAGTTCATTTCAGTGACAATAATTAAAATTTGGTTGAATGACGAAAGTGTAAAGGTTAGGCTGAATTATATTTTACTTCTGGTTCAAATATTATAATATAGAGAACAACCGTCAAGTGGAAAACCTTAAAAACAGTTAAATAACCCATGGATAAACCTGCTACCGTGTAAAATCATAGGTTTGTATACAAAATCAGACCCGTGTACAATTGAGGAGTTTGCTAGCAAAACGCGTTAAGTCCATTTTTTCAGAAATTGAGATTATTGGTGCTACTAAGTACCTGTAATTCACACTGTGCAATATCAGAGGCCAAAGGTCACTAGAACTATTTTAAATAATTCGCTCAAAAGCCGTTTCGTGGCAAAACACGTTAAGTCCATCAGTCGTTTTTTGGCAAAACACGTTAAGTCCACTAAACCCAATAAAAACAACTGATTCTAATAAAAAAATATCCCAATTTGCCCAAAACTGCCTCTTGTAATGAAACGAAATTTATTCGCTTCAATATCAAATTCATGTGTACTATTTGTAGGGGATGGTCCATAAATGACGTCCCTTTTCACTTTTTAAGGCTAATCCATCGCCACTTTAACATTGCGTTCAACTGTTTTCTTTACCACGGCATGACATATCATCACTACATGACTAGATTCACATACCCTACCGAAAACGTCATTTACGGACGATCCTTAACAGATTGATATGCAAACTAAAGTTCAATTTGTTTGGTACATCTGAAAGCTCTGCTGTTTTAATGATACAGAAGGGCATGGTTTACAATGTAATTAAGAAGTTGAACAAAAGAACAGTCGCGTTTCTCATGAAAAAAATAAAGACGTAAGGGGTCGTCCACAAATGACGTCATTAATAGGTTTCATGGGTCTACTTGGCAATCCTATGCTAGGGATAGTCATTTACGCAATATGATTAATCTGGTGACAAGGGGGAACATAGTTTAAAAAATGAATACTTTTCTATGACGTCATTTGTGAACAATCCCTGAGCAAACAACTTCTTTAAGGAGTAGTAGACAGTAGATTTGCACTCGACAATTTAACATTGGAATGCAGGATTGTGTATTTGCATGTTTTTAAAAAGTGCAAAATGTTCTATGTACATGTTTTTGAAAAATACATATTGTTCTATTTACATTTTAGTAAAAAGTGCATAATGTTCTATTTACATGTTTTTGAAGTGTACAATTTAATATAATTCAAAAGGTTAATTTTTTGCATTGTCTCTTATGGGTTTTTTGGCAAAACACGTTAAGTCCAAGATTTCAAAATTTCGAATCAGTTTTAAAAAACTACGACGCTGCGTCAGATTTGAGTTATTTTGGCTACTAATACACCTGATAGTACGCAGTTACTGAAAAAAAAATTCGAAAAAATATTTATGTTTTCACGTGATTATCAAAATTTGCGGTTCCTGTAAACTTGGGCAACATGGACTTAACGCGTTTTGCTAGCAAAGTCCTCAATTATAGACCCGTGTACTATTACAGACCCGTGTACTATTCAAAATCTGTCCTGCTAGACCCGTGTAGTAATCCAGGCCCGTGTACTATTTCAGACCCGTGTACTATTTCAGGAAATACGGTATTCACATAATTAAGTACATTGTTAAAATACTGGGCCGTTTTAGACGAATTATAGCTTATTTTCAAGCTCTTTAAAAAATAGACACATTCGGGGATTTCATTTTTCACTTCCGGCCCATACAACACTTTTTACAAGGATTTTTCGAAATTTCAGAAACTGTTTAAATATCTCGCTGAACTCGAATAGAGTTATATTCTCCTGATCATTATCGTTCGAATGACGTATCATTTGATCCCATATTCGGTGAGTTACCAGTCTAAAATCCGAATTTTCGGTTTCGACAAGATTTTTGCGGGAACTTTAAACTCCTATCACTTATGCTTTAATTGGGGCCGGACGCAAATGGCGTCATCGATGTTGCGAGTAGGTCACGTTGAAAAAACATGAAACTCCATGTTGCGAGTAGGTCCTGTTGAAAAAACATGAAACTCCATGTTGCGAGTAGGGCACTTTGACAAACATGACACTACATGTTAAACACAGAAATTAAAGCAGTTCTTATGAGGGTCACAAGGTGGGCGGGTCCAAAATTTGTAAATTTTTGTGGCACTATTAGTGTTGGGCCCCAAATAGGCTTATGATTTAGGCACATATAGGCATATAGGCATGATATTTTCACAATGGTTAGCTATGGGAGATAGGTCGTTTTCAGGAATTTTCATGAAGTTATGTCAAATCAATTCCCTATTACTGACAAAATAACCAACCGTCATGAGGGTTCTATTACCCTAGTGCTCAAAGTTCATCATCAGGACTTATCAGATAAAACTCGGTGAACGGGCATTGTCTACCCACGACCAAACGGAATTCCGTAATTTTTACTTTTTTCCGGATTTCGGCATTTCAAATTTCCTGATATTGCCTTTCTAAAATCCAGCTTATTTATAGATTTTTCCGGACTTAGAATGACAAAAAACCCAGTTTAAAATTGAAACTAACATTTATTTTACTATAAAACTTTGAGGTACTTACATTATATAAATCATATATTTATTCGGATAAACAGCTATGTGGTGAAACAGAAGAGCAAATCCTAATTTTGTTGATTATAACTTTACAAATTATTTGCACATTACGTGCAAATTGCACTAATGCAAACTCTAAATTTTTAAAAAGCTTGTAACACATTGAATGTCCTTAAATGAAAATGAATTTGTAACCGAAATAGTCAAGCAGCATTCGACCCTCTGCCACATACAGAGTCATAATATTGGCGGAGCACTCTGACGGGAACAACGGACAAAATCCAAAGGTATAAGACAGGGACGGTAGGAGGATGAAGGAAATAAGGGGCTGCAGGTAGTAGTTTGGAGGTAAAGTACAGGGAACAAAAGAATGAAGCCGTTTTTAGAGACGCCATTCTAAAATCCTATCTTCAATATAGACAGAGCCAGAGCCACAAGTCAGTCTCCAGTACACAGTGCCAGAAGAACCAAGTGGAAGCAGATTAGTCGCAGTCCAGGATTCTAGATCCAGTAGTTTCCTTTTCTTTCTTTTCTTTGATTTTTATTTGTCGGAAGTCAATAAAGTAAAATTAAAAAGTATAATTAAAATAAATATAGCCGAGAGTCCAAAAGTCTGATCGGAACCTGAAAAGTAAAGGTCATAAGTTCGGTTTCATCCCTCATCGTCGAGATAGAAGTAGGCAGAGACGGTGAGTTGTCGATCGTACAACCAGTGGCCAGTTGATACTTTGGATTTGTTCCTGTCCCCGGTTCGGTGTCACTGTCGTTATTCAGGTAATAATTAATACATTACAATTTGAACTACATATAAATATAAAGTGATTATTATATTAATAGGAATATAAATATTTAAGTGCCATTAGAATTAAGTACAAAGTTATGTTGTATGGTGAATTATGTATCGACAAGTATATGTCGTAAATGTTTAAGTGAGTGATTGTATGAGATGAGAAATATGAGTAAGTAGTAGGTACCTACATATGCAAGTATGAAACAGAGTAATTAAATAAAATCATAGATCATAGCAGCAGAGATAATTTCGATCGTAATTATTTATTGTAAGAACCAGTCATAAGCATTCTATTTTCCCGTGAATATAAATTCTGTGTAGGTACATTTGACAAAAATAAAAGAGTATAAGGTTAGGGATTGCGCATACCTGGCACTTATATACATATAAGGTCATCCAAAATAATTAACAATTAGTTATTTTCTCCAACTTCCAGCAAAATTCACTGCAGAGACCGAGAGGTGTCGATCGTATTTTTTTGTGTGGCGCAGTTTGCACCACCTCGCTACCGTGGCAGTTCTGGAAGCATATCCATTATTTTCATCTTTTGTATTTTAGGTATTTTAGGGGGGGCGGCTATTTGGAGGTACATAGGGACTACTTCTATTAATATCGAAGCCTCGGAAACTTCGGTATTAAATTGAATGTTAGCAAATTAGAGTAGAATTAAAAATTCCACCAAATTTCCAGATTTTTCTGAGCTTACTTTCATTTCCAAGCTCAACTAACCATAAGGAAGCTATTTTGTTGGCAAGTCACGGTGTCATATTATGCTTTTACAGAATTTCCGGAATTGCGCGACCTAGCCATAGGCAATTGAAATTTCCTACAAACATCTTTTAGAAATATAAAATTCGATATTTCGACCGCTCAGAGCAACAAGTGACACACCACTGGAACGGCAATAATAAGCAGAATCTAATTTTGTTCGAGTTAAGCGTGATATTATAACAGTTTTTGGGTGTTTCAGAAAAAATGGGCTTGTTTCGAAAAATCGTCATAAAAGGTGGGTATGAGCAGGAAGTGTATGAAGAAAATTCCGGATATTTCTTTTCATGAGCTTTAAAATAATATATAGTTCGTCAAAATCAATGAAGCATTTCGAAAGGGTTCTTAGTTATGTAAATAGGTAGAAATTAAAATGTCTCACTCCTCTCGTCCATTCTCTCCGAGCCCAAAAGTATATACCCCTTAGACATACTAGTGAGCTCAGGTTATAAGTATATGCATATTTATTACATGGTGGCTGCATGAGACTACAGTGCCGCGTTTGTTACTGCCATTATCTTTAAGTATCTTTTGCTCTCGAACAAACTCACATTCCTAGGTCTCGTCATTAAAGTTTAAAAACAAAAAACCTCAAAAATTCAGTGACTTCATTTACCATCCACCTGTGCCTTCCAATTACCACACGCACTACTAGTATATGTTACTACAATTACTACATACCCAGCACAATCACAAACAACTTACAAACATTGAGGTGTTATTACAAACTTTAAACCAAATCAGAAGGGCGTTAACATCTTTAACATCTCATCTTCCCCTAAGCATCATCATCTAACTACAACCATTTCGTTGTGAAGGAAGATTTACCCGGCCGGAAATCAAAATTCGCAAGAACTTCAAGCTGCAATCAACAAAATATTATTTTACATTCGCTGATTAACACCCGGCTTTGTGGCCGAGGGGAGATGTGTCTCTGTCCTCAATAACTCGGCGGTTTCTTTTTGATCCGTTCGAGCGAATTCTTAGCCGATAGCGTACTTGAGTCTCGTTGCACAGAAATTAGTGTAGTGGAAATGCTTGGTGTGGGGAGGTGTGTGAGAACTGTTTTTACGGAACTAAGGGGAAGTAGTGTACGTTTCTGTTCATACGTGGGTCTAGACGTAGGCGGCGTACTAATTGTGTCTAGCAGGCTAACAGCTATTTCTTCGTGCGGTAGCATAGTTGCAATACCATTCAAGACCATTAATTGCGCCCTTCATTCCAAGGCATATTACTTTCACGCTGCGTAGATATACGTGATGTAAATACGTAAGGCATTCGGCGTTGGGTGCACTCGTTTGTACTTTGACTGGTCCTCAAAGTACACTCAGGTGCAACTACCTTTCGCCCTAGTCCTCCGCAAGGGAAGAAACTGAAAAGCTCCAGACGAGGAGGGTAATCTACCTGGACTGCTGAAATGGAGGTCAGCAGCATAACATAAGCTACTATCCGTAATATACATATTCGTTCATAAGACACAAGTCGTGTAGTGTAGCTAATTTCCGTTGGGGAACGCTCCATTGGTAGTGTTCAGACTTCGTGTCGTCCTACCCACGGGAAGTATTAGTCTACACTCACATGCGTGTACAGTACATCGGTGCCTATATCTAATAACGATAAAAAGGCGATACCGTACATGAATGAATGAATGCATGACATCCGTTGATTAACAACCTACTGGTTCCACATACTCAATAATTAACTTAAACGAACTATTTCACAACACTTACACTTTTACAAACTACATCCACAACTTTTCATTTTCGCTTTTAATATGAACAAATTCGAGAAATTTCAACACTTATCAATTCTAGAAAACTATTTTCATTAATAAGCTACTTGCTCTACTTTTTATTACAACATCACTTTTAAAATTAATTCAGTTCTGTACGAATACTTTTACCTTTTTTAACTTCCTGTTTAATTATAAACAAATTCACACCTTTGCACATTCAAACCATAACAACGAAATCGCCATAAAAATATTTAATTAACTACTCTTTTGATTACTGTTAATTTAAATAATTACAACTCATTATTATTCAAATTGCAATTAAGCTCTACAAGCCAAATTCACTACAAATATCTTTTTTCAAACAAAATCGCAAGAATCACTTTTAAGCAACAAGATTCTTTAACTAACTGCCTAATGCTCAAATAAGAACATTTACAACAACTTCTCACGTAATTGACCTATTAGACATACTTAACAGTACGGTACCCACTACTATAAGGAAAAATAGTGAAGTTTGAAAAAAGTGTAGTAGTAGAGTGCGTATATGTGATCATGCCTTAAGTGTGATCAGTGGCTGGTGCTAAAACACAAGCTGCATCAGAAATCCTTTACTAGTCGGTAATGATGGCTTGTACTCTTAGCTAACGACAGTATTATATAGGGTACGCAACTTTGAAAACCTGGGCAGAGTAAAATCTCCGAAATCCGAATATCAGAATAACTGCTTTTCCGATTTTTTTTTCGAGTTTTCAAATTTCAAAATTTCTAGTGTTGTACATTTTAGAATTAAACAACGTGTGCAATGTGACTGACACATTCATTACCAACTAGTTGAAGATACTGTTTGAGATTTTTGTACGGAGAGTTCCCACGAAAATAGATCAAAGTCCGAAGTGTCAAATCCGGGAGTTGTGCTATAATGTGATCATTCTATGCGCTCAAAATGTGATCAGAGCTGCAGAAGGCTAAAAGCATCGAATCAACTCAGTTTATGGAACAGCTTATTAAAATAATTTGACAATGCTGTTTTACATCATTAGGGATCGTCCATAAATGATGTCGTCCGTATGGATGTGGGTCGAGTCAGATTTTGAAGACATATTACATATAGTTACCGGTTTAAGTAATATTGATGTCATGACATGGAGGTGAATGGGTCCTAAAAAAGTTTTAATTTGGGTGACATCATTTATGAGCCACCCCTTACAGCAAATTTTGGTTTTTTGTAAATTAGCAAAGTGGGTGGGCATTAAAATTCACGCCACAATAATGCTAAAGATAAGTTAGCATTATTGTGGCTCAAGATAAATCCACTAGTTCAGGAATTCCTCGATCATTTACGTAATTGCTGTTATCACATGTTACAGATGCAGAATTTTGGTTTATTTCATTTTTACTCACCAGGATGATGACATCATTTATGGGTAACCCTTAAGAATCGTCCTTAAATAATATCATCATTAGGGTCAGCTGGCCTTGCCAGATATTGATGGCTGATGACATTCCATCTTAAAATAGTTGCTTACTCAATGGTAAGAGATCATACGTAAATGATGTGAGGGGTACGGTTAGTGGGTAAGCTAGGATATTGATGACAACCTATGTTAAAGATATCCATCTAATCTACACAATGGTTCGGTTGATGAAAGGATAATCATAGGGTCTTAGAAATGGAGATATTTCGATGACATCATATATGGGCGACCCCTAAAATGATGAAATAGTTGTGGGACAAAAAAGTCAGTAATTGTGTGACGCTATTTGCAGACCACCCCAAAACATGTGATTTTGTATTTTAGGCATTTAATGTTTTTTAAGTTTTCATAGCGGAACATAATATCGCACTAACTTTCATTTTTCATCTTATCTGAAAGCTTTCTAGAGTGATCACATATAAGGCACTAACTTTCACTGTAATATCAATGCATTTTTAACATGATCACATTTTGGGACACAGTGATCACATTTACAGCATTTTTGTAATTTCGAAAATTATCGAAGTCATTTCATTCAATTCGATATAAGTCTTCGAATTTTCAGTTTATCGGTTTGATATTTTAAGGGTACATAGAGAATGAACTGGCTAGTATTTAAGTACATAAAGAGTGAATTTGAAGGAAATGCAAAAAAAGTTACAGATTTTCAAAGTTGAAAAAAAATGAACCCGATCACACATACGCACACTACTACTAGTTTTGTAATTTGCAGAACATCCAATACCATATAAAAAGTCATTTCTGATTTTTTTTCAAAATTCAAAAATGTAATTTTTTTTAAAGGGGTATTTTTTGTATTCCTTTTTGAACACGAATTGTTAATATTTAATAAAAAATGAATTTAATATGCTTTATATTATACTGGGAGGAAAATGTCCTGGGTTACGAGTTGGGAGGAAAATGTCCGGGAGGAAATTGTCCAAATTGTCCGGGAGGAAATTGTCCGGGAGGAAATTGTCCGGGAGGAAATCGTCTGGGGGGGGGGAGGAATTTTGCTGGAGTAAAATGTCCGAGAGGAAAATGTCCGTTTACCTTATAAATCATAAATATAAATTATATTTATAAATTATTATAATTAGCTATTATTACTCATCAGAAAGTGCTCCACCCACTTTAGATAACACTTTTTTAAGTACATAATTTCATACAAATCTAACAATAGTTGATTGGCCTTCATTCAGTAATTTATAGAAAAAATCACACAAATTAATTAAACAATGTGATGCGAATTCCTTTTTGTGTATGGGGCTATGCCTAAAATTTGTAGATTTTATTTGTACTTATGCTTCATTGTCAAACCCTTTAACTTTAATGCTAATTTTGCAGAAAAGGCATCAAAGTTAGTTAACAATTAAAACAAATACAAAATATTGCTGAATTAATAATAATAAATTAAAGCTTGTGCGACAATTCTGAAATTTTACATTAAATAGTAATGCAACAAATCAATACAATACTATAACTTACAGTATTTTAATACACTACCGCAAAGCTGCCACGCTATCGCAAAATACTTATACATAGTTGTACTTGCATTTTATTTCTACACTAGTCAGGGGTAGGAAATACCCTTGGTTTAATCATGGGTATAAAATGACTCTGTTGCTGCACCCATGCCTAATTTAAATTTTAAAATCTTCACTAATTACTAGAAAAGACAAAACACACGATGAAATTAATCAGTGCATTAGTTGCTGTAGAAAGTAAAAGTTGGATACTGACAAACATTTGGCTTACGAATTCCGATTAATAGAAAACGCTCAATAGCTGAACTATCTCTTGTTAGTATAATTTATAAATATTGAATTTTTAAAAAGCAACGAACTGCAACTTTACAGACTGAAGCTGTTTTATTTAGGTCACCACAAAGGCTGGTTTTTAATTAACGGAGTTGTAAAAGCATGTTATAAACTCTGACAACAAAAACTATAAAACGTCTTTATCCTAAATTGTTTGATTAAATTGCTACATTACTATCATATTATTGTTTTGTTCAAATAATGTAGGTAAGTACAATACGAAAAAGATAAAATCGTGCTCTAATTATTTAAAAAAACGTTTGCGGTTCTCATAAAGTCATTTATTGCTTATTATTGAAGTATATATTAATAAAAAGCTTATTGTAATTACTTACCGTATTAACTCCTGCAAGTTTAGCAAGCCTCTTTGATTCCAATTTATCTCCCATTCCTTGAATTGCAGAAGCTGGTGGACCAATAAATTTGATGCCTAGTTCCTCCTAAAACATAATTATTAAAAGTAGGTGACAGGGTTAATCTTTTCCAAATAGTTTTTGCTCTATACTAACATACTAACGATATATTTTAAAAACGTACAGCAGTAAAAGTAAGAGAAAAAAATTACAAATTGATTCACAGTATAAAAATCCTGACAATATCCAACAATATACTTAGCGACCTATATCAATAGTGCGAATACTAATATTAGCAATGATCCTGTTAAGATGAATACCAAAAACAGCAATTATTGACGAGAACGAAATAATTGACCAATTGATATGGTTGTAGGACACTTTCCTCCTGGACGTTTTCCTCCCGGACTTCTTCCTCTCGGACGTTTTCCTCCCGGACTTTTTCCTCCCGGACTTCTTCCTCCCAAACACATACGGAGGACATTTTCCTACCAGCATCGAAATTCATATGACCACAATAAACAAGTTCTTCTTTCCAGATAATGCATGAATTTGCAGAAATTCTCGAAAGTATGCAAAATTCATATTTTTAAGTACTAAAATCGATCGTTTCCCCATTTTGTATGAAATTATGAGCATCTAAATATTTATGAATCAAGTGTAAGGAACGTAATATGAACATCATTGCACAAATAATGCCAACTGATCAACTGAATGCAAACAGTGTTAAATACAACACCAGTCTGGTATCTGCAATAATTAATGCTGAAAAAATTCGTTTTTAACAATAAATAGGGAAAGGGGGTGCTACGTAGTAATAAATTGAAATAAGTCAAACTTTTTGTTAACTTTGCATACTTTCGAGAATTTCTACAAATACAGTGAGTTGATCAGTTGACATTATTTGTGCAATGCTGTTCGTATTACAGTCGTTACGTTTGATTAACAAATATTCACATACTCATAAGTTCATACAAAATGTGAAAACGATCGATTTTAGTACTTAAAAATATGAATTTGATATACTTTCGAGAATTTATACAAATGCATGAATTATCTGGAAAGAAGTACTCGTTTATTGTAGTTATATGAATGTTGATGCTGGGAGGAAAATGTCCTCCGTATGTGTTTGGGAGGAAAAAGTCCGGGAGGAAAAAGTCCGGGAGGAAAATGTCCTGGAGGAAGATGTCCGGGAGGAAAATGTCCAGGAGGAAAGTGTCCGTATACCAATTGATATACTAGGAGTAAGGCCAAATGCCAAGCAACTGAGATGTCGTAAGGGCCGTCTCGGTCAATGGAACTGACAGCGTTTTTTTTCAAATTTTGGTCCACAGACGGATGCAGTCCTTACAACACCTTAGTTGCTTGGCAACTTGTCTTACTCCTAGTTGAACAGAAATGACATTAAAGTAATGTTGAACTAAACTGAACTGCAGAGCAATTTCAAAAAATCTATCATGTATTGTTAGAATGTCGTCGACGAAGAGGCAAATATGATCATCTCCCTTTTGGACTAAAAGCAATTATGATCATCTCCATTCAGCACTAAAAGCAATTATGATCATCTCCCTTTTTCAAAAAATACAGCTAATCTGATATGTTAATGATTAGTTAAGGGTTTAGTAATTCAAACCCAAGTACATTAGGGGTCACCCATAAATGACGTTATCAAAACATCGTCATTTTACGTCCCTATGCCTATGATCCTCCTGTCATCAGATTACCCGTTTCGTAAATAGTTATCTTTAGCATGTAACAAAATCAATATCCAAGAAGGTTGTTTGGCCATACCCATGACATCCAATTCAAATTTATTATACGTGCAGCGGGAGTGGGGGGGGGGGGGGTGGTGTAGGGTACGACGTTGTCAAGTTGTATTGAGATCGTGCATAAATGACTTCCCGAAAATTTTCATTCTTTTATTAGGATCGTGCACAAATGACGTCCCAACAATTATAATTATTTTATTGGGATCGTGCACAAATGACGTCCTAACAATTATAATTCTTTGATTGAGATCGTGCACAAATGACGTCCTAACAATTATAATTATTTTATTGGGATCGTGCACAAATGACGTCTCAACAATTGTCATTCTTTTATTGGGATCGTGCACAAATGACGTCCCAACAATTATAATGTTTTTATTGGGATCGTGCACAAATCACTTTCTAACAATTGTCATTCTTTTATTGAGAACGTGCATAAATTACGTTCCACAAATTATTATCTTCTGTTTGAATTGTCACTAAAGGACCTCATCAGAAATATCAATTTGTTTTGGCTGGCATAGCCCAATGTCAATTGTTGCACATTTTGAAAACGATAATTTTTTACAAAGTGTGTCATGCCTGTGCAGACACACTGGTCCTACCGTTTACATATTTGATTCACGATCATAACTTTTTAAATCTTATAAGTTTGTTTTTTATCTTCATTTCGTTTTGTATTAAAATAAGTCGTACTTTCTATACATTTTACTGTGAGCTACTTTTGGTAATGTTAAAAAAAACTAAGCACAAAGTGCACCATCAAAAAAGCGGCAGTCAGTAAAGACGTGTTTTTGCCTAAGTTAATTTGTTTCTTAGAAGCTTCTTTGCCTATGTCCATCAATATGCAAAAATGCATTACATTATTTTCAATAGGTTACAATGTTGTAACTATGGTAAAAAATGTAATATTTGCACTAATAAAGTGCAAAATGAAATATCCACACCCTTGAAGTGCAAAAAGTGATATCTAACGCATTTAATTGTAAACCCAAAACAAACTATATACAACTTCACAGTTCAAAAAACCTAATCTAACAATATTTTAATTGCAATAATTTTTTCCCTATAATTCAATGAGGCATGATAACAATGAGGAATGAAAGAGTAATACTTTCATATTTTTAACATTTTATTAATACAATATTCTGAAGTTTAAAAAATATGTATACCTGCTTCTAAGTATCCTGTAAGTACACAATATGATGACTGCATCTTATATTAAGTTCATATTTTTGGTGCAATATATATTGCCTTGCACGAAAAATATGATCTTTCATATAAATGTCAACAATAGCTGGTTTGCTGAAATTTAAATCAGAAATGGCACAGAATAAAAACAAAATTAACTAAAACTTACTTTGGTCAAAATTAATAACTGCAGTGTTAAAGATACCACATTTTGAGCTTTTTTGGAGCAAATACCACACTTAAAGCTTATAATAACACTGCATATACCAATAACTCAATGCACTTTTGCATTCTGCAATGGAGTTTAATACTAACTAACAAAAATATTTTAATTGTACACTTACTTTGAGGAAAAATACGTATTTTTAAATAATTCATAGCAAAACAATACCAAGTAAAAAGTATGCAAAACGACAAGAAAATTTGTAACTAACTTTTGTTATTTGAACACCAATAAAAGATGTTATTGGTAGTGTCAGTGTGTCTAGACGGGTGTTGATAATAAGTATTAAAATAATAATAATTTTATCATTTTGTCAATTTGTCAGCAGCCCATACAACATGAAAAGCGATAAAGAAAATTATCGTTTACAAAAGTTACACGGGAGCATGTGAATCCTAAATAGCAATAATTTAGGGGACGTATTTAGTAAACTATCCCAACAAAAGAATTATAATTTAGTAGACGTCATTGATGGACGATCCCAATAAAGCTATCATAATTTAACGGACGTCATTATAGACGATTCCAATAAACCCATCATAATTTAACAGACGTCATTATAGACGATCCCACTAAAAGAATGGTAATTGTTGGGACGTCATTTGTGCCCGATTCCAATAAGAAAATTATAATTGTTGGGACGTCATTTGTGCACGATTTCAATAAAAGAATGACAATTGTTGGGACGTCATTTGTGCACGATCCCAATAAAATGATTAAAGTTGTTAGGACGTCATTTGTTCACGATCCCAATAAAGAATGACAAATTGTTAGGACGTCATTTGTGCACGATCCCAATAAAATGATTATAATTGTCAGGACGTCACTTGTGCACGATCCCAATAAAAATTGACAACGTCGTACCCTACACCACCCCCCCCCCCCCCCTACTCTAGCTGCACGTATAATGAATTTGCATTGGATGTCATGGGTATGGCCAAACAACCTTCTTGGATATTGATTGTGTTACATGCTAAAGATAACCATTTACGAAACGGTTAATCTGATGACAGGAGGATATGACGATGTTTTGATGACGTCATTTATGGGTGACCCCTAATGTACTTGGGTTTGAATTACTAAACCCTTAACTAATCATTAACATATCAGATTAGCTGTATTTTTTGAAAAAGGGAGATGATCATAATTGTTTTTAGTGCTGAATGGAGATGATCATAATTGCTTTTAGTCCAAAAGGGAGATGATCATATTTGCCTCTTCGTCGACGATGTACTGTCAGTTACCTTTTACACAAACATTCGTCCAAAACGGACTCAACAATTCCCGTGTTTACTGAGCTCAACAACTCTTGTCCTTAGCGGACTTAATGCAATTACGCAATTCGTCCTTAACGGAACTCGTCTTTCATGGACACCACTTTGTCCTTGACGGACTACAGCCCTTAAAAGAGATAAGTTTAATAAAGGCTAAAAGCTAATTCTGAAAACAAAGAATGAACATTTGTCTTCATGCAGTTCTTACTAAACCGTCTATTGTTTCAAAATAATACCAAACAATACTGTATTACGCAGTAGGTGTAAATAGTACAGATTTGTGATGCGTGCTTAAACTGTTTAAATGAAATGTATATTAGTCTTTTCAAAAGAGCGTCGTCGTTCAAACGTCTGTCCTGGGTGTCGTAGTAGGGGCAGGGCCTCGGCTAATTAGCATTTACCTGTTGACCATTAACTAGACCAACCTTAGACACGTTAGACACATCAAAATATTACAAAACAACACTTCTACGAATTCGGTAATTAGGTGTCACTGTGGAGAGAAATTCAAACGGTTTAATAATGCTTGAATGCGGCAATTAACATAGTTTTAAGGTAAAAGGATTGAGAACTCAGGAGTTAAACTTATGAATAAATTTGAAGTCGGTTGGAAATCTATATGGACATAGTGCCGATGTCAACTACCCACTTTCAATATGCAGTAATGCTACGTTTAATTTTAATATTACATGGTATATGGTTGTATTTCGTACTACAAACTATAAACATTCGTAGGATTGAAATGGCCTTAAACTAGGAACAAAAAAACACTATGATTAACAATTTTACATCGGTTTGATAACGAAAAATAAGAATACTGAGATAGGATGATAGTTGTCTAATTCACACATCCGCTTGCTCTTCTAGTAGTGTTTATTATAGACAAAACTAGGAGTAAGGCCCGTTGCCATGCAACGGGGTTGTTGTAAGGGCCCTCTCGGTCTATGGAACTGAGCACAATTTCTTTAAAATTTTGTTCCACAGACCGAGAGGGCCCTTACAACAATCCCGTTGCATGGCAATGGGCCCTACTCCTAGTTATTATATATATCTACTAATATTTATAATTTCAATTAGTTCTCAAAACTTGAAGGCGCTCCCCCCCCCCCAGACCCCCTGCTAACGTTACCTATTACTATGTAATCATCCCAAGAATAAATGGGTCGATGTGACTTGTCTGCGTGCCTGTTACATCATATTCTCTCCCCTTTTAATCATAAATCTGTTGGTAAGTAACATGGAGCTTACTGGGGCCCCCCAGACCCCTCCTCCCACCCTGCTAATGAGGCGAACTCAGGACCTCTTGGATTGTATACCAAGACATAGACCACCTCTCTGTCCGCTTTTTTGAATTTGCAAAACCTAGACGTCTAGTGAATCAACAATGACGGTTCACCATTCGTGATTCATGAATCATTAATCAGTAATCTGCACAGTCAGACTATATTAGTAGATATGCCGTAATATGTAATATGTGGAGCATCAAAATATTCCAGTCCAGCGTACAGCGGAATTATGCAGAGTCCCAAAGCCCAATAAATAACGCCCCGTAAGTTAGCCCTTAGCCTTGTACATGCATGTACATAGGGGTCGGACACAAATGACGCCATTTAAGTTTTTAGAACCAACTGACCACTCACCTTTTTACTCTCTTAAGCATTACTAAATGGCAATCTTTAACTTGGGGTGTCATCATTTTCCAAGTGGCCCACCATTACCGTGGGTGGCGTCATTTGTGCCCGAGGCTGTCGTGCTTTAAGTAAATTGGGTTGGAAGTCGGACGCTGCAATGTGAGGACCCAATCAAATCTGCTTCCTCAATTGGAAATACCGAAGATGATTAGTTGTTTATGTCCAGCATTAATTGAGTAGAGATTTAGCATTGGGTTTGGGTTAGTGAAGTGGTAATAATCAAAATCGGAATATCTATTCCTGCATAAATGTAGTAGCCGGTTTACTCAATGGAAAGTGTCAATAGATTCATGGAGAGGGAAAAAGTAAGATCAAAGAGTAGTGCAAGATACTTGCAAGAAGGAAGTATCTTTTTAAGTATGTATTTAAGAAATATGACCAGAATTTTCAATTTTGTATCCATTCCCATGAGTTTAACAGAGCTTATGATGTACCCTGCACTCAACATACCTGGAGAACAAAGCCCAAGACCAACTTTCTATAAATCAAAGCAGGGTTATAGGCATATATGCATACCAAGGAAGTAGGTGTAGGCACCTTTACGGTAACGGCGTTTGGCTTTATTTTTCACATTGAATATACCCAAAAATTTACATTACGAGACTAGGAATTTAGCTATATATATCCTTCATTTTCCTGAAAGGAATAATAGATTTTCCTTCATAAGTTCAGCAAAATTCACTATACACAAGCGACAAAGGATAGAAAAGGAATTTACGCGAAAGGGTAATTTTCAGGTTCACAACGCACTACTGTATACACACTACAGAGAATTTGCACACACGTCAATATCGTTCCCCGCACTTGACTTTCAAAACCTATAATATTCCCAATATTATGTATCTCTCTGAAGGAGTCTCTCCACTTCTATATATTTTTAACTTTCTAAAGCAATCCCTCTACTTCTATATATTTTACACTCTGAAAGAGTCTCTCTACTTCTGTATATTTTTCTCTCTAAAGGACCCTGTCAACTTCTTTATCTTTATTTTCTGAAGGACCCTGTCTACTTCTGTATACCTATCACTTCAACTATAGAGCAAATTCTGGCTGGTGCACGTTAATTTAATAGAAACTGAAATCTGAACGTCCAACGCAATTTTACCTTTCTATGACTGTGTTTAGAGAATTAAAATCTATTTGGGCGGACTTTTTAATCTATATATTACCTGCTGGGCACCCCATACCGCGGATTAAAACGTCTGAAATAATTCTACCTTTCCTAGAAACTCAGGCACTAGTCGACCCTCGACTCTTCCAAAATATATCCTCTGGTTCTATTTTTCCCCTGGAAACTAAAATCTATTTCACTGACCTTCCTAAGGCTCGTTTACTACTTTGACGTTTGAAGTTTTCCAAAAACTATTTCCTAGTCCTACTCAGCCCTAAAATAATTTATCCCTGTTCTCTATTTCTCTCAGTTTCTTTTTATCCAAAAAAATTCTTTGTCCAAAAAAAAATTTCTAACGTGCTAATTTATTCGCTACTCTGATGCTCTTCCCAATACGGTGGGATTTTTACAACTTAAACTGCCGGCACACAGTCCTATTCGTGACCGAGTCACCACGTTATAATTGGTGATTGCTCTTGGTATACTAAGTCTAAGTCTTAACGATTGATGTGTGATAATGTGTGAGAGACCAACGCCAAAGTTAGATAACAAGTAACGAATTCACAATTTATTGGTTCACTGATAGAGTTTACAAAGTACAACTTAAAAGTTTGGAAGTGTGTAGAGAAGTGACTATCGGTTAGTCGCTTTCGCTCAAATTACAACTTTTGTTTTACTTAAAAATACGTTTCAAATTGTAAAACAAGGACCACGTCCTTCGACACATCCGCTGATGGATGGTCCTAGAATTCATGTCAGCTTAGTCATTCACAATAATCCGCTGAGCCATGACATTCATCCCAAACCTCAACCCTGAACTCATTCATACATTTTGAAGTATCAAAACTAACTACATGCCTGTGCCTCGCACATTACAACAATATGATTTAATGCATGAAGAACATTTGTTTGTTTGTTTTTTGGTTTTAATTTTTCTTTGTAATTTGGTTTTAAGCTGCACAAAATAAAAGGAGTATAGATAAAGTAGGTAATGTCTGTTTTATCACGGCACCATAAATATGGAGAACAGCTTAAATCCACCTTAGAAAACTGGCTAAAGAAACTCTTTTCCTTCACTTTATATGAACAAATACTTGTTTCCTTGGAAAACCCGGGTAATACACAAATGTTTTTAACTATAGTATAAACTATCGTGTTGTCTACTTTCATTCGATCAAGCCCGTGTATTTTAGGTTCAGAAAGTCCAAGATTTCCAAACAAAACAAACAAAACCATGAGGAGCTTCATAGTTGCGTTGCTTCCTCTTCGCACACCAGTTTCGTCAAAACTTTTTGAGATTTGCTTATTTACGCCAAGATATAGCGATAACGGTCTTGAATTTCTCAAACTGAAACAACATGACATGAGGTCGCCCTATTTTGTCCCCCGCCACTGGGGCTGTAGTAAACCCGTGACCAAAGTGAATATTTACACTTATAACTAATACGTTTGAGACACTGTACGCCAAATTTCTTTACGCACTCATTCTTCAGATACCGGAGTTTCCCGATTTCATTGAAACATCCTTTTATCTGTTTTTAATTAATTGCATCTGAACTATGTGACCCGTGGGAGTCAACCCACATCTATATACATCTGTATGCCTAGAAGACACGTGCTTTCTGAAAATAATTACCTAGGGCTCGCACCCCAGGATTTCCGAATCTTTAAAGTGATGTAAAAATTGGTAATTCAGATTTAAAAACTGAAAATTCGTTTAAAAAAGGTAGTGAAATAATTTTAGTATTACTCTAGCATGGAAGTGTAGAGAACCCCTACTTTGCTCACTAGTCAGAAAAGTGCCTACGAGCGGAGAACTGCGACATCTAAATGAGTGTGCAGCAAACTCTCTGCTCGCATGTTAATAAATGCTGAGTAGCTGTTGCAAGCAGTTCTTGAACATGACTACCGAAGCGAAGGCGCGAAATGATTTTCCCTATGTATGAGCCGAAACTGGAGAAACGTAATCGCATAGGAGTTTGATTGCAATGCAGAATTCATTAAGTCAGCCTTCCCTTTTTCAATTCCGTGGACTCCAGCATAAGTTTTGAAATAAAAACAACCTGGTGTTTACAAGAATTTGTTTTAAATTCTTCAGGGCTCTTCCTGGCAAACTTTTATTCCTACCTGTTTACATAATTTACCTGAATTTTGCATTTCTCAAAGGATTTTGACATGCCATCTCACTTCGTAGCTCTTTTAAAATTAAACATCCAAAATCGTAAGAAATTCAATCAAAATTGAAAATTATTTGATTTAATATATTTTTAAATTATAACTTACGTAAAATTTGCAATTTTTAGTCAAAGCTTTTAATATTTGCACTTCAATGTTGATAAATATGATTACTCTTATAATTGACTTGGGGAGAAATATGTGCATAATCTACAACGTTACTTATGCGTTTCGAAGCGGCATTTGACATGTATCTCACAACGTCTGAATGGGTGTCAATTTTAAAAATGTCTTCTAATGTGTATCCGGTTAAGTCTATTTCAGGCCGCTGTCTAGATGAACCTTGTTGCCGTCATTGTGACAAGAGAGAAACCCTTAGTCATGTCCTTGGTAGCTGTCCTAGAGGTGATTTAATGCGAAACACAAGACCTCATGAAATTCGGTCTATTATTGCAAGAAATTTACGCCAAGCTTTTTCTGGAGCACAACGGTTTTGGAAAGTTCATGAGGAGGTTACCTGTACAGATACTTGTCAACGTGTTGACATTTTGTGTTATGATGAGCCGTCTAAAGTTGGTTACATCATAGATCCAACAGTGAGGTTTGAGAAAAATGAAGATCAAGCTAAAGAAGTAGATCTGGAGAAGCAAACGATATATAATCCGTGCATCCCATATTTTATGAAGCAGTATGGATTGGAGAAAATGGAAGTTATAGAATTATTTGTAGGTGCCAGAGGTACTATCACTAAGTTTTTCGAATACTTTAGGAAATCTTTTATATTGCCACATTCCAGGGTCAAAGAAGTTATTTTGGCAGCTGTCCGAGGATCAAACAGGATTGCACATCATCATTTATATGCCATAACTCCATCTTAAAATTAGTTACCCTTGATGTATTATATTACATTTTTTATTCATGTGCAAATATATTTGTAAAACAAAGTATGTTTGTTACTGTGTCGTTTAGGCAAGTACGATTGTGTACCAGTGTAAATAAAATTTTTACGTTCTCTCTCTATCATTTTGAATCTGAAAATAAAATTCAAACTTTAATCTTACTGTTAAGGCTGCCATTAAACAAGGACTTTAGCTCTTGTTTTATTATTTTAAAGTATTAAACGGGTGTCCTTTTAATTACCTTCTTTAACTGTCAAGTCAAATATGGGTAGAATAATAGTATCTATAAATATTTAACTGTAAAAATAATATACAGAAAGCATTTTTCAATGAAAAATATGATTCATTTCATTACTATATATGGCAGTCACTGATGATTCTCAATATATTTCAATGATGAAAGAAGTACTAAAAGTAAGTAAGAATAAGCACTTGAGCAAATACTGATGATTGGAGATTAATTAGGAGGTTGACATAAAAGCAAAAACCGCTTACCAGTTTTTATATTATACTAAACATACCAACTTTTGTACAAAGGAAGAGTTTTCTGACAGGAACCCATATCCAGGGTGAACAGCGTCTGCTCCTGTTAGCTTCACAGCGTCTAATATCTTTTCTACCACAAGATATGACTGGGAAGCAGAAGGATCTCCGACACAAACGGCTTCATCAGCCATTTCTACATGCAACTGTTCAAGTCAAAATAATTAAATGAATTAAGTTGCCATTATTCTTGTTTAGATTAACGTAAGAAATACGGTATACGGACATTTTACTCCTGGACATTATCCCCTCAGGACGTCTCGCCCCTGGACATTATCCCCCCAGGACATTTTCCTCCCAAATCGTACCGACGAAATTTTCTTTTAAGCATCAAAAACACATAACCAATGGAGGTTGGTTAGAAATTTTCTTTTAAGCATCAAAAACACATAACCAATGGAGGTTGGTTATGTGTTTGGATGGAGGTTGGCCCTAGCGATAATTTAGGTGAAATCATTTATGCCTCATCCTTAAGCCGTTCACCTAATGTTAGTGCGATGACAGATGGGTAGGTTAACCGCAAAGAAAAATTTACGTGACATCATGTATGCCTACCCCTAAGCCCTTTACTTAATCTTTCTTTATGTCATGTCTGTATAGTGGGCTGCTCTAAAAGAATAATTTACGTGACAACATTTATGCCTAACTCGTAAGCCGTTTACACTATTTGTGCCTAGCCCCTAACCTGTTTACCTAATTGCAATGTAATAACAGCTAGGTAGGGGTGTCTAATAGGATTATTCACTTGACATCGCTTTATCATCGCTGGGGATTAACGAGGTTTAATGATACGGTTGGAGTTGGCGTCTGTGAACTAGATAAGGTTAAATTTGTTTTTACTTTAATAACAGTTGCACGATGTGTGCGGTCTTTCTTGCCAGCTGATGCAGTCGATGGTTGAGATTTTGGAGGTGCAGATTTTGCATCGGAGTCAAGGTAAGTGTGATGCAGCTTGTTTTAATCGGTCACTGGAACGTGTTGACTCACCGTAATCTTTATGCTTAGGCACACGACTTCAAGCACAGAAATTTTATATTAATGTTTGGCAAGTTTTCACAAAGTTTGTGTTACAATCAAGAGAGCGTACTTTTTAAATATTGTATAGAATGTGTCTTTCTTGGTGTGGAGTTCGTAGAACGTATAATATGCACTCACAGGGTTATTTGAGATTGGAGCAACTTGAACTGTATCTTGAACAACGTGAACTTTGTGACATGTATTTTGTCTTATGTATTGAAGGTATAGACTAGCACTTAGCAGTGGGCGGTCCGTTTGGTTTAGAAAGCGAACCCGTAAACTCCACCATGTCGACTTCTAATGCACATTGGCTAAGTTAGTTAATAATGTGCCTTCACAATGTAAGCTTTTACTAGACGATGCAAAGAGTTATGTGCAGAGCAGCAATCAAAGGGTAATTGTACAGACTGTACTGCAGACGTGCGTGAAGTCTATGACAGTAATTATACTCTTGGAATAAGTGAGAAAATCGAAGTGCAGACGGAGATTTTCGAATACAAGAAATTTAGACGAATGATTTATTCATGAAAGCGGCCAAGTGATGAGTAATACTGTTAGTGTACAAAATATTAGTAGACTCGGAGAAAGCCAATGTCAAAGTGACATTCCTGTAGGTAAGTGGACTGATAGAAGTTACTACTACCAGGAAAGCTTGTGAAAGATCGGTCCGACTGAGAGTCTTGGGTGTGCTGGCAACACGCCTCTTCATCGGTGAAGCGGTCACCGAACGAACATGTAATAACCGACGTTCCACCGGCATGCCGATACAAACCGAAACGCCGCGCCAACCACCGGCTTGTTTGCCGCTGAATTTTAAAAAGTACATTTTGCACTTTTCATAAACATGTAGATAGAGCATTTTAAAACTTTGAAAAAAACATGTAGATAGAACATTTTTACACTTTCAAAAAACATGTAGATAGAACATTTTCACACTTTGAAAAAACATGTAGATAGAACATTTTTACACTTAAAAAAAACATGTAGATAGAACATGTTTACACTTGTCATAAACATGTAGATAGAGTATTTTTACACTTTGAAAAAACATGTAGATAAAACATTTTTACACTATGAAAAAACATGTAGATAGAACATTTTTACAGATTTACAAAACATGTAGATAGAACAATAAATGTAGGAATGTGCTAAAATAAAGTCAGCTATTTATGCCGACGGCGAAATACCGTCGGTTTAGCTGTCGGTTATTCACCGGATCGGTGGTTTGCATGAAACTTGATTATCAGGTCGGTAACCGTGGAGAGGCGTGGCTGGCAAGACCGAGGAATTATAGGGAGCTGTACGTCTTTTACAGACTCGGAAAGTACAGGTTCATCATAGGATGCGCACTGGCGAAAGGAAAGGATGAGGAGAAAGAGAAGTTGGTATGTCAATCACTTGAAATAATAACAGTGAGTCAATGTGATGTAATACAGAGAGTTTGGAATATTAGTACACTACCATATGTAAATAACAGTACAATAGACATGGCATGAGAAAGTTCATAAATGTACGGGGAAAGCATGAGAGAGGATTACATATAGGAATTACAATTATAAGTTACAGTAAGGGATTAGGAGTAATAAAGAAATATTCCATGGCTAAGATAAATCAAATAAGAGAGGCCTTGACATGTTGAAAGGAGAAAAGGGCATCATGTGACACTTACCTAGTTAACATTGGGACATTAAACTCGAGAAATATGTAAAAGATTTGTATTAAATGAAGGATAAGAGTAGCGTGTGTACTTTTACCTACCACGACTTATTACATACAAGAAGTTAAGATTGGAAGGAGGAAATGAAAGAGGAGCACAATATATTGTAATAGAATGTAATATATTGCAATAGAATGTAATCACGGGTATTACCATAGAAGTAGATGCATAAGTGAAAAAATAATATGTCAGTAAGGAAAAGTGTACATTTACTCGTAGGTACTGTGGTTCTGTACTTACAGTATACAGCTTGGTGCGTATTACGTGCACACGACACTGACTGCGTATGACCTATAGGGATCGTCCATGACCAACGTTATTCAAATAACACTATTTTATAAATACCCATTTTATGAATGTAACCATTACATAATCATATTTAATACCACGTACTCCCATGTCAATACTGTAATTCAGGAATGGTCCATTAATGATTTCAACAATATTATCATTAATTTAAGGGGCCCCACTTGCATTTCATCACTTAACTTGGGAATGTTTCATGAATGACGTCAACAGAGTTATAATCTAACTAGTACAGACCCCTCCCATGGTAAATTTATACCCAGCGCGGTAGTTCTATAGTTGCATAGATATGATGAATCCGTTATTTAAGGGGGCTGATAGCCTTTTCCCTGCCCCCTTGGTGCTAACGTGTGAGTCAGGGATGGTCTATAATTATGTCATTTAAATTATCACATATTTAGTACGACCGTTGTCCAGAGCTTAAGCATATATTGAAATGGGTTTGCCTCTCTGTCTTTCAATCTGTAGTAAGCACGCACGCTACAAGTCGCAATTATAAACTAATTTTATTCAAATTAGGAAGTTCATAAAAAACTTTTGTGAAGAAATTTAGGAGTAACCATCACCGTTTTAATGAAATGACTTTACTTCATAGATCATGTTTTAGCGTTACTGAAGATATCTTGCTCCTTTGTTGATGACAATGTTCGCTAGAGCTCAGCATCTACTTCGGGCCGACTGTCGTCAAAGCCTGCGCGAAGCTCCGGATTTTTTCCAAATGTTATAATAATTACAGTGTTTATATTCAAACTTTACTGGTCAGTTTCAGTCATCATCAGATAAATCAATTCCTTGAACTAATTAAGATGAAAAATATTGCCCCAGCACCTCTTTAGAGCATTCGATATCGCATCATTTTAAAGTATCGCAAGTATCGGTATCGCATCAGCGTGGTATCGCAAGTATCGCAGGTATCGCAAGTGTCGCATAATTTTTCAGTAAAACCCAAATAATTTCGAAAACTAATAAATTATGACGCCAAATGAGAGCGTGTAGGTACTTTTAATTTTTCTTGCATTAAATCAACTGTAAAGTGGATTTATTGTAAACTAGACTTCATGCAACAACTAACAAACATATATTTTACTGTTTTTGAGAAATTAAGCCCGTAGAAAGCAGAACATGCTTAATGTGTCATCGTTTAAATTAGACCGCAATTTAGTGCAAAACAGCCCAGCTGCTGAAAACGCTCAAAAAAAAAGGTCAAAGGATCTTTATTTGTAAGGGGTTTGGTGTTTCTAATCAATTGATCAGATCTTCCAACACGAACCCCCGTGTGGCTAGCTTACCCCGTACTAACACAGAGCCAAGTAAGCCTTTAATGACATAGGTCACCACACATGTGGAGAGCCCGGCGTTTAAGATCAACTTTCTCACGAAAAAGATCCGAGGCAAGTGGGAATCGAACCCGCGCCGCGCCTTGTCGACTGTGATGGAGAACCTTAGACGCTATGTCTCGCCCGGCACCACTGGACCACCAGGGCTCTCTTTCAGACTCCACAATCAGAACCACGGAATGAACCGCATGCATGGTAAAGGTGCAAGCTGTGTCTTGCTGCCTTCCTTCCCTGCCTCAATTCCAATGCCATGTGAAATATCATACTATAACTATTCAAATTTAGGAACAAAAAAGGTTCAGTAAACAGAGTGAGCGTATTCCTTTTTTAGTTTCGGCCAGCAGATGTCATTTAACTGAACTTTTCGTTTCTATTTTTACTATTTCTTTCGTTCATGCGATACTTGCGATACTTGCGATATCCGATATGGTATCGCATTGGTATCGCATCAGCTAAAATATGCGATACTTGCGATATTAGTATCGCATTGGTATCGCAATCGAATGCTCTACACCTCTTAAACGACGGCGTTTTTGTTCTCTTTAGGTGCATAACTCAGCTATTAAGTAAATCAATTTTATAACTATAAATATTATCCTGCATTTAGAGTTCTGTTTTAATATAAAAACTCGCTATTAAACATATGAATAGTATCCATTAATCCTGTGTGATCTGTAGCTACAGTAACAAATCTAAATAATTTAACAGTTTATAAGACCTAGAGAGAGAGATAGTAAAATTTTATTTACAACTGGCGCACTATTACGCTTGCCATTAAGACACAGTAAAAACAACACACAATATTTTGACGTTAATTATTATTTTTGTATAACAAACAATAACATTATTTTAAATGATCAACTTTCTGATAATTCCTACCTATCTACATAATTTACCGGATTTTTGAAAATTCTGCAATACTGGACCGATTTCATCGAGCCATATATCATTGGAAAGCTAATCGCCAGTAGAATTCAAATTTAGGAACGGGCCTCCATTATAACAAAACGTTTTCAAAATAACGGTCTTTTAATTTTTAAATGCCGCCAAAAATGTGTTGCATGGGTCACAATCAAAAAACAAAAAAAAAGGTCCCTACTTATTTTTGAAGAGCTTTCCAATGATATATCACTCGACACAATCCGTTAAAAATTTTTAATTTGCAATTATGCTATTTCGAAACCATTTAAAAACTAATAACAATCGTGCGTGCACACTAAGTTATTTACATTTGCCAAATTGTTACTGTTCGAATAATATATCAAGTTAGTTTATTTTCATTGAGTTACCGGTCGAAATCTTCATTTAACACTATTTTTACAACTTAAGCGGGAAATTCAAACATTGGAATTTACAAATGGTAATTGCACATACTACCACTATTAGTCATCAAAAGATGCAGTTCAAAATAATAATGAAATAAAATTACACTCGCTCCACGCCGTCCACTGCATACCGATTTTAGCATTAAAGAGTAATACCCCATATTACTGTTAAGGCTACCAAAAAACAAGGGCTTTAGCCCTTGTTTTTTTTTCATATTATATAAATGATTATGTGCAATTCGGCAAGATCCTCGAATCGTAGCAATTACAATTTCTTCAATCATTTTTGAAGGGAGACGCAGTTCTTTACGAAATGATTCAAAGAACCCTGTAATAGTGCCCCTAGCTCCAACAAGAAGTCCTACGACTTCTCTAGAAAGTACGGAATGCAAGGATTATAATGAGCCTGCTTTTCTATATTAACTTCTTCAGCTTGACGAACGGACTGCTCCATACGTATTGTTGGATCCAAAATGTACCCTGACTGTAGATCTTTTCGCCAGCAGATGATATCAACCCTTTTTGAAGCACCATCAGTCACTTCTTTGAGTTTGAGTGAACTTTATTACAGTGTCAGGTTCATTCAATACAATTGTACTGATTTTCTATATAGAACTTCTTCATGCACAATCCAATCAAGCGTTCTCAAATGATTAGCAATAATAGTCCTAACTTCATGATGTCTACTGTTTCTCAGTAAGCTTCCCACATGGCATTTCCCTAAAACATGAGCGAGGGTTTCTTTCTCTTTGCAGTGCCTGCAAAGGGATGATTCTAGCAAACGACCTGGAATTGCTTTAACGGGATAAACATTAGCAGACATTTTTAAAGTATTTAACCACTCTGAAGACGTTAAGCCGCATTTGTCAACAATAATTCGATTTCCATACGGACACTCTTTATACAATTCAACACCTTGTCCTCGAAGAAGAAAAGAACACCATTGATCATACTCTTGATTCCTCAAAATCTCCCTTAATATTTTGCTAGGTTTTGTTTAAAGACGTGAATCCATTATATGTTGCACTTCATCTTCATTAAGTTGCAAAGCTGCAATGCAGCTTTCCATTTCGGACTTCAAATCTTTCACAAATGGTATATATGGGTCATTGCAACTTAGCAAAATAACACAAATGTTATAGTGTTGAATAAATGCTTCCCAATTAGATCTCATTATTTGAAGACCCCTACACTTTTTCGAAGTGTACAACAATGCATTAGGAGAATCATGAGGAATAGCAAGGATATCTTTGACAGCACTTCGAATTAACTTATCCAAATCTTTAAGAAATTTCTTAGGCAATTTATTTAAGGGGGCTGTTTGCAATAAATATGTAAGACAAGGCCATAAATATTGATTAATAACGGCAATCTTTTGATTTGAAAATAACATGGGAGTCCCAACTAGATTATGCAGATCTTTGGCAAAATTCTTGATTGAAGAAGCAGGATCAAAAGAAATTTCATTATTAAAATTAACACCCAGATACCTTACTGTTTCTTCTTTCTTGATGGACTCAATGATGTTATTATCATCAACAACCAGCGGATCTTCGCATAAGTGTCCTTTTACGATGTTAATGACTTTACATTTATTGATGTTTATGTCATACCCAACCTTGTTAAAGTTTGCAATAGCTATCTTTGCTAATTCACGGGCTCCTTGGATTGAACCAGACACGAGAGCAATATCATCAGCAAAACCTCTTCCTGCGACATTAGGAACATCGTTGTGTGAGTGGAACCCATACGCATCACTGACTTCACTCTCATTAAGTACTCTGAGCACATGGTCAATAGAAATATTGAACAATTGAGGGGAGAGGGGTGAACCTTGAAAAACTCCTTTTTGTACTAATATAGGTTTGGAGATTTCTTTACTTGTTTGGATTTGAGCTTCATTTTCAACCATCAAACACAGAATGAGGGATCTAAGTGTGGAAGGCATTAACTTAGCGTTTAGCATGCTGGAAAAATGCAAATGAGAGGTCTCTTCAAATGCTTTACTAACATCCAAGAAAACAACACAGCAATCAATTTTTTCCTTCTTTGCTTTTTGTAGACAACCATTAGCAATGAAAGTGTTAATAAAAGTACCCGGACACTTAGAAAACCCAACTTGATTTGCATTAATTTGCACATGAGACTGAAGTCGACGGTCTTATATTCGCTCGATTATTCTCCAAAGTATAGAGCATATAGAAATTGGACGCCAATTACCTACATCAGTTGTATCTCCTTTTTTATGAATAAGAATAGTGCGAGCTTTACGAAAACTGTCTGGAACAATTGTCCTCATCTCCATAATAGAACCAATCAGAGCAATAGTTTTAAAGCATCCAATATCTTTTATGCTGCGAATTACAACTCCATCCAAACCACTAGAAGAATCTGAATTAATACCTTGTACTGACTGTTTAACCTCACCTTCATTAATTCCAGAAACATATGACATATGCTAATAATTATAAATATTAGCAATATCTATGTATTTCTGCATTTTATCGTTAAGACATAATCCTACCAAGGATCAAACTATACTTTGTATGTAAACGCACTATTAATTGTAATTTAAGGGGTTGTAAGGGCTCAGGCCAGATATCAACCGGATATATATATATATATATTCAGTAACAAATCTATCAATATCTTTAGTTGCAGTCAGAGCGCCTTAAGATCTCTGACCAAACTAAATTGACTACGTTTCAAGGAATGTTGGAATGACTTGAGAGTTCTGGCGACAACAAACAAAAGTAGTTAAGAATTGTGTGTTCTGGGCCACCTACGACCTACAACTTCATGGTTTTTTGATAACAGAATAAAAGTGAAAAAATCAATGATTACAGGATATTTTCATAGGAAAATCAGTGGTTTTAACACATTTTGTTGTATGAGTTCAATTTTTGGGTTCGGCATGACCAACTTTAATTATTACGACAACGACTCACGGTCTCTTTCTTAAAACAGTGTAAAACCATTAGAAATTAATAACATTTATGTATTTTAAACATTTGGAAGATTAAAAATTTTTTGGGTTTGGCATGGCCAAGTTTGAGAACACAACTACTTTGATTTGATTGACACAACTTTGATTTTTTTAAAGTGAGTATTTTATGGGAAAAAATGTTTTACTTAATAATTTTTTAAGTAATAGGGGGCAATAAAATGAAATGTAGTATTTGTAAGGTAAAAAAACACTTAAACGAATTTAGAAAAGATTGTGCAACTAAAAAAGGTCTACGATCTTAATGTTAAGCCTGTTCTAAAAACACGAAAGTGCACCTAAGACGTGTGAATATGGGCGTATAATTAGAAGTGATAAAATCACAAGACGTAGAGAATCAAATATTCATAAAAAACATTTTAATGAATAAATAATATGTTTATGAAATGTAAGATGAAAACATCTAATACAAAAATTAAACAATTAATTACTAAAAATAATAGAACTATGAAAAAAACAAAATGTGAGATCTTTAATACTAAAAAATTTACTTTTATAAAAGCTAAACAAATGGTGATAAAAATGGGTAACAACTTTTAAAATGAATGCTAATGTTGCTAGTGTAGGAGTAATTCCAGGGAAAAGCTTAGACGGAATCCAATGCAGGCATTGCGGCGCTAAGAAAGAAAGTCTTGGTCATGTCTTAAGTTCCTGTGCCCGGGGAGAACTTTTGCGTAGCATTCGTCATTATGGTATTCGAGAACTTTTGGCAAAAGCTCTTGGTGAAAAAGGCTTTGTTGTTCAAGAAAAAGTTCATTGTGTTGCTAAATGGGTCTACTAGAAGAGTAGATATTATTGCAAATAATCCAATTCAAAAAATTGGTCACATCTGTATCCTACTATAAGATTTGAATTTGGAGAAAGAAGGACCAAGCGGTTGGTGTAGATTGGGAGAAAAAGGCAATTTACAAACCTTGTGCTAAGTTTTTCATGGAAAAGTAGGATTTGCGTAAAATCGAAGTGACGGGTCTATATGTGCGAGCAAGGGGGACCATAAATAATTTTTTCAAGACGTGGGCTAAATCTTTTGGCATACCATCGATAGTGGTGGATGATGTATTGATGTTTGCTCAATCAATCAAGATTTATATCACAATTTATATACTTAAAATTCAATTAAGGATTAGTTTGAATTTATATAAAAGTGTTTCTAATTTAATTAGGAAAATTTTGTTCCGTATACCAAGTTGTTTGGCTATTGCAATTGTGCAACAGTGACTTATTAAAGTGTTTCTCTCTAGTTGATAAAATAGGAAAATATATAGAAGTACATTATCTTGGTAGTAATTATTTAGAACCAGAAACTAAATTTCAAGAAAGGATACCAAAGGAGATAGGCCTGTACATAGAATTGATAAAGCAGCAACGCATCACGATATATCATATAATATTTACAAAGATAAAGATATTAGACAAAGCAGATAGAAAATTAGTAAAAGACAGACGATATAGAAAAATCTGGCGCTTCGCGGATTTGTCGACCGGGGGCGGGCCCGAAGTAGATGCTGAGCTACAACAAAGGCACAAGATAATTTATGTTACGCTAAAAGACGACATAAAATTTATGAAAGCTCCCCTACAATGAATGAGCCATATACAAATGTGCGTAGCATGTAGTTTAATGTAGCTCCCAAACTTTTATAAATTTCACCATTCACAAATGCCGTCATTTATGCAAGCTCCTCTACTGTCAATAAGCCATATTTAGTTGCACGTGGCATCTAGTTAAAAAAACTATATTTTCAAAAATTGCATGATTCACAAATGACGTGATTTATGGAGTTTCTCTTACAATCAATAGGCCATATCCAAATTTACGTGGCAAGCAGTTAAAAACAAAGGTTGAAAAACATTTTACAGTTAAAACATTTATATTCTATATAGATAGGTTTGTGACAAGTTGGTATAATGGTTTGGAAAAAAATTCAAAAGATGGCAATGGTGGTACTAAAAACTGTGATATTTGTGAGACGTCATTATGGACGAACTTTAAATATCTATATTCTATACAGATATGTTCATGACATGTTGTTAAAATAGGTTGAAAAAAAATTGAATTTCAAATTAAAGGTACCTAAAACTATGATATTTTTGGGACGTCATTATGTATGATCCCTACATATATATAATTTGTATAGATATAATTGTGACATGTAGGTAAAATGGTTTAGAAAAAAGTTCAAAAGTTGGCAATGGGGGGCCTAAAACTATGATATTTGTGGGACGTTATTATGGACGAACCCCTAATATCTTTAATCTATATAGATGTGTTTGTGACATTTTGTTAGTAAAGGTTAAAAAAAATTGAATTTCAAATTGGGGAATACTTAAAACTATGATATTTGCGGGACGTCATTATGGACAAGCCCTGAATATCTATATACTATATAGATATGTTTGTTCAACATTGCAGTGCCAGACTCTTGACTATTATGCCAGACTGCATTGTTAACGTCTGTAAAATGATGAGGAAGGAGAATTCCGAATGCCTGAGCTGGTATTCAAAAAAAGAACCCCGTCATGAGAACGCATATATTCCAATTTTACATTGCAGTGTCAAACCAACGACCACTATACCAGTCTGCCCTGTGAACGTACATATGTCAGCATTACATTTACTTGTAATAGATATTGGTGAAAATTTTGTAATTGTGTATTTCTGACGGCGAAACTTAACAAGCTCTCAGCTCCATATGTACCGTCCATGTATTAGCAGCCCTTTTTTTATCTTGAAACATTGATTAAATTCTTGGTCGGTTTAACTGCTAATTGCAAAAAAACTATAACTTTCATAATAACCAATAACTATACAGCACTTCTGCCTCGCTTTTCTGGGCGATTAAAAAAGGTTTCAATTTAAAATCTTCAAAAATGCGACCTGTAGCGTGCGACCAACCGACATTGTGACAGACAGTTAGACAGACAGACAGACAGACAGCAAACACTAGAGCAATAGATGCTTGCTCAGCATCTAAAAACCTACATTTAGTGAAAAGGTAAAACGCGTTGTGACCAAAAGCGTAATTAAACCAAAATTATATCTGGGTTAAGAGCTTGAGCCATTGCATAGAAATAAATTATGACTAGATGATAAATCATATAAACTTCTAGATTCTGTATATAAAAACCCATTGAAATGTTTTGTAGGAATAAATTAATTAGCTAGAAAAATAGAAATAAAATCTGAAATTGTGAAAGAATATCTAGCTACACAGGATACATATATAGTATCTAGGTAAAATAACAACATTTAAACGGAGAACATACTATACACCAGGTATAGATTCAATATGGCAAGCTGATTTAGTGTTTATGCCTGAGAAATAGGTTGAAGATAATGATAGTTATAGACTTGAGAGAGCTCCTGATAAAATTCACTCTGAAAAAGCAACTAAATATAGTAGTAAAAACAATTAATTTCTTTGAAAAATATAATATTACTTGGTATACAACAGAAAATGAAACAAAAGCAATGATTGGTGAATTATTTGCAAGAACAATTCAACAAAATGTGTATTTATATATAACTGAACAAAGAAATACTAGATAGGTCGATGTTTTACAAGATCGTATTACAAATTATAATAATTGAAAGCATAGTAGTATTAAAATGACACACAAATTGCTCAAAATCTAGGTAAGGAGGTAAAACAATGCTACAAAAAATACGAATATAAATTAAAAATTTATGTGAAACTAAATTTGATAGAGCACTAAACCTACAATTCGCAGAAAAAACACCGTATATTAATAGTTTTACCAACAAATCCAATAACCTATGAACTAGTTGTACAGAAATCGGTAGGTCGAATCTGTTTCTTTGTAGGTAATTCCTCGAAATGGTTTTGTTCACTATTTTTCCCAAATAGACAACTTGTCACGGGAGTGAACTGTCTTGGATACGTAATAAAATTGAAACTAAGAGTCTCAGACTGAGAGAGCGGAGTAAGATATTTTAGAGTTTTATTTCACAATAAACACAGAATCATAACTAAATACATTTGTGTAGTAAAAGAAATCAGTAAGGGCAAGAAAGCTCGCAATGATACAATTAGTGGCTTTCTTGGGGCAGGTCCTAGACTGGTGTGTAAACCTGGCGAGTCTGTGTGGACTCGAGTTGGTGAGACTGATTTGATTGAACAAACCTAACGGCTTATATACTAGTATTTGCCAAGTGGCACGTGCGTCATTGAATTAAAACAATTCTTATTTTTAGAAAACATAAATTGTAAACTAAAGATTGACGTAAATAATAACAACGTATATTATTAGTAATGCTATTTTAAAGTTTAGAGTTACATAGAATTAGACGTCAATACTAGCAAGTAATCGCATATGTTAGACGTCAATGAATTACGTACAACTAGATGTAAACAAGGAATGACATAATCTAAATAATAGTTGGCGTTATTATAATTATTATTGTAGGACATTACATGTGAGTAATCCTAAAGTACGTAGGCAAGGAGAGGAGCGGATGGCGACTTCCGTGAGTCGTCTAGGTTAAAGGCGGAAAAATATACGAAATTAAATTAGAAATATAATTTCTGCGGTTTTGCTTCCGTTGTCTATTGACGCAGACAAGGAGGAAAAACCAATATATTTATCATTTATACTGCTAATTGCGTAATATTAATAAAATCATCTCATTTTGTAATTAATTACTATAATCCGTAAACTACAGGTAAATTAATGCACAAAAATAAATGTGAAAGTTATGTGCTATATTAAATGGTATGTGCATAATTGTTCATTCTCCCCTACGTTGATCTACGATGGAGATAAAAACCTAATGCGAAGCAATACAGCATGAAGAGTCTAGACGTTTTTGTGTAAGCGGACCGATTTAAATGGCTGGTGTTTTATAACATATCCAAAGTCTGTCTTGAATGCATGAAATGGACCTGATTGACAAGTGATCTTTTCATGTTTCCAGATTTGATCAAGGAAAGCGGTTCCGAAAAAAATGTTGATTGGTCCTGGTTGGTAATACAGCGGATCTGCCAAATATATCTTCTTGATGTGTTCTTCTCTATGATAAACTATTGGTTGTGCAGGATTAATGGTGTTGATAGTACGCAGAATGTAGACTTCGAGTTGAAACATCTTTTTAGTGTCAAACTTAATTTGTAGTGTGATTTGGGTTTGGCCACAAACCTGAACTATAATTCCACCAAGGAATGTAATACGTCTTGGATAACATTCAGATGTAATTGGAAGTTCCAATTGGTTGATCAGGCTTTTTGTTATAAACGAATGTTTTCCACTTGCGTCAAACATGCAGCGGGCTTGAACTCGTTTTGTCTGGTGAATTGCATCCACGATTGCAGTTAGAAACAATACAGCTTGGAAGTTGGATTGCTTATCAGAAGTATAACCAAAAGATACACTTTTTGTTACAGAATGCAGTAAGGTGTGATGTTTTTCATGGCACACAGAACAAGTGTGTTGGTTTTTGCATTGATCCAGATCATGATCGTGAAGACAATTCAAACATTGTTTGTTCGCAGTGACCCAAGCTTGGCGCTGAACAATATCAACATCCAAGAATTTGTTACATCTGTAGACGGGGTGGTGGCCTATATGACAAAATGGGCATGACGATGTTGCGCTAGGTTGCTTGTAGTCAACTTGCAAGGGTTTTGACTTAAAAGTTTCAGGTTGAAAAATGAGCTGGAGCTCTGTACGAATTAAATTGTAGGCATCTGCTAATGCTGTGTGATTATTAAGCACTGTCGTTTGACTGTTGTTTTTTTTAGTGTTAGCGTAAAACTTGAAGCAATTAACGTGTTGAACAGAAACCGCAAGAGCCATTAGGTCGAGGTCCTTGAAGTATATTTGGATTGTTACAGGATGTACCAAGGTATTTTGGTAATTTGGCTTTGCTTTGTGTACATTTACCTTTGACATCAAATCCTTGATACGGCCCATGAGTGCCAAATGGATGGCCTCATGATCAATTTGTTCTTGTGAAAACTGGAATTCATTGTAGATGGGCATGACAGGTGCGACTGCATTTTCCACTTTACTAGAATGAGGCGGAGAACGATTTTCGTCATTGCTGTGATCCTCGTTAGGATGCGGCAAGGAACATGGTTTCTCACTCCAATGCTTTTTGTAAAAAGGGCGAGATAATATCAAGGTTGTTGTCGGCTGCTTGATCGTTATCCTTTTTCTGGTAAGGTTCGACGGGTTTGGTAGGTACCAAGGTAGAGGGCGCTGGAAAGTCATTACTTTCAATTGTTTTGTTTCGAGCACAAAAGTTGTGTTCACTTTGGGGTCGTCACAGGGTACGAGGTGTGTAACGATATAAAAGAGTAAGATGTTCCTATTCTCCACAACCGTTGTCAATGCTCGAATTTGTAAAGAGACCAGACAATTAACCCACCCAGGTTAGCTATCGCAATAGCGTCATTAGCTGCAGTCAACGGCTGTATCCTACCTTCCTCGATACGAACAGACGTGGTAGTGTACTATAGGATTTACTCTTGACGTAGTATATTTCGTTACAGGATGAGTGGGTAAAATTGGAGGTAGGTAAGCAAGTATTGTACTGTACAGTTCTACTAACCTTGAGATTTTTTGTCAAAGCAGCGAATGGAATATCTTAACGCGTTGTTTCGATGACGACTTGAAACGTTGCCACAGGGTGCAGCTTGTAGAAGGCAAACAGTACTTGAACCTATTCGTAGGTTTCCACTTAAATTAAAAAAACAGAACGAAAGTTCGTAGCACCTGAGCTTGAGGTAATAGCACCAGTTTAGTACAACTGGGTTTAAAAATGGCACTGTATATCGAGTATTAAGCACAGAGCAAGAAAAACAGGGTCGAAGAACGAACTTCCTAAACGATTCACAATGTGATATGTGTATTTTTCGGGACACACACGAGCAAACAAATAGAAAAGTTTTAAGCACTGTAGTAGGAACTGCATCTACTGAGTACGGAGCAAAAAATATTCGTAAAAACTGTGAAACTATATACACAGTAAATATTGTTACTTTATGTCCAATATGGAGCACAAAGAAGAACGCGGAACGTAAACACTGTCGGACAACAAATTTCCTTAGCGACTGGATACAAGATAAATGTGAACACGGCACACACAAATACGAATGCGAGATAGCACGATAGCAGGCAGCGCATCCACTATGGCTTGAGCACGGTATATTATTAGTAATGCTATTTTAAAGTTTAGAGTTACATAGAATTAGACGTCAATACTAGCAAGTTATCGCATATGTTAGACGTCAATGAATTACGTACAACTAGATGTAAACAAGGAATGACATAATCTAAATAATAGTTGGCGTTATTATAATTATTATTGTAGGACATTACATGTGAGTAATCCTAAAGTACGTAGGCAAGGAGAGGAGCGGATGGCGACTTCCGTGAGTCGTCTAGGTTAAAGGCGGAAAAATATACGAAATTAAATTAGAAATATAATTTCTGCAGTTTTGCTTCCGTTGTCTATTGACGCAGACAAGTAGGAAAAACCAATATATTTATCATTTATACTGCTAATTGCGTAATATTAATAAAACCATCTCATTTTGTAATTAATTACTATAATCCGTAAACTACAGGTAAATTAATGTACAAAAACAAATGTGAAAATTATGTGCCATAATAAATGGTATGTGCATAATTGTTCACTAGTAGACTATCCTAATGAAGAAATTAAAGAAACCTATTATTCGAATGAAATAACACTGTATAACAAAAAAGAGGAATTTGAATATGAGTATATTATAGAAATAAAGAAAACAAAAGATCTAAATATTATAAAAGCTTTAGTCAAATGAAAATGATATTCTAATAATTTTATTAGTTAGGTTGATTTAACACCAGAACAAATACAAAATTCTGTATATAAAAAATCTTTTATAGCAAAACTTTGTAAACAAAATGTAATCAAGCTACGTATTAAAAAACATGGAGCTAGACAAATATGTATGAAATAAACATATATAAAAAATTAAAGTAGAAAAAACTAAACCCCAAATGATGCTTATGAACAGAAAAAATGAAAATATTAGAAAATTGAGAGAACAAATTGTTATTTTGAAAACAGGTGATAATGATTTCACATGAGAACAAGAAAAACAATATGCACTTACTATAAAAGCTACACAAAATATATCTAATACAGTAAAAAACAAAGCTAATATCACTTTGAACAAATAAGCTGTATTAAAAATAGGTGTGGATATCAGACAAAAAACTAAAAAATATAGCTCAACACCTGTAGAATACAAAGCAAGAATAAAAGAAAGGAAATGCTCTAATTTTAGAAAAGCTTGCTTTCGCTAAAAAATCTGTGCAAGAAGTAAAAAAGGAACAAATGGTAATTGAAAATGTACCAAAATTTATTTTTCAAAGATATCAAAGAGGTCCTCTAGTTTCTAAATATTTAGTCAACTTATCGAATGATGCTCTATCGATGAAACTAAAAGTCACTGGCAATATTAACAGATTGTTATTATATCGAAAATGGAAAAATAAAAGGTTTAGGTGATAATTTCATACAAATATCTGGAAAAAGATGACCAATTAGTTTATCGTCTTCGTTCTGAACTCGACGAGGGTAGTCGTGTACTTCTCTCTGTCCTGAGTACTATCAGAAGGCCTTTTATCTCCATTTTGGATTTTTTAAGCTTGAATTCCTCTGTTCACGAAGCACCTAGTGGTTGTGGG
This sequence comes from Dicyrtomina minuta, assembly GCA_949802685.1. Taxonomy (NCBI): domain Eukaryota; kingdom Metazoa; phylum Arthropoda; class Collembola; order Symphypleona; family Dicyrtomidae; genus Dicyrtomina; species Dicyrtomina minuta. Next base: position 26,349,058 of record OX461810.1, read on the forward strand.
TTTAGCGTGTCGGAATTTTGTTATCGATTTTCTCCTATCTTCACCTTGGACAACTTTCGATATTTGAAATAGCGTATATCTACATATCAAAGCTGTTTTGCATATTGTAGAACTAACAAGTAGGAAGATATGTAGCTTTGGTAGAGAGGCAGTGCTTGCCACATTGCTGCTCTACTAAAGCTATTTAGGAGTTGTCACAACGTATTTTCGGGCACGTTGACCCTAGCGAATAGCATTACCGGCAATCGCTAGAATATCTCTCGTATTTTTGTGAATAGTTTTGATTAGCTTCGCTTAATTACATGCAAGTTAGACTATGTGCTGGTATTTAGGGAATTTGCATTCCACCAACGACTTTTGCCGTTGATAAATACCAGTTCTATGGTCTGATTTATTTGTCAATTCTTCAATAGGCATAGTCATAGCCACTTAATAGGTATACGCGTAGAGATTAAATTGAAAGTTTAGTGCAAAAGTTTCTCGTTATTGCTCACGCATACTTTATAACGAGTAAACAAAGCAACTTTCATAAATAAAGACATGTTCAAAGTAAAAAGGATCGTTCTGCAATGGGCCTATCAGTGGCCTGAGCGGCATTCCAGTAGCATCATGTTACTGGATCTCCTTCAAATACAATACAATACAAATTAGTTTATGGGAGTTTTTAACAAGACAAAACCCTGCTAATTATGATGCTAAAGATGCTGAATAATATGTTTAGTATATTTTTACAACTAAAGCATGTTATACTGAAGATAGAAGACTAAGAAGTTCAAAAGGTAAAAAACGGGATATAAAATCAGCATAGAGTAAAAAAACATAATTTAATCGGTAAACAAAAATCACAAAGCGATAATACATTGGAGAAAGCAAGTTTTAAAACAGCAATAGAGCAAGGCCTGAAAAAAGTAATATTCTATTTATTATAGGTGATCCGGATATTTTCGCACGGAAAATAAAAAACCACACTAGCTTATATGGAAGCAGGTCATACAAATATTTTTAAAAATGATATAGAATTAGCAACTAAAATACTACATAAACTTAAACCAGATTTCTCACAAAAATCTTTTACACAAATATCCTATACTTACAAATAAATTACATAGTAAGTAAATAATGAAAATATTATAAAAGTCTTAGACAATATTCTACAAGAAATCAAAATATTAAATAAGAGCGAAATATTCAATAATTAAATAGAACCAGATATATTGTTGCATGCAAAACAGTTTATTATGAGGTACCCATTTCTATCAAAAATGGAGCCCACATACCTTACAAAAATATATCGGCCTACTATTCAATACCTAGTTTAGATGAAAGATATGATAATTTAAGATTAAAAATAAATACTATTGATTTGTTGAAATTAATTTAGAATAGAAAGTTGTGAAATTATTAGTATTGCTAATAAAATCCAAGATAAAATGCGTCTAGATGTTAATAATAATGCTATAACAAAAGAAGATAAAGACAATTTTTTTAATAATGTTATTAAAATTAGACCAGATAATTCTATAGCAAAATTTGTGATAGAAATTTGTACAGGTTTTATTTTAGATTGTACTACATGTAATTTAATTGAAAAAACGTTAGGATTTACACGAAAAAAATGTAACTTCAGGTAGATATTTTTCAGATACAACTGTTGATATAATTCTTAACTCAGTACTTGTACATTATGATTTAGTAACAGTCTTTTCTGTAAATGCCAGACCACCATTTATTCATTTACACTAAAAGTACATCCAGGTTATAAAAATTCACACGAAGCCACACAACCAGTATATTAAAATGTAGATTAGGAATATATTAATGAAACAAACGTGTGGTTAACTGATATACAACTAAATCCTATTAATTTAAGAGGTAAAGAAATACCAATTACTTTATATTTAAAATATTAATAAATAAATACAAATACTGGATATATAAAATATAACAAAACGTAAATAAAACAAGATGTCAATAAAAATAAGAATACTAATGAATATAATAACAAAAGAAAGCATAGCTCTTTAAATTCAGGTGTTTTAAATATCAAACGTCTACAAACTAAATCATCTTGGAAAAACATAATAAAGCGGTTAAATAAATCCTATTCTCAATAAAAATTAATTACAAATTTTTTTTAATTTAATATAAGCACAAAACGTGATTACAAAATACTTGGATCCTCAACATCCATTAACTACTAATGATGCAATAAAATTTTGTAAATTTAAAGATTACTTACAACGATAAAAATCACATTCAAATGAATCAGTGGCTACTACAATTAGGATTGATAATGTAGATAACTTTTTTTATTAGAGAATAGTTTCTTTATTATTGAGGTTGATTTAGTAAAAAAGATATACGGGCACAGAGTTATTTACATTAGTTAATAATAGACCCATGTTTCTATTCAGTGAGGTGATTTTAACATTTGATGATACAAGGGTTAAACAGTATAACATCCCAGGACATGTAAGTTTAATAAAGGATTATTAAAATAAAACAATGGATTTAGTTCAAATAGAGGACATGGCCAATGCTGGTCTTTAGATGATAATAAACACTCAGCAACAACTGATAATAACCCTGGATTTTCAAATTGACATGATTTATTATTCAAATTTAATGACAGTGCAGGGGTAAAGGTCAAGGTCGTTTTATAATTCCATTTGCACATATCTTTGGAATTAGAAGTGTAATATGTCTTTAGTAAGAGTTTCTGTCGATTTTGTTAGAGTGGTTAATGATGATGATTTGCACTTGATTTAAATCAAGTGCTCAAGCAATTGCCAGTACTAATTATCTTGATGCGTTAATTAATATAACATCACTACAATGGCGAATGCCTTATATTGAACTAAATTTTAAAATGTCGATTGAAATATCTTACTATTATACAACTCAACCAAAGATCCTATATAAATTCATAATAAAACCACTAGAACCACTTTCAGTTTTACCAGCAATAACATTGGATTGTAATGTACCTACTATCTGAGGACCTGAAAAGATTCTAGGTGTTGTTGTTGGATTATAAACTAATCGTTTAAATAGTCAAAAATCTAATATTTCTGTGTTTGATCATTGTAAAGTTTAAAATGCTTCTATATTTCTGAATGGTGTAAATTATCCAGGTATTAAATTAAATGGTAATAGTTCAGCTTGTATAGAAAACTATAATCGATATTCAGAGTTTTCATTGATTAGGTATTTGGTAATTTTTAAAGGATTCGTTGTAAATTTGAGCTAGGGCGTCCGCAACAAGAAGGCCAAATTCTTTAACTATTGAGGTGGGTGGCAGATGAGCGATATTACTTTAATAAGCAAAATTTGTCAAGTTGATAAATTATCTTAAGCGCATTACGTGTAATTGGTTTGAACTGAGAGTTGACAGGTGCTAGGAAGAATTCTTGAATTGGTAGGTAAGTGTTGTTGATTGCTGTGAAATGGCTACAAATTTTATTAATAGTGTCAAGTTCAGAGTTTCATCTTAAAAGCAAGGAAACGGAGTCAAAACATGAAACCCCTGTTTTGTTTCTACAGATATCTTTTACAATTTTGAACTAGTAGCGAGGGCCATTGGCTTTTATTTTTGAGTCCAAAGTTGTTCGAAAGTTAATTTTTCTGTTTTAATTAATGCAGTTTGTTCCTTGGTTTTGCTTCGGTAATTAGGATTACTAGTAAACTTGAAAAATTTGACTTTCTTTATTAGTTGGATTATTTTACTTGTTATCCATATCGGTTTCTTGGTTGATTTCTCTTTACTTTAATTGGAAAGGCTGATGTGAAGGCAGATTTCACTGTATTATGTAGACAGCCTACATTAGAGTACAAATTAGCTTGGGTCATATAGATATTTTGTGAATCGGAATTTGGAATTAATTCAAAAAATTTTTGTTTATTGAAAAAGTTATAAACCTGAAAGTTTGTGGTTGATGTCTGTTTGTCAGTTATTCTGAATTGTGTTTGAGGACTGAGACCAATTCTAATATGGCCATAGTTTTTTCCATCTAGAGAAGGCAGTGGATCACGAGATTTGAAAATATGAGGTATGTGCGAAAATATTAGGTTACGTGGGCTTATGTTGGTTGATCGTGTAGTAAAGAAGGTGGAAAGTTTCACTAGTTGCTTTAGTTTAGTTAGTTTAATGAGAATGTCACAGTATTTCTAAATGTTTAAATCTCCGCAGAATAAAAGACCAGGGCTTTAAATAAAAAGTAATTTAGGGATTTTAGAAAACTCGAAAATTTTATATTTTTTGAAAAAAATTTAAGAAGCCTATATTTTTGAGGCTCGTTTTATAAAACCAATTTTTTAAAAAAAAATAAAATTTTCAAATTTTCAAAAATCCTGATAATATATTTTAGATAATGGTCTTAGAATCAGAAAAAACTAAATTTTGTCAAAATCGTTTGAGAAGTGTAGAATTTACAGGGCGGCAAAGTTTTAAAATTTGCATTTTTTTAAACTTTTTCGCGCAATTTTAGGCAAACGACGCATAATACACGCATAATGCAATCAAGTTACTTTGGATCTATACTATTTAAATGTAGCCTGATTTTTTGAAATAGGTCTTCCGAAATTCTGGGTCGGTCATGTCGCGTCATTCCCTTGCTAGAGGGGGCGTGGCACGCTCCAGCTGCTTGTTTCTATTCCTCTATCTTCGCCTAGACAAAAGCAATTGAGTCTGAAAAATTATTTTTAGCATACTGCAGCGGTGCAGTCTAAAATTACTGCGGTAAGGTGGTCTGCAGTGTCAGGCACAACTTCCCTTTCCTCTAAAATATAATCATAATTAGTGGTTATAGATTTAATGAGCACACTAAAAATGGGATGCTCAAGAATCATATACATCCGTATTAATACATGGTGCTGATATATCCTAAAAAGTAGATGAAAGACTATACCGTACAATGATAATGATGATGATGAATAGTATCTATTAGTAATCAAATAGTATTCTTGTATAACTTCTCCCCACCTGCGTACTAAAAAAGATCCGCGCACTATTCAAACTAAGACCTCTCAGACCTGCGCATTATTAATGTTAATTAATAATAACAGCAGTACTGTTGAAACTCTAAACTTAATAAATAGTTATTTCTCAAAAATTTTCCAAACGTATCAACCAATAAAAAAGAGTAACAACGTTGTACCTAGTAGTGATTGTTTGTATGTATATGAATGGGAAATCCTCAAATTGTTGGACTACTTAAATATAAAAAAATCCAATGTCCCTCACTGCATACCTACAAGCATTATCAGGGAGTTTGGGTTTTGTGTTCTGACTGCTCTCACTTTCTTATACAACACGTTGTTTGAACAAAACTTGTTCCCGGTGCCATGGAAAATAGGATTTGTCACCCGAATACCAAAAGATACAGAAAATCTCCGCCCACTCTCTCAAACCAATGTTTTTAGGAAAATACAAGATGGAAAAATGTTCGACAACCTCTACAAACAAATAATTAGAAAAATAAGTCAGAACCAATACGGCTCGCTGAAAGGTTCTTCAACCTCTCACTACCTAGTCAGCCTATATGACTTTATACTCAAGGTAATGGACACTCCCAAAAATTATGTTGTTGTAGTCCTCCTCGACCTTTGACCTCGTCGACTACAACATTCTAATCCATGAGCTAAGGCGATTAAAAATTAGGGAAGCAGACGTCATATGGATAGAAGACTTCCTACACAATCGGACAGTGTGTGAGAGAAGGTAAAACACTCTCTGAATTCTTGGACATAATCAACGGGACCCCGCAGGGTAGTAAATTAGCTCCGTTACTCTTCATTATATTAATTAACCGCTTGATTATAAAAAATGCCAGACAATATTAAGAATCTCTTAAACGGGTACGTGGATGATCTCACCTTAGCGGAAATAGTCAAATTTGGGTCAATTCCGATGATGCAAGAATATCTTAATGACCTTTGCAAGTGGGCAGCCGAGCTCAAAATGATGTTGAACCCGTTCACGTTCTGTGTAATGGTCATTGATTTTTCCAAAGGCAAAAAATACAGTGAGTTAGTCCTCACAATTAATAACGACCGTGTACCTATTGTTAACTGTGCTAAACTACTGGGAGTACAAATTAATAACTCGCTGAAATGGGACGATCACGTGGATAAAATAGTGAAAAACGCTTCAAAAAAAATTGTTGAGAAAATTAAAATATTTTGGCTTCTCCAAAAAACAACTTGTAAGCGTGTACAAAACCTACATCAGGAGCATTTTAGAATACGCATCAGTTATATGGAGTACAGCTATCCCAAAGAACCTACTAAACAAAATTACCCCAATCGAAAAACGTTGCTGGTCTATTATAATAAATAAGTATGTTAGTAATTCAAACTATGAAATAACTTCCTCGGTTTTACAATTGACAAAAATAGAAGCTAGGTACAAAAAACTGTTAGTCAATTTTGGCAATAAGCTTGTTAAGTCCAGTAGATATTCGAATTGGCTAAAAAAGTACGAAAGAACTAATTGTGGATCAAATAGACTCAACAATAAATACAGTCTAATAAGTTGCAGCACCGAAAGGTACAAAAAACCTACAATTCCTATGTTAGTTAAATATAATGGTAAGGTTAATTAATTCAAATCACCAGATTATGATTAACTTGTAACACAGTTAGGAATCAAATGATTCCATTTGTAAATTCTGTTTTCCGATGCGCTTGATATATGTCGCCGGGCTTCTTGATTTTTCCACTAAAAATTTACCTGTTTGTTACATGTTATAGCTTTTAAGTAGTTATAATCCAAATTACATGTTAATTGGGAACCTATTGAAATTAATTACGCTGTTTTCGGTGAGTCAATCATGTATTTGTGACTTTACTGTGTATGTGTAAACCTAAATCGGACTTTAAATGATTTAATAAAACCCTAATAATGATTATTATTTTTATAGGATATACGGTACCTAGTTTGATTTATGCACGTTGCACATGTCATTTTCAACTGCGTGAAATTGGCGCGAAGTGACTATACAAAACGCCATTTTCTGTGTTACAAAATTAATGAAAAATAATTGGAAGCAATGATAATAGTTTTTAAATGAATTTAGAGGAGTATTTTAATGATAATTGTTAGTTAATTAACAGTGTCAATAATCCAACAAAGTTAGCATTTAAAAAATTAAAATTCGTCGACAAAAATAATTTAATCCTTACTTATTCTTCGCCTGATATGATTGCATTATGAAAGGCAGCAAAACACTCAGACACTAAAGTACTTAGACACTGGATATTGTTTTAGTCTTGAGGTATACTTTGTTAGTAACTTCGAATTCAATTTCAAGGGATAAATCAGTTTTAGCCGGTAAAACGCGTTTGGCATCAATAATGAATATTTTAGCGACCGGTTTTAACCGGTAAAACCTCTTAGGTAAAACCAGTTAAAACCGGTTATAGTTAGTTAAAACCGATGGTTAAAACCACCCCCGAACCCTGCTAATACTCTTACTTAAATCATTACTGTATAGTATAACATGTGCATCTCAAATAAAGGTAAGGAGGGAAAGCGTCCAGGGTTACTGCTTGGGGGGAAAATGTCCGGGGGGGAAATTTCCTATCACTGCGCCTGTCTCGCCTAACGGTGAGTATACCAAACAAGAATAAACTTACAGAACGAGCATCAGCAGTAGAATATACAGCAACCGTTTTGATTCCCATCTTTCTTGCAGTTCGGATGACTCGGACCGCTATTTCGCCTCGGTTAGCTATCAAAATTTTCTTAAAGGTCGGTTCACGTGCATCTATACGACTTGTAACGTACATAGAATCAGCCCATCGCTCATGGAGCACAGATTTTGGGTCAGAGATAGTTTTACTGCAGAGTGAAGAGAAAAACTTCCTCTTGGCGATGAAACGATTTTGAAATAACAGCATTTTACGTAATTTTAATAAGCCCAGTGATAGACGAGATTAATCCCAACGCCGTATTTAAAAGAAGCAAATCTGAAATGTACAAGTATGAAGTGCCTAAGCTTAAGCATTACTTAAATGGCATTTAGCCAGAGCAATCGGAGCAAATTGCGCGCAAAATGCAATCTGTAATACTGTAATCTGTAACGTACAACACAAGGGAACGAAAAATCACGCCACTAGCGTTTATCATTTACATTTAAATACGGCCACGAGTTGTAGTAGTGCATGTTTATTGCAATGTGAAAATGTTTGATATTTCTTTATTGTACCCGTCTAACGGTTATACTAACAACGATAAAGACAACAAACGATTGCAATCGAACAACCAGATAGCAATTGAAAAATCGACTTTTAAGTAGATAAACCTTGAAGTTATTACTATTGATAGTCCACCTTAACATCTGCTTGCTGGTGATTTTAACAAAGAGCTAACTAAACAAGTTCAAAAATCCGGTGGTTATGATATGCCAAATACAAAATAATCGACATATTTTTGAATTCGTTCTAAGACGACCAATATAAATACAAGACTTTAAAAGGCTGCTCAAGTTTTTACGGGGGTTTCTTTGATAAGTGATACCTAGGCCAGTAAGGGATGTCCAATGTTTTGAAATACTATTTTGACGAAAAAATATACCATTTTAATATACTTGAAAATAGAAAAAATCGTAATATTCTTTTTTCACTTTTAGCCTATACGACAAATTTTATGGCGATTTTTCGAATAGAACCCGTTTTTTTTAACATTCAAAAACAGTTGCAATAGGACTGAGCTTGAACAAGATTAGACTCTACTAATAAATTAGAATATAAAGCTGAAACTCATCACTGATACCAATTTATATGCAACAAGCAGTACGGCCATTGGTGGTCACCAATGGGTCGTCATCGGGGCACAATTACATAGTGATGGAACGCAGTGCCTGTGTTAAATAGCAAAATTAACAAATTCTCTGCAAAGTTACACAGACACCGAGATCCACCACCATGTAATTGTGTCCCGATGACGACCCATTGTTGACCACCAATGGCCGTACTGCTTGTTATTATATATATCTACTAATATTCAGAATTCCAATTAGTTCTCAAAACTGGGGAGCTGCGCTCCTTAGACCCCCCACCCCCGCTAACGTCATTTAATTATTACTGTGTAACCATACTTGTCTTCCTGGTTCTTACTCAATTAATTACTGCCTATCGAATATTAGCATTACGTTTAGCATGATCCAATACTAAACTCCAGATAAAAACGTCCCCCTGAGGGTAGTCACAGTTTAGTTACAGGCATGCTCCTAGTTGAATGATATGCTTATCATTATTTACACTTAATATCATTCATATTTTCAGTCAGTTGGTCATGGTGCCGGACGCAGAAAAATCAAACGGGATAGTATTTAAAAATTGTACTAATTTAATATTCATAATTCCATTCAGTTCTGGAAACTAGGGTCGCTGCCCCCCCCCCCCTCCAGACCGCACAGCTAACGTCCCCGTAATACTCTAGCCACTCACTATTAACCTAAACCATTAACCTACTGCTTATTTATCACAAAAAAATACAACAAAATTAACGTTATAAGGTGTGTTTCTTGATAAATTCTGATCTTAAACTGTTTACTAATTATTACTGTAAAATTCAGAAGAAGTGAAAATCAGCAGTAATGATTTTTAATTACAACATATAAAGGCATATACCTAATACTTATTTAACAGAATAATTCACTATTATTATGACACTACGGGAGCCTGTTTGTGTTTAGCTGTAGGCTTCAATGTGTAGTGGGTGACAGTTTGTCGCTAGGTATGGCCTTGAGTTTAAAAGAGAATAAGTAAGGAATGAGATCTCACCAATTTCGAATGGCAAATTGTAAATATTGAATATTGAAATTTGGCGCGGCTCTATGGCTCATTATTACATTACGCCATGCTCTCTATATGAGTAGCAATAGAAATAAGATTAAATCTTTATATTTTTTAAAAAACCAGTAAAAGTAAAGGAAGGCATTGGGGAGTCGAACCCCTTAACACCGTAAACGCCAGTGCGTAAGCCCAACTCCGCCACCCTGCCCCCGTATAGGAAGGCATTAAACAATTACTGGTATAAATTTGGAAGTCGAATTGTTGGACACTCGGGTATGTATATAATGATTGGTATGAGTGAGGTTGAGTGAGAGGTGAGGAACGAACATATGAGAATAAGTAAGGAATGAGATCTCACCAATTTCGAATGGCAAATTGTAAATATTGAATATTGAAATTTGGCGCGGCTCTATGGCTCATTATTACATTACGCCATGCTCTCTGTATGAGTAGCAATAAAAATTGGCCTCCGCTTGGCCAAGGGCTATCTAATGACACCCATATAAGGGGTAAATTCCTAAAACTGTAGGAGGAGTATACTGTATAAGCTGGCAACCCCCCGTAACACTGCACGCGTTAATTAAGAGACTAGCAGTTAGGAAACCCTATGGGTTGCTAGCCGAGGAGGGGGGGGGGGAAGAATTAAGGTTAGTTAACAATATTGAGTTGCATCGTTGGAATTGGTTGAACCCAACCTCCAGAATGTTAAAAAAATGTCGACGGGGAGGGGGGCGGGGGGGCTACAAAAAAATAGACTGAAAATTGTTACTAAAGCTGGCCATCACTTACTTAAGTTGGCCATCACTAACTAAAGTTGGCCATCACTAACTAAATTTGGCCATCACTAACTAAAGTTGGCCATCACTTACTAAAGTTGGCCACCACCTACTAAAGTTGGCCATCACTAACTAAAGTTGGCCATCACTTACTAAAGTTGGCCACCACCTACTAAAGTTGGCCACCACCTACTAAAGTTGGCCACCACCTACTAAAGTTGGACATCACTTACTAAAGTTGGCCATCACTAACTAAAGTTGGCCACCACCTACTAAAGTTGGACATCACTTATTAAAGTTTGACATTACTTACTAAAGTTGGCCATCACTAACTAAAGTTGGTCATCACTTACTAAAGTTGGTCACCACCTACTAAAGTTGGACATCACTTACTAAATTTGGCCATGCTATATAATAATAAAATAAATAATGTTTTACTCCGCTTTGTGCCAATCACGGAAAAGTCCCCTAAAAATCGGCCCCTGCTACATTAAATTTAAAAAATAAAAGAGGTAAGAGGAGCATGGATGTTACATAGTACTTAAGCGTAAGCCCGGGCGACCGCGCAAAAGTCAACAGCCACCTCGAATAAATCCGGCTCCAGCTGTACCACTACGGTCATCAAACCAAAATTGCAACAAACAAAAACAACGTAATGATCCCGACGACGTTTACAATTGTCTCACTCAGGATTGCTAATAAACTTATTTTATTGTATTACAATATAAAATGTATGTGCTTTGTTTATACATAATATAATATTTCGAATAAACTAACTTAAGTGCATTACATCATTGATTTTAATTTTTGGGGGCCTAAATAGCAGGGGCCGATCACATACGGGCCCAAATAGCAGGGGCCGATTACATAGCGGGCCCAAATAGCAGGGGCCGATTTTCAGGGGATTATTGCAAGGGGACCACTTTTCGGGGGTCATTTGGCCACCCAACCGAAATGTACTATCGAATATTGGACATTTTTGTTGGTGTTGGTGGTGGTGGTGAGTACTGAATTCAACAGATTTTGTTAATGGTTGTTGGTCGTGATAGTTGTGACTGGTAATGGTGGTGGTAGTGGTGGGGACCTGTGGTTGTGTTCAAAACTATGCATATAATTTCATTCAAAAATATGAAAATAGGTGTAGTTAAAATAAAATAGTTAGGAGACTCTCACATTATGTACCTTTGTACATGCAGACACCGGCACACCGGCCGGCAGTCAATCTTAGTTTTTAAAATTCAAGTTTTCCAGGTGGGTGACAATGCGTTGACAGATGCTGTTGTGAGTGATGCGATCAATTATTATAATTGATCTAAATGGTATTCATGGGGTCCGGTTGCATTATAATTAGAATATCCCTAAAAAGATCGAAGTCATAAGACAGTATGCAATATTATCCATTCTTCTAGTAGAACCAATTTTTAAAATGGACCTTTTAATTTTTTTTTTTATATTTGATATTTTTGAAATTCAAAATAAATTAAAACCGTGAATTAATTTTTATTTTGAATTAATTAATTGAATTTTTACATTTTTAAATTTAAATCTTGAATTCAGAATAAATTTAAATCCTAAAAATATAATTTTTTATCTACCTATAAGCCAATCAGATCCCTAGAATTTTTAAAATTTGAATTCCAGCGCCGTGATTGGTGCAGAATAAAACATGTTAAAACGTGAATAATTCAAAAAAATGTCAAAACATTAAATTTTCCGAGACAAAGCTCGAGGGCACTTGACCAATGCCTATCCAATGACACCCCAAGAATGCTTTATTTCAAAAAACTGTAGGAGGAGTTTGCTTTAGAACGATTGTAATGTTAACTAAACGGCCTATGCTGGCCTGTACTGCACGTTTTAAGTATATAGACTAGCAGTTAGGCAACCCGATGGGTTGCTAGCGTGATGTGGGGAACGCGAAGATGGTCTTTTACTCGCTGTAAGCTCAGCATATACTTATGTCCGTCGTAAAAAAATCTCAAGCAAAAATCTAAAAATTGTGTAAGCTCAGCATAAACTCATGTCCCTCGTGAACAAATCTCAAGCAAAACTCTCATAATTGTGGTAACCTTAGCATCTGCTTAAGTCCCTGGTGAACAAATCTGTGGCGGAACTGTATAACCTAATGTTGCCTAGGTCCTTGGGCACAAATCTCAGGCAACGTTTTAATAATCGTTGTAAGCGTTTGGGTGGTGGTACAATTTAAAGGCAACTTTGTAGTTGAGGGAAAGGGGAAAGTGAAATCTGTAGGCTACTCTGTTGGTGGATTGATGGAGAGAGGGGGAAGCAGGCCCGGACGGACGGACGGATGGTTCAAAGTGGATAAAAAAACCAGGGCCGGGCTCTGTTAGGGGCCAGGCGCGGGCTCAATGTAAAATTTTAATAAAAATTACTGCCTATTTTTATATGTAAACATCTGGTTTCATTGAAAAACTTTTAGTAATTTCGTAATTTAAAAGATGCACAACGTGACTAGTGTTTTCTAGATTATAATTCTCAAAATTTTGCAATTTGTTTTGAAACGAAAATCAAATTTTCGGCGTTTATAAGCTTTGTGCCAAGTTGTTTACTAAGAAATCGAATTTAGTGTAAAAGTGACGCCTAGCAAAACAAGGCCTTAAAAAACAAAATGGCGGCTTAAAAACTAAAAAAGAATAAGGCCCGAAAAAATCAACTTGAACCAGGGCCGGGCTACGTGTCGCGCCGGGCCTGGGGGAAAGGGGGTGTCATTTGCGGGCCGCGCTGCTTTTAAAGATAGAGAAATGCAATTTGTAGAACACTATATATTTGCGTGGTTGATATAATTATTTTGCTAGTATGTTGTTGGTGGTGGTGTAGTTTGCAAAATTTACTGTATTTGGGGGTTGCTGGTATTTTTGGGCCACCCTTTCGTTAGGAGGGGGGGGGGGTGTAATGTGTAAGCTACTTCTTATTCAGAAGGTAGTGTTATTTGTGAACCACCCTTTCGTTTGGGGGGGAGGGTGTAATGTATGAGCTACCCTGTAGTGGCGGTGTGGTGTATTTTATTCAGTTAGCGTGGTTGTTGGGACAGAAGTATCTATTGTTAGTCAGGGTGCGGGAGGCTACATCCATATAACAGTAGAAATACCGCAACCTGTAAAGTTGTCAGTTTCTTAGTTGTTTTTATATTTTGGAATGTATAAAGCAAAATGGCGGCTTGGACTGGGTTTAGCGGCAGTGTAGATAGGATTACCCAACAACATGAAGCTAACTGAATAAAACCTCTTTTTAATGATTCTTAAATATTTTGCAGCCGAATAAATTATTTTATTTTATTTTCAACATTCCTATAATTTTATTGGAATTTTGAATTCAAAAAGGCCATCACTTACTAAAGTGAAATTGGCCATCACCTACTAAATTGAAATTGGCCATTACTTACTAAAGTGAAACTGGCCATCACTTACTCAAGTGAAATTGGCCATCACTTACTAAATTCAAACTGGTCATCACTTACTAAAGTGAAATTGGCCATCACCTACTAAAGTGAAATTGGCCATTACTTACTAAAGTGAAACTGGCCATCACTTACTCAAGTGAAATTGGCCATCACTTACTAAATTCAAACTGGTCATCACTTACTAAAGTGAAATTGGCCATCACTTACTAAAGTTGGTCATCACTTACTAAAGCTAGCCATGACTTACTGAAGTTGGTCATCACCTACTAAAGTTAGCCATCACTTATCAATGAAACAAATGATTTCAATTATAATATAGAAATACACATGTACATAAATATTTCATTAAAATAAAGCAGTAAGCGTAATTATCCTAAAGGTCTCGTATTCAAATTTTGCATATGGTGGGACTATCAAAATGAGGTCTGGTGTGTTCTATGTTATGTACCGTAGAATTTGATTCCCACCACCACCGCGAACAAAATCCGTAGAATTTAATTCCCAACACGGCGAACAGGCTTGCCTAATTTATGCTTGTAATGTCCATGCAATCCAAATCACAGCTGACATTAATATACCCATCCTTATACGCACAAAATATAAAGTCATTGATAGTGGGAATTGAGTGGCGCCTATCCCTTCCCATTGCGTAGTTTTTAATTTTATTAGTAGATTAGTAGATGCCTTGAAGTCCTCATAGTTACTATTTAGATTCTTGAATAAAATTCATTAAAACTTGTAGCAAGATTTAAAATGATTAATCTTTTGACTGAGCTGAACTTTTTTTCTCGTTCAAAACTTTTTGAATCCGTTTTTAAACTTTTCAATGTTCAAACGAATTTGAAACTAGAAATAAATATTTTTTATCGGGCTTTGTGCCAATCAGGATTACTTAATTTTTGAAATTTTGAATTCCAGCGCCGTGATTGGTGCAGAATAAGAAATGTTAAAACGTGAATAATTTAAAAAAATGTAAAAACGTTAAATTTTCCGAGACCACAACCTAGTCCCCTGGACCAAGGCCTATTTAATGACACCCCAATAATGCTTTAATTCAAAAAACTGTAGGAGGAGTTTGATTCGAAAGGATTGTAATGTTAACTAAATGGCCTATGCTGGCCTGTACTGCACGAAATAAGTATATAGATTATTATTGTCCATGGATAATGATGTGCTTAACCGTAGCCAACACTGAAAGTCAGTAGTGGAAGTAAAGTATTTAAAACTACTTTAAAAGGATGGTGGGGACTGTTGTCATAGTCTTAGTCTAAACCAAATCAAACAATCAGAGTCAAAATTTCAGTGTCTTTTCGAGCCTCAAGAACCAAGAAACCCTCTTTATATTGTAGATGAGGTTACACATACTTTTATATGCATGTAAAACTCTTAATTATTACTCATGTTCTTACTAGTTAGCTATTTGTTTAAAACCAGCCCTTGCAACACGTTTTACAGGGATTTTTTTAAACTATTAAGGTATTACGTTGAACTTTAACATAATTATATTCCAGTAGTCATTAGTCATTCTGTAGACCTAAGTTTGAAATGAACGCTGTCTACATAGTTAACCAATTTGGGGACGGACACAAATTGTGTCTCTCGAAATTATGACATTTTTACCCACCCACCTTGTCACCTTCGTAGGAATTGCTATTCTTAACATGGAGTGTTAAATTTTTTCAAAGTAACCGGCTGTTCTTTGATAAGTGCTGGCCAGGTCGGGAAGTGCTGGCCAACTTTAGTAAGTGCTGGCCAACTTTAGTATGTGCTGGCCAACTTTAGTAAGTGCTGGCCAGTTTGACTTTAGTAAGTGCTGGCCAAAACCACTTTAGTAAGTGCTGGCCAGTTTGACTTTAGTAAGTGACGGCCAACAAAAAATTGGTTGGGCTGCCTACTCCGGTTTAACTGATCTTGGCTACGTTCACTCAGTTGTCATACATGAAGAAAATTATGTTGATCCAGAAACTGGGGATAATACACAGTGCATCGAAAGTCAATGGAGAGCACTCAAACGGAGACTTTTAAGGGGAGGCATTCGCGGGGAAGACAATTTAGCAATGCATTTGTGTGAGTATCTGTGGCGTCGGGAGGTTATTCACAGTGGAAATGACCCCTTTCTTGCGTTCATTGATGCTGCTCGAACTGTGTACAATCCTCAGTTAGCTGATGATCTTTGGCGAGGTGAAATTGAGTAGATAATATTATTTTTGTAGGCTCATAGTATTGTTTTCGACATTATTATGTTCTTATTGTTTCCTACTACATAAATAGATTTCTGAACCGTTGACTATACTTTTTGTTTTGTTCTTACACATTTTATTACTGTTTACGCTACTTATTCACATTTGGCTACCCTTCGTGGTTTGTTATCTTTGAGGTTAGGTTAGGTTTGACAGGGGGGGGGGGGTAGGAAAAACTGACTGGAAACGGTTAGGTTATATTTTTCCCTCCTTTTCTATATATTTTGGCCCCGCCGAAGGCGAGAGGGAAAAATATAACCTATCCGTTTTCAGGCAGCTTTAGGAGCCTGATTTAGTGTTGCTTTCGGTTAATGTAATAATACGCCAGATGCTATGGGATGCTGGATATTATGAGTAAAGGAATAATGAAATAAACAGTACAGATTACTAGTTTATTCTACACAATTTATATACAACCAGAGGTGAGAGAAAGTACTCGTCTGCTCGGAAGGTCAGTTCAACCCCCCTCACTTTCCTGAGCTTGCTGGGTATACCTGCTGTAGTCGAGTAGGATTTAGCGAGCTCTGGTTGGCTCTCCGGCTGGAGAGCGGACGTGGTGGAAAGCGGTGTTGCCTACCGCTTGCATCACTACACATCTCCCTCAAATTTGTTAGTCACATTAAAACCATTTTTTATGATACTAAATAATTTAAAATTGGAGTATAATTCAAAATATATTAATAAGGTTTCCAAATAGTTATTACGTGAAGCTACTTTACATACGGACAAAATTTGTTTAGAAGTTACTCAAATAAGAAATATTAGATTTAGCCTACAACGGTAATGTTTATTTTTTTCCCGTTTTCTTGATCTTATTTTCCGCGGATGCTGAAGGAGCTTGACATGCCGTTCGGTAGTTGATAACAGGTTTGCCGCCGACGTACTGCATTGCTGGTTGTACGTCTTTGCGCTTCCATCCTTTCCGACAAACATTTTCCCCATCCCCGGACGACTCCGAAGTAGTACGCGAACTCGCACGACTGCCTGCTGAACCATGATTAGGAGGAGGGACCTCGACTTCCGGTGGGTCGACGTTAATCACTTCGGTTTCCTGTTCGGGCATTTCCGCCTCGGCCTCCACTAAGGTATCATCTCCCGTCCCGCCCTCCTGGTCTGACTCTACTGCGGTGTCGGTGCCGTTTTCGGATTCCGCGCTTCCAGTTTGAGCTTGTTGCTGTCGGATCCCAGAGTTGTTGATCACGGGAGCCGCAACCATATCGTCTGGCTGCTGCTCGGGAGGAGCCGGTTCTCGATTTGGAGCGACGAGAGCGTACGAATTGCCCCCCGGCTCAAAATTATCTCCCCTGGGGTATTCACTAATTGGAATGGAAGAGCGACCCGTTGGGGTTAAATGGAAGGCATTGCGCCGCAGCACTCCTTTGGGCGTTTGGACGCAATAAGAGCGGGGCTCCATAGTTTTGTCGAGTATCTGACCCTAAGTTTTTTTATCTTTAATCCATACCGCTTCTCCCGGAATAAACTCTTCCTTCTGCACCACCCTGCGTCGTTTGTCGTAATTTGCTTTTTGTTTTTGAATTCGCTGGTGCTCTTTACGCTGAAGCTCTGCCTCTGGGACCAATTGTGGCTTAAGTTGAGAGGGCATAAGTGGTAAAGTAGTGCGAACCCGTCTACCCATCAGGAGCTGAGCCGGAGAGTAGCCGTTTGACAGAGGCGTAGCCCGGTATTCTAGGAGAGCCAAGTTCATGTCACATGACTTCTTCATCAGCGACTTGACTATTTTCACCCCCGCCTCCACAAATCCGTTGCTTTGAGGGTAGTTTTGGGACGACGTTGTAGCCGTAAACCCCCACGATTTAGCAAATTGCTGAAATTCACTGGTTAGAGTAGGCTCAAATTGGGGTCCATTGTCGCTTCGGACTTCCTCTGGAACCCCATGTACAGCAAAAATAGATTTGCAATGTTTAATAATAACCTCCGAGGCCAAACTAGTCCCAAGTTTTATAACAAACGGGTATCGGGAGTAGTAGTCGGTGAGAAGGAGAAACCAATGGCCGTGAAGCTTAAAAAGATCCATAGCGATGCGTTGCCATGGGCGTTCAGGAAACGTAGATGGAAGGAGGGGCTCATGATGTTCCGTGCGTTCTTTGATACACTGGCAGCATCGACGAATCATATTTTTAATGTCCGATGATATACCCGGCCACTACACTGTTTCGCGTGCCCGAGCCCGACACTTCGAGACTCCTTGATGTCCTGTATGGATACGGCTGAGGATTTCATCCCGCAGGCACGTGGGTACAATGACGCGGTTGCCTCGCATGATTATGTCTCCTTGCAGTGCTATCTCATCCCTAACGGAGTAGTACTCGCGTACAAATACATTCAGCGATTTCAAAGGGGGCCATCCTGTGTAGGAATATTTCACAACTAGTTGAAGGATGCTGTCCTTAGTCTGGGCCTCTCGAATTTCTGCCAGTCGCCGGTCTGCAATCGGAAGGTTAGAAGTTATAAATTGCACGTACGCCTCTAACTCTTCTTCGTGTGCCCCATTGCCGGTTGTCGTGAGGGGATTCCTGGAGAGAGCGTCCGCCACGAGTAGTTCCTTCCCCGGCTTGTAGTAAATGCCAAAGGTGTACCGAAACATCCGCATCCGGAACCGCTGCATGCGAGGGGTGAGCTCGTCCAGTGACTTCGAGGTGAAAATTGGAACAAGTGGTTTGTGGTCCGTTTCCACCGAGAACTCCAACCCAGTAAGAAAATCCGTGAAGCGTTCACACGCCCAAGTCAGTGCTAGAGCTTTCTTCTCAATTTGAGCGTAACGCTTTTCCGTATCCGTCATTGTACGTGATGCGTAAGCCACCGGCCGAAAGAACCCGTCTTCTCCCTGTTGGAGTAGTACCGCTCCCAGGCCATAGGAAGATGCGTCCGAAGATACCACTGTTTTCTTTTCTGGGTCGTAGAGCGCCAGAACTGGGGCGGATGAGAGGAGCCTTTTCAGTTCCTGAAAGGTTTTTTCCTGTGTTGGACCCCATAGAAACGCATTGGTTTTCTTAAGAAGCTCGTTAAGCGGAGCCAGGAGTGTAGATAAATTAGGGATGAACCGACCCACATAGTTCACCAGCCCCAAGAGTTGACGTACGTCGCTAACATTTTGTGGAGAGCGGAGGGTGGTGATGGCTTCTATTCTATTTGCGTCAGGGTGGATCCCGTCGGCTGAAATTCGATGCCCCAGAAAAGATATTTCCGTGACCCCCCACTCACATTTTGGACTGTTAAGTGTAGACCTTCCCTCCCGCAGACAAGTTAACACTTGACGAAGAAGAGCATCGTGCTCGTCCATCGTTGACGCCCACCCCAGTATGTCGTCGGTGTGAACTGTGACTTTTGGTATCCCCTCCAGTAACTTTTGCATCTTCTTTTGATGTTGCTCCGGAGCCGAGGTGATGCCAAATGGAACTCGGCAAAACGCGTACCGTCCGTACGGAGTAATAAAAGTTGTAAGCAGTTGAGACCGTTTTGACAGTGAAACCTGCCAAAAACCATCGTTCTGGTCCAACTTGAAGAAGAACTTAGCCCCAGACAGCTGTCCCAGTGTATGTTCAACCACAGGCATGGGGTGTATTTCGCGTTGAACACTTTTGTTAAGGTGGGAGAGGTCCACGCAAAGACGGATAGCACCGCTTTTCTTTGCCGTGAGTACCATGGGAGCACACCACGGAGTTGGTGTATCCACCGGCCGTATTACTCCCGACTTGACCATTTCCGCTAACTTAGATTTCAAAGTTTTCATGAGAGGAATGGGAACGCGACGAGGAGTATGAAGCGCAAAGGGAACTGCATTGGGACGCAACTTGATGTCGTATTTTTCTTTGAATTTTCCCAATCCATTGAATAATTCCGGAAACTCTTGTTGTGGAAGCACGCCCGATCCCCCCTGTACCTTACATACGCGTTGCACAAGATTGAGATCTTCACAAGCGCCCACCCCCAGCAGTAGTGTAGACAACCCTCGAACAACGTACACCTCGTGTCTGATTTGTTTGTCTTTGTGACACAAGGTGGAGGAGAACATACCTAATGTCTCCAGGTTGTAGTTTGCAGCTCCATACAGGCTCCGTTTTGGGGGCCAGAGGCGCTGACGAGGCATCAGCTCACGAAATGTTAGTTCAGGCAGTACCGTGACGTCCGCCCCTGAATCCAACTTGAATTTTACATCCACGTCCCCCACCTTCACGGTAGCAGTCCATCTTTCCTTGCGCAGGCTCGACGCACCGCATGATGAAATAATTGCATCCAAGAAGAAAGACTCGTCCGATAGGGAGGAGTGGGAAGAAGAGTCCTCGCCCCCAGCCTCCTCAACTTCTCGTAGCCCCGTAGTGGAAGTGCGGCACACGCTCATGAAATGTCCAAAGCCATTACACTTGAGGCATTTTTTCCCCTTTGCTGGACACTGAGTTTTGGGATGTGGTTGACCCCCACAGTTGGAGCAGGTTGTTGTACCGCCTCCCCCCGCTGAAGCTTTCTGCTGATTCGTAGAGTTTGCTGATCCCTGAGAACCGCCCTTGCCTTTTCCTCTTTTTTGTTTCTTAGGATAGCTTTTTCGACCGCCATGATGCTGGTGAAGATGATCCACGTGAGTTGGATTGGAGTTAAGATGGATGACCGGTTGTTGTTTTTGGATCTCCTCATGTTGGCGAAGAGCATCCACGACTTTGCTTAAATCATTAGCACTATCGCTCATGAGTTTTTCACTTAATGCAATGCTCCGCATGCTCACTATGAGCCGATCCCGAAAAAGATCCTCTTGAAGAGAGCCGAAATTGCAATTTTTGGCAAGAGCATGCACCGCCATTATAAAGTTGTCCGCACTTTGATCTGGTGTTGAACACGTCGGTTCGTTCGTTCGTTCGTTCGTTCGTAGAGCACATTTGTCTTTTTCTTGTAATGCGAGTCAAAAAGTTTCAGCTGCTCCGCGTATTTAGATTTTTGATCCGGTAAGGGGGCGAGAGAATTTAATAATTCCACTGCCCGGGGTCCCATGAGGTACTGAAGATGACTAATTTTTATATCATCTGATTTCCCAGTGAGTTCTTTCACAGTCATGTACTGCTCAAACCGACCCTTCCACCGAGGCCAATCGATGGCCTTAAATGAAAACTGATCTGGAGACGGAATTCCGGACATGGTACAATTCTATCCGTGGTAAAACTGGTAAAACAGGGTTATTTCTAGGTAGCGAGGATGTTACACCATGCACAAACAACAAATATTGGAATCGAAGGTAAATCACACGCCGCTGCCACCATGCAATAATACGCCAGATGCTATGGGATGCTGGATATTATGAGTAAAGGAATAATGAAATAAACAGTACAGATTACTAGTTTATTCTACACAATTTATATACAACCAGAGGTGAGAGAAAGTACTCGTCTGCTCGGAAGGTCAGTTCAACCCCCCTCACTTTCCTGAGCTTGCTGGGTATACCTGCTGTAGTCGAGTAGGATTTAGCGAGCTCTGGTTGGCTCTCCGGCTGGAGAGCGGACGTGGTGGAAAGCGGTGTTGCCTACCGCTTGCATCACTACACAGTTAATAGTTAGAAAATACTGTTAACCAACGTTCCAGGTGCAGTTTTAATCCATTTCTAGAATTTTTTGTTGGCCGTCACTTACTAAAGTCAAACTGGCCAGCACCTACTAAAGTGGTTTTGGCCAGCACTTACTAAAGTCAAACTGGCCAGCACTTACTAAAGTTGGCCAGCACTTCCCGACCTGGCCAGCACTTATCAAAGAAACCCCACGTAACCTACCCTCAACATGGATGGCGAATTTGTGTCCGGTCCCTTAAGCTAACACAGTGGTTGGAGACAATTTAAAGTTCTCGCAAAATTTAGTCGAAACCAAAAATTCGGTTTTTAGACCGGTGACTCAATGAGTGTGGGTTCAAATGATACATCATTCGAAAGATAATGATAAGCATACTTTAATTATGTTCGAGTTCAGCGAGTTATTTTAACAGTTTGCGAAATTTGGTGAAAAAACCGTACAAAAAGTGTTGTATGGGTCCGAAGTAGTGTTGTAATTTGTGAACAATGTTAGTTTGTTCATGATTTTCTTATGGGATTTAACATTGGAAAATGTTAACAACAATTGTGCACAATCACAGGTTGTTCTCCTATGTTAAATACCATAAGGGAAAAGAACAATTGCTAACAAATTACAACACTAGTCCGAAGTAAACAAAAAAAATTATCGGATTTTTTTAAGAGCTTCAAAATAAGCTATAACTTGTCCAAATCGGCCCAGTATTTCAACAATGTTCTAAATTATGTGAATAGGTAGTAATTAAATATTATTCAATTTCGTCCGTATGTTATAATAATAATAATATAATAATTGTTGCGGCGGCAACACTTCGATAGCTCAAATATGGATGATGACAGACAAAAAACCGGATCCCGGATGGTCAAATGTAAAATAAATCACAATTAAATTTAAAAGTAGTACACTGTTGTCCTAAGTGTAAACTATAAACACAATTATAAAATATAAATGACATAAAGACCTGCCGTATTCAGGCACTCAACTTCTAGTATATTGCACACTTTAGACAGAAGTGTATGTTAAATAAATGTATCTGTACAATTCATGGAGTGACACTATATAGTAAATGGAGACACAATTTCCGCTACTAGCGCCACTTTGTCCGTACTATTTAAAACCACTCAAATACTAAAAGGTATGACAATCACTTCACAATACTATACACTATATGTACTATGAGAATAGTAATGACTGATACTGACTTCTCACTACTAGTACTATGTATGTGAACAATAAATTCTGGTTCTGAGTTGCACCGCTCTCTCAACTGGCTGTCCAGAGACTGAGACTGCAGTCCTTGGCTCGGCCTTTTTATATGACAGCAAAAACCGGGAATGGACAAAAATCGAAGCTTCGAAACAGTCATCGAATCCCCGCGAAGGTATTCGACGTTTTCAGGACTATGGTAGAATTATCAAGACGGGAGTCGAAGCCTCTGGACCGCACTGGACAATTCGAACAAATTCCATATTTCATTTAACACAGTGCTATGACAAGCATATGGAATTTTCGACTATAGAAAATTCTACATCCAATCAAAACATTAAATGACTTTTTGAAAGTTTCATGGTAGTCCATAAATGACTTTACAAAATTCATTAACACGTTATGATATCGAGACATAGCTAGACTCCCATACTAAACTAATGGAAATAATTTATGAGAACCCCTGTTAGTACATGACAATACGAAGTACCTATATACCTACATACAATATTTCCTATAGCTAGGCTTAAAACTAATGTCTTATGCTTACAATTTTAAATTATAGCACTTCACACACACTATTCCCTATCCCACTGTCTGTCTACGGATTCAGGAATAAGGCGGGTCATTTAAAACTTACAACGTCGTACAATACATATGTGGACTCGGCGACAATAATAATATCCCGGGCAGAATCCAAAGGATTTAAGACAGTCTTTTGTCATCCCGGTTGTCACTACAGTAAAAACTGTTATCACTCTGAGAGGCTTGAGTCAGACGGAAATTTCTTAAAATTGCATCCCTTAAATTCGTCGAGTTTGTTCTTAAAGGTATTCACACCACACTGATTCACTTTTGCATTTATAACTTCACTAGGCAACAGGTTCCATTCCTTCACTATTCGCTGGGTAAAAGTGATGCCTGGCACTCGTTAATGTTTTTTTACTTTTTAGATATGGAGCATGTCTGCTTTCACTGTCAATGTACTCGGTACAGGTTGTTCTAGCGATTAACAAGTTGGGCTTACCCTTCTGGTTAAGCAACAGTCAAGCTCATTCTGAAATGGATGGGTGGCCTTACCGATAATCCTGCAGGGCTCGGTGATAAGTACGCTGCAGGTTCTAGAGAGATTGTGTATAAACGTTATTTCTCTGGGCTTTCTAGAGTTCTATATTTCTGAGTTTCTATAGTTCACTGGGTGGCATAGTTGGATTTAAATTTCCAGTGTTTCTTGAGTGGTACTTTAAGTGAATGAGATTTAATCCTAGAACTAGCCACTCGAACCTTTGGGATAAATAGAAATTTGTTCTCTAGAAAAAGAGCTCGAGTTCTCAAATTGTGGAGGAACCTCGAGTCTCAGTGAAATAATAGTGAAAACTGGGCTTACTACAAGAGATGAAATCTCAAATCCTTAGGGATTCTACCCAGATAAGAAATATTTAATTTAATTTTTATTTAATGTTAAAAAACGTGTTGGGTTCAATATCATATTTGTTGTTGATTATTTTAAAGGTTTCGATGAGGGCTCCCCTTTTTCTTCTGTCAGAAAGGGAAAGGATTCGCAATTCCTTTAACCGCTCTTCATATGTTGGATGATTGATGATTGACTAATTGACTGTGGGATGATGGGCTGATGAGCTCGTCAAAGAACAACATTCTTTTTGAACTAGAACTAATATTGTCTGTTTACCAGAGCAACGTTAAACATTACCGGTAATAAAAGAACTTTTATGACAATTGGTTATTCTGTCAGTCAGCATTAGTGAAATGACAGTAGTATTATTACTTCATGTCATTTAAAGAAATGTAATAATATATATTTCGTCATGAAAATACCGGGAACAATAGAGCGACCCACCTTCCATCGTAAACCAATTTGTGAACCTCAGCTTTAAGTGCAGACAGCCTACATCATAGACCGATTTGGGGCCGAACACTAATGGTGCCACTTAAATTTACAAAATTTTCGACTCACCCTCGTTGTCACCCTCGTAAGCATTGCTTAAACAGCTATGTCTAATCATGCAGTGTTTTTTCAATGTGACATACCGTCTACATGGCTGGCGTTATTTGTGTCTGGCCCCATGAGATAACAGTGATAGGAGACAATTTGAAGTTTCCGCCAAAATCTTGTGGAAACAGAAAATTCGGTTTTTAGACCGGTGACTCAATGAGTATGGGCATAAATGATACATCATTCGGAAGGTAATGATAAGAAGAATCTAATTATGTTCGAGTTCAGCGAGATATTTTAACAGTTTGCGAATTTTTGTGAAAAACCGGTTTTTTTTCGAAAAATCCGTATGAAAAGTGTTGTATGGGTCGATGGGTCCGAGGTAAACAAAAAAATATCGGATTTTTCGTTTTTCTAGGGCTTTAAAATAAGCTATTGCGCGTCAAAATCAGCCCAATGTTTCAACAATGTACTAAATTATGTGAATAGGTAGTAACAATAACAATAAAAAAACAATAATAACTGTAATTATGAGTTTAAAAAATAAAAAAAGATAATCTCTTAAATTCATCAAAAAACACAGTGACAACAGTGCAGCCAGGGGTACCGTAGACTTAACTGAGTGTAATGACGAGGTAATATTTGAGTTCCCGCCGTCGTGGATAGCACTGGCTGAGTGGCTGCAATATTTTTTATTTCTTGAAGTTCAAGTAAACGCTTCCTAAATACTCCCTGATGGTTCCTCTATGGTGTTCTTTATAATTTCGAAGCAAACACGTTAGTGGTTAATGCATAACAAGAAATAAATAATTTTCGCAATAACAAAACAATAACAAAACTAAATTTATAATGTTAACAATAACAAAAACAAAAAAAAATTCATTTAACAATTACATTAACAATTACAAAAACAAAAAAATTTTTATTTAAAAATAACATTAACAATAACAAAATTTACAAAATCGGGCCAGAAATTTTAACAATAACAAAACACTATTAACAATTTGGAGCACTAGAAATGTGATTATGACGTTGTAAAATGAATAAAAAAATCAGTTATGTTGAAATAACTACAAGGTATTAGCTTCTAAATCAAAGACGTCAACAGCTCCTTGTGCTAGTTACTTAATAGGCAACAATAATATTAATGTACCGATACTAATAACAGCTAATGTAGCATGCAGCCAAGGTCAGTGCTGCAAATTGTTATTTTTGTAGCAGGGACACGCCTAATGCTGATCACTCCGTAATGGTGATCAGTGTCTGGCATTACAAGACAAGATGTGTCAGAAATCACTGACTAGTTGGAATTGATAGTTTATAGTCGTAACTACTTGGCATACAATTTATAGCACCAACATATAAAAGCTCACACGGTGGAAAATTAATGAACCTGGTATTCCAAAAAAATTGGAACCAAAAGTTTAGTTTGGTAAATTCAAATTTCGAAATTATGGGTGAATTAAGATTATGGTTTGAAATGTGCACATATACTGTTAAGGCAATAAAAATAACTCCTTACTCAATTTTGTCCTCCTTTAGGTCCGCTGAAAATAAATAAATTCAAAAGGTACAAAATTTTAAGATTGCAGCCTTAATGGTGATCAGCTCAGTAGGCATTATACGTGATCACCAGTTAAATTCTTAAAAGACATCCTAGCGGCATAATTTTGACTTGCAATAGGTAACAATAACAGCACTAAGCTATATTTATGACAATCATTTAAAATTTGTCAATCTGTGTGACCTTCAAAGGTCAAAAAGGTCATATATACGAATTTCCATTGAATTTGATATATGGGTTATGCAGTTTGCTGCAACATTTTTTGGGCGCTATAATATGAATAGTTTTCATTAAAACTGTTAAGGAAATATCTGGGAAGCAATTTCCTACCATTAAGTCACGAGACTTGGAAATTATCTGTGGCAATAATGCTAAATAACCCGATCACGTATAGGAAGCAAGTGATCACCTAAAGGGCACCAACTTTCCCTATGATATCAATGCTATTTTTGCATGATCACCATTTGGAATCATACGATCACCTATAAGGCATTTCGTTGACTTTTATAATTTTTGAACTTGCTGCATACAATCCTAAGTGGCTTAAAACAATTCCAAGTCACAAGTAGGGATTCTACAAATTTTACAGCTCATAGCAAATTAAGTGCTGATTATTATGAAACATAAAGCTTTGCTCTGGTGGACGTACACAAGAAGTTACAGATTTTCAAAGTTGAACAAAAATGAACCCGATCACCATTATACTATACGTTTTTAATATCGACTTAACAATAACAATACTAGATTTTGAATGTTAACAAACGTATAACAATAATAAAACAATAACAATTTACAGCAATTGCCACGGTATGTATGAGTGAAGGAATTTTGTCTAATACCTTTCCAAGAATTTGAAAACTTTGGCACAGCTCAAGTTCCCTGTTACTCTATATTAGTAGATTTATTTATTTTTCGTCGATTTATATGCATTAACCTTCAAATTGCAATTTGTATCTTCGACATCACTTACCGGCCTACACTAAACTTTTTAAACAACAGCCAACAACAGCAAATTAAATTTAATATTTATTATCATTTATTTATTTATTGTGGTTTTATTTCGAATTCCAGATAAATTTACTTACTGTACTAACCTTTTGTAATCAGTACAACATTAAAAATGATATTTTAGTATTAAATTCATTGAAAATCGTAATATACTAAAATATTAACAACGGTTTAATCCCAAACAAATCACATTCGAGAAATGTTGTGAATCATCTGCACTGATGAAAACAGAACTTTCCAACTGAAGTCCACTGTCCTAAACTATTCTAGCCCCACATTGTGATAATGGGGTATTCATCGGAAATAACCTTCCGAAGAGAAACACTCGAATTCAAACGTAGTTTAAAAGACTGTCGATATTGTTATGCATACGTTGACAAGATTAAGGGATGGGATTTTTTGATAAATTCTCGTCTCCTTTAGTCTCTCAATGAATATAGATTCGAACTAAAGTGACAACCGCGCTTACACAAGACGAAGTCTCAAATCTGTGAAAAGATTTTTCAAGGGAAGCATTTAATAATAATAATAATAATAATTAATTTCCCGGGTAGAATCGAAAACGATTTGAGACTTAGTCTCTTGGTGTCCCGGTTGTCACAAAGTAAAATTTAATTTTTACACAGAGTTCGAAGGAGACAAAACTTTTCCAAAATTCCATCCCATGTGTTCGTCTAATTTATTTTTAAAACTATTTACACTAGTTATATATTGTTGTATTTTCACATTAAAAGGAAGACTGTTCCAATCTGTCACAATTCGCTGAGTGAAGAAGTTATGTCTTGAATTAACTACTGTCTTTTTCTTCTTCAGAAACGGTGCGTGTCGACTTGTTAAATCAATATAAAAAAAGTCGGAGGGGATAACATCGTATTTGCCAGTAATTATTTTGAAGGCTTCTATAAGATCACCTTGCTTTCTTCTATCCACCAAGGACAATATTCGAAGGGATTTTAATCTGTCATTGTAAGGCAAATCCCGAAGTGATGGAAGCAGACGAGTAGCTAATTTTTGTACTTTTTCAATTTCTTCAATGTCACATTTCGGAGAAGGGCTCCATACACCATTGCAGTATTCTAAAAGTGGTCTTATAAATGTTACAATAAGTTTTCTTAGGGTACTTGTTTCGAGGTATTTGGTCACGCTCGCACATTGAGCTCTGCAATTAAGCAGCACTAACACTCATACACAGGGTAATATTATTACTACCTATCTACATAATTTACCGGAATTTTGAATATTTTATGCGAAGTTAAAATTGCACACCTTAACATTCACATAATGTAAAGGCCAAACAATAGGTCAGACTATGGCTTCACTATGTACAAGTCACAATATGACCAGAGTTCGATCACTAGCCCTGGTAGGCTAGTCCTGATCGGCTCTGTAGATGCTCATGCTTTCCATTCATTTCAGTGCTTTTTGACATTCGTCCATTTAACCATTAATTGTGGAGAAAAGTTCATTTCAAGCAACGTAAAAATCAATACAGACCTGCCTAATCGCATTTGTGATTGCTTAAAATAGTTTCAAGAAGTTCAATTCAAAACTGTGATCTGTAGCGACAGACCAACAGACGGACAGACAGACGGACATGACCGTTTCATTAGATGCTTAAGCTCAGGATCTAAATTAATAGCAGCATCAATAAACAATGTCGACCATTCTTTTATGGCCCATGCTCCCCCATGCTATAACCTAAAAATTTTTCAAATAATAATAATTGTTTACAACAATGCTTCTCTACAAATCACTTGTACCCTGCCCGCTGGTGCCAGGGAACCCGTACCTATCCCACTTTTACTGGCGCTATTCCTGCCAAGCCCACTTGTACTTTATCTAGTAGTAATAGGAATAACTCGTGCTAAGCCCATTCGCATCGGTACTTCTCGTGTCCTTCTAGTTCGAACCTTTTCTGCTGTTTCCAAGCCTGTTTATACCAGCATTACTTGTACAACTATAACTCGTACCTAGCCCCCTTGTACCTTTGTGTATTCTTATGAAACCTAATCGTACCAGCACTGCTCGTATTCTATCCTACGTAAAGCCTTCGACCATGTACAGCATTTAGAGCTCCTAAAAATATTACAACTTAAATTCAATGTAGACCCTAAACTGATTAGATTACTGGCATGCTATTTTACTAACAGAAAATTTATTATCAAAATTAACACATATATGTCAACCCAATTTGACCTAAACGTTGGGCTTCCTCAAGGGTCAATACTTGCCCCCCCCCTGTTATTTTCTGTCTATTATAATGATGTAAATGAAGCTCTTAATGACACTCAATATGTTCTATTTGCTGACGACCTCGTATTTTATATATATGGAATAGATTTAAATATACTATGATTGACAAAATTAATGTTAAGCTAAATGACCTAAACCAGTGGTGTCAAAAGATGGGACTAGCTATAAATTTTGCAAAAACAGAATATATGATATTCCACAAGCCTAGAGATATCATACCCTCAAACCTAAATAATGGTAAATGTGAAAATAACATAATTCATAGAGTAAACTCATTTAAATATCTTGGGGTTCACCTGGATGAAACTCTAAGTTTTTCAACACACTTTGACAATGTTGTCAACAAATTATCATCATCTATACACTGTATTAATGTTTTAAAAAAATATGTTAACCTATCAATATTCACCTTACTTGTTAACTGTTTTGTATTATCTAAAGTTGACTATGCCTTAACTATCTGGAACTCAATAAGTAAATCTAAGTTTAACATAATTGAAAATAAAATTAACAGTCTACTTGGAAGCTATTTTTATCCACACCTGTATAAACGTGGCTATAAAAATAAGATCAACTACCCATTGTTAAGTAAGGAGGGAAGCAAAATTAATTTTGTATCACTCTACGAAAAATGTAACATTCTAACTGTAAATGAACGTGTAAATTACTACAGCTCTCTCTCTTTATGTTTAAAATGCTCAAATTTAAATCTGTGTCAGAGTTACACTCACTATTCTCATATGAGGATAATAGTAGGAATAAGTTAATCACTATGCTAGGCAGACCAAAAAAAGAAACCTCATTTTTTCAAAAATCTGGGGTATTCATTGCAACTAAAATTTGGAACCTTGTACCTGTAGCATTAAGAAATTTAGATGTTAATATTGACAAATTCAAATGTGATATCGCACAGTGGTGCCTAAATTCTCGTAACAATATTTATATAACATAACAGTAGTCTCTAGAAAGTACAAAATCTTGGAGGGAGAGAGCCTTGCTTAAATAGCCTTAAAGATATACACATATTATGTAAATGTAGCCATTAATCAACTTGTTAAATAGTAGCCCTTATTGCTTTAATTATAACATTAAGATTAATTATGTTACCCAATAACTTGATCATTTGTTAACTAATATTATTGTAGTGTTACCAATGGAAGAATGGTTTTGCGCCAAATTGGTTTAAATAACACGTTAATAAAGTTAAATCAATCAATCAATCAATCCGTTTCTACCAGCAAAAATCGTACCTAACCTGCTTTTACGGGCACCAGCTGCGATGGTTCCCTCAGCTTAGTGTTGTGACTTGTTAACAATTGTTTGTGAATATTGTGATTTTTGGATACAAGATTGTGCACAAACTGAGTTGTGCACAATCCATCCCAATAACCTTAGATTGTGATTGTCAAAGTTTGTGATTGTGCACAATCCAATAATATGATTTAAATGGCATAAAAACCAAACCAATTAGCTCTGAATGTTTTAAAAACCATCTATGAAATATAATATGTAAAAGATTGCTGATATTTGAAAAATTAACGCAGTAGGGGCCGGACTCAAATGACGCCATCCATTATGGTGGGTGGGTCCCAAAAAGCGCCCCATTTAACGCAATGTTAAAAGCGTCACCTATAGGGGTGGGTGGGTCCCAAAACTTGATGATGATGGGTGGCGTCATTTGTGTTTGGCCCCAGTAGATTGAGCTACTCTACATTTGCAACTATATGAGTCATTAACTACATCATAATAAATGATATATCAACACCCACATTAGTAAAATATTGATAGACAATAATTTAGACAAATCGCCGGTGAATAAGCATTTTTGCCTAAGTCCAGTCCAGAACTAAAAGCATTACTGCCCAAGTCCATTCGTTTCTTAAAAGCACATTTGCCCAAGTCCATGCAAATCCTGTTCAAACCTGCACAGTTCGGTGGACTTGGGCAAACGTGCTTTTAAGAAACGAATGGACTTGGGCAGTAATGCTTTTAGTTCTGGACTGGACTTAGGCAAAAATGCTTCTTCACCGGCGAAATACTAATATAAACTTGTGTAAAATCCATGCTGTTATTTAATTTTATTTACATAAAATTGACTTCGATAGGTACTAGTAAGTCTTAAAAGAGAAACTTTGCAAGGTTGATTTAAAATAAACTCACTTCAATCAATAAATAATTTTCAAACTTGAAGTTCGGATTGGGAAGCCGAAGAGCCACCACGCTCTTTATTCCGTTTCTCAATTCTGGTTTTCCAACCGTCAAAATTTTCTACTTTTCACTTTTCCTTCCGACGTCGAATGTCGAACCTGAGGCGAGAAGAAGTTTGATTGGTTGGAAGCGACCAGATTACCTAACACACAGCTGAGCTTGTTTTTTCAAAAGCTGGTGCGCCTTCCACTTCTATTTCACTCTAAGGATCGTCCATACATGATGTCGCCCATTTTTACTACCCTATGACCCCCTCGCCATGAGCTAAATTATTTTGTAAATTATGTTCTTTAACATAGGATGTCTTCAGTATCCAAAGAGCCCCATTCATCCTACCAATGACAGCACTGGTGGACGACCCCCTATACACCTTCACTACTTGTAGGCCTTTTTAATGCTGTGCAAATGCTATTTGCGAATACAGTGCAAATATCGGCACATTCCTAATGCGCATGCATATAATTGCGCACTAATATATACATTTTTTATGCTAGCTATTATTAAAGCTGCCTACCCTCGTCGAGTTACAACTAATCAACAGATTTATTCTTACTTCGAAATTAACCCACTGATGTGCAGTACTAGTGGTCAAGTAATGCCGCTATTGCGGTTTTAAACTATTTTGAATAGTAATAGGTAAAGCGATACGGCAAAGTTATTATAATTTATTAGAGCTAATAATAGTAAAGCATAATCATCAACAACATAAACAGGTCTGTAATAGTTGCTTCTTCAACACCCACATGGTATCCTGCAGGGTGGGGCGGCGAAAATTTAAATGCCCATTACTGATAAAAACTTAAAATAGAACAACTTAAGCATGACGAAATAGATAAAAATAACAGCAAGTTATAACAAAAGTAATAAATACTATTTAACAATCAATTTTAAATACAAATTTAGAACCTATTGGAGTATTATCATTATTTAGAATTTATTTTTAAATTTAAATCAATATGAACAATACCCCAAGTGTACACTTCGAAATCCAGTGTGATAGTAGTCATTTAGTATATAATTTTAAAACATACTAATAGTTAAGGCACAAGCATTTTGTTTTGAACGTAATACCGTAATACAGCATCAAGACAAAAGGAGCAGCTCAATGCCCATCGGAAAGCTACAGAGACGAATAAAAGGATAAAACAATAGCAAGAAAGAGGCGAGGTGAAGAAGTATGTTGTCTTCGTTATTGTGAGAGACCCAAATAAGGCGTTGGGCTTGAGGTACCTTTTAGCTTCCAGCTATAGAGTAAAATTCTTTGTAGCTGTATACGTAACTTTTAGATTGAAGTCTGAGGGTCTAATAGAACGAACACAGGAGGAGGAGGAGGAGGAGAAAGAGGAAACAGTTTGTTTGTGAGTTTGTTATCTTTGCCTGTCGACATTCAAAACCCCTTAATTGTATTCGTAATATACTATACTAATGTTAATGTACGTATTCATTTCATTTATTCATTTTTATGCTAAAGAACTTCACTAATTTAGCAGTCTGTTTTGTCTCAACATAAAATATTTGTGAAGCAGGAGGCACTAATTGTTCATGTAACTTTCACGTGAGATGTGCTTCTATTTAATTTATAATGCTATACTACTAGATTCATTTCGTCCTTTTCTATGCTTAGTCTCGACCTGACCTTGAAATATTCCCTACCAATAAACCTCATTTACCCATTACTACTTATGTTCACCCCTCAGAATGCTAAGGATAATTTATCAACTTCTATGAACCAAAGTCCAGAGATAACTCTAAATGTACTCAGCCATCTGTCCATCTCAGCCATCGTCCGGTACTTACCACTGCTAGTTTTCCTTATTAATGCTTCATTGCATGAACCTCGTTCAGCGTCTGTATAGCTCTATACGCCTTATCATTAAAAAAATAAACTTCGTTCTTCCTTCGGAGACGTGATAATGTACGAAGACATTAAACATATGGCGTGAAATAAGCTGGATCTTACTTGTTTTATGTTAACCTCACAACTCACTTATTACCTTTGTATTTGGAGCTTGAAATGACTGATTTCTTTACGTTGTATAAACGTGATCGTACATACTACGATTGACTTTTATTCTGCAATAACACCCTGCTATATTGGTCTTCACATGAATATACTAAGCATTATATTCTTACTATGATGTATATACATAAAGCTCAATATTCACGATTCCTAAGCAAATATTGGGAGTTGTGTAGAATAACAAGTACTTAGTAAAAGTTCATACAATATATGTGTATTTAAACAGTAATAGCCTACATGTATACTTTTTAAGTGCAGAATGTGTAAAGTAATACGAGGAGCACGATGTAGTTTTTCAGCACACGTATAATAGTTTCTGAACCTGCTCTGGCCTCGAAATATTTGAATTCAAGTGTAGCCTGTTCTTTATCCATCCATATTTCATACATAATACTTTTATGAACATTTTAATCCTCCAGTTTCACATTCAAACCTACAAAACTTTAATACTGCGCAGTTAAATTACATTTAATTTTTTTGGGGTATGGCTTCGAATTACAAGTCAGTAGACCTAGTCAGTACATATATCCCTACTTTATAATCTAAATTCTTTAAATGAGTATGTAATACTACTAATGACAGAAAAACTAAATCGTACCACAATCTCTTCTTCCAAACTAAACTTACAAAAAAGCTCCCTTACACCCCTCTAAAAGCTCATGCCAGCAGTAATAGTTTACTGACTTGCACTAGTCAATTCCAAATTCCAAAAGCTGTACCCCTTGCAGTACTGTCCTTAATTTTTGTCCTTATCACTGCCTGTCGACTACATTTGTATTACTGGTTGAGTTTCAATCACGCCATCCTCTATTAAACAAGCAATAGACATTCAATTCTAATTCAATATTCACAATACACATTTACAGGGAGTTGATTATAAAAAGTGCTTGAATCAATTTGTACATTTATTGGCGACAGAACTGAATTATTCAAGGTGACTTTGCAAATGCAAAATTACGTGCTTTATACGACGTTAAATATATATGCCATTTTACGGACTGCATAGATTCAGTGAATATTGTATAGACTTTATTTGAAAGTTGATCACGGCTAAGCCAACAGTTGACTAAGTTTGTGCTTAGATTTGAAAATTTCTTTATTTGTGCCAGCGTCTGTTGTAAAATAAAAGTTCCATTCTTTTAACTTAACCTCACACGTTTGATAATTTTGTTTACCTATATAAACTACAGATAGTGCAAACATGAGCCCCGTTGCCAAAAAAAGGTAAGATCGTTTTTTTACAGAATTCTAAAAGTTCAATTTCTTATTTGACGTAGCATTTTGTGGTCAGCTTTTTAGTTAAATGCATCTGGAAATTAGTGTTTTTTCTATCAGTCTTGAAGCTAAGTTTTATTTATAGTTATTTTTATAGTTTATAGTGACTATAGTTGTGTTTTTTCAATTATATGATACCAATTGTTTCTTAATCTGATTTTTATTTTAAGAATGGGATTGATATACTTGTTTTGGATGTGTGGGGTGATGGGAAATGACTTGCCTATTCCTCCGCCAATAAGGGGAACGTGTTTCTTAGTACTGAATGAGCTTGACCTTGATACTACAACACATGGTTCTAAATTTGTTGAGATTACGTCAGTATGCGTAAGTCCATTACTCACGTCAGTAAATGTAAATATGAACCAATTTGGAATCTTCTTTATCCACAGTATAGGACAAATTGTAGGCATATGTCGACTTGAAGGTATCTTAACTCTCAACCCAGATGTTGAAAGTTACTTCACCATTGGTGAATCTAATTTAGATTACCAATTTAACAACGATCTGAGTTTGTGCCAAAAGATTGGATGGAACCAAAATGACTTTGTATCTGCAAGTGACTATCCAGTAGGGATTGCTTTGGTCTATTTTAAGAAAGCCTCTTTAATAGAAGACTTGACAATGGATGTAGTTGACGATGAAACTATTGCAATTGAAATAACAAAAACTTTAGAAATGGATATAATTGCAAACCTTAAAGACTTTCAAACTTACGTCCAACAAACCCCAGTTACATTTTGTGAATATTTTAAGCGATTTGATGTTACCAAAACTACAACAACTAATAATGAGCTACGCGACTGGCAAGCAGATGCTGAAACCAATCAAGAGCTATCCATTGATAAATGCAGCAGCAGCAAATATCCGTTTTATTCTGATAACATGCTTCTATCATTCCCAACTCCCGGCCAGCCAAATATGTGTCAATTTGGGTTTGAACTTAATCTTGGATCACGTACTTCTCGCCACTTTTATATAAATGAAGATCATTCAAACATATGTGTGGTGTCTTATACAAGTGAATCCTCTTTCCAAATTTTCCAAGTTGCACCATGGCAATTTTATCAGAATAAGTTAGATGAACAATTTCAATATGCCAGAATAAATTCACATCTACATCAACAAATAACACAAACCCATGTAATACAATCTGACATCGAACCATCAGAGTCTTGTGATGACGACATTGAGGTTTGCAATTTAAATGCAAAATCATCTTGTCAAAAATGTAGCTACTGTCACAAATCAATGTACATAAAAGAATTGTATCAAAATGAAAAGAGCTTGGAGGAACCCAAATCTGTAAATAGAAGAGATGTTCGCCCAAACCAACATTGCTTTAACCAGATATCAGAGATTAATTCCATGACCTCTCATGCAATTGATGAGGAATTTATAGAATTTCGAAAAATTTGTGACCAACGTGGATCCATAAGAACACCAAAACCCACACTTTATGCCCACAGGCTAGTATTTATCGAAGTCTCTGAAGCTCCATCAATACTTTTTATTGCACGCTTAGATGGAATTGAATTAATTGACAAAGGTAACAAACTGTATATAGGAACTATTGGCAAGCAGAAATACAATAATAAAGGTATGACGTTTAACGACGTGGATGTCCAGTTTGTGGATGAAAACAATATCATTCCTGATGGAAACAGAAAACTTATACTTTGTGCACTGATAGACACGCAAGATAAAGTTAAAATTTTCAGTGGTCTAAATTTACGAAAAGATGCTGACACGAACAAGTACCAACCCTTGCTGTTAACACAAAGTCTACAGGATCTTATTAAACAATATGTGGTTGATCTTATAGTTTATACAAGCCAGTCGAAT
This sequence comes from Dicyrtomina minuta, assembly GCA_949802685.1. Taxonomy (NCBI): domain Eukaryota; kingdom Metazoa; phylum Arthropoda; class Collembola; order Symphypleona; family Dicyrtomidae; genus Dicyrtomina; species Dicyrtomina minuta. Next base: position 26,386,190 of record OX461810.1, read on the forward strand.
TACGTTAGCTCTGAGCTTGCTGAATACTTGCATCCAAAATTTCATGACACAGATAATGTAATGAGGGACTTCGATGATGGCATTCAAGATTCCAATGATTTTACAATTAGCAGATGCGGAAGAGATGTTAACTCATTTTCACCAGATTCATTTAAGATTTCTACTAAAACTCCTGGTGAGCTTAATAGGTGCAACGATGCTGTTGGATTTTTACTTCCTGTGGAACTTAATAATGCAGTTCCAATTTTACAAATTGAGGACCTTAACAATGAATCTAGTACTGAAGAAGAAGATGAGGATGTAGCAGCCGCCGTATTATCTTGTAAAAGAAAACCAAATCTTCGAAGACCCATACATGCGCTAAGTGGGCAAGCGTATCACGAAGCATTAGAATCCAAAAAGAGAAAAACACATGAAACCATTTTACCAATTCAACCTAATAATCTGAATTTTGGAAAATCAGTGCAAAAGCTAATTAAACTTGACCAGCTAGTAAAAACTTGGAAAGAAAGAACATAAGAAGACCCTATTGCTAACACAGAAATGCCTTGGGAAGACACTTCTCATTTCAAAGATACTTGGACTTCAGATATACGGCGTCACCAACGACATTTATTAGACCCGGAAGATGTAACAAAACAAAATGTAAAGCCATGGTTTGAATATCTCCCAAATACAAACAAGTAAGAATCAAAATACAGATGCAGGTTCTGTTTTGGATTTTTTGAAGATAACAACAGACTAGACACCAGAAGGTCTCTTTCTCAGAAACCTATTGCAACATCAACTGGATTTTTGGCAGTTGGCGCAGGAGCAGTCACAAAAAACCGGAAAGCTATGTATGATCACGCGAATTCCGAGATACATCTGCAGTCTGTTCAGTATTTGGTTGAACGCTCAACAAACATGTTCAATGAAAACCTTAAAACAACTGGTTATTTCGCAACTGAAGTACAACGTCAATACTTTGAACCTACTATGAACTTGTTCAGGCTTATACTTTTTGAGATGAAGCATAACATCCCCTGTAATGTACATGCAGGACTCCATGATTTTATGACATTCCATAAGGTCAATGTAGGTTTGCACTTCTATGACCCCGCGGGGTGCAGCATAATTGTAAATTCTATCAGTGAAGATATGCATCATATTTTAATACAACACTTAGTTACCCAAGATTTACCATTTACAATATTAGTTGATACTGCCACAGTCGGACCTAAGCACCATTTTATGTCAATTATGTTGCGAACGTTGGAAAATAATACTCCAATAACTTATTTGTTTAAATTAGTAGAAGTTGGATTATTTACTGATGCCGAAGGGCATATGACTCTAATTCAATCAGCAATTAAAGCAGATGGGGTTGCGTTTACAAACTATTTTAAAAAAAACATTGTCAGCTACGCAAGTGATGGTGCTAATATTATGAGAGGAAGCTTGTCTGGTCTTTCAACTCGTGTAGCTACATATGTCAAGAAACCCTATTTGATGTCCTTTCACTGTATATCACATAAAAATAATTTAGTTTTTCGGCATGTTGTTGACAGCAAAAATGACAATGGAATGTACATTTCCCGAATTGAGTCTATGGTCAACAAACTCTACTCCTTCTACTCAATAAGAAGTTATAAGCGTAATGCTGGTTTGAAAGAATTTGTAGAAACTATTGGGGGAATTTTCTACCAACCAAAGCGCATTTTTGATGTTCGATGGATTGCAAGCGAGTATTCTGCATTAGACACGTTTTTCAAAATGTATTTTTACTTAGCAAGTGACATTTCCAGCATTGCTGATCCACAAGGAAGCGACGAATCAAAAAAAACAGCACAAGACATGCTTGGACTACTTCGTGACAAAACTTGCATACTAACCATGGCGTTTTTAATTGACGTAATGAAAGTTTTAAGGGAATTTTCAATTGACTCTCAAAAGCATGACAAGCTTATAATTGGTACAGTCAACTCAATACGGGCTTTGAAAGCTACATTGCTAGAACTTCAGAACAACCACGGAACTTTTCTAAGATCGTTTCTTGATGATGTATTTTGCGATGAAGATTTAGGATGCACATTGCAGCAGTACTTGGCTTCTACATCTTTAGTCTATAAAAGTATAACTCTGATGTCGTCCGACCTTTTAGCACACCCAGAGTTTACAGATTTTCGACGTAATATTATCTCTGACCTAATTCAAAACATCGATGTTGAATTTCCTGAAGACAATTACAAAGTTTTTGACATACTTGATCCACTTAATTTACCACTTGTTCAAGCTGCAAATAATTTGGGAGTGCCTCCAAATGCATTTGAAATATACAATTACAAGTTAGATGATTTTATTCGTATTTGTAGGCGATTCGGTATACCAATAGCACCTTCACTAAAGGACGAGTGGGGTAAGCTAATCGAGTCAATCACTAAAATCAATTGAGTGGTCACAGGCAACTCGTCGAGTTGTTGAAGGAGTGCTGTCACTATCTGTTTCTACAGCGTTAGTAGAAAGCTCGTTCTCAATAACTGAACAAATTGTAAGGGATAAAAGAAGGAGCAATTTAAGTCAAAAAATAATTGAAGCATTGCTGCGTGCCAGAATAAACGCTAGAGTTTATTGGTCGAAGTGGAACCCCCATCATTACGTTACAAGTTGGTTAAAAAAGGGGCACTTAAGAGCTGATGATACATCCAGAATTAATCCTAAAGCTCGATATGCAAGAGAGCCAAACGAAGATGAACTTGATGACTATTCAGTTTCTAGCCTTTTTTAATTTCTGTATTTGGTATGTAACAATATCTAAAAATTTAAAAATGCAATATAATTTAAAGTTCATAATTAATTTTTGCCTAATAGCCTAATCATTGCTTTTTTTTCAGATGATTTTGGATTTATACTGGTTTACATCTTCAGTTCATTTTTCTTTAATTATGTACTTTACCACCGACGCTTGTCTTTACGTTGGTCCAAGGCAAAATTATTATTAGTATGATTTACATTATTTAAATTTAATATACAAGCGCCAGAGCCTAATTCATGTTTAAATAAAACGTATTCAAATTATAATAATGTATTGTATTGTATGAAAGTATAGAGTCTTCCACACGTTACTTTTATTTTGTCTCACTCTTTTCAATTTACTTTATGATTCGAAGCTCCTGCGATAGAGTATGGAACTAAACCGCATTAGGATTCTCATCAATTACTTTAATTCTAAGTTTTAACTACTAATTCTTGTTTAGGGACCAGCAGCCTCTATGAGACTCGATATTATACTGCAATACAGCAGGTATCTATAGTGTTTATTTTACATGGCCCACGACAGATTGGAGTTCTAATAGTATTGGCTTAATGTCAATTCGGACACTAAGAGATCGCATTCTCTGCCCTTCACTATTTCCTATATGATGAGCAAGTACCTATTAAACATGCTTCCATCCATGCACTCACTAGTCAGTATGGAGTAGAGAGAGGAATGGAATGAGGGACGATGCTGGCTGGTAGTAAACAGTGTACAGAAAATAAGCTCATACGGAGAACCGTCAACAAGTGACGTTCGTTTACGTATTTTGCCTCCTTTACTCCCCACCACTTGCCCACCACCCCATCCCTCCCCCATCCCCCACGTCTGCACTGGCGAAGTCACAGCAGGGATGCTTACCACGAGAGCTTCGTATTAGGGAATCTCACTACAACATGCAAGCACGAGTATTTGATCCTCGACTCCCATATTTCTTGTACAACCACATAGTACCACGAGACTACCAAGCCCTTCGTCTAAATTATAATAATGTAGAATCATAAGTACTTATGTTTTGTTTCTAACTCTAACAGTCTGAACGAGTCTGCCAATGCCATAGCATGCAATGTGTGCGAATTTGTGGGCTTGTGCGGACTCTCCTTGGCTAGCTTCCAAGTCAGTGGAACGGACGCGTTACCATCTTTTGAGAGTGCATGCTCAGCTGTGGGCTAGGTAAGTAATAGGGGGGCTAGGTAAGCATTTTTGCCTAAGTCCAGTCCAGAACTAAAAGCATTACTGCCCAAGTCCATTCGTTTCTTAAAAGCACATTTGCCCAAGTCCATGCAAATCCTGTTCAAACCTGCACAGTTCGGTGGACTTGGGCAAACGTGCTTTTAAGAAACGAATGGACTTGGGCAGTAATGCTTTTAGTTCTGGACTGGACTTAGGCAAAAATGCTTCTTCACCGGCGAAATACTAATATAAACTTGTGTAAAATCCATGCTGTTATTTAATTTTATTTACATAAAATTGACTTCGATAGGTACTAGTAAGTCTTAAAAGAGAAACTTCGCAAGGTTGATTTAAAATAAACTCACTTCAATCAATAAATAATTTTCAAACTTAAAGTTCGGATTGGGAAGCCGAAGAGCCACCACGCTCTTTATTCCGTTTCTCAATTCTGGTTTTCCAACCGTCAAAATTTTCTACTTTTCACTTTTCCTTCCGACGTCGAATGTCGAACCTGAGGCGAGAAGAAGTTTGATTGGTTGGAAGATGAAATGTATTTTCGAACTCGAAAATGAACCGGCATCGGGCGGCATGCCTGAAATGCATACGCAGTACGCACGACATGAAATGAGTAAACTCTATATGAGGAATACCTATATCTATAACATACCGCCCGTAAAAGTAGCATACAATGGCCAATGTATTCGGTAGTTTGAACTGACAACTGGCATTAAAAAGCCCATTTTTAGTAAGAACAGTTAATCATTGCATAGTATTGGGGTCGTCAACTAAGGACGTTACATGAATTACGGAAATATACTCACTCTAAATGTTATCGCCACATGGATTGTTAAAATGTTTTCACTAACAAATTAGTTGACGCTTTTTATGCCCGGTCCCGTTTCCCGTATGGGATTGTCATTAAGTAACACCATCTGCAGGGTCAGGGGTGTAGTTTGATATTGATACTGTGTAATGTTGAGGTTGGGATGTATGTATGCAAGGGGGCCCTAAACAAGTGAAGATTTTTATGAAATCATTCATGGACCACCCTTTTTATTTGAATTCATGAAATTAATTTAATTTGATTCGTTGTCAAAAATTGCGTTCCACTTCATATAAACCACACGATAACTAGTAGTGAGTAGTGTGGTTATTTCTTGTTTGTTCCTAATGTTTGTTCAGAATTTGTGATTGTGCATAATCAAGATTTGGTAGTTTGTGATTGTGATAGAACAATCACAACGTGAAAAACAATTAATTGTTCTTTGTGAACAAGTCACAACACTACACTAGCTTATACTAATCTAAATCAGCAGTTTGTAAACAAATGTAGTTTGGTAAATGGAGATGCGCCCTCAATCTTTATCATACTGGAAAAGTATCTACCATTTCAAACAGCATCGTCTTTTTACTTTCTTTCTTGTAGCTCTGTTTCTGTTAAATAAATTAAGAAGACCTTTCAACACTTTATTAGGTAGAATTCTAAACCTTTGTGGTTGTATTCTAAAGTTGGATTTCAAATCTATAGGTATGTGATGATAAGTGGATCAAGTCTGACGTTATTGAGATTCGAATTGATGCACTGGCCTATAATTCTAATCTAAAACACAACACTGCTGGGTTCTGTCCACTTATTTGAAACTGAAAATTAAATCTCTATTTAAATTAAGTTTTTAAACTAGTAAAATTTGTAGTTAGTAACAGCAAATGCGGAAAAAAAACTTCAATCTTTCAGAGAGAATAACAGAACGTGGCTTCGAACCACGCCAAACTTGAGAGTGATAAAATGTTATTGAAATGATATAAATATCTTGGTGGGACTGTGTCAGTTGAATGACGGTTACATACTGTAATAAAACAACGACTGACAACCACCAGGTCAAGGATTATTCAATTCAATTCAATTTATTCAAGTGTAAAGTATTAGCTTTCTGCTCTTTTCAATACCGACACCCTAGGTCAACTACAAAAAATCAAAATCATAAAATACTATTATTATTATTATTCCTTACTAGTAGGTAATTAATACATACTCCATTTCCTACACTAAATTACACCCTAATTAGTTACTAATAAAACAGCTACTATTATTGCACAAAATCAATTTCCACCCTCATCTTTACAATATGTTGCCTAGTCTGAAATACGAACTTTGAGTACTCTTTAATATTTTGAATTTCAGCTGGCAGGCTGTTCCATATTTTCACAATTTTATAATTGTAGCACTTTTGTCCATACGATTTAAAAGTCTGTAAACTCTCAATATTTTGTGGCTTACGTAGTTCCCTCGCCGTTCTCTCAGACCGGAACGCCACGCACTCAGTAAATAAAAATTGAAGCCTGCTGGGTTGAAAAAAATGCTTGTAAAAAAACTTTAATTGAAATAATGTTTGTCGTTCTTGCGTTGTTAGCCAATTCAGTTTCTCTAAAATATCGTAATAAGTATTATATCTTGTTGCTTGTTGGCACAATATTAAAATCTTATTTAAAAAATCCGGCGCTTCGCGCCGGATTTGTCGACCGGGAGCTGACCCGAAGTAGGAATTGAGCTTCAACAAAGGCGCAAGACAATTTATATTACGCTAAAAGATGATATAAGATTTATAGAAGCTCCTCTACAATCAATAAGAAATATACCAATGTTCGTAGCATGTAATTTAATATAGCTGAATTTTTGTTATAAATTGCACCAATCACAAATAACGTCATTGCATTATAGACAATCACTGAATATCTGTTACGCTTATCGGTAAGTACGTGACATGTAGTTAAAATAGGATGAAAACAAATTTAACGTTGGGACTTGGGATACTAGAAACTATGGTATTTGCAGGACGTTATTATGGACGATTTCTGAACATGTATAACACATATAGGTCAGTCCGTGACATGTAGAAGAAATTTTACGTGACATCATTTGCGCGTCACCCTCAACCTGCTTACCTAATAAGAATGCGATTCCATCTGGGTCTGGGTGTCTAAAAGAAATTTTTGCCTGACGTCAGTTGCGCGTCACCTCTAACCTGCTTACCTTATGTAAATGCAATAGCAGCTGAGTGGGGCTGTCTCAAAGAAATTTTCACGTGACGTCCTTTGTGCGTCACCCCTAGCCTTCTTACCTAATGTTAATGCGATAGCAGCTGGGTGGGACTGTCTAACATAAATTTTCATGTGACGTCATTTGCGCGTCACCCCTAGCCTGCTTACCTAATTTTAATGCAATAGCAGCTGGATGGGGCTGTCTAACATAAATTTTCACGTGACGTCATTTGCGCGTCACCCCTAGCCTGCTTACCTAATGTCAATGCAATAGCAGCTGAGTGGGGATGTCTGAAAGAGATATTAATCTGACGTCATTTGCGCGTCACCTCTAACCTGCTTACCTAATGTGAATGCAAAAGCAGCTGGGTGGGGCTGTCTTACATAAATTTTCACGTGACGTCATTTGCGCGTCACCCTTAGCCTGCTTACCTAATGTTAATGCGGTAACAGCTGGGTGGGGGTGTCTAGAAGATATTTTTACGTGACGCCATTTGCGCGTCACCCCTAACCTGCTTACCTAATGTAAATGCGATAGCAGCTGGGGGGGGGGGTGTCAAAAAGAAATTTTCACGTGAACCTGGCTGGAAATGGTGCTATGTATTTCGTTTTATAGCTGGGCATATGTCTTGCGCTCAGCTTTGTTTATCGCTACTCCCGTTTTTATGGTTCTTACTCCTAAATTTCTTGACCTTTGTCAGTTCAACATTTAATTGCTAAGCAATGGTCACTTCGATTACAGTGAAAAAACAATACAGACCCGCCGGCTCGCTTTTGTGATTGTTTTAAAAAAGTTCTGAGACAATAGTGTAAACGGTTTGACCTGTAGCGTGGGGCCAACAGACAGACGGACAGACGGACATGACCATTTCATTAGATGCTTGCTCAGCATCTAAAAATTGACATTTACCCTTGAATGCAGTAGTATGGCTGGGGTATGCTTTTGCCACTCGTTCGTTGGCGCCCTCATCGACGCCAACGACTCCAGAAACTAATATAGTTCTTGGTTCATGGCACTTCATGGCGCTCAAGAAATATCTCCTGCGCGCATATAGAAGTATGGGCAATTATGATTGTTCCACTACTAATCAAGGCGCGTATGACTCCAATCATGCATTATCATGCTAGTTTGACGTATCGTGAAGTTGTTTATGCGCCGTGATACCTCCAAGAAGCTTATTCGCGTATGATTACCTTCGTACGCATACATGCTTAAGTTTATCATTATTCCAAGAGTACTCTTCGAGCATGATTCGGACTATTCCTAAGGATGAGTTTTAAAGACATGCTTTTGACAATTATATAAAATTATATTGTGGCACAGTCTTAAATCATGGTCAAGAATGATCCAACATACGCGACTATGATTCTTTCATCCTGAGGGTTACGTGTTAATCTTACTACATAAACATTGTTTACCAGCGAACACAACCATTACGCTCCAAGCTCAGCATTTACTGCGGGCCCACGGTCGCCAAATCCGGCGCGATAATCTTAAGCATTTAAGGAAAAAGTCATGTCAGTCTGTCTGTTGGTCGGTCGCTACAGGTCAAACCGTCTACTCGATCTACTTGAAACTTCTTTTAAGCAACCACAAAAGCGAGCAGGCAGGTCTATATTGTTTTTTTTAATTTACATGAACTGGCCTTTTCTCCACAATTAACGGTTAAATGGACCCATGCCACAAAACAACTTTGGTGAATGGAAAGAAGAACCGGTGAAGGGCCGTTCACTAATGGCGCCAGCGAAATTTACCAAATTTTTTTGCCCACCCACCTACCTTGTCAATCTTTTTAGAGTTGCGTACATGGCTGTATCGCTAACATGTTGTGTCACCTTTTTCAAAGTCACCCACCCTGAGCGTGGGTGACGCTATTTGCGTACGACCCCAAATGCGTGCCTTGTATAGGTATTCGCATTTACATACAGTTCTAACGAGACTTTAAATTCACGCGGCACTGCAGTACAAGGTAATCTATGTAACACTAATAGTACCATGTCAGCCAATTGTAACTGCGTTAGCAAGTTGGGTGGGTTAGCTTAAAGTGAGTGAATTTAAAATTCCCAAAAACAACCACAACAATATTACAAATATAACTTCTAACCAAATACCTGTATACACGATAAAATAGGCATAATAAATACTACGGCTGCACCCACAGTATGATTATGATACATATGTTAGTAAGAAAGGGGGCCAAGGGTAAGTGAAAAATACCTAAATAGCAAAAATCTTTGTATTACACGTGTAACGACATACCAACCACATACGTGCACGATAGCGGGGAACGGGATGGATGGACCAGTGACGTTTACCGTACAACACAGAGCCGTAAACGATTAGCAGTGGCCGAGAATTGAAGCCGGGTCTGGGACTGTAAGTTTCGTTACAGTCTGCAGTCTTAACCGCTTACCCAAGCACGCCTGCTTATTATCGGGATGTAAGGGACTGATTTCCACCAATTTTCGGAATTTTTGGCCATTTATAAGGGATATTACAAGAAAAGTAGCAAACGTGTTGCATAGACTGGAAGTAAAAAAATTGTAACTAGTAGGAGGATGAGTAATAAATAAAAGTTTAAATGGAGAAAAAAGTAAACACGTGTACGTCATTGCTTATAAATTGGTAGCAGTGATGAGCTTGTACTTTTTTATTAGTATTTAATTAGGATCTAACTAGGGTATACTTATCAGAATCTAATCTCGCTCAAGCTCAGTGACATTTCAACAGTGTTTGAATGTTTCAGAAGAAACGGCTTCATCTTTACCAAACATCACCATAAAAAGTCATGGAAAGTGAAAAAAAACGGATTTTTCTATTTTCAAGGTCTTCAAGGTGATGTATTTTTTCGCCATAATCGGAAAATTGTTTCAAAAAGGTTCCAGACTACAGGGGGGGCCATTTATTCCGAAAGATTCTAACATGCAATAAATTCTAAGTTTATCATTCGATTTTAAAAAACAATATACCGAAATAAAGACAATTTCAGGGCGATTTGTTTGACACCTCATTCTTTTGAATCGGTTAAGAATAACTTACAAAATGGCCTAACTAGCAAAAGTCACAGTTTTAGATTGTTTCGACCATTCTAAAATTGTTTTTTAAAAATTTTGATTTAAAATGAAAGCATAAAAAAATGCAGACAAAAATTGGACTTCTGTTCTCTTAAACAATGTTGTGTCAAAAGTTTGAAGTAAAAAATACTTTGTATGCTAGAGTACAAGTGGAAATATTCTATTGCTAGAATACAAAATAAATCATTGATTCTATTGCTAGAATATTTCAGAGAAAATGTTTTATGAAAAATGAGCAGACAGTTTCGGAGCTTGTCTTTTGTTCAATTTCAGTTCTCGACTGATTTTATTCTTACAATATTGCTACTGAAGCTAACTAAAATCGTCAGTAAAATGTATCCTTCAAACAGGATATTTGTCCAAATATAATTACAATTTGAGGGGCTGATTCTACACTTCGCACCCAGGAGTGAAGTGGAACTTTTATAAATTCATACACTGCATTTCAATTATAATATATGGAATACAGTCTTACATAGATAGTTATAATTGAAACTTAAACATTAACAGAAAAATATTATTCTCCAATTCAACATAATATTTTCTACTTTCTATATTTGACCGTAATATATTACCGACACCAATATAGAATAATACAGTTCATTCACTCAAAGTACACTGCTGGAATGAGCTTACGCTGCATATCCAGAGACAGGATTGAGCAAAACAAGCATATTATATCCAGATGCTTAAAATCATTATATTTTCTATAAACTACATGTACCTAATATATTATAGCAAAAACATCATCATAAGCATATACCTAAATGTAACAACTTCAAATATACCAACAGAAAAAAACCTCGCAAAACATTTTTACATTTTTAATATTTAGATTAGAAAATGTTAGATATATACTATAATTTTTCATATAATCTAAACATTCTATTCTGCCATTCAAACTAATTCTGCGATATTGCATATTATTTATCGAAATAAAAGCATCTTATATATAAAAGCTAAGCAGGCGTGCTTGGGTGAGCGGTTAGGACTGCAGACTGTAACGAAATTTACAGCCTCAGACCTGGCTTCGATCCTCGGCCACTGCTCATCGTTTACGGCTCGGTGTTGTACGGTAAACGTCACTGGATGGTTGATTGAAACCCAATCTCCTTCGGTGCTCCTTAGTGACCACTAATTACTGTAGGGGCCTAGGGAATGAGACTCCTTTACTGTGGAGGAGGGAACGGGGATAGGTGAAATGGTACAAAGACCGAGACGATCTAACGCGGTAGCCTCCTATTTCCTCACCCACAGTGACTGGTTGAGTCTGGTTGTATGAACTTCGGTTAAATCGACCCAATGAATAAATTATTATTATGGTTTTCTTGTTCATTTGAGATATTGACGACGCTTTCAAAAACAGGTCTAAGTAGGCTCCGTTCAAACCAAAACTAGCCATAACAATGTTAAATTACGCCAATGAGACATTTACGTTAGCTGAGGCGCTAGGGATTGAACAAGAAACCGTTAGCACTGAAAACTTGTTCTGATGTAAATTGAAATGTTAGCAAAACCGACATGGCATTAGTTAAGAGCAAAAATATAAAAGTTTATTTTTTGTTCATTTACGAACGCTAACCGGTAGAAAGTATCATATAATATTTTAACCCTAGGGTCCAGTTTAGCTCTGGTGGTTTTAAGCAACGCAACAAACTATTTTGTAAGTAAGAAACTAAGAGCTAATGCTTGTTAAGTGGATGTGCTATGCAAGAGTTAGTCTTAATTTTGGGACGGAAAAGTTAATTCTTTAAGTTTGCCCCTACTTGTACTCTAGTTTAACCTAGCTAGAATTGAGTCACGGCATTGCAGGCTAAATCTTGCATTGCACAAACAAGAACTTAAATACCTCTCAATACCTCTCAATACTATTAGATATTAGTCAGGAAAGGGTGCCAAGCCAACTTTGTAATACGCTGTAAACACTAGACTGAGAATAAGATAACGATATAAATTATATCTAGGTGGGTTGAGTTAAATATAAGCTTGAAGACAAGTTTTAGTAACGTAACAACCCAAATGATTTTTTCTCGAATCGGCACTGTTAATGCACTTAAACTTATAATTAGTTGAAAAACACATAAAAATAAGATACCTGCGTATATATTACTAAAATTAAACAATACTATGAAACTAGTATAAAAGCACCGTAATCAGAATGCAAATATAAATAATATTTTTTGCTTAAATTTTTAGGTTAGTTAATAAAAATTAATCACATTTAAGAAAAATAAATAAGTCAGAACACTTGTATAATGGTCAAACTCCCTAAGCAGCCGTGCAAGCCAAAAGAGCACAATTTATGCTCAGTGATAGGCCTCTACACAATCTCGTATTCAGGAATGTGATGCTGACACATTGAGCGTTGTACATAGTTGATGTAAACCAATATTGCACAACATCATGGATTGACCCCGCCATACTAGTCAAATTTCCTTACTGACACCTTAAAGCATCTTTAAATGTTTTTCCACAACCAAAAAACAGTCTATGGCCTCCAGTTTAAACATCCAACAACAAACAAGTAGGTATTTAGAGTTTACTTATACTAATTTTACACCTACACAAAGAGCTGCGAGCTCATTTTCCAACCACAACGTCACCTTGTTTCGGTAATTATATGTCCTTTATGTCCTGTACTCAGCATCAAATCCATCAACACTGAGAAACTGACCATCCCAAAGTGTGCTCACTCTCCCGCAAACAAGCAGAATATCTGCTCTAGTCTTCTATACTAATTTTTTTACAGAAAACAGACACTAGCAAGCCAGCTGAGACACGAAAACAAATAAACGTGTGGTTTAACACTAGTTTCTCATCTGACCCAGCACATTTATCCCTTAACTGAAATTGATCGCTTTCAGCACTTAAATTCTTATAGCTAAAATTAATGCTTTTGCTAGACAATTTGTGAAATTAAGTGAATGAACGCGTGTTGAAGTATATATTGCCTAAATATGTGTCGTGAGTGCTATCAGCCTGAATTTAAATATTTGGTAAAATACATCAATCTATATTGTTGGGCTAGCAACACAATTGTCGTTAATTGATGTCCGATTTAACGTTTTTTGTAGATGCATTAAAAACAACCCAAGTCATAGTAGACGTACTGGATTCCTTAGTGACATGATAATGAGGCATAATATAAAAGGATTGATGTTTATGTGTACACATTCGATTTCAACGTGAAGATCTAGTAAAAATTCATGTATTATTGAACTTGTGTTGTACTTAACATAGATGGCAGGACGTTAAAGTAGAAATAGTTTAGAACAGTTTCATTTTATTATGGCTAGGTGCATGAATTTTTTAAATTAGGCATGTTCTTTTTAATATGGAACGTATTTAAAATATTAAAGTAAAGATATAAAGATAAACCAACACATAATCTAGATCTTGATATAACTAGTTTTGATAATGTGCAAGGTTAGATTCGTAAAGCAATAATAAATTTGCACAAAGGTCTGAGAAAAAACTGTGTTAAAAGGATTAATAACAATGATAATATATGCGGTGCAAGAGGTGTAGTTGTAGGATTGAAACAAGTTTATACATGCTACACATCTTTGTCTACAAGGTATCAGTAATGGAAATAAAAATACAATTTGTGTGACTTGAGTTAAATGACAAAATTTAATTAGAAATAAATTAACAAATTACGTAGAAATAATTGTTCCGGAAGATATGACCCCTAAATTATTTACAAAAATTGAAAATAAATTAGACAATAAAATAAATATAATTTTATTTATCACTAGTATATTTAAATGGGCTCTTACAAAACCAGAAGCAGCAAATCACATGTATTTACTACATTTCGACAATTAATATGATTATAATTATAAAGTTGAAGCTCGTAAGTTGCAGTATTGTTATGCATATTATTTTTTAATTTTAAAACATTTCACTAAAACAAATATTTGCAAGTTTGCAAAGTAAATATTTGAAACAAATATAAAATATGCGATGGAGCACAAAATGACTTTAAAAGTAGGAATATAAATAATAAAAATCAAAAACATTGTAATAATTGTAACAAAACAATTTAAAGTCAAACTTGTCACAATGATAATAATAATAATAAAAGTCAATTTTAAAGTTAAAGGCGTTGCAAGGATTGTAAAGCAAAATTATTTTACAACAAAGTTAGTTATTTACAGAAACTACAAGATTGGAATTAAATTTAATGCTACATTTGTGAAGTAAAATATAAAAATTACACGCATTATATTTTTATGATTTTAAGAAGCTTTGGTACAAAGTAGAAGTGCTAAACACACTATAACAAGCAAATCGAGATCTGGAAAAGCATAGCTAGAAACGTTTTTTTGGGCCTTAATCAAAACGATTAGTGTGGTAACTCGAGTGCAATTTGTGCGTTGCTTCAGCAGCAGCCCGCCAAAATTCAAAAAAACTGATTGTTTAAACTTTTGCGACCTGTAACTACTACAGCACGTGTCCGATTTATATGAAACTTGATTTTTTATTATCTCTAAAAACTTATGTTTGGAAATTTTTAAATTCGACATTTTATTAATTTTTCAAAAAATAATTATAATTCGAAATTCAAAATATCAAGAAATAACTTTATTGAAATCAGGCTAAAACTGTAGGAGTTACAGCGTGTTAAACTTTGCAAAATTCAGTTTTTTGAATTTCGGCGGGGTGTTGCTGAAGCATCGCGCAAAATGCACTCGAGTTTTGACACTATTGGTTCTAATTGAGGCCCAAGAAAACGTTTCTAGCTATGCATTTCCAGATCCTGAGACATCATAATAAGTGGTTTGCTTGTAGGTACTAAATTACTAAATATAGAAACTTTTAATGCTTTACAAAATAGAAAATTAATAATCTTAAAAATCATTTTTCTAGGTATGAATCACGTAATTATGTGATTCTAATCAAGATTAAAAAATCTAATAAATTACTGATAAAACATTATTTGTTTGGAATATAAACACCAAAAACTATAATTCCTTGTTTCCTTATATATTAACGTCTTAAGAAATTAATTAAAGTATATATAAAAAAAGCTGTCAAGTTAATAAAATACTATTAAAAAAGATTTGTTGGACTATGATAACTTTAATTTAGTAGTAGATAGCCCGAAACAGGATCTATATTAGGTATTAATCAAAGCATTTGAAAAACATTTATCACAAGCACACGTGGTAGGACTTTCAAAAATAAAACTGTAACACAAGAAAAGGGTGTTTGTGAATTCAAACTAAAAGCAAAAGTAAAAAAATAGTTAAAATTTGATCATGAAAATAAAATGAATACAAAAATATGTTACTTAGAAGGTCGAATACCACACTTAAAAGAAATTTAAAACAATTTCAATTTTTGATGATGCAATAAATCGAAAAACCCGGATATAATGAAACGTCACTTCAAAAGAATTGAAAAAAATATCAGTGTATATTATCTTAGTCAATCTTGTTTTGAATTCGACAGAAGATCTATTTGTTTAAATAGATCTGACTTTTCAATTTAATTTTGGTTATTTAATAACGATAAACAAAACTTACACTGCAAAAGACATGGATTTCCAATGCTTTTTTTTTCAAAAAGGTTGGAAAAAGGATTAATCCTTCATAACTATTGATTTTACTTCTAATTCTAGTAAAAAACGATATAAACATGACTTAGATAATTTTTATATACCAACTATAACTATCTTAAAATATAAATACACTGTACAATATTAAGCAATAAATCTCTCAGACTCTCTACATAAAATAAAAATATTATAAAAATTATTTCTCACTTATTAAATAAAAATAGAAAGTTACAACGTAAAATAGGTTGAGTTACAAATTAAAGAGAACAATACAATTTATGTTATATATGGATGTTATATAGTACATTTTGTAACATTTAATTGGAGAAAATTAAACTGAATATAACTGTTGATGTTACAACTAGTAAACTCATTTATTAACTAGCTAGGTGTACCTAAATGCTTAGGAAACCATTAAAGAATAATATTTATAAATATTTAACATAAAATGGTAAAAAACAAAATAAATGGTATCAATATCATGATATTTATATTACTAACAAGGTTAGGCTTATTTTTTTTAAATTATCTATTGCGTTTTATTACCTTTTAATATTTGGTTTCTTATCCCTCATAAAATATAATTCTTGGTAGACAAGTGAACTATAAAATTAATTTACATTTATTGAAATTTAATTTAATTTTTGGACGAGAGAACAAAAACAACGCGAAATGTAAAACTGAAATAATTTTGGAAAGTTTCTGTGAGGCCTATGGTCTTACGGCATAAATAATGACATTACTGATTGAGATTCGTCATGATCAAGACATGGTTTCCGTCCACTTCAAACTACCACAATTTCTTACGAATATTGACAAGTGGTTTGGGGGGAAGTTGGCTGGAAAATATGGATAGGTTCTGTAAGTAATTTAAAGATTGACAGAGTTCAAAGGACAACTTATAAGTAAAACTAATTGATGATTAATAATACTTTCGATTTCTTTTCTAGTTTTCGAATTGGGAAAGGATCAATTACGTGCTGATCCTCTTGTAATTCCTGGTCATCATCTGCCATTCGAGAATCAGTAAAAGTAAAAAATATTAATTGAATAGTAAAAGGTACGAGACTGAATGTTGAAGCTAAAAAGTAAACTTGAGTAATAGGAAGTAATAAATTGGGATGGAAAATTGAATCTTGGACCGTAGATAAAGAAGTACTTTGCTAGTGGTAAAGGAAATATCTATGTTATGGAGCGGTGTTTGGGTACGTGTACACGCTATAGAAGGGAAAACAAGACTTTTTGGAGTGGAAGAGCAATGCTGTTGCTTCTGTGATAACGCATTTAAACTGGCGTTTTGTGAGTTCCATCGAAGAAACGCTGACTGGAAAGCAATTTCAATCTTGTCTGGTGGAGGTTCTGTGTGTGGGATGTGGATTAGAGCTTCGAAAAGATGAAGCATTACGTGTGGTATTCAATTCTCGACGTCGCATACAATCCTATAGCATTTCAAATTTACTGGCTGGAAAAGCTGAAAATTCTACTAGTACTAGTATTTAGAATTTTTACTTACCTTCATTACCCCCTTATATGCATTGTAACCTGTGGATAAAACCAGAGTACTAATTATGTCTTTAATGTGTATATAGGTACTGTCAAGGTACCGTAGGATTAGGGTAGGAATGAAATGACGCACAGTATAAAATAAAACAATAGTAATATTTAAGAGAATCACAGAAAATATTTTAGGTTTCTGAGTAAAACATAAAATAAAGGATGGAATTGGAAACTCTCGCGATTCTAACCACCACCATGGCACGGTAGTCGGTAATATTTTGAATATCATTATATTATTTATAATAATAACAATAATAAGGGAATCTGCTGGATAATATGTAGTAAGCTATGGGAACACGGCAGTACTTAGTTTGTAGATGTATACGTAAATTTATGTGTTAAAGTGTGAATTCTGTCGGTTCTATATATTATATAAGACTAATAAGTAGTATATGGAAAGTATTAATATAAGCCGTCAGATAGTTTTGCACACATAATGAATCACATGGTACAAGAGACCGTTTGCAAAATCTGAGAAACATGAAAGGAAAACCAGTTGAAACTATCTTGTAGAAATAAATATATTTTATTACTGACCCCCATACAGTATCAACAAACACTCCAAGAAGATTTTTATGTGTTACTAACCATAAATTATAGAAAGTTTGCGCCTTCCAATTTAATGATATATAATTTTAATAGGTGTTATAGTTAATAATGTAAAATTAAAGAAGTACGAACAAAATAAATGATAGAGGGAGAACCCAAGACAAACTTAGGTTATATAAACACTATGTAAATAGTTAGTAGGCATTTAATAGTATTAATCAGTTGTCTTGACACTGGACTTAACTGCTTAGTTTCTATCTGTATTTCTTACAAGTGGTTTATTCTTCTGATACTTATTCTTTTTATCAAATATTACTGATATCCTATGATAATCATTAAGATCCTTTCTTGAATTAAAAGTATATTTCTTCTCTTCGCCATTTTTTAAAAATTTGTACTCTTCTTTAATTTACTTATTTGCCCAATACGTTCAACAGAACATTAAAAGGCATAACTATGTTAGCCCAGTTCCTCCACCATTTGTCCTAGTAACTGAACGTCTAGACATCATCTATAGAACGCCGACGTTCTGGAGCGACATGAAACTTAGCTAATCAGCACGCGCGGTTTCCGCCAGCTTTTGGGAGCGACAGAAAACTGAGCTAATCCACACAGTACCAAAACCCATTGGGTCAAAGATTACCAACTGACAATATAAGCACAATATAATACTCACTAGTCCTCTTTTAAGATTAGGTAAAGCACAAATGAAGTTTCCTCTCCGGAAAGGCACAGCTACACTGAATTGCTTCCACTCTGCTCGGTATAGTATATCCTTCCACTGCGCTGGGGAAAGGTTTCCCTCTACCTTCCTACTCTCGTCCCAAGTACGGAAAAGTAGGGTTTAACCTATCCATATATTTCTTGGTTCCACATATTTTGGGAGCTGGACCAAATATTTGGTTTCAGCTACGTATGTACATGCATGCAATTTTTTATGGTTTTTACTTAAGTTTAAAAAAAGGTTCAAAAGTTGGTCCATTCAACTGCTAATTGTAGAGAAATAATAGTAGCAAAACTAAATAAAAACCACACTGCACATTATATATCGTCAGTGAAGAACCAAAATGACCCATATCCATTTCCAACTAAGAGCAAACTGAGCCATATCCAAAACGCTCTAAAAACCAAATGACCCAAATCCATGTATTTCCACGCGTACGCCTAAGTCAATCCAAATACAAAATGCACTAGGTTCAGGTTTTTACAGGATTTTTTTTGCTTGGATTTTAGGCGTACGCGTGGAAATAAATAGAATCCGGTTATACGGGACCCGGTTTAAAGGGAAATCCGGCTTAAGGGGACAGATTTCAAACATTTGGTTGGCCAGCCTATGTTTTAATGTTAAAAATATCCGGATATATGGGAACCGATATAAGGGATAATCCGGTTGTAAGGGACGAATTTTAGACGATTTTTTGGGTTTTTAGGCCACTTATAAGGGATTTTATTTTTAAAAATGGTAAAAGTACAGAATAAATAAAAAAGATCCGAACAAGTGTAGCACTACTGTACTTAACAACTACACTGCATTTATCTTATCTGAAAATTTACATCCTCTTAAATCTAAGTAGATCATCATATTTATAGATTACACGGCTTTTAAAGTTGTTGGTAGTGAACTAGTAACTGTGACTTTTAACTTAAACTTTAGTGCTTCCGTGAGTTTCCAATGTCGACCAAGAGGACAAGGAATTCGTTTACCACAGAACAGAAGTATGAAATTTTAAAGTTGAAAACCCATGAACAGGTAGACGTAATCAATACTAACATACAAAACATAATCTTAAGTGTTGGTGAGAACCAAACTATCACAGACACGAAACAAACTACATTAACGGACTTTTTTAAATAATCCAAGCGATTTGTATCTATTTGACAATACATATGTAAATTATTCCTTGACCACAGCTTGAGTAAAAATAAATGTTTCGAATTTGTAACTTATGTACTATGTTCACAGGGAAATCCCTTTTACTGTTAAAAAGGAATCCAGCTATAAGGGACCGATTTTTCCGGTCCGCCGGGTTCCCTTATAACCGGATTCCACTGTAGTAGGTTTGCACTCGACTATTGAACATTGGAATGCGGAATTGTTTCAATTAATGTGTACTGTATTATTTACATGTTTTTAAAAAAGTGCAAGATGTTCTATTTACATGTTTTTGAAAAATGTAAAATGTTCTATTTACATGTTTTTTAAAAGTGCATAATGTTTTACTTCTACAATCAGAAATTAGCATGCAATTAAATATAATTCGAAAGGGTAATATTTTGCATTGCCTGTTATGGGTTTTTTGGCAAAACACGTTGAGTCCAAGATTTTAATATTTTGAATAATTTTTAAAAACTTAAGACGCAGCGTCAGATTTCAGTATTTTTGGCTACTAATACACCTGGTGGTATGCAGTTACGGAAAAAAAAAATTCGAAAAAAAAAATCACGTTTTCACATGATTATCAAAATTTGCGGTTCTTGTAAAGTTGATCAACATGGACTTAACGTGTTTTGCTAGCAAAGTCCTCATATATTTCCCTCACATTTGCAAGGGGTTAAAAGTTGTTTGAATAAAATCGGTTTAGAATTTTGAAGACGGACAGACGCACAGAAAAACAAACGGACAGACACAGACGGACAGGTACAAAGACAAACAGACGCACAGGCACACAGACGGACAGACGGACAGACACACAGACGGACGGACAGACACACAGACGGACAGACGGACAGACACACAGACGGACGGACAGACACACAGACTGACAGACACACAGACGGACAGAAACACAGACACTCAGACGCACAGGCACACAGACGGACAGACGGACGGACGGACAGACACACAGACGGACAGACGGACAGAAACACAGAAACTCAGACGGACAGAAACACAGACACTCAGACGGACAGAAACGTTAATAAAATTAAACTCTAACTCAAACACAGACGGACAGACGGACAGAAAGAGACGGACAGACGGACAGAAAGAGACGGACAGACGGACAGAAAGAGACGGACAGACGGACAGAAAGAGACGGACAGACGGACAGAAAGAGACAGGCAGACGGACAGAAAGAGACGGACAGACGGACAGAAAGAGACGGACAGACGGACAGAAAGAGACGGACAGAAAGAGACGGACACCAAAATCATATTGCTAGATGCAGCTAAAGCTCAGCATCTAAAAACCAGGGCCATTTCATTACAATTTAGCTTTTTTTAAATTCGTTGGCCTCATTGGCGTTTTCTAAAAATCTCGTCTGTCGACGAGGTCCCACTTCGTTTTCCATTCCTTTGTTCTGGAAACTTTTGTATTTTGACAATAACCATTTCAGGGTTTCAAATTCCAAAGCCGAAGCGTCCGACGCGTTCATGTAAAACAATATGGTTAATGAAGGAATAAAATTATTAACCCTGGATTTTTGAACTCACGCTTATTATTTATTATCATTGCCATATAATTACTAGTTACTTAAAGTCCGCCTCTCATCGAGGCCCGCCTCTAATAAAAGCCGGGTGCCTAGAATTATTTAAGAAAATTGAAGCCTTGTATTTGAAGTTTTAGGTATGTACAAAACTGCCAATAGTCGTAAAAAAGAAGTTGTTTATAAAATGAATAAAATATAAATAGTTTTTTTAAATAATTTATTAAATAAAATTATATTCGCCTAAACTGCCAATCAATGGACCTATTTCTAATTAACTGTCAGCGAACTGCCGCATGCCTTTTGCAGTCCGCCTATAGCCTTTATGACAATCTTATTACTTTAAAAGCGAGTACAATAAATTTTAAATAGGTACTTAAAGGGCTTGTTGATGCAAAATCAAATAGCAACAACTGAATTATAAATACCTACTACGAATTTGATTTTCTTTACCAGTGTGAATCAAACATAGAAGTCACCTGACATGAAGTGACATGACCTCAACTAAAATGGGCAAAATTAAAGACCCGCTATCATTAGGTACTGACCCAATTTTTTTTAAATTCTTTTAGCATACCGTAGACTTCTATCTTTAACGATTAACGTATATATTTCCCAAATGTCCCACCTAGTAAGGAGGGGAAATCCCTATATTGATGAAATCACCCCGTAGTACCCGCTGTAGAGCCGCTCTGCTGCTCTCCGCTCAGTTCACCCCACCTACTCCTTGCTGTCGCCGGTCCGGTATCCCTGTCCACAGGAGTGCTCCAGAATACCCCAATGCTCCTCGCTCGCTCGCTGAGCACAGAGAAGAGCAATAAGAGGAATAGGAGAAGACGCAACCCTGGCTAAAATATTTGGCCGACTACTTTTGCATTAGCCAAATGGGATTGGGGGGAGGGGCCTCCTCACTACTGAATGCTGATTGGGACTTTGTCGGTACTCCTCGGCACCTATTGGCTTTTGAAAAATAACCCCGGCAGAATATTTAGCACTAGTTGCGTCTTCTCCTATACCTCTTATTGCTCTTCTCTGCGCTGAGCAGAACCGCGGTCGTAGGTCGGACTGCCACGGTACACGGTCCGACTTGATCGTATAGGATGCCTGTAGCAATGGTCTGCTGCGTCTCGTAATCCCCCTACTACGCACTTACACAACTGATGCACTTATATGACCGTGCTACTACCACCACCGCTTTGGCTGAGAATATGCCCGCTGTCGAGCTGATGGACCCACTCGCTCGCTCGGTCCAACCGCCTCCACGCCTCGTTGCTGTCGGTCCGTTATCCCGTCTCGAGTTCCCCGGTACTCTTGTCCGTTCGCAGCGGCTCCGCGCGAGTCGGGCAGAGTACCCCGGTACTTGGGCCAACTTGATCGGTCTAGGAGACCCGGTGCGGTGGCCTCGGTTGTTCCGTGTTACCCCGCTAAATGCACTAGACACTAATATGCACTATGATGACTGCGTCTGCCACCAACCGTTTCTGTCCACTCCACTCGCCTGATGCAATAAACTTCCCACTTACACCATACAACTGACAAGGAATGTTTAACTGCGAAGTTAACTTTAATGAACAAACAGATCACTTCCCATAATAGGCAGTTTGCGCTGTTTACGTAAAACGCAAAACGCTATACGTAAAAAATATTTTTACGTAAGCTCCTCCTATTTTACGTAAAACTTAAGTTTTACGTAAACATTTGAAATTGCGTGACGCTATATTTTACGGTAGCGTTTACGTATAGCGCAATCAAAATATCACGTTAACGTAAAAATTTGAATTTCCGCGGATTTACTGAGAGCCCTGGTGGCCCAGTGGTTAGGAAAGCGAAGTATCCAAGGATTCTGGACACGCCTGTATTTCGAGGTCGGGGGTTCAATCCTCACTAGGGGCAAATGACTTTTATGTGAAAGTTTTAGGTGAACTAACATCCCAGATACACATCCCACGCCAACTTAAACCTTATTTTAATATAATTAAAATTATTTTCAAAAAGTATTTTAAAAAATCTAATATTTATATTTTTAATTGTCATACATACATAATCTTCATTGTCAGATGTTAGCAACTGAAAAATTGTAACTTCATGGCGGAAATAGTTTACTAAATGAAATAATCGATTTAAATATATATCATTGTTTAATTATTTATGTTACTTTTGATAAAAACGAGAAGAAAAACAAGCTTATAATCTATTTTTGAAAATTAATGAATATAACGTGTAATTTTTTTGCGTTATATTATTGCAGTGCGCAAACTGTGCAACGTTATTTTATCCGCAATTTTTCACTAACGTAAAAATTAAATTTTACGTTTTACGTATAGCGTGGAAGTATTTTACGTCGAACAGCGCAAACTGCCTAATAGTCCATCTACAATTATTCCATCTTCTATCATTGACAATAATAGCATTAATAAACTATTTTAACGATGTCATGTTATCACGGTATACTCATAAATATTGTCCATGCATTTTATTCCTACTTTAGCCATGGGTAGCAATTGTCATAGGTATGAGCGTGGGTAGCAAATGTCCTAGGTTATGGGTAGCAAATTTCCGTATACCGCTCTTAACACCCCCTTCATTTACAGATTCAGCACTACCAAGAAAGCTACACACATCGAACTTTTTAATATAAGTAACCCAGGGCCAAATAATCTATTTTGTACACAACATTTTTGTAAAAAATGAATCAATGTTGCATGGTCTGAGGAGGAATCGAATTAATGAATAAATAATATTAATTGTACAATTTTCTTTAATTCAAAAACTGGCAGTATTGCTTTTACGTTTACGCTGCTTAATTTAAAAATGCTTCAACAATTAAAGTCGCCTTTGCTTCCGAGGACGGGGAGGGTTCCAAGACACGTGTGTACTGTCCGTAACTGAAATAATTTTTAGACCAGCCATTTGCAGTCCCTTGACAGAACTCATTCTCCCAGGTCCAAGTCCTTCAATTTTAACCCGAACAGAGAGAACTCCTTTTTCTTTTGCTTTCTGCCGATCGAAAAAATGATACATAACAATAATCAGTATTCAAACAAACGCATCCAAAATATTCATCCATGACCGTTACTGCATGTACTTTCAGTAAAATCAGACTTAGTTTTAGTTACCTGTTCGTTTTATACAGAAAGCTGTTTTGCATGCCGTCGCCTCGGTAGCGTAAAGCGGCCCTGTTTACTCGTATATCGTAAGTAAAGAACCAAAATGGCCCATTTCCGTTTCCACTAAAAGGAAACTGAGCCTTATCCAAAACGTTCTACAAGCAAAATGACCCAAATTCGTTCATTTCCACGCGTACAGCTAATTCCATGCAAATACAAAATGCACTAGTTGCAGCTTTGATCAGGAATGGTTTGCATGGACTTTAGGCGTACGCGTGGAAGTAAATGGATTTGGGTCATTTTGGTTCTTCTTTGGCGATATGTACTTTAATAAATTTTAGGATTACTGAAATAATGTAGAAATCACTTCCATTACCAGTACCGACTCAATAACTTGTTCTCTCTTGACGTTACTAATAAACCAGTCTTTTACCTATTGTTACCAGTTACTCAGTGCAGTTCCAGACCTAACTTATTTACAGTATTTACACTAATCAGTCGTTGAACATCCCATAACATCCAAAATCACCAAATATAACGATATTATGTAATTAATAATTACCAGTCTCACATAATGGACCCTTTCCAGAAAAACAGCATCTCGCGGAACTGCTGCTAACTACAGACAAATTCCCTTAAAAGGGACTCCGTGGGACCGACCTAATGTGTCCCTTATAACCGAATTTCCTTTTACGCGGACTCAAGTTATCAGTCAAAAAGAAATTTTACTTTTATTAAAAGAGTAAGATAAATGCCGTCCGTGAAGAGTTAAATAGATTGTTCAAAAAAGTCAGTTAATGCAGTTTGTTTAGATTTATTTTGATTTTGAAGTACACATAGGTATTAAATGAGTTTTCCACCAGCACATCTCTCAGCCTTAAAGGCCAGCTTAGAAAAATGTGTCACAATTGTCAACTGAACTTTAAACCCGTCTTTTTTATTATTTCAATTTGCTTGTGGGTTTTTAACTTTTGCACGATTTCATAATTTTGTTCCGTACTTGGCCAGTTTCTTTTCCGCTTCAAAATTGTGCCTAGCGAACTCAGTAGAGCTGGACGAAGCTGTGTAGGTTAGTGCCAGAATCAGAAGAACAGGTAACAGCCAAGAAAGCTTTATCTACATAATAATAAAATCCAAATCACAGTCTACGGGCTCTAATGTCCGGCACCGTATTGGGTTTTCCTAGCCATTTTAAACCTTTCACCAAGGAGGGATACGTACAGTGGAGTATCCTTAAAACCAGATAAAATTTAAAAATATTGCCACAGTTTAAAGTCTCCTGTAAATACAGAAACCTACTAATTCCGCGTATTTGGGTTTCAATCGGTAGAAAATTAAATAGCCTGTATTTTGACATCCCAATCATTGTACAGGCAATAGGGTGGGCCACTTATGTCGCGGGATTCTAGCAGGCTATAAAAGTCAAGTTTATTTTTCGAATGTAACCAGCACTATACCTAAATAAAGACAATTTTTGGGAGATTCGTTTGGCTTTTCATTCATTAAAATCGTTTAAAAATTAGTCAGCTTCGGACGAGTAACTACTGCTCCTGCTCTGGTTCTGTTGCTTGTGTGGTATACTGATTTGTGTAGATTATTGTGCTTGCTTTGTGTGCTTTGCTTTGGTTTACTACGCTTGGGCCCTGACTCCCTTTAAAGTCACGACAGTGGTCTCTGTCCAACTGTACGCTGCTCGTGTCCTGAATCCCGGAGAAGTCACGGAATGAGTTGCCCAGCTGTAAAGCGGCCGGGTATTTGACGCCCTAGAAAGTCATCTCAGCGAGACCATTTCTGGGCTTGGGGGATTACAATTTTTGGAGAGATAGCCGGTGTCAGCTTTACTGATGGCGGCTGGGGTGACTCCCGAAATAATTTGTTGAAGGCTGTGTGTTGTGTGGTTCCCTCCTTCATCAACCTACACAATTTTTGAATTTTGTCGGCTGTCAACCACAATTTGCAAGTTTTGAATCGAATTGGAATTGGAAGCATGAAGTCTTAGCGGAGTAGCAAGTAATAGTGCTCAGTTATATGGCGTATTGTGTTAATGCATTCATATATTAGGTACGTAAAACCCGGTCCGTGGCCGAGGGGTGGGAATGCACCATCCTTGATAAGTCTAGTTTTCCTTTTGGTTCGCTTGACTGAACACGCTGGGGTAGCCGATCTTTCCTTTCCGATGGGAATAGAAAATAAGTTGATAGACTTGGCTAAGGAGTTGGGTCTGACCGGGCTAGTGTGTACAATTACAGATATGCGGAAGATGTTTACATCTCCGGTGCATAGGTAGTTGGCTTAAACGGAGTCTTGCGAGATTTAGGCTTCCCTGCGTACTTCGGTATAGTAAGCAACAAATTCGTTCGTCTCTCTCTCTACACTCTGAACCTCAAGTACCAGCTATTTTCGAAAACCGTCACACGTGATTGGAACTGTCGGTGGGTAACGGGATAGACAGTACCATTCCCAGCTGAGCATGAAGAACTCGGCTGGTTTGGATGTAATGCTGTTTGTCTCGTTCCCTCCACTCAGTGGGAAAATGTCTTCGCTATCTGGAGCAGTCCAGTACAATCTATGCTTCTCAATGTGGGCGGCCGTTAATTAGGCACCGAATACAATTAGCTCAAAGAATGAGCTTACTAGTTTCTGTGTTGCATGTTTAACCAAGAATGTAGTTACGTTGGAATAACTGAATTACAAACTAATGCAAAAAGTCAGGATTGAACCCGCGGCCGACTGTATTGGTATCAGACTCTTTAACCACTGGGCTGAGACTACTCATTTACAGTTGTAACACTTATTTAGCATAATATACGGTGGTATAAATTCTTAGCACGATTTTCGGTCAAATGTAACATTATTTGGTGTAGGTATATTAACACACCGCGGTGTTTCACGTAGCTAACATATTTCATCACCTTCAAAAATTTTGGAATCAACTATTAATCGTGTTGAAATTAACACCCAAATGTGTTAGCTCGACCTGATAGTTATGATCTTTTCTAAGCGTGTAGTCTCAACTACTGAAACTGACAGTATAAATTAGAGCGCGTAACTTTAAAAACTCCGGCATAGTAAAATTAATAATTATTAATCGCGCAATCTCAAAATCACACTTCATTAAACTCGTTTACCCAGTTTTCAAATTTCAAAATTTCGAGTATTATACGTATTAGGATTAAACAACGGATACAACGTGTTGTACCTACAGATTCATTTGCAATCAGTTCAAGACATTGTTTTAGATTTTCGTGCAAATGGTTTCTTTAGAATAGTTTTCCCTGCTTAACGCATATCTTGTAATAAAGTACCTCTCTTACTATTCAAAAGACCTCTCAGACCCACGTAGTATTGCAGGCCTGCGTACATATAGTAGAGGCAACCGAAAGTGAAGGCTGGCAAGGATACATTTTGCATGCAAACAAATGGCAGCTTTATCCTTGCTAGCCTTCACTTTCGGTTGCCTCTACAGTATATTGAATATTGTGTTAAACAGACCCGCGTACTATTCAAACAAAGACCTCTCAGACCCTCGTTCTATCGCGAACTCTCGCATAAGACGCACTTGTTTTCGGAAATTGGAAAATGTTTCATTTACATGCTTTAAAGAATACAAAATTCTTTATTTACCTGTGTTTTAAAGGATGCAGTCATAATGTCATAGATATAGAGAAACAAGCATTATGATCCTTGTTTTAAACTGCAAAATATTCTTACTACTTAAATTCAAAAATTGGAATTTTTTATTTATGGCTACAAACCGTATCTAACAAACATTTCCGAAAAAATTACAAAAATCTGATTTTTCTGCGACAGTATAAAACATTTTTTTTGGTATTGTGTAAGCATATTAACATTTCAAAAATGCTGTTACATTCTATCCGTAGGACGGGCCCGGATACTTGTAATTTAAAAATACGGCGACGTACTTAGAGCTAGATAATTTAAATGTTCAGATATAATAGGTTTAGTTTAGTTGTCAAGAATAGTAGTGCTCCACTTGTCCGGCTCAGGCTTATTTTTATTTTTGTTTTTCAGAAATCCCCTTTAAGTGACTAACACTTCAAAAAAGGTAAAAAAGTCCTTTTTAACCGGACAATCCCTTTTTTGCGGTTCCCTTATAACCGGATAATTTTAACACTGAAAGCGTAGCTGACAAACCGAACACTTTAAATCTATCCCTTTTAGGCGATTTTCCTTTTTAAGAGAATCTCTTTTACGTGAATTTGTCAGTACAGTGAAATCCGCTTATAAGGGACTCCGCGGGACCGGCGAAACCTGTCCCTTATAACCGGAATCCGATGTAACCGTTTAAGGGATTTCCGTTGTAAGCGGACATATCATAATTCAGATTTTATTTTTGTTAACTTAAAAAATGTTTATAATATACAGCTTTGCCTATTACATGGAAATTATTTAAATATTATTTAAAAAAGTCAGTTAATGTAGTTAGCTTGGTTTAAATTTGGTTTTAACGAACACGTAGAATTAAGTAATTCTTGCCTTATTAAACTTATTACGCTTGAACTAATACAAGGTATCTGATTACATTTATTTGCTTTAGAGTCTTTAACTTGCAAGATTTCATACTTTTGTTCAATGGTGAACGAGTTCCAATTCCTCTTCGTCGACATTTTAAACTGAATTGAATGAAGCATCAATGTTTAAGTTTAAAGTCAGCTCTATTATCAGCATCCCTAAATCCCTTGTACTCTATAAATACGACGACCTATTTAAATTTAAGATAATGTAAATACTTTAGTTAGCAAAAATGAGTTATTTGCTGACATACATAGTAGGTTGCTACTACTTGGGCCATGCATTCTCCTATTTATTTTTATTATTTAAATACAAAATTCCTCCACAAAAGTGACCTAAATTTCCAAAACAAGGTCCAAAATTTGTCCCTTATATCGATTCCCTTAAATCCGGATAATTTTAACATTAAAAGCATAGCTGGCCAACCAAATATTTCAAGTATGTCCCTTGTAGCCGGTTTTCCCTTTAAAGCGGATCCCTTATAAGCGGATTTCACTGTACTTTAAATGCAATGTACCAATGCAAAATCATACGTACATACTCTGAAATGATTAGATTTACAATGTGAGGTTTATAGTCTAAATTATTCAAACCAATTTAAAGATATCAATCTCAATGGCATTACCGTAGCAAGAACAATTGCAGTTGCTTGAGCAGCAACATTAGTTCCTTTCCTGGCATTTTTAAATCCTTCTAATCCACAAGAGTGATATGTGATTGATTGGCCAAGGCAGTCAGTAATATTTAAAATTGTGTTATTCTTGGAGGTTCGGATGTGACAGATAGGTGTTTCACAAAAGGGAATACCGTTGAAAATCGTATTAGGTGTGTTCACATCCGGGTAGTAGTCTTCTCGTCTAGGTGTGCAAAAATACATTAAAATTTGATTTGTAATGATTTCACTTTATTCTATTCCGTCGTCAGGTTATAATACATCCAACTAAATATTTTGTTGTAGGGCATTTTCCTGCCGGACATTTGATCTAGTGATCTAAAGCCGGATTCGAACTCGCGACCTCGGGCATAGGTGACTTCCTTTTTAACCACTGGACTGAGACAACGTGTTTAATAATGGGTCACGAATAAGGCCCATTCCCTTGACTTTAGTTCTGTTGTACTTTAGAGTACAACATGCTGGTGGGGGTGCTTGTAGGAAGGCAAAGAATTTCTTTCACACAACTACGAATAATTTTGTCAATCGACTCCAAAAATTTATTAGACAATTTTGAAAGCGGTGCCATTTGGAATGGGTAAACTAAGGTGGGCCACAAATAGTCTTTGAGTACTTTCAACTTCTGATCGGGTCTAAGCATTGGAGTCGAAGTCAATTTTTCAATTTTATCGCTAAATTTCTTGGCAACTTTTTTTTCATCGAAAACAATACAATCATTGAAATTGACTCCTAAGTACTTTATGGTATCTTCAGGTCCTACAGAATTAATGAAAATGTCAGATCCTACCTGAAGTGGCTCCTGACATAGCTCACCCTTTACAATGCTAATGGCTGCACTTTTAATTGGGTTCATTAATTGTTCTAATTATTGTGTTATGGCTACTAGTGTTTCATCGCTCAATATACTCCTAAAAATTTGTGAGTTGTTTGCCATTCAACATAACCTGGAGTTCAATGTCACAAAGACTCATGTTCAGATATTTCTACCTCGATGGATGAACTGTTTGGAATTAAACAACAGAGTTGTGTTTAAAGGTGAAACACTGAGCACTGAAAACGCAGTACGATATTTAGGCTATGAAATACAGAAACGAAGATGTACGGATCGGATGTCCTGAGTGACGATAAGGAAATCTGCCAGAAAGTTGGGGTCCTGTACAAGAGAGCTAATATGCTGAAAGTAAAATTTGGTATTTGCTCTAAGACCATTAAGGTGTACCTATTCAGTACGTACCTGTCGACAATATATTGCTCGAGTCTGTGGTGGCTGAAAAAATGTGAATGGAAGAAGATAAATGTAGCATTACAATGATGCTTTCGGTAAACGGACATTTGCTACCCGGACATTTGCTACCCGGACATTAGCTACCCGGACATTAGCTACCCGGACATTTGCTACCCGGACATTTGCTACCCAAAACCCAACCTAGGACATTTGCTACCCTTAACCTAGGACATTTGCTACCCACGGCCAAATCTAGGACATTTGCTACCCACGGCCAAATCTAGGACATTTGCTACCCTTGGCTAATGTAGAAATAAATTGCATGGACAATATTTATGAGTACACCACATGGCATCGTTAAAATAGTTTATTTATGTTATTATTGTTAATGATAAAACATGGTATAATTGTAGATGGTCGTTAAAAAATTATGTTTAAAAGTTATATAGATTTTGCCTTTACAGTTAATTTTTCTTATTAATATACCCTGCATATTAAGAATGATTCCCGTATAAATGTTAGAACCAGACAACAACAAGCCATTGCAGACACGCTGAATGATGTTTAAAAATAATATTAATAATATCTTTACAATTAATTTTTCTAATTAATATATCCTGCATATAGAATTCAGCGTAGAATGCATAGAAAAATTCAGGGAATTGTAAGTTTTTTGTACATAGGTACAAAATATATTTACGTGTAAGAATTGTTTTTTATGACATAATAATGGTAAAATGACAGTTTCTAGTTTTAAGGTTTACTTACAAGCAAACCACTTACTATGTTTCCTCGGGATCTGGAAAAGCATAGCCAGAAAGGTTTCCTTGGACCTCAAAATGAACGAATAGTGTGATAACTCGAGTGCATTTTGCGCGGTGCTTTAGCAACAGCCCGCCAAAGCTCAAAAAACCGAATTTTTCAAAGTTTGACACGCTGTAGCTTCTACAGTTTTTGTCGGATTTCAATGAAACTTGCAGTTTTGTGATGTTCAGACTTTTTTCTAAAAAACAAATTTCTGGAAATTTTGAAAGTCGATTTTTTTTTTAAATTAATGAAATGTCATACTTTTGAGACCCATTTTTTAATTACGGTTTTTTGATAAAAAATTAAAAATTCGAATTTCAAAATTTCCAGAAATTTGTTTTTTAGATAAAAGTCTGAACATCACAAAACTGCAAGTTTCATTGAAATCCGACAAAAACTGTAGAAACTACAGCGTGTCAAACTTTGAAAAATTCGGTTTTTTTGAACTTTGGCGGGCTGTTGCTAAAGCACCGCGCAAAATTCACTCGAGTTATCACACTATTCGTTCATTCTAAGGTCCAAGGAAGCGTTTCTGGCTATGCTTTTCCAGATCCCGAGGAAACATAGTAAGTGGTTTGCTTGTTAGTATATTTACTTCTTAGGTTGCGTACTTACATTTAGACTCATATGGAGTTTTATTTATTTTATTAGGATTGAGATTACGTTATAATTTTATTGTTACCGTTTTTTGTCTTTTAGTAATTATTGTATCGTTTCTGCAATGGCTTGTTGTTGTCTGATTCTAACATTTATACAGCAGTCAGTTTCTATATGCAAGATATATTAATTAGACCAATTAATTGTAAAGTAATTTTACATATTGTTGGATATAGCGACCACTTGGAGCTATACGGTAAAGATTTATTTAAAAAAACAAGGGCTAAAGCCCTTGTTTTTATGGCAGCCCTAACAGCAAAAGCCAAAAGTACAATATTGAAATTTTTGAATTTCCCGCGAAAACTTTATTGTGTAAACTCAAGATTTCTTATTGATCTTATTAGGTTATAGCAATTTAGTCTGTCATTCATTAAATTTCGATGCTGACTTATAAATTTAAATAAATAATAAACATGCTTTAGGCGAAAATGCCTTTAGGTGATTTTAAGTTTTGTAGGAGTACATGTTTTTGAATTTGCCGCCAAATCTTAAAATCCAAATTTGAACCTCTTACTAAATGGAATTACACATAAACGATACACCCATCGAACCGAAATGAATGAGCAAATCCAATTAACGTAGTGTGACAGCTCAGATCATGATTGATTTTTAATTGTAATTAAAAAACTTAACTAATTTTTTGTCAAAGTTGACCGATGTTAATGCATGATACATCATTTTAAAGCCCTTTAAAAATTAAGAAAACGGGTATTTTGTTTTCGGCCTCCGACCCATACAAACAATTTTAGGCGGAATTTTCGAAAAAAAGTAACGGTTTTTAGAAAACAAATGGCAAACGCTTGTCGATAAACTCTTCCCTTTTACGTTATTTGGAATCTACAAGTCATTAGCTTTCGAATGGTATATCACACGTTGAAATTGGTTAAGTATCTCAAAAGTGTGAAAAATCCGGTAAATTATGTAGATAGGTAGGAATAAGTAGATTTAGAAATAAATAGTTAATTCATGAAAACAAGGAAATGGCATTGAGGCTTGGCATGCTTAAGTTATGTAGATGCAAGAGCGGCTGCGTTTATCAAAATAATTAAGTAAGAATTTAAATATGAAATATTTGTTAAGAAATACTTTTATTAGGCAAAGCTCGAATTGAGTAATTTAAATTATAAATGAGCCAACCATTATTGACAAGAATGGTTTTGATGAGATATCGTGCAAGGGCATGCTTAGGCAATAGCGGATGCCAGATGTAAACTTAAAGTAATTTACAAATGTGAAATGTAAACTAAAAACATGATCCCTGGAAACGGAGTTGAAATCAGTAAGAAACCTAGAATGTAAAAGAGTATCCATCAGGACAATTATCACTTCACACCTCAACTATTAGCTTGAACCTTCAGTTCCAATAAAACACTTTGTTTTATTTTATTCCTTTTAAAAGTTTGAAATAAATCCACACGTTATAATTATACACTTCACAAATACTTTCCAACTGTCAAATCATTTTTATTTACCACTACAAAACACTCACACAGTAAACTAAGCACAAGTCAACATTCAATCTAAAATCATTGCATGACAATAAACCACTAAAGTTAACAATATTAATTTTAAATATCATTTTTGAACGACTATCTACAATTAAACCATTTTTTATCATTAAAAATAATAGCATTAATAAACTATTTCAATGATGCAATGTGGTGTACTCATAAATATTGTCTATGCAATTTATTTCTGCATTAGCCATGGGTAGCGAATATCCTAGGTTTGGCCTTGGGTAGCAAATGTCCTAGGTTGGGTTTTGGGTAGCAAATGTCATTACAATCCTTGCATTCCTTACTTTCTTGACAAATACCAATTGAAGAAGTTGGAAGTGGTTGGACTTCTTGTTGGAGCTAGGGGTACTATAACTGGCTTTTTCGAATCATTTCGTAAAGATTTACGCCTTCCATCAAAAATGATTGAAGAAATAGTTGTTGCCACAATTCGAGGATCCTGCCGAATTGCTCATAATCATTTATATAATATGAATCTGACTCATAGTTAATTTTAAATTAGCTGTTTTAAAATAATGTTACTTTATACTTTTCAAATATCATACTAAACTTGTAAATGATGTGTTTTGTTCTTACTGTGTCTTTATGGAAAGCGCAATAGTAGCGCCAGTTGTAAATAAATATTTACGTTCTCTCTAGCAAATATCCTACAACCTTTCAGAATAGTCTGTGGCTACTCAAGACGTGACAGTGCCACCAAAATGTATGAAGACAACGCGATGCGAAATCCTGAAGCAATAAGAACGGAAGCAAAAATATCTCTCTACAAAAGAATGGAAAACACAGGAAATAGGATTATCCATAACATATTCCACTCGGAAGTCCACAATGGATCATATATGAACGTATAATAAAAATAATTATTAGGCACTGGCAAAACTGAATTGGAAGTATAGATAGTGCGTTGAAGGACTCACAGTATCTGTTAACAGTACAAATAAATTTTACCTTGCTAGGATAGGATATTATATAAGTAAAATTGTGCCATGCATATTAAGACTGACTGCTCTACAGATGTTAGAACCAGACAACAACAAGTCATTGCAGACAAGCTATAATAATTACTAAAGGACAAAAACGGTAACAATACCATTATCGAGCTCGATTCCCTTAAAATTTTGCATATAGTCGGAGGACCTGGAAAAAGTGGTCTGGTCTGGTCCGTTTCCTTGGACCACACGACCACACCAAACCAGACCAGACCATTTCGATTGCTAAATACAATTATAACGTATTCTTAAATCTAATGAAATAAATAAAACTATTAAACTAACCAGTAATTCTGCTTCCATGTTAAAATAGAATTTAAAATGAAAGAACTACAGTAGAAGTAGATTTTGAAGGTGCTCGAGTGGTAAAGACCCTCACCTCTTTATTAAACTGATGCATTGAATTTCGTAAATTGTTACCATAAAATTTATTTCGACAAATTACTAAATGCATTGCGGTTATGTACGATTAACTATGGGTATTATGCCAGTGCCTTAACTTTTAGATAATGAAATACATTAAGTAGCACTGTAGTATGGAATAAAACCGCAGATCTACATCATTGCCTTGTTAGCAATGCTGCCATGGTAAGAAACAATTTTCTTGTTATCAACAGCAGCTTCTTAGAGTAAAATGTTTGCGTATCCTTCTCAGCGATGTGTAGTTTCAAGTTTTGGGTACACGTGTAGCAAATGTCCAAGGCTATGGGTATGGGTACCAAAGTAGCAAATGTCCAAGGCTATGGGTATGGGTACCAAAGTAGCAAATGCCCTAGGTTTGGTTCTCAGTAGCAAATGCCCGGGTAACAAACGTGTGGGTAGCAATTGTCTGAGTATTAAATTTCCGCGTAGCAAATGTTCTACAACCCTAATTTAACATGCATATTATAGTGGTATACATGATTTAACAGATTTTCTTTATATTTTAACTGATTAGCTGCAAGGATGTTAGCTACAGAGAGATTTTTGAAACATGCAGCGATTTTACTTGGCTAACTAATTTCCCCGCCCTCCATAATTTCAAAATTTACGTATAGACCTGCCAAAATTATTTCCTAACCCTACCGCTAGCACAATCTTGCAAGACTGTGTATAGATATTTTCTAAGCGTGTGCAACAGTTAACACTCCCTTAATAAAGTTTTTTAGATGCAGGCCCAGATATTTTTGCCAATGTTGTAATAAAAAACTTAAAAACTGATTAAATTATACTTATAACTGCATTGCCAAAAGATGTCACTATAATAAATAAGTCGTAATAAAAAATGAAGTTGTAGTCATGTTTTCAGAGGTTAAGCATAGGATTTTTGCTGGGGATTATAATTAAAGTCGATATAGCAAGGATTTCATTTTAACCCGTGACGTTATGGGGAGACTTCGCTGTGAATTATTGAACTATTCTTGCAAACAGCGGGAAATGTGTTAAAAATAAAATTTACTCCGTTTAATTACATTCTGAACTTGACCCCATGGTTATTGGGGTATACGGACAACTTCCTCCTGGTTTTCCTCCCGGACTTTTTCCTTCCAAACACATACGGAGGACATTTTCCTCCCAGCATCGAAATTCATATGACCACAATAAACGAGTGCTTCTTGCCAGATCATGCACGTAATTGTAGAAATTCTCAAAAGTATGCAAAATTCGTAATGTGAATTACTAAAAACGATCGTTTCCCTATTTTGTATGGAGTTATGAGTATGTAAATATTTATTGATCAAATGTAACGAATGTAATATGAACAGCATTGGGCGTCGCCCATTTATCTCGTATACACGTGTTTGAATTTTTTACACCCTCGCCATTTTAAGTATACAATCGTGATCATTGACAACAACCCTCCCCCCACTATATACGTATACATTTATACATTTGCCATAAAAAATACCGATTTGTAAAATAACTGTTAATTAGTCAATTTACGAGTCAAAACAACATTGGTACATTTCATAAAACACCTAAGCAAAAATGTATAAGTTTTATTTTTTAGAATATCATTTTTTTTAGTGCTTATTGTATTGATATTAATGTAAAACCTAAATTCTAAAATTCTGTTGATTGTTATTCTGAGATTCAGACTTTTTTTCATATTTTAAACTTTTTCCAACTTCGATATATTATTTAATTAATAGAATGCATTTGAAACTTTTAAATACAGTTTGTAAGTTTTGGATCGACAAAATTTTAGCCGTAAAACACAGAAGTAAAGCAGCCTTAACAATGAGAGTGCAGTCCGGAGAGCGAGCATGTAAGCTGAATCAATTTTTGACATAATTTAATGTGATTTAGATTTATCAGTTACTTAAGTTACTTTGTACTGCAGAAAAACGTAATTTAAGTTTCGCGCTAAATCAAAAATTTAAATTTACTGCTTACTACCGGTTACTCACTGCAAATTAAATAAGTTATACACTATTTAAACGGAATTAATTAGTAGAATCTAATTACGTTTGTGTTCACAGCTGGACACTGGGTGGTTTTTGAAGCATTGCAAAACGATCTTTTTTGTTTTAAACTCCCTCTAAAACGTGTTGTATGGGCCAGAAGCAAAAAAAGAAAGTTTTGTTTCACTTTTTTAAGAGGTCAAAAATTAAATACCAGAAGCTGAAATCAGTCAAATATTTCAAAATGGCAATAAATTATGCATCGTATTTTCTGTAACATTGGCGCAGCACACTACACAAATATGCAACCTCCCATACCCGTTCCTTACTACAGGCCCGTCTACTGCTGTATAGTAGTGTGTTAAATATACCCGTCCACTATTTAAGATCCAACTTCCCAGACCCGTACATTATTTTATGTCCAACCCCTGTTACAGGAAACATGGTATATAGCAGTCAGTGGACAATTCTAAATACTCCGTGTTTAGATTTAAATAAATAGTATTTCAAATTACCTACTGGGAAATCATAATTTAACCTCCAGGGTTTATATATGCTCATCATTTATAATGCTCTTCCGATCCAGTAGAATTAGAGCGTGAGCAGTTCAAGCTTTTCAACTACGATCAAATCGCTGAAACCAGCAATTAGATAAAAACTATTTTATATCCTAATTTTTATAGTAAGTATTCGCGGCCGATCAGAGCTCTAATTGGCATGCCCATTTGAATTGGGAATTATATACGAATGCTCGGTATTAATATTTAATTACTTTGCTAAAAAGTAATAAGTTTTAAATCCCAAATATTTAATTCTAATTACTTATTATTTAAATCTAAATGCCGTTCATGTATTTTAATCTAAATACCGTCTGTACTGATATGATGATAGTCCATTGACTGTATAGGGAGAAATAAAGCTAGCACAAAAAAAATCAATAAAGATATATTCATTTTATCTGCTCTCTGTTAGCACCACAATACAATCTCACACTCTATAGGGCCGACTAATCAAAGTATAAACAGGAAAAAAGTGGCAATTTTTAGTTTTGCAAAAAAAACCGTAATTTCCGTTTATTTCACAATTTAATAGTGTATACGTGATCAAGAGTTCGAACCCTCCCCCCCCCCCCTCCGATTAATAGTATACAAATGTGATCAAGCAATATGACCTCCCCCCCCCTCCCCAATTCTGTATACGAGATATATGGATGATGCCTTGCCCAAATAATGTCGTCATATGAATTTCTATGCTGGGAGGAAAATGTCCGCCGTATGTGTTTGGGCGGAAAAATTCCGGGAGGAATGTCCGGGAAGAAGATGCCCGGGAGGAAATTGTCCAGGAGGAAGTTTTCCTACAGCCGGTTGTTGGTGGCAATTTGCTTTTAAATGCCTGTCATGCCTAGACCCATTATTTCGACGTGTTTGGGTAGCATATGTTACCTTTTTGAAAGAACATCAATTGGAGCAACGTTTTCACCAGAAGTACCACTGTCTTGTTTTGGGCTAGTTGATATTAAATATCTCCGATCGTGTTCTTTCATTCTCCAACGACATTGCTGGGTTTGAATGACAGCAATTCGACTGCACAAATTACTGATATGAAGATTCCGAAAAGCGGAAAGAGATGATGCTAGACTCATTCTTCAAAAGCTTTTTTGATAGTCGTCCCAACTAGTCGAATTTTATTTAAAAAATCAACCCAGAATCTAGAAATCAAAAGCAATAGACAATTTACATGCCCGAATGTATGCATGACACAATGAACTTTCCTTAAAGGAGAGTGCGTCTCAAATCTTAAAAATCACAAGAACTCTTCTTCCATTAACCGGAATGAGCATTACTCGGTGTCGAGTTATTTTGGTTTTTTATTTTTTAAATGATACTTTAGTGAAACTATACTCAAGAGCTAAATGTGAAGTTTCATGTACT
The DNA here is from genome assembly GCA_949802685.1 of Dicyrtomina minuta. NCBI lineage: Eukaryota > Metazoa > Arthropoda > Collembola > Symphypleona > Dicyrtomidae > Dicyrtomina > Dicyrtomina minuta. The sequence continues at coordinate 26,425,188 of OX461810.1, forward strand.
CCCTCATCAGGGGTAAATGGTCTTCTGGAAAGTACATTCTGATTGAAAGATCTCCCAAGTATACGGACCTTGTCCCCACGGACATTTTTCCCCCGGACATTTTCCCCCAAAGCAGTAACCCCAGACATTTCCCCCCAAACCCTTATTTAAGACACTGAAATGCACATTATACATATAAAGTTATGAATTATGAAATGTTTGTTAGTAATGTAATATGTCACAAATATAAATCGAAATTATACTTTATTGAACCCTGAGCGTGGTTTGCGCAGAAATACATGGAAAAACCAATTCTAATATATAAAATTAAAGCAAAAGAGGTAACTAGGTTTAATCATAATAAAAGTATCAAACATAGCAGATTGCGGAGCAAAGAAAGGGGAATATTAATAAGTAACCTAATCAGGATAAAAATGCTTAGAAACTGTATGTCCGTTAGAGCACCTGTATTACTTTCTCAGAATACAAGCTTTTACACGACCGCGTAATAATAGTAGTATGTATCAGTATCTTAAATGAGGGTTTCGGGGGGAAATGTCAACGGCTACTGCTTGGGAGGGAAATGTTCGTGGGGGGGGAGGGGGGTAATGCCCAGGGGGAATATATCCTACAACCTTCTCCCATCCATAGATTTGACAAATACGTAACGATTTGGACAAAACTTTTTGTTTTGGTAGGCAACACAAAAATATTCGGGCATTTTGTGGGATTTTGAAAACTTCCTTAAACGAAGCCTGAAATAAACTTACAGTTCAAAATTTTGATTGTTTTAAAATTACTATTTTTGAGTCTAATGCTATTTAAATAAAGTTAATATAGGACAATATTTTGACCCTTTACTTTTTCGACTTGAAAATACGAAATGCAATTATTTCGAGATCGAATTTTTGATAGTATGCAGGGTGGACCAGTTACTCAAAATTCGATCTCCAAATAAATGCATTTGGAATTCTCAAACCAAAAAAGTAAAAAATTCAAAATATTTTCTAAATGTTTTTTTTATCCGCTAACTTTATTTAAATAACATTAGACTCGAAAATATTAATTTTGAAAAAATCCAAATTTTTGAAACGAAGTCACTTTGTGTTAGGAATTATTCAAAATCCCACAGAATTCTTTAATGTTTTTGCATATATATATATATAATATATAAAATAAATATGTATATCAGACAGACATCTGCAATCATTTTTCGCCGGTTTACGAAGACTTTTGGGTCGTACTTAAAACAGTCAAATTCGGACTGGTGACTAAAACCAGTAAAGCACTAAAATTTCAACCGAAAATGATTTTTACCTCGACTGAAAATGGTTGATTAATGACTAAAAACAGATTTCGCGTTTGCAAATGAACCTGGCATGTGATACCCTAATACGCCTAAATATTTTATCACTACAAAAAAACTACAAAATTAGTATTTTTACTGGTGAGTTTAAAATTATACCGCTTCAGTGTAAAAGAGAACGAAATGATGTCAGTAGGAAGGTTGCAAAGGCCAAGTACAGCCATTATCAGTCAAAGTTTGAAGAGGTTCCAACCTCGTCTAATTATTGTATTTACAACAATTATAATCGCAATACTATACCCTTTGACTGTTCGACTACACAATAACAATTTACGATTTGGTTTCTTGTTTTCTATTGAGTAAAAGTAAAGGAGCGTGGAATAATAACCTTACACATTTTGTAAGAGGGGTTCTGGCTGCCCTTTCCCTTTCCTAGTGGGGTGGGAGTAGTGTTGTAATTTGTGCACAATGTTAGTTTGTTCTTGATTTTCTTATGGGATTTAACATTGGAAAATGTTGAAGAACAATTGTGCACAATCACAGATTGTTTTCCTATGTTAAATCCCATAAGGGAAAAGAACAATTGTTAACAAATTACAACACTAGGTGGGATTTAGAGGTCATGACAGAATTTTGCATAACCTAATTGTTGCCAGCTTCCTATTGTTTATTTCGGGTAACATTAAAAAGCAGAAATATTCACAACCAATGTGCATAATATTACGTTATCGTATTACGTGTCTCGGGGGAAGGAGGGTAACAGCAGTGTTAACTAAGTGAAGACTGCAACAGGGGAGGAGGGTTCGAAAATCGGCTTTTTTGTAATAACGTTACATAGAAATGAGCCGTAGTGCCGTAGTGTATAAAATACTGCTTCGAATGACTGACTTTTAAGCCAAACCCAGCCCAACAGTAACAGTAACAGTAGAGAATGAGGATATTGACGCTATTACTTTAGAGGTAAATCTTTTTTGATCAGCATCTAAACCGGAGCCAGGTTCATTTAACCGTCGCGTCAGCGGGAATATTTTGTTTTTGCAGAGACTGTTTTACTATATGCAGCGAATTGTTTTTCACTCACATCAGAAAAACAATTTATTTTTCAGAGAGAATTGGTGTTGCCCCAGTGAAACATAAATAAATACGATATTAAACCCAAAATTAAATAAGGAATGAATTAATTTTAAAAAAATCAAACTAGTTATCAAAAAAAGTATTAAAGTTATTGTCGAGATGGCATATCTTCCTGTGTAACACCCCTGGTCATGACCAGTACGCATGAAAACTAAGCTGCATTTTTTACTACGATCGGCTTTGAGTAAAATATGCTCCGCCCTATAAGCAAAATTTTTCCCTTAAAGTCCCTGAATTGTTTCCTAATTAATCATGAAATTTTGAATTAATTATGAAATTTTTTATTATTTAATTATGAAAGAAAAACACCGAACCGAATGCGGTTTTTTGCAAAAATTATTCAAGACATTAGGCTTATTATAAGCTGACACTGAATTTTCTGTAATAAGCAGAAGTGCACGAAACAGAGGTCGGGTCAAAAACAGGCTTCATTTTTACTCTTACAAATTCCTTTTTGCATTCAGTCCAATTTAGTTTTTTATCCATCAACAGCACCCTTCTGTTTTTGTTCGGTTGCTCGGTTTATTTTTGCTTATTTGATAGTTTTTACTAGTAAAAGTATTTCTTTCATTGAAGTTAACCTCAACGTTTCGATTTATTCCTTCTTCAAGCGTTTTTATTTTTAGAATGGAAGATGCTCTGATTGAAGCACTCGTAGATTAACTCGTAGATTTACTATACTTTGAGATATTTTATTATTATTTGACGTTGGTGGGAAGACAAGGAAAGAAAAACGAGGGAGGTTGTTTCGCGCGAAACAACCTTTTAAACCCTTTCAAAATAAAAACAACCATTCATTTATCGTTCCTCACCTTACGCTTATATATAATTATTATTTTTGGTTGTTCCCAACGACACCATTTACCTGCAGGCTGAATTAGTCTAATCTTGTTGTTCGTCTGATATAAGTATTGTGTACATTCTAAATATTTGTCTTAAGCAAAAATGATTTCAATATTCTAAATATCATCTGCGTATTAAATGTATCTACTTAGAAAAACAAATCCGCTGACCAAAGAATATTTTCCCGCCGAGTCCTTAAAATACCACCCTTACTTTCGGATCTGCTGAAAGCATCGAATCTACTTCTTTTCATATAGTCCATGGCTCCCTGGACTAATGGGAATTGGGAAGAAATTAGAAACAATATAATGTTGTAATGTGCGGAGGGGTTTCTTCGGTAAGTCATGCCCAGGCCGGTAAGTCATGCCCATTTCGGTAAGTCATGCCCAACTTTGGTAAACCATACCCCATTTCACTTTGGTAAGTCATGCCCCATTTGACTTCGGTAAGTCATGCCCGACTTTGGTAAGTCATGCCCCAATATTTTTCGTTTTTTAAAACACTGAACCAGGCTCCTAAAGCTGTCTGAAAACGGATAGGTTATATTTTTCCCATCCGATCTACCATCCATGATATAACCTAACCGTTTCCAGTCAGTTTTTCCTACCCCCACCCGCCCCCCCCCCCCTAAAACCTAATCTAACCCGAAATATAACAAACCTCAAGGAGAAGCCATAGCTAAAAAATTAGCATTAACAGTAATCAAGCAATAAATGGTTTTACAGAGCTGGGTTTTGGGTTTCTTACAAAGAAATAAATATTTATTAGGCAACAGTTATTACGATGTGAGTAACAATATGTTTAGCAACAAAAGTAATAATTTATATTTCCAATAATACATAAAATAATTCTCAATAATAATATAATTTCTAATAATTCTAGTATTCCATAGAGTAGTAGGAAAGAGTTGTACATTTGAGTTAATACTGTGTCGTATAAATGAAATAATTTATTTAAAGAATTTAAAAATCTCATTTTGCAATACTGTACACCTGGGCATGACTTACCGAAGTGGGGCATGACTTACTGAAGTGGGGCATGACTTACTGAAGTGGGGCATGACTTACTGAAGTGGGGCATGACTTACTGAAGTGGGGCATGACTTACTGAAGTGGGGCATGACTTACTGAAGTGGGGCATGACTTACTGAAGTGGGGCATGACTTACTAAAGTGGGGCATGACTTACTGAAGTGGGGCATGACTTACTAAAGTGGGGCATGACTTACTGAAGTGGGGCATGACTTACCAAAGTGGAATAGGGCATGACTTAAGTGGAATCGGGCATGACTTACCGGCCTGGGCATGACTTATCAAAGAACAACCTGTGCGGAGGCACCAGTACCGTAAAACTTCAAATTAAAGCCGGCTATTGTAGCCCGCCTCTAATAGAAGCCAATAAGACAATGCATTTACCGGGTACCATGAGTAAGTTGAGTAAATAGATGCCTGGGCTTTTATTAGAAGTCTTACGGTACGGTATGCAGCTTGTAATGACATTGATATGTCAAGTATGAGCTCAGAGATGACATGTAATTCCTATACAGGGGTGAAAGTACAGCACATTTAAAAATCTGTTTTTAGGCATGTGCCTAACTAAGATGTATTATCGTGGCATACAAATTACTCTGTGTGTGTTTGATTTTCGAAGATAAAATAAAAGTAGTTATGGATCGTCCGTAAATGACGGCACGGGTAGTGCCATTGAGTTTGCTTTCATATTTGCGACTTCTCGTGTTGAATTTAGCCGATTACGCAATGGTTAAACGGTTAAACTAATAACAACCAGGGGCGTCACAGGGTCCGAGAAATGCGAATATTTCGATGGCATCATTTATGGACGACACAGTGTTTTATTGCCAAGAGTCACAACGGAGTACTTTTCTATTTTTGATAGCGTTATTTAATATTTTTTAAATTATTCATTACAGTAACAATATATTATAATGACATAGTAATTGAATTTACAATCATAATATCAAACTGTGATTCTCAAAAATTCTCAATAAACTTCTCAACTTTTTACAATTTCAGTGCACTACAGTTGACAGTCTGTGATCCCATTATTAACCCTTCCTTAATTATTTAAAAGTATATAATATGATATACCATCCAGATCACACTGACTTGTACAGAACTCTCTATTTTTCGAAGTTCAGAAGTCTCTGAAGTGTCGCTTCCACACAGCACAAATAGGTGGGTAATGTTATTTTACAACTATTAATGCAGATATTAAGTACGTAGAATGTAAAAATGCGAAATTGATACTTTTTAAATCGGAGCAATTTTTCTAACTTTAACGCAAGCATGCTCCAATTAAAATTATTCTTAAACAAAGAAGGTTTTCATTCATCCCAAACTTAAAGAAACAAAAGAAATCATTTCCATAACCACCACACAACATCCACCATAAGCGCACTAAATGACATGTGCTTGTGTGCCATGTGAAAACGTTAGAAGGCCAGACACAAGATGAGGAGTAATTAAGAGCAGGAACTCACCAATTAAGTCGGTAGTACTGACTTTGTGAAAAATGAAGTTTTTAGATGCTGTCCCGTCGCAGTTGACTGCCCTGTTTAGGCAGGAACTTTTCCATTACGTCAGAGTATTCAAATCCAGAGTACTCTACTCCTTCCGTTTCAATATCTCAAACCCCTGCTTTGTATGAGTTTGAGATATTGAAAGAAAAGAAGGAGCCGATGATGAGTCATTGTGCTCACCCAATAGAGCAATAGCAGTCAGTCCCTTTTGCTTCGCTCTCCAGAGTCAAACCAACCTTCCGAGCGTCAACATCTCGCTGCTCTGAGTTCTGATAGAAATTCTTTTCTTCTAAATTAGTTCCAAACCAAAAAATTCGTGTTCGTAATATTGGTGTTACGTATCTAAAGTTCATTATCAAACTTTGGTTAAGAATAGTTAAGGTTGTTAGTGTGTAGTATAAATAATTCATTGGTAATTAATACTAACATCACACGTTTAGGAGATCAAAATCCCGACATTTCATTACCGCTAATTCCGCTGCCGCACCTTAATCTCACTTTACCCACATACATCACCTAATTGTAACGTGCATCAGTCTTCGAGTCCGTAGTTACCATATCCTGCCATACGACCTGCTAGTGCTGTCTTCATCCTTGTATGTAGTCAAGCATTTGCGTCATTAGTCATCACTACTCTGCTGTTGTCATCGCTCTCTGCATCTTATTGACCTCCAAGAAGAAAAAGACAGCCACCAGAGCACCGGACAAAGCTCATTGCCCCCAGTTCTCAGACCAGAGGTACCGTCAGTGTTGCTCATTACACCCAGTTCCCAGACCGGAGGTACCGTCAGTGTTGCTCATGGCCCCCAGTTCTCAGACCGGAGGTACCGTCATTGTTTTTCATTGCCCCGGTTATCAGACGTCTATCAGGTCCAGACTCCCATCCAGCTACCTGTGCTCCAAGCACCTTATCTCGGCTCCAAAACACCTTACCTCGGCTCCAGAGCATCAAGCTCCGCTCCAGATCACCTAACTTGTGCTCCCAAGCCCTTTCCTTGCTCTGCCGAGCATTTGCCTTGAGCTATCGAGCACCTAACTTGTGCTCCCAAACACGTTCACATAGCCACCAATCCGCTGGCTTCCACCAAGATGCTGCTGAGTGGACTGGCACAAGTAAGTTAGCGGGACTTGGATTTCTTTCTTTTATAATTGCGGTTGTAATTTCGGATGTTGATCAATTTCTAGAAATTTGGTCGTGTTTTAGCGAGAACACCTTATTGTAGTGCTTGGGTAATATGAGCTGGAGTTTTGTGTTTTGTGTCCACTACAATGTAATTTAGACCTGTTTTTACCAATATTGATAATTTTCTTGTCAGTTCAATCTACTGGATGAACAAAAAAACGCAAGCTGCCACTTATGAATATTTAATATTCTAAGACTGATTGTGCATATAAGGATTTAAATTTTTGTGGGTTTCTGTCATGTAAGTGAATTAATGCTATATTTACAACCATTATGCATTTATATTATAATTATTATAGGAATTTTGCATATGTTGCTATTCATGACAGAGTGCTGACAGAGTGCTGGAAAGGTTCACAGTTATGGTTTAGTTTGGCCTTCAGGCCGAGCACTGGTTCCCTTCTGCTGGCAAACATAGGGTGGTATCTCCATTAACTTATACATACAGAGATGTCAAAAACAAAAACAAGTATACGTCTCTGTTGTGTATGCAATAGGAAGGGCAAGCATTTTCAACATGCTATGGTCTGTATTATTTGTAATAATAAATACCATCGAATTTGCCTGACTCCTACAGTTACTAGTGCAAAATTCGTTACATTTAATAAATTATCCTGGGTATGTCCTAGGGACTCGGTACAGGTTGGTCTGGCGATTAACAAGTTGGGCTGGCGATTAACAAGTTGGGCTGGCGATTAACAAGTTGGGCTTACCCTTCTGGTTAAGCAACAGTCAAGCTCATTCTGAAATGGATGGGTGGCCTTACCGATAATCCTGCAGGGCTCGGTGATAAGTACGCTGCAGGTCCTAGAGAGATTGTGTATAAATGTTATTTCTTTGGGCTTTCTAGAGTTCTATACTTCTGAGTTTCTATGGTTCACTGGGTGGCATAGGTGGATTTAAATTTCCAGTGTTTCTTGAGTGGTACTTTAAGTGAATGAGATTTAATCCTAGAACTAGCCATTCGAACCTTTGGGATAAATAGAAATTTGTTCTCTAGAAAAAGGGCTCGAGTCCTCAAATTGTGGAGGAACCTCGAGTCTCAGTGAAATAATAGTGAAAACTGGGCTTACAAGAGATGAAATCTCAAATCCTTAGGGATTCACCCAGATACGAAATATTATTATTATTATGATGTGCAAATTGCGAATGTGATTGTAACGGAGTACTATCTCCGAGAAAACTAGAGGAATTGCCAGGTGTTGATTCTGTTGAAACTTTTGTGAGTGAAACATCAAAAATTAATGAATTAACTTCCAATTACAACGATTTGACTCAGTATACGTATACAGGTCTAAATCTAGGACATGTGAATACTAACAGTTTGAACTTTTGTCACTTACATGAACTTGTCATCACAAAAGCTGTGATTTTTGCTTGTACTGAAACAAAATGGACTGATGAAACACTGGACAGCTATTATCAAATTGATGGCTATAACTTGTTTCGTAATGATCGAAAAGACAGGCAAGGCGGTGGCACGGCCATTTACATAAAAAATCCGGCGCTTCGCGCCGGATTTGTCCACCGTGGGCCCGAAGTAGATGCTGAGCTTTCAGACACATTGTTTTAACAACTGGAAAACTTTGTTTATTTACTAAGGCTAACATAAAATCCTTGCAGTTAGTGTCCATAAAAGCGGACTGAGTTACAACTTTTGCTAGTGAAAATCGACGCGATTTGAGTGGCGCTGGTACAAGTAAATTTTAAAACAGCACAGGTTTGAATTGGTACTTCGGTACGAGTGTGCTAGATATGAACTTTGCTGGTACCATTTGGCTGAGTACAAGGGACTTGAAAGTTCTTGCTGAGAATTACACCAGTACAAGAGAGGTTGGTGCAGGGTTGAGTTAGCTTGGTACGCCTAGTAGTAGTAGCCTTGGCTTAGTAAGAATAGCAACAATACGAGTGGGTAACGAACAAAATTTGATGCATTCAGTAGACCCAGTACGAGTGGTACAGATAGGTTTGTAAAAAATGTGTCATGTCTAGTCAAAAGGTTGAGTTAGGTATTGATGGCTTAAACATATACGTTAACCTGCTACATAATTTTAGTGCGGTCATTTACGGATCATCCTAATAAACGAGTGATATTTTTGTGACGTCAATTACGGACTATCCTAACGTTCCTTGACGCCAATTATGGACAATCTCTTGAATATAGAAACTCAAAGCATGCTGTTATTTGCAAAAATTAACAATCTCCTAAAATAACTGACGGTGGAAAACCGACGGTTTTTCAATCGGCTACCGCCGGAACGACTCTCGCAAGACTTTCTGTTGTTCAGGTCGGTAGCCGTTAACAGGCATGGGCGGGATACTTGAAATAGTAATATTTAAACAACCTCATTTGTGAACGATCTTCACATGAATACTAGTAAAATCCTGTGTTGAGGATATGTCAACCTAATATCTGAAATAATGACAGTGGTAGTCCCTAAAATAGTAAAATTTGCATGAAACAATTTCTGGACGAATTCTGTACGTACGCTTGAAAAATGCAATGTTAAGGATACATGTTTACTTCATTTTAGAACTAAAGGCATGAGAATCTCTTAAATGGTAAAATTTGAATGACGTGATCTATGGACAATCCCTGCATGCATTCTAGTAAAATCCTATGTTGAGAATATATGTCAACCTAATTTCTGAACTAATGACAGTGGGGGTCCCGAAAATGGTAAAATTTGTATGACGCCGTTTATGGACAATCCCTGCAGGCATACTAGTAAAATCCTATGTTGAGGATATATGTCAACGTAATTTTTGAACTAATGGCAGTAGGGGTCACTTAAATCGTTAAATTTTAGTAGTGGATATAACAGAGACTAGCGGGTAATATGCCCCCAGGCACCTCTCCGGAGGGGTAAAGGCCTCCGGGGGTTCCCACCTCCATAAACCTTTTTTCAGGTTCCCACCTCCATAAACCTTTCTTTCAGATTCCCACCTCCATAAAACTTTTTTCAGATTCCCACCTCCATAACCCTTATTTCAGATTCCCACCTCCATAAACCTTTTTTCAGATTCCCACCTCCATAAACCTTTTTTTCAAGCAAGCTTATGTATATACCATGACCTCATGATGATTAGCATGAGCTGTTATTTGATGCTAATTACCAACAAAAGATGGTGTTTAAATCATGTATCAATTTTCATATGTGTGAGAGTGATTACGCTACAATTATCATGATCTTTGGAACAAACATCATGCTAATTGTAGCGTAGAGTGAAGGTGGTGTATCAATTTCATATAGCCATTTGCAAGAGTGATTACGCTACAAATATCTAGATCTTTGGAACATACACATCTAGATATTTGTAGCGTAAAGGGAAAAATTGGGTAGCAATTTCATATAACCATGTGCAAGAGTGATCACGGTCCAATATTTAAATCTTTGGAACAATGATTCTGACATTTTCAGCAAAAATGTCTAAATCATTGGAACAATAAGTTAGATACTTGGAGCGTTGAGCAAGACAAACGTTTTTAATAGACGTTTTAAATTTTGAACCTCCGTATAACATGTGATACTTATAGTGGATATAAAAAACGTTTAAAACACGATTAAAACACGATTAAAACACGGTTAAAATGTGTTATGTATATCATTACCTAAACTTTATTATTTTTACAAATCTGTAAATATTGAGAGGCAATTGGGCTCAGTGGTGCACGGTGCACGTCGAGATACGGGCTGTCGATGAGTGAGAAGCATATGTAGTAATATATTTTGCATACGAGATACCCTAATCCACTTGTCTTCACGGAGCAGTTTTTTCTGCAGTCTCTCTATATGAGCTGAGAGAAAGGGAAGTAGAGCTATAGTTTGGGATGGACAAGGAAGTAAGAAGAGGCTACTTGGCGAGCGACTACGGAGATCTGTGAACAGAGGCATGTACTTTAGTATGTGAGCACTCTGACCGTGACAGAGCCGGAGCTTAAAGTAAGAGAGAGATTCCCTTGCTCGAAGTGATACGCTTTCTAGAACTTGTACCATCCCTATACTGTATCCTCTCTTCCTCAATTCGATTGCACTGACGGAGGACGTACCATAGAAAATCTGTTCCATATAAGGTAAGCAGGTGTAGAGGTGATATGTGAGTCCACTTTGGCTATGATTTGACACACCATAGAGACTGGATACTCCGAGCACCATGGCCTGGGTAAATAACCAGTAAAATGTCTCCTTAACCAGGAGCTAAAACCAGGAGTCTCACAGAGCGCGACATTTAAGATAGTCTGTAATCAATAGGTATAACTTCCCAAGTAAGTTAAGTATAATTTACACCGCAAAAACTCAAAAGGGTACACTCAGACTTGTCTGTATAGTGTACCCCTGAAGAGTAAAGCGGTAAAAGTAAATTGTTTTAAAGTGTACATTGGCTTATAGCCTGTAAGTACGATACTTCTAACATACATACATACAAATCTGTAAATATCAAAATCAAGGAAGTAATTGTTTATGTATTTCATCCTAAACGTTTCAAATACGTTTTAGATATTTATTTTTTAAATATCCCGCTTTTTGCACACCATCCTATCATCATGTGATAAGCATGCATGATAATTACGAATTTAAAGTTTGTCTCAATTTTTCTCAGTCTAGAATTAACGTTTGGTATGAAAAGTACAAGTTTTCTAGGGTCTCTCTAGAACTCAGAACTCACCTCAATAATTGAAATTGTTTACTTTTGAAATTAAAAAATACTGTCACGAGTGTTATAACAATCAAAGTCAACTAAGTTCGTTAATTTTAAAGTATCAAGATAGATTTTACAATCCTAATACAATTACAAGTTTAAGCAATACCAAATATTTGAGTCGCCTAATTAAGTGTCCAACTCAGTTTAATTGTTATTATTGTATTAAAGGAGGATTTGAATCTGAACCTATTTTGGACTCTTGTCCAATAAATAAAGCTGAAAGCGCGTGTTGCGCTTCAAGTGGTATTGAAATGAAAGTATTTGTATTAAATTCTGAAATACAATTGTGCAATGATTGTTATTTTTCACAACCTTCAGTCTTTGAAGATATTGCAAAAAGATTTTTGTACTTGGCAACACGATTTGTCATAACCTAAAATGTACAGATTGCGGTCTTTCTTAGTTATTTTCATGTAATCGAACTGAAGTTATCCTTAAAGAATATAAAACTCGCAGATATTGCTTTCGATGTTATAATTTAAAACTAGTTGGTGACCGAATTAAAAGAAAACAAATATGGAAGTTATTAGATAAAAAAGAAGTTAAACATTTTTTAAATGACAATAAATTTGTTCAAGTAGTTCAACATTTTTCTTTGCTGTGGTGTGAATATTGTACGTATCTATGTAAAAATTTAAAATCTGCAATAAAATTGAAAACCAATAAGACAAGATTATTTTCTAATTTTTAAACTGAAATAATTTCCTACAACTATCTATTACTAAATTAGGTCATTTTGTGTGAATCATGTTTCAAAAATAAAAGCTTTAGACTTGCTTGTGGAGAGCAAACCATCCAACAATATGTTTCAAATCTCAATCCAGGCGGGACTGAAAAACCAAATGTACTGTATGAAGCTCGACCATTATGTTAATAATAAAGGTTTTTTTAATTCGAAATAATAAGAAAATGAATTCTTATTTTAGTTTAAAGTGTTTTGATTGTGGATTCAAATATTTTAACATGAACAATGTATTTCCTAGAATATAAAAATAAGCACCAAATACTATTTTAATTGATGCCCTCAAAACCATCAATTTGCAGTCAACAGAATCAAAACTTTAGACGTATTTGAGCAGGACCCAGTGCAAGTCTCTAATATTCAAAGGAATGATAACTATATTAAGATATATCTAAGTAAGGAAAACTTTAGCTGTGTTTGCTGTTTACAAGACCATCTCAATCTTCCTTAAACATTTTTCAACAAATTGTTTTTTGAAACAAGATTTTCTTAAATATGGAATACTTGCTTTTATGTACATTCGTGATTCAAAAATAATTATTTGTAACAAGTGTTGGAATAGGGATATTATTAATAATATTGATTTAATTATGAAAATTGTTCCTAATCATGCTAATAATAGTAAATTAAATCAATGAAGTTTGCAAAATATTACTATTTCAAAACTATGCTTAATTCTAAAATAAATGTAAATGAACCAATGTTTCATGACAAAATGAGATTGTATTTTATAAAAATTGAAATAAATTTTATGAAATTATTGTTACAAATCATTTTTATGTTCAAATTAGTTTTTATTTATTTATTAATTTACGTGATACAATAATATTATGGTTTATATGTAATATTTTTGTCCGAATCTATACAGAGTACCGAGTCAAAGACTTCGTAAACAAGCAATAAATAAGGTTCGGATAATCCTTCTGCAAAACTTGCTTTTATGCGAAGTTTACCATATTTTATTGGATTAAAACTGTTTCCCATGCCTTTAGACTGCATTTAAAAAAGCAAAAAGAGCGTAGCCATTCTTAAAAGACTTATAGTTTACAATTCTATCTTGACTTAATCTGGTTATTTTTTGAAATTGTGTTACTGCATTCATATATATATCACTTCCAAAGTTGCAATTCAAAGTACCATACAGCTGGTCATATTCATCGGTTGACATTTTTAATCTTGTTAAATTAGCATGGTCAAATACAAAAGGCAAAAAAGAGTGCTTGCCATTTAATCTTGCAGATTTTACAAATGGTGCTACAACCAAGCGCGGTAATACTCCAGAAAAAACATTTTATGTATAACACTGAAACTGTTTTGAGCAATTCCAAGATTTCTTAGTTCTGTTCTGAATCCAGGCATTTTAGCAATCATTCCATTTTGAAATTGATTATTATTAGTTTCTAAAATGTTCGGTTGAAGAGTAACCGTTGTAATTTTTATGTAAATATCTTCGATGACTAGATCATAGTCAACAGAATCATCCTTAGCATTTAAAATTAAATTAGGATTTGATCTATTTTATTTAATATGCATAGACACATCGCTTGGTAAATATCTGTGAAGTTTCATTTCTTGAAACCCTAAAAACCGTTCAAGCTCAACGAGCTTAGAAGTTGCAACATGTTCAGAATGTTTTAAAGATACACTATTAGCAGCAAATGATGTATCGCTAGGATCGCTTATTTTTAAAAACATTCGATTAGGATTTTCTCGATCGCTGGTACTTAACATTTCAATGAAATTATTATAGGGTAACAAATTTTCGTCAGAAGAAACCAACCTATTACCAATATACAACGAGCCATTGCTAAATATTGACCCTAACAAATTGTTACTAGCACAAACTTTGTCCGCTCCAGTTAGTACTGCTCCAGATTTTCTTTTAACTCTTACTGCAGCATAGAGTTTAGCACTTTGTAGGTCGTAAAGTTTAAATTTACTGGCGCAAAAATCGAATTCTAGAGGTATTTTCGAGTCGGCGAATGCTGAATCAGGACGGACTTGTTCTTTTTTTGATAAAACTATTGACACGTCAGTAGGTGTGTGAGTTAAGTAGTCTATTTCAGACCTTAACACCTTCTCAGGGTTTTTAATAATATGGACATCCATTTTTAGCGTTGTTTACGAACTGCTTTACGCTTACGACTGAGGGATGAATTAGCAGGTTAAGCTGCTTTTATATTAGGTTTTTGTTTGACGTTCTTCTTGTTTTTCGTTTTAACGTTTTAATGGATTTACGCTTACCAAACGTTTTAGGTATAGCTGTAACTGGGGTGTTATATCCCTCGTCTTCTCCTGTTATACCTTATTTATTTCCAGACATGGTTAGGTAACAGTTGGAATCAATACACCTTACTTCTTTCATTTTTTGTTGACGTAATTCTATCGTGCACTTCACACCTTGACGTTTAAGATCCAACTAACCTCCATTCTCGTCAACCAAACGTATTTGTATATGTTTAATTATTTTTGATGATAAATTGTTGTATAAAATTATGTTGAATTTTACAGTTTTTTAAATTTGGTAAGGAGGTGTTTGATCAAACATACGCATAGCTTTATACATTGAACCTCCATAGTGTTGATGTTCGACTATGTTACATAACACAAAAATCTCATTTTTGCAGACGGCTTGAGCAGTTTTACCAAAACAGTTTCAGATTTATTAATTTTAAAATCTACGTCCAATCCTAAAAGGTAGTTAACTCTCTGTTAAAATTCTATTTCAATTGGTTGAGGTTCGCTTACTGTTATTTCTAAAGATGAGTTAGATATCGCAATTGTTGTTTGTATATGGTTTTCAGCCAAACAAAAATTTATGTTGCTAACCAGCTCGTCTAGGAAAGCAGGATTATCCATTTCTACAGTAAGATGTTGTTCTTTTGGTTGAAATGTAAATGTTAATTGAAAATTAGCGGGTATTTCACTAAATAATTGGTCAGATGGCGCTTGCACTAAAAAAATAAACCATTGTCGTACCACTTGTTTTCAAACCCGAAAATAGACAGTAGATTGTCGGATATGTATACTAATTTATTTGTATTATTGTATAAACTAACACTTTGTTGACCATGCATAAAATTTTAAAAAATACTAAAATTTATTTGGAGTTTTTTAAATTCTGAGTTTATATCCTTAATGAATTTAGTAACGTTAGATCCTGATTTTTTAATCACAACATTCTAACGTTCTGTAGATTTCTTTATTATTTTTATAATTTTATCTTCTTCTGAAGTAAATACAGTAAATGTGGATGGATGAGCTGTATAAATAATGTCTACTAAACCTATTTACCACTCACCATTTTTACAATTTATAGGTTTAGCTAATTTATTTTTTAAATTACTAGGACTATTTTCTGAAAAATAATCCAGACTGGTGGAATATAACACTGTTATAATCATGTTGCTCAACTATCAGCAACTAACTGAAGTTCAAATTGTACAAAGCTTCCTTTAATATGTTCTCCATTAAAATCTTGAAGGTCGTAACTCAGTGAAAATGTGTCACGCACATTACGAATTACAAATATTTCTCGTGTTAAACTCTCAAAATACGATTTTTTAAATATTAGTTTCTTAGAAGAATTTACTTTATCAAAACGTTTAAATTTTAGAGGTTTTTTAACACTTCTAATTAAACGGTCAAATAGATTTCGAAATACATCAGCAGAGTTGCTATTATTGACATTCTTTGGAGCAAACAGGGTTGATGAATGTTTTGTTGCGTTCTATGACCTAACAATACCTGGAAGAATTTTTGAATACTTTGTATTATTGTTAATGAACCACATTCTTGCCATTCGTTCCATTAGATTTAGTATTACTCGTTCTGCTATACTCGCATTGTTATTTGAGTGAGAGCTATAGTGATTCACTTTAAATTTATTGCATAAGGCTCTTAATTCCTTATTATATTACTCGGATCCTAAATCCGACTGAATGTTGTTGGAAACTGCTGGTTTAAAGAGTTGTTTGAACGCATGCGCGACAACTTTTCCTTTTTTATTTTTTAAAGGTGTTACCCAAACAAATTTTGAAAACGTATCAATAACAACTAGCAAATACTTGTAATTGTTATTATCTCTACTGTAATTAGTCATATCAACTAAATCTGTATGCCATTAATCATTTTTAAAAAACGTTTAAGTTCTATGAGTTAAATATTGTTTTCAAGTGAGTCGGAAAAAAGTGTATTGCTCAAGTTTGGATAATTCGCTAGCTACTCGATGTGAATTATGAAGTTTACGATTATTAACAAACGAATTCACACCGCTGAGCGATCCGCTCAATTTGTAGTTGTTATAGAGTTTGCATTTGTTGGACATTGTTACTCACTAGAACACAGATATGTACTGACTGATTTAAACAAAAATGTTTAGTATTAGCTAAGATGTCGGGGATAGTAACTGAGTTTGATTTTCGCTTATCACAGAACTTTTTAATGATATTGTGTGGGGCTAGTCGTGCAGGAAAAACAACTGAAACGTTAAATATTATTGAAAACAGAAATAAAATAATAAAAGGGAAAATAAATAAAGTTATATATGTATATACATATTTACCAACTAGTCTTAAAGAATTGTGTAAAAACGATAAAGATATTTACTGTACTGAAAATCTGGACAATGCTATTGAAAATTTAATACCTCGCACTTTATTAGTAATTGATAATAAATTATCCGAAATAAATAATAGTTCATACTGTCAAAGTGTTACTAACCTGTTTACAAGAACAAGTCATAACTTAGGAGTAGGTGTACTACTTTTAGTTCAAAACCTGTACAACAAGGTTTTTCGCAAACTTGGTCGATCTGCTATGTACTTAAAATATTTTCGTAATATGCGAGATCAAAGTAGTATTGATTATTTAGTTTGCTAAGCTTTTTCTGCAAACAAGGATTACGTCTTGACGGCTTATCACATTGCTACTAAAAATAAACCTCATAGTAAAATTCTATTTGATTGATGTCAAGACACTCCAGATAAGCTGCGAATTAGAAACTCAATATTTGTAAACGCTGACTTTATTATATTTACGCCAGTATAATAAAGGCCTTACAGGAGCACACATTGTTCTTAAAATTGATAATAAATTTCTCTCCAACGCAAAGAAAACAGCTAATTAAAACTTGTACAGAAGATCAAGTAAAAATACTAGCTGAGCTATTCTTAAACATTTCTAATCTTTCAAAAATGAATGAACCCATTTAAAAAAAAATCAAATCTCATATAAATTTTATTTTAAAACATTGTTCTTTAAAAACCATTAAAACATATTTGTGTAAGCATCAGAAGATTGTTCAGATTGTGTGTGCTTCAATTTTAGGAAACGTTATACAAGGATCTCTGAGTCATTTATTTTCTTGTGATGGATAAGGTTAAGTTATGGAAAGTCATTCCTTTAGAAGAATATAATACGTTAATGGATCATGGAATAAAACCTCATCAAGTTAAAGAACAACCTATTCGTGATGCTAAGCAAATGATAGAACTGATAAGTAATTACCAGAGTAAAGCAGCAAGCAAAATAATACATCTACTAATTAAGAGTAAAAGCTTTAACTGGGATGACCTAGGTCAACTTATCTACAACCAAAAAACAATACTATTTTCACATGTAGCAGATTTATTGTCATTAGCTACAAAGAAGAATTGAGTGAAACGATGGAACATTCCAGGTCTTAGAGAATTTATAAAGTTATTGATTAAAGTCAATATTCCAAGATATTTGCTTTCTTCTCAGATGATGGAATTATTAGCAAATAAAAAACCTTGTGAAGAAATTAATAAAACTATTTGGGTTCAGTTTGATGAATTGTAATAACAAATCTCAATATTGTGAAATTTTTTAAATAATTTAATAAAACAATAAAATAGGTAAATGTTTACACACAAACCATAATTATTTTTCATTTATTCTACTTTTTCCAGCATACTCTACTACCATACAACACTCCTTCTTGCTCTTGACGTAGTTTAATTTCAGGATTTTGTTCTGGACAATACCAATATAGTTTAGGCCATATAGTACACTTTATACATTCTGAATATTCACAACTTCGTCCGTTTAAATCAACAAATGCATCACAATGAGGTTTACGATAACACAAACTACAACTAAATCGATTTAAATCGTGTTTATACATAACAGTAGTAAATTCTAAACAAAAATTACAATATTTTAATTTAGACTTCTCACGTTTTTTGAAATGTCAATAATTCCAACAATTAGATTCCCAATTAAACACGTTAACATCTTTACCCAAGCAAAGCCCACACTTATTTACAACAATTTGAAAATTCATAACTCCACGAAATTCTATTGGTTTGGGTTGAAACGTTATACCTTCACATCTTTTAAAATACGATAATACTTTTTTTAAACAATTCATTTTATTTACATAAACTAGAATAGTTAGTACAAATTAAATTTTATTTACAATATAGCAACAATATTAAAAAGTTTAAAAATCAATACTTTCTATTCGTTTGTTACCATAAGCATATAAATGAACACCGTGCGGAGGTAATAAATACCTTTTAGAACTAAAATTATGTAATCTAAGCCTGTCTAAACTTAAATTAAATAGTTTTTGATTCTTTAAACAAATAACATTCATTTGCATCGTTTTAATATCAGTATCAAAAATAGCTCATTTGTAATCTTTAAATTTAACACTTTGCAAGCTTGACTTTGTTATTCCTTTTGCTTGTATATTACATGAATTATCATTGAAATCTAAAACTTAAGCTTTTGGCTGTAATCCAGCGAACTTTCTTATTATTTTGGAACCACAGTCTATTTTTAATAATCCTGGTTGAGATTTGTAATCCTCATTGAACAAAATATTTTTTTTTCTAAATTTGAAGAATCAAAAATATGGGTTAGTTTTTGATAATCTTCTATGATTGACTTTTGACCTTCCATCAACCTTAAAGACACCAAAAATGAGTCTGTGTCTACATATTGAACTTTAATACGATCTTGGAAGTAAGGTTCAATTTTCTTATACCATAAATTAAACATTTCTAGCTTTGAGAGTTCTAAAACAGTTCAACAAATAATGTAAGCGTTGTTAAACATTACTTCTGATGATTTCATAAGGAACAACGCAGTATTCTGATCGATTATACTAATATCTTTGATAAAAAAGAATCAAAATACTTTTGAGCCTTAGATCTTGTCTTTGCGATCTTTCCTTTAACAAAAGTTGCAGGATTTTGTAAAAACTTTCCAAAACACGAGTTACAGTTTATTTTTGCTGCATTGTCAGTTATTTCATTGCTAGCCTCTTTCTAAATCTTCATATTAGATTCAATGTAGCTTTTTAAAATCGTTTTTTCCTTGAAAAAATAACTGTTGTGTAACTGAGTAATCTTTAACCCTATAGATAGATAAATTTGTGATGCTTTTAGATAAATTACATAATTTGTCTTCAGTTATAAATTATTCACTAATTTTTCAGTCCTACACGGATTAGATATCATGTATTTGTATTTATCTAATAACACGTTCTGATAATATGACATTTGATCTGTAGTTACTTTCATTTTATCGTGCAAAATTGGAAAATCATCAAAAAAATCGTGTAAAATTTGAGGTATATGAACATCTACCATAATTATCATTGAATAACCTTGATTAGGGAATTGTCGCAATCCTTTAAAATCATTCTTACTTAAATCATTTATTTGATCAGAACTTAACCACTGATAATCTTTGTATGGCAGTGGTTTACACAAGCATTAACTATGCAAAGCGTTAACGTCCCACATTTCAATTGAACATGCTGGCTTTGTGAAGTCATACTCTTCTGTACCCGGTATATTTGATTCTAGATATTTGGTTACTAAGCTTGTCATACCTCCTCTGGTACTTAAAAGCAATAATTGTAACATCGATATGTCGGTCAATAATTCTATTTTACACCTTGTAGAATAGAGAGCTGCACTGTAAAAAAAGGTTGGACCTGACACGAAATGTAAAATTTCAAGGTTATACAATTCATACTGTTTTTCTTGAAAAGCGTAGACTACATCTAACATTTAAAAAACGTCAAATTTCAGATATACCATCAAATACTGTTGAATGTTTTTACAACCAAAAAGTATAAATGTTGAAATAGCATGACAATAATCCTCGTCAGAAATGTGACTTTGTTTTAAAGAACCATAAAATTTATCTTTTGGTGGTAAACATAGTTCATAAACCCAATTAAAGTGATCTATATATTCGTAACAAAATATTTGTTTAAAAAGTAAAATTTCAAATATTGTTTATATTTTTTAAACTCGGTATGAAGGTGAATAAATTCTTGAAGACTGTTTTTTCCTAATAATTTAACCTGTTCCTGTAGAGGAGAATTTAAATGTCTACAAATATCTAAAAACATTACTTTTTTGTTTAATTTTATAGAGTGAAACTTCTCACTGTTCATTGGAAGAATTTGAATGTCTGTAATGACATCTTCTTTAAACCCAGAAGCTAAAATTGCATTGTCAAAATTAGTTTCAAAATTAGTCAAAAAATTCAAATTTTAATATTTTGCTGCCCCGTAGCTTCTTTAGTTCTCATCCGATTTTGATGAAATTTCGGTTTTTGTGATCCTTAGGGTTTATACTAAAAAGTTGTTTCAGGATTTTGAAAATTCAAAAATTTTCATTTTTTTGAAAAAAAGGTGTTAAAAATTGAGCCTCAAATATACTCATTTCTTGGATTTTTTTAAAAAAATTTTCGAATTTTTCAAAATCCTGAAATTGCTTTACAGTAAAAAGCGTTAGGATTCCAAATAACGAAATTTCATCAAAATCAAACAAGAACTGTAAAAGTACTAGGGTCGCAAAATATCAAAATTTGAATTTTTTTAAACTTTGGAGGGCTATTGTGACCGAACAACGCAAAATGCACTCAAGTTACTTTGGATCCCCACCATTCAAAAGTAGCCTGATTTTTGTAGATATAACTTTTTGAAATCGACGGGTAACATGTGAAACCATTTCCTTGTTAGTCCTGTTTTATCTATGTAATTATTTAAGCTAGCACTGTCAGGAGCCGTAGAATTATGCAAATCAGGACTTGGAAAGATACACAGATACAAACTCAAGTACATTTAAGAATTCGTTTATTTATAGAGCTGTTTCAAATTGGAATGTGCTGCCTAATGATGTTAAATGTATGGAAGGCTCAATACCTGAATTTAAGGCTAAATTAACTGATTATATTATTAGCATAAGGAAGCAAAATGACTACTCTGTATATAAACCGCCTTAATGTACATCTTTGACTTGTTTGTATTGTTTCCAATCTGGTATGTCTCTCATGGTGTAATGAATTGTGGATTTATTTTACTTTACTAACTTATATATTATATTTAACTTAGTACTGCCGGTGTCCTGCGATGGAAACCAGTACAATTGTATTATATGCAACTGGCACATTAACACTCAAACTCAAACTTAAACTCCCTGTAATTAATTTAGCATCCTTTAAGCTACAATTATTGTTTATTATTGTTTCAGCTTCGCATGTTGTTATACTTAATTGCTAATACTACAATTACAACCGATGCAAAGTAGTGTTAAAATATTCCATGGTCAGTTGCTTTGTGACTTTTTTGGGTTAAAAAAAGACTAATTCGTCACATCATTAATTATTATCCTTAGCATTGTGTTATCATTGGCCAGTAGTAATTCGAATTAAATGAATCAAACTACTCGCTCATCAATTTGTCTTTATCTATCGTCTCTAGTTTTAAGTAATCTCCAATAATTTGATTCAAACAATTTGACTAACTACTGACCATGGTTCTGGTAATAACTGCTGTCTGTTGGATAATTGAAATATAAATAGTTATATATTACAATGATTTTATTATCACACTAATAATAAGAGTTAATTATAGCTGTGATATTCAATTAAATGAAAGCCATGAAACAAGGACTAAAGCCCTTGTTTAATGGCAGCCTTAACAGCGAAATTAAACATTTTGAATTTGCCGCCAAATTTTAGTTGTCAATTAACAGGTTGTAAATTAAAAGAAAGAAGGCGTAAACGGGTTACCTGTAACAATTTACGCACATGTATTTTTATATGCTTATTAAATCTATAATAATTAATATTGAAATTTTTGAATTTCCCGCCAAAACTTTAATTATTGTGTTAAATAAAGATTTCGACCAGTAACTTAGTAAACTTACACAAATAAGATATACCATTCGAACGGTAACGATTAGGCAAATCTAAATACCTTAGTGTGCACGCACGATAGTTATTAGTTTTTAAATGTTTTTTAAATAACATAATTGCAATTAAAAAAATGTTAACGGATTGTGTTAAGTGATATATCATTTGGAAGCTCTTCAAAAATAAGCACACACAATTTTTTTTATTATGACCAATACAACACATTTTTAAAGGCATTTAAAAATTAAAAGACCGTTATTCTGAAAACGGTTTGTTTTAATGGAGACCCATTCCGTTATTTGAATTCTACTGGTGATTAGCTTTCTATTGATATATGGCTCGATGACATTGGTCCAGGATTGCAGAATTTTAAAAATGTCGGTAAATAATATAGATAGGTAGGAATTATTAATTGTTACGTGAAGATGAAATCAGGGATAGAATTGGAAGATGGAAGGGTGATTTAATAAATTACTGCTTATGAAAGAACGTGTTTGTACCTTTACTCTAAAGCCTAATTTTACACATGGGACGCCATAGTGATATTCTTAGAGCTTTCATCCATACTGTCATATTAGTCTTTATTCAAAAGTCTTACATTGCCCGTATTGCCTTTTGAATTTATTTCCATTTGCGTTTACTCATATCTACGATATTATACAAACTCATGAGTGAGCATAATCACTCTCTGTTACTATACCTCTGAGTTAATTTAGGCCAACAGCCCGTATCAACACTATACAGATTTTATAAGATTATTCTGTCTAATCTTTCATACCTTCATAATCGGGCAGTTACATTCATGAAGTTGCTGTAAAGTAAAGTAATGTATTGCTTTATTGCCACATTCGCACAGTATTAATAACACTGAATTCTAGGAATACATAAGTATGGTGTGGCTAGCTAACCCCGTACTAACACAGAGCCGAGTAAGCTTTAAAGGTCGTAGTCACCACACACGAGGAGAAGGGGGCCTTTAAGGATAATCTACCTTGCGATAGATACCCGAGTGGGAATTGAACCCACGACCATGAGTGCAGAGCATCGACCCTTAGACCTCTGGACTACCTTGTCTCTCACACCTGCTGCCTGGCAGTTGCTATAAGGCAATTTACATAAGGCAGTTGCCACCTGGCTGCTACCACCATGCAATTGCAGCTAAGCAACTATCGGTTGGCAAATGCCTTAGTGAATTTTCCACCAGGGAGTTGCCACAAGGCAGTAACCACCTGGCAGTTGCCATTAGGCAGTTACTTTCATTTAGTTGCCATAATGAATTACAGTTGCTGTTATCTTTATTTTCAATTATTGGCATACTTATTAGTGTTACTGATTTACTGCTTATCCTCCAGGGTGAATGGTTGGTTGGAGCTTTGCTCGTGCCACAAATTGTTTCAGGCGTCCCTTGAGCCACGAAGCTTAGAGCTTCCAGCGTATATTGCTGCTGAGTGGACTGGTACTTATTTAAGCCAGTTGATCTGGATTTTGTTCTTGTTGGTGACCTTGAGTCAAGTTCCAGCGAGACCATCTTTTAGGCGTGCTTGGGAAATACCAGTTAAAATTTTATTTCTGGATCAATATATTTTTGAAAACAGCAGAAGTATGAAGAAGAATTGTGAATTGTGCACTACTAGGATTCGCAGAAATCAACTCCACTTTATTTGTACATTCTGCCATAATTCGTTTCATCGAGCATGTATCAATCCAAGTATGACACTTCAAGAATTTAAAACTGTGGATCACAACAATTGGGTTTGTTATGTAAGAAAAACTTAAAAATATATAACTTGTAATAGTTATAATGTAATAATTAGTAATACTGACGCAGAAGGCTAGCATTGCGTAGACTAAATTTTTCCATCACACTATATTCATGACATTTTAATAGAACAGGAGATGTCTCATAGAGATGGCATTAATTACTCTAGGCTTCAAATTAAAGTTTTCAAAGTTGCACATGTAAATATAAATGGATTGACAATGTCTAGTATTGATGTTTTTAGGTGCATCTTGGACGAATGCAAGTTAGATATTTTGTGCCTGACCGAGACAAAACTGCAACACACAATGCGAATGGGTCCATACATGGTACATTGCTACAATTTCCATAGCAAAGATAGGGAACATAGAAAGGGGGAAGGCACTCTGATATACCTAAATGAGCACATTGATTACACGGAATTACACGTCGATATTCCAAACGTACATGTAGAACTAGAAATCACAACACTAAAGATAACTAGGAAGCACAGCTATCACTTTATACTCACTGTTGTATATTAGCCGCCGCATGTTAACATTGCAGACTTTCTTAAATCCTACGAACATTATTTATCTTTAATTATAAATATATATATAGACATAGTGATCATAGGGTATTTAACATAAATATTAACAAAGAAATAGTTCTCAGTAATAAAGCACAAGAATTTCTTGTATTATCTGAGGGTCATGGATTGATGCATTTAATACAGGAAAACACTAAAGTCACGAACAGAAGCGCTTCGTTGGTTGACCATGTGTATGTCAGCAACTCAAACAATGCAAAGGAATCTGGAGTATGCACGTTTGGAACTTCTGATCATGACCTGAATTTTCTTGTATTTGAATTACAATCGTTAGCATATATTCAAAAGACAATCACAGCCGAAAACATTAAAAATGTGGACTGGAGCAAAGTCAATAAAGACTTCAAACAAATACCATGGTCTGTGCTCGAGTGATTGGATAATGTATATGATATTTTAAGGTCGTTTGTGCTACATGTAAATAAAATATGTGATAAATATGCAGCTTCTATTAAACGTACAGTTAAGTATAAGCAGCCCACCTGACTATCAGCTGAAATTAAAAGACTCATGCATAAGCGAGACTATTTAAAGAGGCTTAGTATTAAAAATAACAACAATCAGTATTAGGAGGAGTATAAACATCTACAAAATGATGTAAATAGACTGGTGAAGCAATCGAAAAAAGACTTTTATAAGTCAACGTTTAATACCAATATGCGATGGTCAAACTTGTGAAAAACTTGAAATCAAATCACATGCAAACAGCAACCACTTAGACCTATTACTGAATTGACTGTAGATAATAGGACTTTGACTGAGCAACCAGATATTGCATCTGAGCTTGCTAAAGCATTTGTGGTTCATTCGACAAAAAATGACGACGTTACTGACTTTTATAAAAATATTGACAGGGCTCAGGAAAAGCTTGAACTATTTACTGAGTTAGAAGTGAAACGAGCATTCAGCAAGCTAAAGCCTAAAAACTCTGGTTCGTCGCTAAATAAAGATAATACTGTAATGCATAATTGTATGGAAACACTAGCTCTACCTTTAGCTATTATGTACACAGTTCCTAATCCTATCTGCGTTTCCTTCGGAGTTTAAACATGCTTATGTCATTCCAATCTCTAAGGGAAAGAGGAGCAAAAAAGATCCGCAAAATTACAGACAAATCTCCCATATATTGTTGCTATGCAAACTATTGAAAAAATGATTCAACAGCGCATACTAGATGACATTCTAAAAAAAGGTATGCTAAACCCAAATCAGCATGGTTTTAGATTAGTAACGGACTGTTTTTTAGCTGTGGTTTCGGTCACACAAAATATAATTGATTTTATAAATGAAAGATGTGGGAGGTGCATAGCATTATTTATAGATTTGCATAGGGCTTTTGATTTCGTGACGCATGCTCTTTTACTAGCTAAACTAAAGAATAAGTTCCAAACAAATGGACACATGCTCAAACTGCTATCTGATTACCTTAACTATTGAACATTTGACATAAAAAACGGTAATAACATATCTGAAGGTGCAAAGCATTACTTAAAGATTTGCATAAGGCTTTCAATTCCGTGACGCATGCCCTTTTACTTGCTAAGCTAAAGAATGAGCTCCAAATAAATGGAGATATGCCCAAACTGCTATCTGATTACCTTAACCATAAAACATTTAACATAAAAAACGGTAATTAAAAATCTGAAAATTTGATTTATGCATTGGTGTCCTGCAAGGGTCTATCTTAGGCCCACTGTTATTTATATTATTTATAAATGATATTTCTGAAGGTATTGATTTAGATCATCATTACGCATTGTATGAGAATGATTTAGTTATATATTTGCAAACTTAAGCCTTGAAATACTTGAAAATACAGGAAGCATTAAAGAATATAAACGAATGGTTTAGGCAGCAACAATTACAGATTAATGTAACGAAAACAAAATTTATGATATTTAAAAAGGCAAATGACAATGTAAATACTGAAAATGTTAACATTAGTTGCGATGGAAATTTGGTTGAACGTGTACATAGTTTTAAGTATTTCGGAATAATTTTAGATTCAAGCTTAAATTTTAAGAAACACTTTTAAACTGTGTTGCCCAGAACTGCTGTTGCAGTTGCTGTGTTAAATAACATTAAAAAATATGTAACATTTAGAATATTTATATTATTGCTCAATGCCTTTGTGTTATCATTAACTGACTATTGCTCTTCTGTGTGGGCATCACAAGAAGCCACTGACTTGAGTAAAATTCAAAAACTGGTTAACAAAGTAGTAATTAATTTTAGTGAACGTTATACCAAGCCATCGAGGAATAAGAAAAATAATGTAATCGATAAAGGTGTACTACTTGAGCAGGCAAACATACTATCTGTCCCTGAACGCATTGACTTTGTAATGTTAAAATTTCTTAATAAATTACTGCGCCATGGTTTTTAAATTGAATATTTTACTAATTTTATAAAAATAAAATCATGTACGAGGTCTACTGATGGAATACTGTTAGAACGTGATATGTCCGCAGTAACTAAAACATACAAACGGTCCGTTAAGTATAGAGTAGTAACCGCTTGGAATGACCTTCCAAGCAATCTACGACAAACAAGCTTAAATGTTAATAATTTTGTTGAGGAATTAAGCAAGTATGTAGTTGTAATTAGAAAACCGGAAAGTTAATCTACTGTTAGACCGCGTACATTTAGTATTAGGTAAATTCTATTCTAGGCCTATATTATATGACTCAGTGCTCTCAATTGACATTTAATAATTCTTCCTGGCTATGAATGTGTATAAATATACTTTATGTCTATCTTTGAAAATCAATGCATTTTATTGTACTGTATGATTGGACATATTAAAAATAAAGCTTCAAACAAAACAAACAAACTGCAACCCTCCTTCACCCATTGTGGTACAGCAGACCCGCCTGCTTAAACACACAAACCACTACTTAGCATCAACGATAATGCTGCAGAACCGCAGGTCAATCGACAACAGCCCAAAACAGCCACTACCCCCATCAGGGGTACTACTGTTGACCCGCAGGTCAATCCACAACAGCCCTAAACAGCAACGACCCCCAGGGACATGGATGCCAAGCTAAAAACACAGGATTCTGATTCATTAGTAATCATCACTACTAAATGTTTGGATTCAGTTTTGGATTTTGCTAATAACTTTCAAAATTCAGATAACGTGAACCTTATTTTTGAAAAACGACGACTCAATCTGTTTTTTTCAAAAAAATCTTCAATTTATTGCTAGTGTGATCTCTTATGGTCCTAGAAATACAAGCACGTGAGCGTAGTGCAGTATGTACATGGCTGTATTCAGTCGCGTTTATTAGAAATTATGAAAGTTGGAATCAAAATTAGAGTTCTTCTTTTGACCTAGCCTATACCTTGCCATGCTATGCTATATTACTGTCATACTAACTTTCTGACGTTTCTTTCCACTTTTTTAATGCTTGCTAAATTAATACATGACGAGGATAGTCTATTAAGCCTACAAGTATACAACACATTTACAGTTTACATTACGCTTAAAAAAATAGTTCATGTTATCGCCTCTAAATTATGCTAAAGGAAGATTACGTCATATGAGATATCCACATGTCTAGTATGAATACAGGATTGTTACACAAACCAGGTGTCCACGAGGCAGTCGGCACAACAATTGTCATCAAGCATAGTTGTTGGAAGGTAGTTGCCACGAGGCATTTGCCTTGGGGCAGTTGTCCCAAACCCAGTTACCACAACACAGTTTCTATTGGACAGTTGAAACAAGGCAGTTGTCACGGGGCAGTTGCAACAAGGCGGTTGCCACTAGACAATTTCCCTAAGCTGGCCACCCACAAGGCAGTGGCGTCCTTTTATACCTCATACGAATTGACACAAGGTCCTTGCCCCAAGACGTATGACTAAGGGCAGCTGTCCCACAGGCGGTTACTACAAGGCAGTTTTCCTACGGCTGTTGCCTCGAAGCAGTCGGCGCAAGGCAGATGCCGTTAGGCAGGTTGCGACTAGGATTCGAATTGAACATTGAGTGGTTTCTCAGTGGTTTCGTGAGTCTTCAGAAACCTTCATTGACACACCATCATTAAATAGCGTATTCACCAGATTTACCCGTCTCCCATACGACC
The DNA here is from genome assembly GCA_949802685.1 of Dicyrtomina minuta. Taxonomy (NCBI): domain Eukaryota; kingdom Metazoa; phylum Arthropoda; class Collembola; order Symphypleona; family Dicyrtomidae; genus Dicyrtomina; species Dicyrtomina minuta. Next base: position 26,454,238 of record OX461810.1, read on the forward strand.
ATTACCATCTTCTCATCTTCATGATTTAATAGTGTACATCATCTCTTTAATCTCTCGAATTACACTTCCTCACCAAGTCAAAACACTTCCACCTGCTCCATATCCTTGACTCGACAATTTAGTACAGGTTATAGCTGTAAAGTGGGAGCAGAAAATTCTACTGCATCAAAAATGGAGTTTTGGCGCCTGAAGACAGATGCCCGCCGACGTAACATGGCGCAACAACTGCAGCGACAGGAAGAGGAAAGAGCCTTGAGTTGGCCCACATACACCGGCTTTAAGAGTTTCTGCAGTTACGAGGCTTCAGGGCATCCAATCTCTCTTCCCTGACTTGCCCCTCCAAGCCGTGGGACTCGTCACCACCATCATCACAATAACCATCGCAACCCTTCTCTCCGTTACCCCCTGAACAGTGCTTTCCAGGATGCGGTCATCCCTCATTTCTGGAGAGGAGAGAGGCATGAGACGGAGGAAGGTGGCAGTGCCATAGTAAGAATAGGAGCGATAGTGTGTAAAAAGCCCGTGGTGGGATGAAAATCTGTCATCAACATGTAATAGCATTGGCACTCCTCCGCCACCGGTTTACAAAAAGAAGGAAGGAGATGGGGCCACAGCAACAATCAAGTTGGTTGGGACAAGTGGCGGATTCTGGCGGTGAGCGGAGCGGCCGACAAAGCATGCAATGAAACGGATCAGCACTCCACCACCACCAGGGCCAGCAAGGAAGAAGAGAAGAGGAAGGAGGTAAAAGAAGAGGCATTTTTAATAGAAGCTGGGATCTACGTGGTACTTGACCTATGTCATATTATTCCTCCTCCCGTTTTCTCATTTGTACTTTATAATTGTGTTCCTGATTTTAATTCTTCTGAGTTTAGAATTGAAGTTTAGCTCGTATTCTTGTATCACGTATTATTATTACTATTATTATTCTGACTCTCTGCATTTACCCATTTACTCAAGGAAATAAACGTATTTATCGTTATTTGCTGCTTTTAGCCAGCCCAAATTCCAGTTCCATCCGTTGACTACTATCATTATTATTTCCAAGCCCGTCCGTGGAGGTGTAGGGAAAAGTTCGACTAACCGAGGAGATAATCCGAGGCTCATAGCAATATATACATACAAAACAAGGGCTAAAGCCCTTGTTTTTTGCAGGGTAGCAGTCGCATGAATTAGAAATAATTGTGTAGCCCCACATGGATCACCAGTTTATTTTAATTATTCAACCAGGAAGCGAGGATCACGCAAGAAATATATTTTAACATGTCGCATGTAATTATATTACTATTTTTTGTGTTGGATAATATTCCTTATAAAATTAAGCCCTAACAGCAAACTTAGGGAGTTTGAATTTGGCGCCAAATGTTAATTGTCAATTAAGAGCTTGTAAAATAAGTGGCAGGAACCGTGAAAGAGTAACCTGCGTGGATTATAATGCACGCGTTTTTAAAATTTTAATAAAAAATAGGATTAGGTGAAAATGCCCCTAGGCGATTTTCAGTTTTTGAAAATTGGAAACCTTAATCTTCAAAATTCAACGGGTCACTTAATGATAGTATGGACAAGTTATACATCAAAATGACGAAAAAAATTAGTATAATGATATATAATAAATGTGCGCGCAGACACCTAAATTTCAATTTTAAATTCCAAATTTAAAGTTAATTATAGTTAAAAAAATAGTAAATTAAATTATTTTCAAATTATTTTGAATCTGGTATTTTTAATTTAAATCAAGCTTCAAAATGACATATTGTTTGTCTGATTTGGTTGAGAATTGCAAAAGCTTTCTAAATTATGTACATAGGTAGGAACAAACTTACATGCTTACATGTTTCTTAAATTTCAATGTTTTTGTGATAATGTTAAATGCTTATGTCTTGTCTATAGTGGATTATTGTGCCATAGTATATGCAGTCTAGAGTAAATGTGAACTACAGGCATTACAAAATAAGATGAATGGTTTAATTATTCAATTCTCGGATAAGAGTGTTTCTAAGAAGCGAAAGAATAAATTTAATCAGGTAGTAGGCAGAATTTATAACTTGAGCGGACGAATACATTGTCAGTTATGAAAATAATAAGCCTATATTCGATGTCATTTGTGTATGGTATGATAAAGTATGGATCTAATATAACTAATTTTGGCTCTTGGTATGTGATGAAGCAGCCGGAGCGGACAACCAGGTTAAGTATTTCCAGCTTATCAGAATATCCAACTAATTGCAGTACGGAAGTGTATAGACGCTCGTTTCTGTAAAGAGGTATTACTGAATGGAATGCTCTGCCTGATAGTGTAAAATGCTTTGATGACTGTAATTTTAGGATTGTTCTTACGCAGCACTTAATTAGTTCGAGAACACTTATTGAGTATTCGGTTTATCAACCACCATGATGTAAAATGGAGTTTTTGATTGGTTGAATGGCATTGATTTAATAATGGATTAATTGGTATTGATTGATGTATCTTAATAATGTATAGAGTATTTGTAATAATTTTTAGTTAAGCTAAGTGTAATTATAATAGTGTCTTTCATTGAAAAGCAGTACAATTGTAATGAATGAACCTGTCACTAAAATAAAGTTCACTGAAACTCAAACATGCATGCGCACATACGTACATACTTACATACATTCATATATAAATACATCCATACATACATACATCCGTACGTACGTACATACATAAATACATACATACGTACATCCATACATTCTTGTATATGAAAAATTTGAACGAGCACAAATCTTACCCAGCCGACGGGTTTAAATCCAAATCGTACCCTCGCGACTCCTATGCAGACCACTGTAAGAGCAACACTCCTACAGTTTTCCATGCGTCCCGCCAAGATATTGTGTGTGCGACCATAGTTTTGAGTATAATAAGACATTTGAGAGGAAGAGGTAGAAAGAGAATTAGGCAACGTTGTATTTTGATCGCTGATACAATACGATTCTTTTTTTTATTAAAGCCAATATTCGCTGTAAGCTCAGCATCTACTTCGGGCCTCCGTCATATTTTGATTCTTGATAAGCCACAGTCTTGGGTCGGAAAAGTCCAACATTTGGTCGTGGGTAGGAAAAGTCCGTGTAGAAACCATGTGGGTAGGAAAAGTCCGTTTACCCTAGCGAAATACTCCTTTATTGCACCAGTATATGCTATTTCTACCTCTCTCTCTCCGATCCGTCTCGTATTTACCCTACAATGTCGTATGGGACTAAGGCGCATGCTAGAGCACTCTTTTAAAACTTACAATAATATACCTGATTCTGTAAAATGTGATGAGGGTGAACTAGGTAATAATTTTGTGCCTAATTTAAATGAATATATTATTAAACACCATGAATATCCTCCGTAGTTAAGCTAGTATATCTCTGTCCGTTTGGTAACAATACTTGAAATAACTCTAATGTAGTCTAATTTTACTTTTTTTTTTGACTTTTATTTATTATTCCAACTTTATTCTAGTTACGTTGGCGTCTATTTTTTGAAATCAATACTTTATACTGTATAATCTGACGCTGAAATAAAGTTGAATCAAATCACTACCTCCCCATTGTACCCATTAACCCTACCCCTTCTGGGTATAACCAGAAAACACTAACAGCTACCTATTGGGTGCCCACCTGAGTTGCTGGGACTCAATTTCCCAGGTCATAGTTCAACGTTGGTGATGTTGTCAATCTTAAATAGATTTTAAAACATGTACATATTGCTACTGCTATTTACTGCGTAAAGATTCATCTAATTTAAAATGTAACGTAACTACCTTTAACATTAAGTGCATTGTATATTATGTCGTATTATATGTTTGCTTTGCTACGTTGTGCATTTATAACTATTGTTCACTCGTCAAATGGAGCAAAAATTGTTAACTGTGGAAATGTGAATGGAGACCCAGCGGAAAAAAAACTGGCGAACTGAGATCCGACAACTCAGGTGGGAACCCCATAATGGTATTGTTGCTATCGCTCATCTCTGGATGTGAGTCAACGTTCCTACGAAGCGACGGGGACAAAAATTACGACATAAAGCAGTAAAAATTGCCTGCAATCTTATAGATAGTTCGTTTAAAACTAAGTGCTCTTATGTGAAAATTGGAAAATTCATTTAGATGAAGCAGGTCAAGACGACTACATAGATTACTATAACTTATAGGTAAGTTACGGGGTGATCAAGCGATCACCGAAATATATATATATGTAATGTGTACCTGTTATTCTCGCCTGTAAGTGCTTCGCCTTCTAAAGGTATCTTAAACTAAAGATATACGCCTTGAGGATGAACTTGTAGGAAATCAATGACACGGGACACTACCAACAGCAACAAGTTCCGGTAATCGAATGATAATTATTTATTGTCAGAATTGGGTTTTATAGGGATTTAGGTTACATTAGTTATATGGTACGTACATAAATGTAAGTGTACAGATTTTGAGGTATTTTGGGAATCTTAAATATCAGAGTTTTAAGATTCTCAAAATATTACATCTTTTCAAAATCTGTGCATAAATTATAATTTAGGTAATTAGTTAATTTATGCAATTATTTAATTGCTAATTTATGCAGGTAATTTATATTAGTAATATTTATAATGTAATTTAGTCGGTAGCTGAGATTCGTGGAATGTTGGTATGCGGTATGTGGAAAGTGGTATGTCTTGGTCAGTCGGATCCTTCCCGTAGAGAATGTGTGGAATGTAACGTGAGTGTGCATACCGGGGTGAAATGAGATGCTGCTGGTATGCACATGATCGGTTACATCTTCCCCTGCTTTGAAACGAACATGGGGTGAAGTTATTCAGCACATTTTGTTTGAAACTGCGATATCCTGCAGCTTTGCGGTAGTCAACGGGAGTGAGGTTTCTTGAGGGCCGAGACAAGGTGGTAGGAGAAGTTATTGCAGTGGGTGGTTGTATAATTTGAGGGTTTATGTGAGGTGTGATTGGGACACGTTTAGTGTAAGGTTTTAGTTTAAAGACGTGTTGTCGGCTATGAACTGAGAGATCTGAGAGTAAAGCTAATTCATAAATGTTGTGTGATGTTTCGCAAATAATTTTGTAAGGGTCAGTCCAAAGGGCAGCCAATTTTCTTGAAAATGTTTTGATAGCGCTTGAAATGGGATGAGTTTGGATTACAACGAGGTCTTCTGGTTTGTATTTGAGTTCGCAACGGCGTTTATTATAATGTGTAGATTGTTTGGTTTGAGAATCGATAATATGTTGTTTGGCCTGATTGATATTTTGCTTATAAATGAGTTGTTGTTCGGTAATGTAATCAGAGTAAGTTGGTAATAGTTCTGGTGGTGTAGTTGGTTGAATTGCTTTATCAATCGGTAAATAAATAGGTCTGCCGTAGAACAGTTCAAACAGTGTGAATCCAGTTGTGTTATTTATGGTAGTTCGGATTGATAAACATAATTTGTCAATGTGCTCGTCCCATTTGGTATGTGATGATGTTAGATATGAGCGTATTTTGGTTTCGAGAGTTTGATTATACCGCTCAGTCATGTTTGGGGCGGGATAATACGGTGGAGTAAACACGTGTTTAATATTCCAGTACTTGCAAAAATGATTAAAGTCGCTTGATGCGTATGGAGTTCCATTATCTGACCATAATTCTTTTGGACTTCCAAATTTTGAAAAGGTGTGATCGAGACGTTTTATTATTTCGTTGGTGTTTCCTTCACGTAATGGATATGCTTCCAGCCATTTGGAAAAAGAATCGACTAAAACAAGTAAATATTTATACCCTGCTTTGGTGCGGGGTAGTGGTCCAATTAAATCGGTTTTGACACAATGCCAAACAGAGTGTAATGGTTTAGGTTCCATTTTTCTAGGAAGTAATCGCCGCTCTGTTTTATAGGTTTGACACGTAGGACAGGAACGTACATAGTGTGTGATGTCTTTTTGAATGGTGGACCACCAAAAACGAGATTTTACATTAAAAAGTGTCTTTTCAGTCCCGGAGTGACCAGCGGTAGGGTCATCATGGAGTTCATGTAATATTATATGTCTGAGAGATAATGGGAGAACGATGCGCCACTGACTTGTGTGAATGTCTCTAGAAACGTCCTTATATAGAATTCGATCGTGAATTTTGAACTTGGAAGTCAAGTTGTTTGATTTTTGTAATAAGGCTTGAGTTTCCGTATCTTGCATTTGTTCATCCTGAAATCGTGAAAGGTTTAGTTGGTCGTAATTTATACTTTCGATTTGTGGCAAATAATCTTCTAGATCATCTAGGTCTTCCAGTAAGACTTCAGGGCATGGGGAGCGTGACAATGCATCTGGTATTTTATTTTTACGACCTGGGATGTGTCGAATTTCGTAGTCCAGTTCTTGCAACTTTATGCTCCAACGTGCCAGCTTTTTATTTTCTTCAGTTAAGGTGTACATCCATGTTAATGACTTATTGTCAGTTAATAAGACAAAATGACGTCCATCTAGATATTCTTTAAATTTTCGAGTTGCAAAAAGAATAGCAAGAAGTTCTCTTTCCATGGCGTGAAGACGCTTATGAGCAGCACTAAATGTTGCGCTAGCGTAAGATATGATGTGCTTACGGTTGTTATATTCTTGATATAGTACTGCTCCAGCTCCTACATCAGAGGCGTCAGTTGCCAGAAAAAATTGTTCATTAAAATTTGGATAAGCTAGAAGAGGATTTTTAGACAGCTCTAATTTGAGAGATTCAAATGCTTGTTGTTCGACGTCAGTCCATTTCCATTTAGTGCTTTTACGAGTAAGATGAATGAGAGCTTCTGCTTTCGATCCAAAATGTGGAAGAAACTCTCGAACCCAGCTCACCATGCCGAGGAAACGCCTCATTGCTTTTATATTTTTGGGAGCTTCATAAGCTTGTATTGCTTTCAATTTTTCAGGGCTCATTTGCACGCCATCTTCACTTAAAAGATATCCAAGGTACTGTAATTTAGTTTTTCCAAATTCGCACTTTTCAGCTTTGCAGGTAAGTCCAGCCTGTTCCAACCTTTCTGCAACGATCTTAATTATTTAAAGGTGTTCTTTAAATGTATTTGAATAAATGAGGATGTCATCTTGGTAAACTTCTAGGCATTTGCCCATTAAATCTCCTAATATTCGAGTCATAAGTTGCTGGAACATAGCACATCCGTTCTTTACTCCAAACGGGCAGCGAGTGTATTGGTATAGTTGGTTACCAACTTGAAAAGCAGTGTACTGACGGCTTTCTGGGTGAAGTGCAACTTGCCAATAGCCTTTGAAAAGATCAATTTTGCTCAGATATTTGGAGTTTCCAATCCTGTTTATTATTCGGCGAATTGTTGGAAGTGGCCAGGCAAAACCTTTGGTTTGAGAATTCACATGTCTGAGGTCAATTACAAAACGAGATTTCCCAGGTTCTCCTGATTTAGAAATAAGGAATGCTGGAGAACTCCATTCAGATTCAGATAATTCAATGAGTCCCTCCTTGAGGTATTCTTCCACTTGTTCCTCAATTATTTTTTGTTTATAAGGAGTAGTTTTGTATGGTTTGATTTTCTTTGGTTTTGGATCATTGATATCAATTTTGAAAAGTACTTTGTCTGTTTTGCCTAATTTTTCTGTAAAGACGTTTGGAAATGATGATAGGAGTTCATCAATCTGTTGTTGTTCAGATTCAGTAATTGGTTTTAGAGAAGTTATTTGAATATCATGTGAATCAGGATTTGCCTTTTTAAATTGGTAAACAATTGAGCCTTTAACAGCATGTAGAAAATCATCGCCTAATATAATTTTGTTAGACAGGTTGGGTAATACATAAAATTTTTGGGAGTGTGACGTTTTACTGTCTAAATGAAATCTTAAATAGGTTACACCACAAGGTTTGATAACGCCATTGTTGGCGACAGTAAAAGATGGTCCTTCATACGGTAACAGGGATTTATCGCCCTTAAGCTCATTGAAACAATCGAGAGACATCTCAGATAATAATGAACCGGAGTCAAGAAGGCCAAACTGTCGTTTCTTGTCAATTGTAAATCTTAAATATGGTAAGCCAGAAATTTTGTGGACAGGAATTCGTGAATCAGTGAGTGCTGAGTAAAAGCTTAGTGATGAATGTACGGTTGGTTCAGCTCCTCGAGGTCGACTTCCATTGGCTCGTTCTGCTCCGGTGCAAAATGATATATAGGGCGAGCCTAGGCCTGATTCCCAGGCTGCATGGCGTTTCCCGAATGCATGTAGCCTGTGTTCTTTTGCATGTTGAAGGATGGTTGAGCAATATATTGTGGTGCATAGTAACGTGGTGGTGGTGGATAATATGGCTGTGGTGGGTAGTACGGTTGTTGGTACTGATATGCTTGACCGTATTGTGCATAATTTTGATTGTGGTTGTAATTACCTCGACCACGACCGCGACCACGTCCGCGTCCACGTCCACGTCCTTGCTGATTGTTATTAGCATGCGTTGTTTGAACACGCGTTCTGGGTTCACCAGCATTCTTTTGGGGACAATCTCTTGCATAATGTCCAGGTTCCGCACAGTAGTGACAGAAACATGCTGATTTATCATTTTGGGTGGAGCCTTGAGCTGAATTGTTTGGTTTAGTGTTATTTTGAGCTTGAAATTTATTAATTTCTGGGTTACCTTGGTCGTGAGCAGACTCAACAACGGGCTGTATCTCATTAACAGCTGGTTTTGGCTTCAGATATGGATGTGATGGTGGTAAATCACGGCGCACTTCGCGTTTCTTCAGACCTTGTTCTTAGTCAGTTGACTTCCAGATAGAGAACGTAAGTGTATCCGGATTGATTGATCGCTGTTATCAATGATCGTTGTGACGATAGCATCCTCCTTAGGAATTTTAGTGAGAGTCTGATGAAGCGTGTGTAAATGCCAAGCGTAGTCTACGAAATCTTCTCCTGGCTTTTGTTTCCGTTCAGTTATTTGAACTATGCGTTCTCCATCGGTAAGAGCTCCATCAAACTGTTTGAGTAGTTGAGCCTTAAAGATTGTATAATCTGTGATGGTAGTACGATTTGAGATGAACCATTTCTTTGCATTTTCAGATAGAGTGAATGGAATGTTGGAAAAATATTGAGCGGGCTTGACATTCAAAGCTTTGAAGTAATCTTCGAATTCCCGAAGAAATAGTTGAGGTTCTTCTTCTTCCTTGCCAGAGAAATTTGGGGGTTGTGGCTTAATTCAGTGAGCCAATGACACAGTAGACGGATGAAATTTAACAATTTGAGCGTTCAAGGTTTCAATTGACATCTGCATGGTGTCAATTTCCGATTTTTGGCATGTTAATTGCTCATCTTTTTCTTGAATTAATGCTTCCAGGGCGGCAATACGCTCAGTAGTACTCTTATTTGGATCAATAGGTGGTGCCATGATAACTGTAGGTATCAAGTTTTCTTTTATTTAGGTTTTGCTTCCCCAGGAACTAGTGCTCGGTCTCTGTAAACTGTAATTCTGGATTAAAGCAGTGGTTGGCTTAGTATTATTGTTATGTATGGGGTAGGTAATGGTGGGTGGTAAATATTGTAGTTCCATTTTGGTTTTGGTTACACACTGAATACGTATGTATATGAAGTTACATAGGAATAGATGTGTGAAATTCAAAATTTTGAAAGTTTTTGGCTGTAACTCAAAATTTTGAAGTTTGTGTCAAAATTCCTTGAGGCAAATCGACTTATTTTTGAAAAAACAATTCAAAACCAAAACAAAATAAAAAATTTTTTTTAAAATTTTTGCCATAGGTTAACATTGTATGTACATATGGGATGTTATTGCTTTATATGAAAAGTTAAATTTAATTAGGTTTGGATGCCTAGGTGGTAATAGTTGTAGCATATTTAAGTATGTAATTTGCTGATGGTAATAAATATAAGGACTAATGGTAAAAGGTTTGAGTTTGTAATTAACTAGAGATGAAAAATAGTTGTGAGTAGTGAGGACGGATAATTTAAATCATTAATCGGCATTACTAGTATTTAATTATATATATATCAGTTGTGCTTTGAGTAATACAATTATATAAATTATTTTGTATTTAAATCCAGATGTAAAAATTGGTAAGGCAGTTATAGAAAGTTATATAATAAATGCTAATAACGTATTCAATACATATAGGTGTATGTAGGAGTATTTTATCGTGTAATTGAGTTGATGTGGGAATAATGACAAAGAAATAGGGATGAAAATTCAGTCCAGTTGACTTCGCCGGACCAAAACCGATTTCGGTAGAAGTTTCGGGCACCCTGTTCAACGTATAAGTACGCGTAGAAAGTCCAGTTCTGACGGGGGATGAGCATGGAGTCTAAGTAGAGTTCAACCTCTCGGAGCTATCCTGTCGTGTTGCTAACACAGTAGCGGCACTGACCACAAAAGCTCCATGGTGTATTGGCTGGTGGAGGGTGGGGGTCAGGTGTAGCCAGGCGACGCTGATGAGTATGTGACACCGGTGAGGGTGGTGGAGTTGGTGGTGGGGATACAGCCGGTGATGGAGTTGGTGAGGGTGGAGGAGGTGAGGACGGTGAATAAGGTTGTTCACCCTCCGACTCGTCCTCAGTGAGGTCGATGACTTCTGACATTCCCCGAAGGGAGTTGACATCACGAAAGGATCTACGTCGTGGATCGGCTAATAACTGAGACGGTGGGCCAGTGGGAACGGATGTCGGAGCATCGGCTACGGGGTAGGGTGTGGATGATGCCTGTCCAGTTAAACGCAAGGATCGACGAGTAGGAGCCATGATGTAGTTAGTTAGATGTAGTTTTACTGTAAGAATTTTTGAAAAAATAATAATTTTTAGCATTGGGCTAGGAAAACGCCACAATGTCAGATACAAGACGAGGATGAACGCCATCGTCATTTTTTAATTTCAAAAAAAAAATTTATACTCAAAGGGGCTAAAGCACCACCAGTAATTTAAATTGAAACGGAAAAGACGCCAGTTTTTTTTAAAAAAAAACATGAAATTTTGAAAATATATTTTAAGTTTTAAATGGGTAATTTTATGTTGGGCGCCAGTATAACTTATAGGTAAGTTACGGGGTGATCAAGCGATCACCGAAATATATATATATGTAGTGTGTACCTGTTATTCTCGCCTGTAAGTGCTTCGCCTTCTGAAGGTATCTTAAACCAAAGATATACGCCTTGAGGATGAACTTGTAGGAAATCAATGACACGGGACACTACCAACAGCAACAAGTTCCGGTAATCGAATGATAATTATTTATTGTCAGAATTGGGTTTTATAGGGATTTAGGTTACATTAGTTATATGGTAGGTACATAAATGTAAGTGTACAGATTTTGAGGTATTTTGGGAATCTTAAATATCAAGTTTTAAGATTCTCAAAATATTACATCTTTTCAAAATCTGTGCATAAATTATAATTTAGGTAATTAGTTAATTTATGCAATTATTTAATTGCTAATTTATGCAGGTAATTTATATTAGTAATATTTATAATGTAATAATAATAATAATTTATTCATTGGGTCGATTTAACCGAAGTTCATACAACCAGACTCAACCAGTCACTGTGGGTGAGGAAATAGGAGGCTACCGCGTTAGATCGTCTCGGTCTTTGTACCCTTTCACCTATCCCCGTCCCCTCCTCCACAGTAAAGGAGTCTCATTCCCTAGGCCCCTACAGTAAGTAGTGGTCACTAAGGAGCACCGAAGGAGATTGGGTTTCAATCAACCATCCAGTGACGTTTACCGTACAACACCGAGCCGTAAACGATTAGCAGTGGCCGAGGATCGAAGCCGGGTCTGAGGCTGTAAATTTCGTTACAGTCTGCAGTCCTAACCACTCACCCAAGCACGCCTGCTAATATTTATAATGTAATTTAGTCGGTAGCTGAGATTCGTAGAATGTTGGTATGCGGTATGTGGAAAGTGGTATGTCTTGGTCAGTCGGATCCTTCCCGTAGAGAATGTGTGGAATGTAACGTGAGTGTGCATACCGGGGTGAAATGAGATGCTGCTGGTATGCACATGATCGGTTAAGTACAAAGTCTTCTATATTGGAAAGGCATGGTCCATAAATGATGTCATTCAAATTTCACGCTTTTTAGGACCGACCCACCCCCATCTCATTTCAAGTCATATTAGGGATTTAGACCCACCCACCCCCTAGTATGACATCACTTATGTCATATTTACTAATACAGGGTGGGCCATTTATTACGAAAGATTCTAACATGCCATAAATTATAAGTTTATCATTTGATTGTAATAAACAATATACCAAAATAAAGTCAATTTCTGGGAGATTTGTTTGACACCTCATTTATTTAATCAGTTAGGAATAAGTTACAAAATGGCCTAACCAACAAAAATCATAGTTTTTAGATTTTTTGGTCAATCCTAAAATTAAGTTTTAATTAAAAAAAAATTTAACAACTTCCATTTAAAATTAAATCGTAAAACAATTCAGACTATAAACATTTGACTTTAAATATCCCAACAGAAAAAAACCTAGCAAACATTTAAAAATTTCTAAATTTTTTTGAAAATTTTTACATTTTAAAATGTTTGCCAGGTTTTTTTCTGTTGGGATATTTGGAGTCCAAAGTTTCTAGTCTGCATTTGTTTACCCTTTAATTTTAAATCTAAGTTGCTAAAATACAATTTTAGGATTGTCGAAACAAATCTAAAAACTGCTTTTTGTTAGGCCATTTTGTAACTTATTCCTAACTGATTTAAATAAATGAGGTGTCAAACAAATTTCCCAGAAATTGTCTTTATTTTGGTATATTGCTCGGTTTATTCGAATAATAAACTTGGCTTTTATAGCCTGTTAGAATCTTTCGGAATAAATGGCCCACGAGCGTCATCCGCCATGCCGTTAGAGAGATTTTCGATAAATTTGTTTTGTAAAAAGAGCGTCCATAAGACTTTGAATTGCTTAACAAGAATGAGTATTTTATTCAAAAAAATACTTTTTACAAAAACCGAAAAATGCCTGAAAATGATTTTTTAATACTATTTTTATTCTTTTAAGAATAATTTACGCACAATTTTTTAAAATTATGTATAATGAACCATTTTAAAATATTCTGACTTCAAAAACAAATAAAATTTAAAAACTTGAAATTTTTTTCGAAATTTTGAAGGAACCGGGGTATGATCCTTTAAATCGAAAGAAAAAAAATATTTCGGAATTTTAAATTTTGTTTTTGAATTATATGTTAAAATGGCCTTTTATGCACAATTTAAACAAGTTGTGCATACATATTTTTGGATTCAAAATGCTTGTTTCTTGCAAATATAAATTTAATCTACGGAAACATCGGATGACATCATCCAAGCCCGTTTGAGGGACCCACTGTGTCATTTAAGTCACCTTTTCCTGAATTGACTGACCCACCTAAACGATGACATCATTTATGGACCATGCCAAAGTGCTTCAATTTAGTAGTAATAAATATTTTCCACAACGCATTATTAAAATGACAAATCCTTAATTTTTTATTGAATGTTAAGGTATACGCTAATTATAGTTATATCATTTTGTAGGCTGACGATTATTTTGTCATTTCCCATGGCTTATGCACAGCATAGCCGGAACTGCCCTAATATAGCCCTGCCAGTCCGATTTTGATAAGTGATGTGTCAAAAGAAAGGGAGATTAAGGCCATGCCACTTTCTAGTTGCGCTTAGAGCGGCGTCGCTTCGAAACAGGATGTCAAAAGTCAAGTTTTAATTGCAAGGTTGCCATGAAATCTAGAGAGTAGCAGGGGCGGACTGGTTACTTTTAGGGCCCGGGAATTTTTAATGACAAGGTTTGGCGATCAGGGAGCCCACACTGAGCCGAGGGGCCCAAGGCTCCCGTTTACGTAATGTATAAGGAATTAGGGGCCCATCGGGAATTTCCCGAAATTGCTTATAGCCAGTCCGCCCCTGAAGAGTAGAGGGTGAATCGAATGAAAGCAGGAAAAACATTTACGACGAAGCAAGAAATTAGTAAACAGCTCACGCTGGCCGTGGGCATGAAAATGACTTCAGACTTGAAACCAAACCAAAGTTATCACAGGCATTTCAAGCAGCTTTAAAATGTAACAAAGATAAACCTGCCGAAGTTAACACCTAAACCTGTTAACGTGATCTTACAAGATTAAAGTAAATAAAATAAATAAATAAATTTGAGGTTGCCCCGATTTAACCGCAGTTCTTACAGGGTGCCCGACCTGGAATTCACTTCTTGCACTGTGCCATCACACAGGTTTTGTCATTCCAACATTAGTCGGGCCTACTTCTATGGCGAACTTCATTTTACATTGACGTTCAGAGCCGCCGAGCCCTTCACTGCCTTGTGGACAAGGAAAACCCAGTGGGAAAACTTGCCACCGCCGCTGGTCTCGATCACCAAGACCTGAAGCGAGCATTTGCTTAAACAGCAGGTTCATAGACACCAGTGCAGTAAGAACTGGGCTACGCGGGCTCGCACAAGATTAAAGTTATGATTTTTTCTAAGCGTATGAATAAAATGGCTGTGATACGATTTATCTGGCAACGAATGAGCCATATCGACGAAGGAGCAAAAAACCTTTGTCATAACAGTCATATCCAGACCCACAGACAGCGTAGCTTTTTTACTTGCTTTCTGTCGTCATATTTTTCCCACTTTAGTTCGATTTTCCTCTACGTTACATGGCAACCTTGCAGCATAAACTTGTCCTCGCGTTTCGATATGACCCTTTTCTAATCGCCACTAACATGAGCAAAATCCTTAGTCTCCGCAAAAAGACAATTGTTTTGACACGCCACTCATCAAAATCGCCCGCGTGGGGCTATACTGAGCAAGTTTCCTTATAATTATATTCTGAGCGGCGAAAATCAAATTACACTATTACAATTTTAAAATGAGGAGAAATGCGTCGTAAAAGTGACAAAGGGCTATGCAGTCCTACATTTGTAATGTGAATTTTGCGAAAATCCGAAATCTGACACAAACGTGTAAATACTTAAGTTACACTAATTATTATTGAAGCCACAGACTGCAGTGCAGGTACACTTGACTTCATAGTTCACCGTATAAATTGCAGTTCTCGTGTACAAACATTTAATGAATAATTATTACAATTGTACTTTTGAATTATCAGTAGACAGATCAGGAGGTACAAACACAGCAACTTCAAACACAACTGATAATTAAATACATTTATTACCATTAGGCAGTACTTACATAGAAATTTTTGAGCAGTGCTTATAAAATATTTCGCATTAGTGACATTAGACCAAAAACAGGAAGGTATGCTTCATTAATCTTAGTTAAGGGCACCGGGTCTAATTTAGTAGAATAAGCTCTTTTGCAAATACTTTTGATCCTGACAGCTTGTTAAGAAAGCCTTGCTCACCTAAATTAACGTTCATACTAACGAAGGCAACTTACTTAATTGCGGTAAGAATGTGTCAACGTTACAAGTTTACAAGGCCTTAAACCACATCTCACTCTCCATATAGCGACCAACTTGTTTAGTTGCCATGCCGCCCTTCTTTAAATCTCTCCACAATATAAAAAACAGATCTATTAACATTACTTAAAACTTGAATCCATTATATTCACTGGTCGATTAATACATGAAAGTTACATTAGTTTGACGTCTCCGCAATTACTCAATGGGACCCACTCTGCAAGTACCCAATTCGCATGCTTATTTCTAGAGCATTGCCGCTGTCGTTGATGACGCATTGCTTCTGCTTTGTCTGTATACGCTAGGGATAATCAAAATATAAAAATAAAAATGTGATTAACTTAATGCAACTTAACAGCACAAACTAAATAAGGTAAAACAACTTCAATAATCTTTGAGATCATAAAACGCAAAACAGGAAACCAGGAATGAGTTGTATATTTTGTACAAAATAATATTACAATCAGTACAGGTGTCGGCCGAGCTGTTTTTGTGACTTGGTTAGTGGTAAAATATCATTTGTTTTGGTTTAGTTTCTAAGTAAGCAATATTACTGAATAAATTGGAACAATTTCTGTAGTATTTATTTAAGTAAGTTATTATTTTGTGTTAGCGTCAAGGTAAAGATATTTTCGGTTGTAGGATTATTCCTACCAGGACTTTTCCCACCCGGACTTTTCCTACCCGGATTATTCCTACCCGGACTTTTCCTATCCACGACCAAACCTAGGACTTTTCCTACCCATGTACAAAAAAGAGAAACTACACACCGCGCAAAGGTATACCCACTTGTATAACTTGTACTTTATTATAACCTTGAGTTATTTTAAATAATATAGACTTGCTAGTAAAATAATCATTCTTATTTTAGTACCGCAGCAATTGCTAATAAGACTAAAAATGCATATTTGAGACTTTGTTAAATGCTGCCTAATTTGAATACATTTCACTACATAAAAATCCAGCTACCATTGACATTATAGTTAATCGTACCAACCCTACATATATTTAGTCATTTGATATTTGATATTTGATTTATTGTCAATAAGAGCATACGTGAAACAAAAACCGAAATTTTACACGACACTGATATGTAAACAGTAAAGGTTTCAAAGATAGCACGACAAAGAGAAATTAACAACATTATTTCTAGAACGATAACAAATAGGAATCTTGTCTCAGGGTTTGAAACGGACTATTAATTATGTTACAAACTAAATAACAGAAAATTATGCTTGAACTAGTTTAATAACAAGTCGGTGTACTTTATACTAGGGCTAGGTTATTAAGTCTAACAATTTCTTTGGTATTAAGGCTATTTAATTGTTTAATTATAGTCGGAACAACAGATTTTTAAAATATAATTAATTTGCGATAATCAATGCTTATGATTTATAAAAACTCATTCACAATTAAGTTTTAATTATGATTAGTAATAATTTAATAAACTCGTTTGAAACTGCCGTGTTACATATGACGGTACAATCGTAAATAGTTGTATATACTTGTTTTATATTTCTACATTAGTCATTCACATAGGTAGGAAACGGCATAGGTTTTGTCGTGGGTAGGAAAAGTCCGTTTACCATATTTTCATTAGAAACAAAGCTCAATTTTTACATGACGCCTTTACTTATGTACACACGATGATTCTTGGTAATGGAGAATATACAACGTACCGTATTTCCTCTGATACTATTCAAACTCGAGCTTCGACCCGCCGCGTATAATTAGAGACCCGCGCACTGCCATACTGTGTTAAATAAACCCGCGTACTACCCATACTGAGGCGGCTACACCCCGCGTACTATTAGAGACCCGCGTACTACCCATACTGAGGCGGCTACACCCCGCGTACTTTTAGAGACCCGCGTACTATTAGAGGAAATACGGTACATGCAGAATGATTCTGGCATGGTATTACTATACAAATTGTAATGAAAAGAATCATATTATAAAGGCGCCAGGGTAATGCATATATACTTTGAATGCCAAGAATTATCTTCATTTTTATTAGAACTATACCCATTCTACGAAGGGGTACCAGTGGGATCGTGACGCACGGAGGGTATTAATTGAGATAATAGGAGAAATTCGATGAGCGAAAAGCAGATTTAAGTACATAATAATACGCCTTCGAGAATCCTTCAAGCACTTGTATTCACGGGAAATGTCTCCGCCTGTCTCTTCATAATATGCGGATATGAGAAGACAAGGAGGTATAGTGGGGCTTTGGCCGGCTAGTATACATGGCTAGATACTGAGCGCGGTGCAGTTAATATCAGCGAGTGTGGACACGAATTCTCTGGAGTGTTGTGGTTGTGAATCTACACTTTTAGCGGCTGAGCTGTATTTTAATGGTGTTTAACGCCATTTTATAAGTTGTGCGTCATTGCGCCGGTCCGGAAATTGTATCCTCCTCTTCCACAATGACTGAGCATTTCTCGAAGGACGCCATATCCATATAGGTTGACATTTCTCCTAAAGTAGGAAGGTGAAGGACTGAAGGAGGACATACTGTGGGGCTCCACCACAAAGAGCAAAATCCAATGAGGCGACAGGTAAGTTGATCGCGCATGCTCTCCGCCCACCATATAACAAATACAAATTTCGCATTGTTGAATATACAACCAAGTTTCGATTCTTCCTTGGTTAAACTCACAAAACGCTGTACCACATTGTACTCACATGGCCTTATTCGATCTGTAGCATGTGAATATATTGTAGTAGTGTTTTATAAATTTCGGGGCTTTACCTAGGAGGAATCAAAGATTTATATAATATGCTGCAATTCAAAAATTTGTATCCTGCTATAAGGTGAGCGGGGCTATATGGAATGTACGTGAAGAGCATGCGCGGCCAACTTACCTGTGGCCTAATTGGATTTTTCACTTTGTGGTGTACCCCGACAGTAGGGTATTTCCTTTGCTATGACATTGACGCGTCATGGTGATTGATCTGCTTTGAGCCTCGTCACGGCCACTGAAAACAGTAAAACTTATGAGCACACCTACTCTATGGTATGTCTCTAGTAGCCGTAAGAGTAAAGGAGTGCGCATAGGCCTAGCCCTGTAAGTACAAACACTACAATACATTGAATACATACATACCTACACACACATCCATACATACTTACTTTACGATTCGTACTCGTAAACTGAGAACTGCATTGCTGTAAAAAAGTTACCTCAAACCACACTGTACAATTCTATACTACTTTTTTCTTGCTATCTTACTTTAGCACTACTTTTATCTATATACAGTACCCCCCATCATATTTTAAAATAATTAAATCCAGTCCGCTATCATATGCGAAAAATATCATATCATGCAGGTAATTAATGCTTTCTATGAATTTATGGTTACAATGAGAAATAATAATTTTTAAGCAAAAATAACGAAACATATTGACGATATTGAATGCAAGTTATAAGTTAATAATTGAACTTTCCAAGTAACTAACTGGGCCAAAATTTCGACTACAAACCAGTGCAACAGCCAGAAGTTAAAATTGTCATTAATTTTCGGTTTAACAAAACATTCAACGTATTGTAGGAGTTTAAAATATCAAGGAGTTAACCATTTTTAAGAATTCATCAGATATTTTGTTCCACTTTACGTTGTAACTTGAATCATGGCAACATTTTAAGATTTTAGGCTTTAAAGCAATCTGTCCTAGCTTCAACTCCGACGCAAAGAAGTCGTATACCCTAATTATTAAGCTTGTGCGCAAGAATATTTAACAATTAGAGTTGATACTATTGAGCTGATTGTCTTGGCACTGACTGTTCTTTGTTGTCCAAACCAGGGTGAGAAGCTTCAATATCCGAATTAGCACTCAGCTGATGCCCTTTTCCGAATGTCAAGTCCTGAAATGACTTTTCATTACTTGATTCTTCTGACCCTCTAATAAGGCCAGAGACGTAACGAGCCTGGAAAATGGGAACAAAAAACGTATTACTTATAGAGAATATCGCATAGTATTTCGGAGTATTTCCTGTGATTGTATTTTTCACACCTGTCTGTGTGGATTCAAATTTCGATTTCGACCTCTCAAACCCGTGTACGACAAGTACGATTCAAACTTGGATCTCTCGTCGTCAGACCCATGTACACTCGATCACAGGAAATACGTTAATAATAACGCATTAAAAATGCAAGAAAAACTACCGCCTACTCTTATACCTACCACAAGTGTAGCCGAAATACTTCCAATTAAACCGCCCGCAAGTACATCACTCCAGTGGTGCTGTATTGATACAAAGAAAAAATAATAAATAAATGAAATCATTTAAAGGAAAACGATGCGAATTCGGTAGATAATATTGTACCACAATATCAGAATGTATAATAAAAGTTACATGAAATTAACACAACGATAACAATTTGGAGTAAAATAAGATACCCAAAACAATTATAATAGTTACTTTATTATCCATGACTCTGGAAAGAGCAGTAAAATATGACAGAAGGATGACACTTAGCTGAAAACCATGTTTGAATAATCTTAGGGTTGTCTTACGGCGAACATTAACCTTTACTTGAACATAAATAGCGACGTAGAGCATAGTATATGCGGAAAAAGAAGAATGACCCGACGGAAATGAGACTCTAGAAGAAGCAGCGTCGTCTCTGTTCTGACATATATACTCGGTTATGTACTTGTGACTATATTCTGGAAACAACAATTAAAAAATATTAAAATGGTGCACGTCGAGACAACGGTATACGGACATTTCCCTCCCCTCAGATACTTTTTCCCCCGTACATTTTCCCCCAAGGATATTTTTCTCCCAAATCGTACAGAGAAGATTGTCCTCCCAGTACCAAAATAGCAACCAAAATAAGCGAATGTTCCTGTACAGAAACTTTGTATTCCTAGATATTCTCGGAAATACGCAAAAATCAGAAGCTGAAGAACGACGTTTTAAATGCAGTAAACGGACATTTTCCTCCCGGACATTTCCGCCCCCCCCCCGGAAAACTTCCTCCCGGACATTTTCCTCCCAACTCGTAACCCAGGGCATTTTCCTTCCAGTATAAAAATCACTTCAGTAAAACAAACGAGTGTATCCAACAACAAAATCTATGTACTCGTAGCCGCTCTCAATAATATGCAAAATTCGTTAGCTGAAGTGCGTTTAGTCGTGTTAGGTTTCTATATTATGTAATAAATACATGACTACAAACTCTACTTCGCCGAGTAGGGTTACGACGGAATAAAAAGGTTTACAAATGGGAGTGACTGCGCTGAATGAAACAATTGCGAGCAGATCTCATGGTTAATCCCACGCAAAGACTGTGTAATGCCGACTACTTTACACACAGTTATAGTGAGTATTTACACACTAAGGACACGTCATTTACATTAAATTTTCCTAAATTTTGTGGAAAGAAACAATTGGTCCGTTCGTTTAGTGGTGTGATTTTGATACTGGGAGGAAAATGTCCTCGGTACGCTTTGGGAGGAAATTGTCCGGGAAGATAGTGTCCTGGGGGGAAAATGTCCGGGGGGGGGGGATTGTCGGGGAGGAAAATTTCCTATAACCTTTAAATGCATTTCCCTAACCAAAAAACTTTTTTTTGAAAAAAGATTTACTGTTTAATTTTATGCCTTTTTTACAATGGAATATTTATTATTACCTAGTTTAAATTATAGTATATATGAGTTATATTACCTACACTTTGTAAAAGGTGGTATTTTAAAGCTTCAGCGTGAAATTATTTGACAGGGGACGCATTATTTTGTTCTGCAGAGGAGATTAATTTGATATGCAGAGCCAAATGAGTGTATATAAATATTTTATTTGTCAGAGAATAATTTATAACCTCAGCATTCTATTGTCAGTGGAACAAAAAGATTAGACTACCGGCAAAATTTTGTCTAACAGAAAAATAGTAATAATCTCAGGTGGCGTCAGAACACGATAAGCAGTAGTGCACCCATATTTTGCTGATTTTCCTTGTCATTTGTGTTTGGAATCTGGGCCTTACTGGTTTCCTTTTTCGTTGTGGCTATCAAACGTTTTTAAGTGCCAGTATAAGGGCGCTGTGTTTGTCAAAAAAGGAACAACACTGAAAAAAATGGCAGATAATGCAGAAGAACTATCGAGTAAAAAACAGAGCAGTGCTGTTGGTGGATGATACGGATCAGCACTAAACTGGGTACAAAAAGGATTGTTTTCGGATAAAAATGAAGTCCTAGAAGCTATTGGATTTGATTAGAAGCAAGCGTATTTGAGTGGTACTATGATGGCAGGGAATATTACCTACTACTGTCATTCATGGAAAAACGTGTTCTGCAAAGAAACAATTGAGCATATTAAACGATGCTTCCAAGTGTCTGAAAATCGTAAAAAGGTCTCTGCAAAATAAATTATTTCCAGCTGACGGTTAGATGTATATCTCTCCGGTTAAGATGCACCTCGGTAATCGAAAAACATTTACCCATTGATATTTTAAGTTAATATTTAAAAACTATGCAAGAATTCAGCATCTATACATAACTTTTTGGCAACAAATTTCTGATATATTTTTGATTCCAGATTGATGTTTAATCAAACATTGCGGTCAGACTACAAGATTTTTGCAAATAATGTTGAAATTACACTCGTTGCTTTTGATTAAAAAATATTTACGTAATAATTTTTATTACTTCACAAAACAAATGGGAAAAAGGATAATATTAGTACTTTAGTTCAGGACTATAGCCTATTTCTGAAAATACCTAAAAAATTAACCTACGGAATTTTCTGTAAAGGAACACTCACACATTTCGTTACGCGAATTTGATACTGGGAGGAAAATGTCCTCTGTGCGATTTGGGAGAAAAATGTCCCGGGGGAACTGTAACTGTCCGCGGGGGCGGGGGGTATGCGGGAGGAAAATGTTCCACAACCATTTTGGTAACAGGGTATCAACTGTCCTAGTTTATAGGTTTGTGAGTGGGTAGCAAATTCACGGGTAGCAAACGTCATGGTTTATTTCCAGAAAGTTGTGTAAGTAACTTACGCGAGCAATTTTGCAAGTCAATGTTAGGAGAACAAACGTCCAGAAAGTTCGGTCTCAAGCGACCAATTGTATACTTTCCAACGTCTGTCACAAGTTGAGAAGCTACGCATCCGAATAAAAAATCCACTATACTTCTATATAAACAAAGAATCCACACAGGTACTGGGCGACACAGAAACACGGCTGAACTTCGCATCTTGCGGTTTCGGACAAACTCCGATATCCCAATCTATGAAAATTAAAAGAAAATTATAACTTGCCCTTCCAAAATAGTGTTTACTACAGCACATTATTGCTGATTAACAGTCATCAGCGGTAACGTAAAACGGAAGAAGTTACTGGGATTAGGCATAGTTAACTATTTAAAAACACACTGAAAAAAATCAATATCTACAAATACATCAAGGACTACCGCAAAAAAAAACGCCCCGGCCAATTACAGAATGATCAAATAATTAATACAACCACTGTCGTTTTGATAACATTAATTTTATGTACGCATTTTTTAAAATGCATTATGTTTAAGTAAAGCATACCATCGAAATGACTACCACAACAACTTAGCAATCAGTTAAAAGTTACATAATTTTGCATTCTACCAATACTGACAAAACACCAAGTTCCAAGCTACGAATATACATACGCTAAAGAATTTCTTGACACAACACAATATTTGTATGAGATGTTTGAGTTGAATATAATGATGCTAGATTGATATGATGTCTGATATTATGAGGTGTTTTGAAAAAAGGTGGCGATTCGTCGTGTTAGTTTTTTCAAAAATGTGCCGATTCGTTGGGTAAGTTTTGTGCTCGCTTTCAAACCATTTCACATTTTTTTTGTAAGAAGCTTTTAGTTTGTAAACAGTACAAACACGACAAGAATGCACAATCCTTCATCATCGTATACATGGATAGCGTAAAGCTGCTTTGAATCCGTAGTAACCCAAAAGGCATTGTCAGCCAGCCATAGTTTGCACGTTGACAGAAAATGTAAATTGTTGGCCGTCGACAAAATAAGAATGCGATCCTTATCATACGAGTCGAGTAACAGAAACTTGTAGTTCGTTGAAGCACCTTTGGTGTACTTATTCCTTGGCTATAAGTAAACAAATGAATATGTACTCCGTTTCTTTTTCTTAAATAACTAGGCAATCACGGTGCAATTGATGATGGATAATTCTATAAAAGTTTACTCACGACTTAACTAACTTCATCATAACACTTTTCATTGCTCGCTTCCTTAGTTTGGTCACAAAAAATGTCACGCTACTTAATGTTAGGGAAGCAATATGATCTGCATGATTTTGGTGACTTCCGCATTCTTTTTTAAATATCGGATTAACCTCGCAGAAAATTTCCTAACACCTGCTCATTTACGATTTACACCCATGACCGACACGGTGTACTCAAATTTTCAAAGTGTGCTCAAATAATATCAATATTCCAAAATTCACCAGATAGCTTGTTGATTAAGATATTTGGAAAAACAAAGGGCACACGTATACATTCTCGTTATAAATGTATATCGCAATCTTGTAGACTATTCTGAGGGCATAATGGAATGTCAAATGCAGGAACAGGAAGAAGCCATGACTCATTTTTAAAATTTTGAATAGTGAATGATCGAAATCTTTGCTTTACAGACCGTTTAGACAGAATATACCTTGAGAAAGTTGCCGCTAGGAAGAACCTTGCAAACAATCTTCTTCCACAGGAGTATTGTGCAACTTTACATTTGCATACCCGAAACAAGCAGTCTTGAACAGCAGTTTCATTGAGTTTCTAAATCAGGGCAAAATTGGCATGAGGGACCAGTGTACCTTTCTATCTTTTACGATTTTGAATTATATCTATCATACCGAGAAGCTGTCTCCTTTTTCCCTTAATAGTGAAATCATGAAAAAAATTTTCCACATTTGCAGATGGCATAAATCGCAAATTGTGAATGTGACCAACGAGTAGCCAGGTCCATGCCATCCGGCCTAAGTAAGTTTTGATAGGCATGGCTTGGCTCCCTGAAAGATTTCTCAAATTGATAAACTTGATTTCTTTCTGGTAATACTTGAGGCTAATGTATCAGCAACCTTTCCCCCTTGAGTTCAGTTATGAACGTTGCCGTGTTCATCAGCACGCCTGTGTGTGGTGACACCTGAAACTTCCAATAAACGACTAGGCGTCCTTTATGTCTCCCAGCAATTGAGAATTTGTAGAACCACATAGTCATACATACGTTGAAATCGTCAGAGTATGGAACTAAAGTCCAATGGTAACTTTCAACGAGCGAGTAAAATTCCGCTTTCATAGCATCTACACATATGCATTCTTGAAATCGCGCTGCCTCGATATAATTGCTTGAAGTGTGCATCCGAGTTATAGGTTCCAAATCATCAAAATCCTACTCTTTATCTCAGTTGTGAGATGAGTAGAGTGATCTCAGTGATCAGGTATCAATATCATCCTTATTACGTTCAGAGTCCTCATAATGTATTGCACCCAGTCACCATCAACCATACGATGGTCAACAAAAACATTACATCGAATAAAATGAGCTGGAAAAGTTTCTCTGGAATTAAAGCCTCAAATAAATTGACCTATGTGCCAACCTGGTGGCATCTATCTGGTTCTGTGATAACATAATCGGTATTAGCTTGCATTGGCAGTATGCCAATTTTTATTACAATGATAATATATTTTAGATGCCGAGCATCAGCTCATTGATCATCTATTAAAACTGTATTCTACAAGCTTCAGCTTATTAAGCATCTATTAAAATGGTTTTAAGAGGCTTCAGCTCATTAAGCAACTAATAAAATAGTTTCTTAGAAGCTTTAAATCATTAGGAATTCAACAAAATGGGTTTTTAGAAGCTTTAACTCCTACAGAATTTAACAAAATGGTTTTTTAGAAGCTTTAACTCATACAGAATTTAACAAAATGGGTTTTTAGAAGCTTTAGCTCATAAAACATCTATTGAAATGGCTTTGTCCGTCCGTCCTATACTCTGCTTGTGTGTCCTTCATTCCATTGTTAAACGCTACAGGTTACACTTGAACAAATTTAATTTTAGAACCTTCTAAACACTCACAAATTCAATAGATGTGCAGCAGCGTTTGGTTATGGCCAGCATTAGTTATTTTCTATTTAGTAAGGGTTTTGCGATAAGCAAATAAATGGACCAACTTTTAGGATTTTTCAGACTTGATTTTGGATAAGAACAAAAGTCGTCGATCTGCCAGTTTTCTGCTTGTTTTTCTGCCTGCCCCTCGCAAAGTCTTGCGCTAAAGCTCGCACTCCTCAACCAATTTGATTCAATCAACCTTTAGATGCATCTTATTGCAAAGAAACTGTGTAGTTTGTTTTTGTTAATATCGCATTTATTGTTATTTCACAATGAGCAGTTGAATTAAGCGACTATCAAAAATGTTCTAAACCCAATTTTTTATATTCTTCTACTACAACAAAAAGAGTACATAAGAGTAGGAACACAAACAGCGACGAAAATATTTGTTCTGGCTTCCAAAAAATTTACTTTTGCACGAGAAAGTCGGAGAAAGTACATTTATTACTGCACCGTTGCATATAAGAGCCTTTCTTAGCAGTTGGTCAGCAGCTTTATAAAAAATACCAGAAGAACAAAATAGAATACCAACATAGGTATATAAGTTAACAACTTTAGTCCTTTTACCGTCTAGTACCCATATCCAAGAAGAGAAAAATTCTGCCACGTTTTCTAACTAAAATGATATTAGTTTTATTTACATTTGATTCAAGAATTCTCCAAACAATAATAATGTAAAACATCAATTTTTTTTAAAGGGCAAGTTTTGATTCTGCAAGAGTGCATTGACATCAGAAAGCATCAGATCAATGCTATTAATATCACTCATAACAATTTTTTTTACATTGCGATGAGAACTAGTTTTAATCAAAAATGCAAAATGAAAACAGCAAAGGTATTGAAATGTCAGTTTGCAATGCACCCATTGTTATGTCAAAAATGTTAAATCGTCCCTCCAGTTTCTTAACCCGAAACTTGCTTGCATTGTAAATAGATTAAACAACACTTATTGCCTTTTTGCTAAACCCAAGTGAGTTAGCCAATAATTTTAAATTATTATCGCTGTCAAATGCTTTCAAAATAAAACAAAGTAGCAGTTTATCCCTATTCTCTTTCAATTTTGACAGTATAATACAGGAAAAAATAAAATTTGATCTATACATCCTCTCCCCCTTGTAAGCTCAGCTTGAGACTCAGAAAGAATTTTGTTATTTTCACACCATTCATTAAGATTTAATCACCTTATTGCGTATTTAGTCTGGCCTAGCCGCCTTGTTATATTTTAATTTTTTAATAGCGTCAAAAAATCAGGTAATTGTACTGTTTACAAAGTCATCTTTGATTATGTAAGTGGTTGGAGGGGTGTCACCTTTTAAATGCTTTATATCATTGTCAAACAATTCTGATTCCTGCATTAAAATCGTATATTGCTGTACATTTTCTTTTTCTAAATGAACAAAGAAATTGCCAGGAGTAGAAGGAAGTTTTTTTATCTACAAGAGTGCTGACTTTCTATATTTTAAGGTTGACATGTGAAATTATTGGTGAGAGTAGGAATCACCTGGACAAGCAGATGACCGGATTAAATTAAAGGCAAAATACAGACGCACTCTGAATGCCTTGCGAGGCTGTCGTGACTTCCTACTTAGGAGAAATTCATTTTCTTCTTTTTTTTTCCTTTGTGGAAGTTTTGTGGTAAATAGATGTTGTGAGTCTTTAAACTTACCTTTGAGACGGACAATAGGTCCGTGGCGTTGGTGGAGTCGAAATTCTTATCAAAATTTTACCTTCAATAGCTTTGTTTCGCGCATCCCAAAAAAGTTAAATTTGAAAAATGTTATCCTCCTTGTGTTGCTGTGGAGGCTTCTTACAAGAATTCCACATTGGGCTTTGCTGCTGTGTTGCCCCATGGTTTACTGTTTCTACAATGTGCACGTAGTGGTTGTCATACACCCTTGTCCCCCCACCCTTGTCTGCTGTGTGGCATAGTGTTGCTCCGCTGCGGTGTGGATTTTGTGTAGGGAACTTTGACAGGTTTTGGTTTATTCTGAGGTACACTGTATTCAAGGAAAAGACTGTAGTTTACAGTAATGTGTGGTGTTTCTTTTTGAAACTTCAATTTGTCAGGTCGTGTACCAATTAGTTAAGTTACTAGCAGTAATCTCTGATCCTATTTTAACTGGCTAGGTGCTGTAGGTTGCTTTTATTATCGCTAGGTATTTAGTTTCTTCTATTTGCAATGAATGTGTCCTGCACGAACAAATCCGGTGGCGTTTTATGTCACTGATTATCCCGTGGCACAAATTATACATTGTTACAATAGGACGTCCGCAATAGGCCTTATTGGCTAATGGCTGGATGAAGCCACGAAAATTTTTATTAATTTATTATTTAGTTTGTTAAGCGTGAAGTAATTGCTGCTTCCTTGAGGAAAGTAAACAAAAAACTAAAATAAATTGTTCTGCAGACAACATCTTTTAGATCAGTGCAATTATAAAATGTGAGTTCTTCTCAATTAAACGTGATCGAAGACAAGCACAGATATTTCATCACTGATTTTGCTAGTTTAATGATACCTATTTAAAACAGAAATAAATATCGTATCCACTAAATTCATTGTTAAATTTAAAATTTTGATTGCTTATCCACGATTCATTCATACGTAGAATGTCACTTGATTTTAGAGATAGTTTAACATCGTTATTATAAGCATTATAAAAATTATTCTTATCGTTTTTATTTTTTGTTACAGGGTTACCATTGTATTATTGCGTGGTGCCTTCTTAATTTTTTTTTTCGTTTTGCGGGCGGTTTGGAGTTAAAACTAGGAATCTTAGGGATTTAGTGAAACTTAGGACCGTCTGACATAGAAAATTTCTTTTCGTAGTCATCAGTCACTATTAGATATCTGTAGGACCACAATTTAGCTGTAAAACTTCCTTTTTTCTGACTTGTTTTGGCTAAATGTAACAGATATTCAATGATACAGTAACCGGAGTATTTTAAAGTTAATGTTTCGGAGAGGATTGATCTGCAATATTAGTTGTCCTTAAAGCTGCATTTAACTGCAAACGTGTCACCAACCCACGGGATGATTGTAGTATATAGGGACTTTGTACCTGATGATTTAATTTTGTCGCAAACCTATTGCAATTTTGATGTTTGAGCATTGGCGTTACTATTTTTGATCATCTCACGCCTCATTTAGATCAGATTTTATTTTTGTGTCTTTTTAGATTCATATACAACGTCATTTGGGATAAGGATGAGGACAAAGGATGACCTCCGCGCTTACGTCATTTAAGTCAACAATCAGGCTTGAGATGTGCTTGAGATGTGTTTTTTAATTTTAAATATCTTGATAGTGTGGGATTTAATTGAATCCTTGACAGATATAAAATCTTTTTCAATAGAGATCAAAGTATTTTTGTTTTCATCCTAAAGTCCTTAAGAATTGATTTAAAGCTCATGTCAAAGATATTTTCGTCAGACGATGCACTCAAGCTTATAGATACGCTGGATTTAGAAACAACATGTTTCTTCTTAGAACTAATTTATTTGTTTTTTGATGAGACTGTAAGGAAAACTGCAGCGAGATACGCTGGGAGTATACCAGATCGTGCGTTGGAATAATATTTAAGTTAAAACAGGAGACTTGCCTAAAGGGCAACCAACCTGGGTCAGAGCTCCAGCTTTTGATATTGTCAAAATGTATAACTCAACCTGATAACCTGCTACTGACCCAGGCAAGATTACTGATGTCATTTCAGTCCAGAACTTGCGAAGTGCAAAGCGGGTAGAATTCTTTAGTTTCAAGTACATGAAAATTGCACGAAGGTATGTAAGGTAGTAACGATGACACTGAACTAACCACTGTGTTAATTAAATAAAAATAACGTAGTTGCTCGTTTTCTTAAGAAATTAAGGAATCACTTATTGTTTAATTGCTAACACCTTGTGTAACTAGGGCGCGGATGCTTACTACTATGAGTTATTGACTTTTTATTGAGTTAAATTACTTTTTAAGTACGAAATTAGGTGAACTTTTGAAGCGCAAAAAGTGCAGGGGTGTTTAGCTGCAGCGCAGTATTTTGCTTTCTTCTTTCTTAGGTACCCTGCAAACTGTAATTTTGCTCTAAAGTCATACACATTCAACAATGGAATGCTGGTTTTAAGATACAAAAATATTTATTAATTTCTACATAAAACAATAAATAATACATACAGTCAAATGCGTTAGCTATGACTGGTTCCTAACGCACTCGTACCGGTAATATTCTTGATTAGCTCATTCGTACCTTGCCCACTTGTACAAGTAAAATACATACTTAGCCTACTCGCACTGGCCCCATTTTTACTAAGCCCACTCGTATTTGTATCACTCCTACCCAGCCAACTTGAATATGTGCTGCTGTAACCAAATCAAATCGTACCAGCATCGCTTGTACCATGCCCACTCGTATTACCAAAGCTTGTACCTATCCCAATTGTACTGGCGCTCTTCTTATCAAGCCCACTCGCACCGGCACTACTTGTACACCGCTAATTCATACCAGCAAGACCACTTAAACAGCGATTAAATCTATTTGCTGTAAGCGAAGCATCTACTTTGAGCCCACGGTAGACAAATCACGAGCGAAGCGTTGGATTTTGAAACATTGTACGCCATCAGTTGCTAAGTAGACACACATGCCCTACCAATGACGTCATTTGTGGACGATCCCTAATACTATCGAAAATCAAATCGCAGTGCGTCAATATCTTTATACAGTGAAATCCGATTACAACGGACGCCGCTGGACCGGAAAAATCAGACCCTTATATCCAGTCCGCATTATTCCCAATTATGCTTCGCAACCATGAACTTGGACAAAAATGTGCCGGTGCGAATGCTTTCTGTACAATAATGCTTGTTATGCGTCACTGGATGCCAGTGGTATAGATACGAGTGGTACGGATACAAATAGTAAGAATACGTATGATACGAATAAAAGCCGCATTGGAACGACTTGTTACGGTTTGATTTGGATAAATACTAGATGTGTAAGCACGAATGGTCTCGGTTAATAGTGAACTAGGTACGAGCATATTTGGTAAGAGTTGTGCCGGTGCAAAACCTGCTGGCCGCAGTAGTGCTAGTACGACTGGAAAAGGTACGAGTAGCATCGATACGAATGTGCGGGTGCGAGAAGTACGGAGAAATGACAACTTAAGGCTAAATAGTAACAACCTATGTAAACGACATCCGTTTAGGAAGTGGTTACACTAAAAAAAGAGGGATACTCAAATTGATGGTATTTGAATGATGTTATTTATGGGCGGCCCGTCACTATCTTTAACTCGTATTGTATTGTATTGTATTTGAAGGGATCTTACATAGTATAATACTATGCAAAATGCCGCTCAGGCCACTAATAGGCCCATTGCAGACTACCCTTATACTATAGCTTTAATTAAAACGACCTGTTGCCATAGAATAGGACAACAAGTCGTTTGGTGTAGCCAGTAGTAGTTGATCAGTTGTCAAGATGCATGCACCTAGATAAATATTCCTGACCATAATATATCTCGGACACTCAGCCAGAAAGTGACGTGCTGTTTCCTGCTCTAGTCCACAATGTAAACACAGAGGTGAATTAGCTAGTCTCATCCTGTGCATGTTTGCCTGGAATCTTCCATGACCAGTGAGTATACCAGCCATTTTAAGTGCGTGCGCGAGTATCTTGTAAGCGAGTGATTTCCATACCAAGGTTTGTCAATCCATCGCTTTGACTGCGCGCAGGTAGATGTTTTATTTCACCTCTCTGTGTGTGCTTTCCTTCCTCTACAGCGGATAGCCATGTTAACCACAGATGTTGCAATAGGAATAGAGTGCATTGCCTCATGTGCGGGAGCAATGTTCGCATACGATGCTTTGGCAAGGCGATCTGCCTCTTCATTGCCTCGGTAGCCAGTGTGACTTGGTATCCATAAAAGTCTAACTACGTTGCCTGTGGCCAAACGGTTCAAACTTTCGTGACACGCAAGCACTAGGGTAGACACGGTGGTATCTTTTACCAGCGCATTTAGTAAACTTAGACTGTCGCTAAAGATGTGTATTGTTTGACCTTCACAGCCCATCCCCAACAGCCAATTGGCCGTTTGTAGGATTGCAAAGATCTCACACTGAAATACAGTAGCGTACTTACCTAGGTAGATGGATTCTGAATACAGTGTTTCTCGGGTGTTTGATTGACACAGCTTAATGAGAACACGGCTTCCTGAGAGAGGCCCATTTCTGGATCCGTCTGTGAAGCAAACATACCCATGTGCTAGTTCCGATAGATCACTGTCCCATGCATTTCTGGGTAGATTTTCTACTAAGTAGTAGATACTATCCTTTGGAGTAAGGATGCTACAGTCAGTGCACATTTGGAGGATGGGTTCATTGTTAACCCATTCATCCCAAAGGCGTGTGTGACTGCGGTGGTTGAGTATTTGTGGGTTGCCGTGCCACAGACCCCTAGCTCTCAATCTATGCATTGTACGAACTGCTATCCCGGTTAGATGTATATCCAAAGGAGTCAGTCCGACCAAGCATTCAATTGCGGACGTGGGTGTAGTCTGCATTGCCCCTGTTATCAATAGACAAGCGTGTCTTTGAACCCTTGTGAGAACTTTAACAGCTTTTTGAGTACGAATAGCGGGATGCCAAACAGCAACTGCGTAGTCTAGGACCGGACAAACCATTGCTGTGTACATCCAACTTACGACTCTAGGCTGAAGTCCCCATGACTTCCCAACCATCCGCTTGCATCTTGCAAGGGTGGTCGATGCTTTTTTCCTAATAGATTCACAATGTGGAATCCATGTGAGCCTCTTATCCAGGATCACACCAAGGTATTTAACCGTGTCTGATTTAGGTAAGAGGATACCCTGATAGTATACAGGTCTCCCTTTAAAACGGGGATTTCTAGTAAAATCAATTACATACGTCTTGTCGGGCTTTAACCTAAGGCCATTATTAGCACACCCAGTATCCGTCAGGCGTAAACCCGCTTGGATCCTGCTTACAATGGCGTTAAAGTCTCGACCGCTTTGGACCATGGCAGCATCGTCTGCAAAACCTTGGGATAAAATTGATGGTACTTTGGCCTTTAGGGTGGCAAGTAACTCATCCATTACTAGGCTCCAAGACAGTGGTGAGAGAACACCTCCCTGTGGGCATCCTCTCTCTACACTCCTTGTCCTAGTTTCTTGTTGTCGTTCAGAATGTACTTGACGATTGCAGAGCATGCGAAATATCCATCTTCTAAGGAAGGGAGATATTTCCAGACGCTCCATTGCTCGTTGCACAGCACTGAACAATAGATTGCTAAAAGCTCCTTTAATGTCGGCAAAAACAGCAAGGACTAGTTTTTTCCTTTGCAAAGCTTTTTCTACATGTGTGACTAGCCTATGTAGAGCGGCTTCGGTAGATACCCCTTTTAAGTAAGCAAACTGGTTATTGGAGCACAATAAGGCTTCTAATCTAGGAGTCCTTATGTGCCTATCCGTTAACCTCTCAAGTGTCTTCAACAGGAAGTTAGATAGTGAGATCGGACGCCACGATGTATGTTCGCTATAATCTTTCTTTCCTGGTTTAGGTAAAAATACGACCTTTGCATTACGCCAGCTTGTCGGTGTGTAGCCCAATGTTAGGCATCCTTTAAATAGAAATTGCAGATGTTCAGTGAGTACATGTAAGCTGTGCTGTAGTACAGCCGGAGCTATACCGTCTGGGCCTGGTGCCTGATACGGCATAAAGCTGTTCACTGCCCATTTTAACTTTTCTGGAGTTATAATAATATCTAGCTCCGGCACGATCATATGAGTAAAATCCATAGGTGGAATAACCAGCTGTGGATCACTAGGAAAGTGGTGAGCTAGGAGAATATCTAGAATTTCAGCCTTGTCCTGGGTGAGATTCTCTGTACCAGGTATCTTAAGGCTGGTAGGAACCTTCCGTTTTTCATTTCCAAGTGCTTTGCCAACCCGTGCAGCTACTGGTAGACTCTCAATCTCTAAACAGTAGTTGCTCCATGCAATACGCTGGGCTTTTTGCAAAACATTTTTGTAGTTGTTTCTTGATACTAAGTATTCCTCCCATTTAGCAGGGTCTCTATTTGATTTAGAGCCGGCCTGCCGAAAGAGATCCCTAGTTCTCTTGCGAAGAATTGTTAGTTCAGGTGACCACCACGGAGCGGCTTTATCTTTAACTCGTAAACGTATGATAATTGCATTGAATTAAAATAGGTTGTAAACAATTTAAAAGTTGCATTCAATATAATTAAGGACTTTTCATGTCGTATTGAAGGACGTCGCTTATGGACGACCCCTTACTATATATAACCCATGTACGTTTGTGGATGACATAAAGCTAAAAGAATATGTTGGAATATTTTTTAAAGTTGTAAACGGGCACTTAAAACTATATTTGAAGAACGTCGTTTATGGATGATCCCTAACTATCTATAACCTGTATGTGTATATGCATGACATAAAGCTAAAATATGTATGCGTTGGAAAAAAAATTAAAGATGGGAATGGGGGTACTAAAAACTCTGATATTTGAAGGACGTCGTTTATGGACGATTCGTCACTATCTAAAACCCATTTACGTACGTATGTCCGTGACATGTTATAATGAATAGGAATCTGTAAAATGGTGAGGAAGGAGAATTCCGAATAGCTGAGCTGGTGCTCAAAGCGTGGGCCCCCGTCATGAGCATGGATATTTTCCAATTCCACACTGCAGTCAAACCCCTCACCCCCCCCCCCCCCCCAAACTCACCACTATACCAGGCTGCCCTGTGAACGTACATATTGAATAAGTACCTTTACTACTAATGTAAATTATTGAAAACTTTCCAAGTGTATTTTAATTGGCGAAACTTGAAAAGCTCTCAGGTACATGATATGTAAAGTCGTCCTTTTTTTTATGCCGACACCGAGATATTGATTCTTGGTCCATTTAACTGTTAATTGCGGACAAACTGTAAATGCGATGTTGCTCAAAAACTATATATAGCTCTTCTCCCTTGCATTTGTGGGCGATTAGAGTTTGTTTGAATTTAATCAGTTCAAAAGTGCGACCTGTAGCGTGTGACCTACGGACGGACAGACAGACAGACGTGCACCATTTCATTAGATGCAGCTAAAGCTCAGCGCCTAAAAAGCGGTCCTTTTTAAGCAGGATTTCCCTTTAAACCGGGTCCCTTATAACCGAATTCTACTGTACATGGATCGAGGGTCATATTAATACTCCACATTCACATACTTATTCACTTCGGTTGAAACTTACTTAGGTGAAGATCATATTTATTAACCAGGAGAGTTACAATACAATATAATATTACTGTTGAGGGTGAATTTATTCGATATATACGTCGTATACTATACCACTTCTGCATAAAAATTTCGTTAAAACACGGATACTGATTTCTGAACTCGTGCATTCAAATCGGAAAGAGGTTCGTAAACATACTTTCTCAGCATTGACTGACTTTTGTCCATCCCAAACACGCTTACAACTAATTCCGGGGTCATCTATCATTCCTTTGTATTTTCGTCAATATCTTTGCCCCTACTTTGATCGCAAAATATTATTCATGGCAGTTTAGAGCTTAACTTGTTAATTAACAGCTGTAGGATTATTCCCACCCGGACATTTCCTGACCGGTCATTTCCTACCAAGACTTTTCCTACCCACGACAAAACACAGGACTTTTCCTACCCATGTGTAAAAAACAGAACCTATACATTGCGCAAAGATATACCCAAAACTTTTGAATTGTATTATAACCTGAAGTTTCTTTAAATAATATAGGCTTGCTAGTAAAATAATCTTTCTTACTTTATTACCGCAATAATTGCTTGTAAGACTAAAAATACATATTTGCGACTTTGCTACATGCTGCCTAGGTAATTAGAATACATTTCACTAAATAAAGTTAAATTCCAAATCCTTTTTCAGCTTTTTTAGGCATATAGGAGCCGAAATCTACAATTACTAAGTATATCATTGCAGTTGAATTTCGAATAACCGAAATTCAAATCTAAATATATCGCTATGCTTGATTCTGAATCGCATTATCAATAATATTTGCAATAAGAAATATTAATTAGGAAATATTTTAGGTGTAACCGCTGAAAAAGGTAGTAATTCACTACACAAAAATTAAAAACAAAATTCGAAAACTAACCACTAGAATTGGGATGGAGAACCCAAAAATGTAGAGGGCATAATTGGGAATAGTGGAAGGACGATAAGGATACCGGATAGAATCGTCCTCACAGAAAAATCCACGTCTGATTGGGGCCACAGCGACTAAGAAAATCAGGAGCAAGAGGCCGCCTTCAAAAACAAATACAAATATAAGAAAGTAATTACAAATGATACTGTTTGCATAAATCTTTGATTGATCCCCATTACATGCACTGCTTTTATATAGCTTTTGCTGCTAGCTTCGTACTTTCGTTATTCTCAATTGGAAAGTCTACTTTCGAAATAAATACTTTAAAATCTTTTCTTCTTATAGTACACAGCTGAATTTTTCGGATATCCTTTTAAACGATGTGCAGTCACGCTTTTTTAAGGCATGAGTAATAAATAACCTAGGTTTTTGGCTAGGTAATGGGTAGCAATTAACAATTGTCTGATCAGTAAACCGAAATTTAGTAGGGTTGTCACATTTAAACTGTCCAATTTCGGGATATTTGCCCGCACCTGCTCTCCCCCACCCCTCAAAAATACGTTATCAGATCAAAGACGAGAGATCCTCATCTTTGTTATCAGATTAGGTACCTTAACGGTGTGTAGTTTTTTACTGGTTGCATGCAATATAAAAAGATTGTATTTGGCGATTTCAGTAAACTAGAACTAGTGAACCTTGTAGCAGGTAGCACTTCATTTTAATGAAGTGGAAAAGATTATGTAATTACACTCGCATGCTAATCATTTATTTTATGTAGTAAGTGCATTTGCATATTAGTGATCGAAATGGTCTGGTCTGGTCCGGCCTTCGGACCAGACCAGACCAGATCACTTCGGACCAGGAAATCTCCAAACCAAAACTTGAGAAATTTTACATAAACTTTACCTCGGATTTTACGAAAAATAAATATCACTCAATTTAAAAAAATTATTTTAAATAAAACGTATAAAAACATACAAATGAATAATTCAATAAAATAGAGCAGAAAACAAAATTATTCCGCTTTAAGGATTCCCTTAAACATTTTGCATATGGTCGGACCAGGAAAATATGATCCGGTCTGGTCTGGTCCGAAAAAATCTGGTCGCGCCAGAAATCCTCAGACTAAACCAGACCAGATTTTCCTGGTCCGAACCAGACCATTTCGATCGCTATTGCATATGTTGTGAACCATTTAATTTAATTACTGTAACTTGCTAACTAGGGGGTGTGCACCAAGGTTGGATCAAAATCGTCAAGATTCATCACCTAGTGTGAAAATTTTCTTATATCTAACTAGGTATATAAACTGTTTTAACATCGTTCTAAAATCTGTTGGCTCTGTATTTATTGAAAATATTCGAATCTAAAACACAAAATTCACTTTCTCTCAAATTTTGGAATTTTCCCGTGTCCCGACGGTCCCCTTAGCGGGACGCGGGACAAAATATTTATTTCGGGACACGTGGCAGCCCTAATATTTAGAATACTCGAATGCATAATGCATTTCGCTTGTTTATGCACGTCGTCCCGGCTTGGCGGGTCAGTGGTCTAACTACTGAACTGCTAAGTCGGGGGAGTCTGCCCCACACATGGATCTAGGTTCAAATAGAGATAGGACTTGGGAGCAGTCGGAGTGGATCAGTTTGGGGTGGGGAGTTGTGTAAGTGGACAGGTATGTAAATGTGCTCATCCGTTGTCTTCATGGCAAGAGACGGAGGTAGGTGTACATTTAAACTAGAGATGAAACTCTGCAGCCTTTCCATGTGCTATAGCATACGCATCTTCCTACTTCCAAGACTGTTCGGCCGGTTCTCCTGCAGATGGTCTCTCTCGTTCCGCTTTCTCATATAGTGGAGGGGTCAGATGGGTGTATGGTGGTTGATGACTTCTAGTCGCGGACTGGCACTCTCAGGCTATTAGGATAATTCAGTCCACCAGCTTCCCCCGCAAGGGAAAAATCGAAAAATGCAGTAAACATGCAATGATGCATGATAAAAGTATTGCCGCTAGCAGTACATCAGTAACACGATTATATCCAGAAATCCATAGACTACATAATAATTACATAATGGTTGTAGATTCGATGAGTACAACCACTATGATAATGGAATCATATAATATAATACATCTGTAGTCTGTAGTACTATGACTATGTCTTGGCTTACCTTACCACTAAAGGTGCATTTATATGAAAATCCCGTTTTAACGCGTTAAGTCATGATTGTCATACTATAATCTCCATCACATCGTAAACTTGCTTTGTGCACCGTCAGCCGGAAGGAAAAGCTGAGGAACACAATAGTGGGTTGAGGGGCAAAGAGGGTTGGTGTTTTCGTAAGTACTAGTAAGGCAGATGGGCGCGTAGCGATTTTTTGCAGCATTTTACACACAAGAAGACGAATCTAACCAAACGATGTATTAACACTAATGATTTATTGCCCACAAGGATAACTGCATACATAAACAGAACCTATATGATTATTCAATACATAGTGAAATATCTGGGTACACTGGATTCAGTAATAGCAGAGCATAAACTAAATCTAACATACAAAAAATGATAACTAAAATTGATCAATTATTTGAGGTACTACAACATTCGTCTGATTTACTTAATTTAGCTCTACTTAGAGAGTTCAGTTGTTTGAATAACGTAGGAACTACTGATTTTAGATATCTACTCCGTTTACAAGTAACTGTTCTGCTTCTTAGATCTAGTTATTGACTTGGTATTGTATATACTGATTTAAATATAGCTGGAACTAGTTATTTTTGTTTTGGTAATTATTGCTAGACGTCGTAAGGGTGACATTATAAGAGTGTTCTTATAGTTAAATGGCTTACATCAATTGTCGTGTGCCGTATGTTAAATATTTTAAATATATGTAAGGAAAAATATTTTAGCACACTACAAGCCAGAGACGGAAGTACGCCAGGCCTCAGAGACGTCAGCCCCTAAGGGAGTGGCGTCTCAGAGGCCTTTTACAGTATGACCAATTGCAGAAATTTCAGTTTTCAGCCTTAGTCCTTAGTCAACAATGGATGGCAACTGGCAACACGACCGTTTATGGTACTTCTGTGCTGTATAAGCTGTGAAAACCCAAATATTATTTTCGAATCTGACAGGATAGGTGAAAGTAAAGCATACGAATAGTTAATAAATTATTCAAATACAAACCCCTTGTTACCTCATTTGTTTGGCTTTCAAACTCGTTATTTTGAGCTTTTCAAGATGCTACTAGCCAATTTTAACGTGCTGTTACCTATCCATAACAAAAAATGCAATATTTCGATACATTTTCAATAAACTACAGCATTACCCTCTCCATTAGTGTTAATTACCACAAATCAATACCCAACATAACTTAAAACTTACAATTAGCATTACAAGAAAAGAACCAAGCTGATATTTTGGGGCTTAAAATTAATAGTACTATTTACAGTCGGATAAGTAATATTAAATACAACATTAAGACATTAGTGATAAGTGACTGTTAGTGACCGTAGTAATTGAGATGAGAAGGCAGATTGCAGCAAGTGACTTTGAGTTGAATGTGGTGTGGGACACCGCAGGATAACGAATGGATTCGTCCTCGCAGAAAAACCCACGACGAAAAGGAGTACCCGCTTTTTCAATGAGTATCATAATAATCCCAACTATTATACCAAGAAACACGAATTATGTCAAATTCTGCTTCTATACTCTAATCACTAGGAACTTTTAAAGTTGTGCTATCGTAATTAGTATTTACGAAAACGTTAAACATTCTATAGTTTACTACAGGTTTAGTTGCTAGTTTAGTTGGTTATTCACACAACAGCAGAATCCAATGCATTAGGTATTAGGTACAATTATTATATACACAGGCGTCAAAGTGAGTTCTTCACCCATTTTTGTACACGCTTAGAAAAGATCTTAACTGTATTTTACTAAAGTCGAGCTAACAGATTTGGGTGTTAATTTCATCACGATTATTAGTTAATTAAAAATTTTTTGAAGGTAAGGAAATATGTTAGCTACATGAAACATCGCTGTGTGTTAATATATCTACACCAAATAATGTTACAGTTGACCGAAAATCGTATAAAGAATTTACACCGCCGTATATTAAGCTAAATTAGAGATACAATTGTAAATGAATTGTCTCAGGCCAGTGGTTAAAGACGCTGGTACCAATATTGAAATTCATGGGTTCGAGCCTGACTTTTTGCATTATTTTGTAATTCAGTTAGTCATGTAATTACTTCTTCGTTCTTATTTTCTTATGCAACACAGAAAATAGAAGCTAACTAGAATTTGTGTTGACCACTATAACACCTTCTGGTGTCGATGTCGGAGTAACACAAAAATAAGTTACAAATTAACAACTATGTGGTGAATTTGCTTATATCTTTTTAAGCGTGTAAGGCACCAGTATTTAACCCGAATGAATAAGGTTCACACTGAAATTATCTTAAACTCACTGAAGACTTTATAAAGAAGACTTACTATAGAATTTATGTATATATTTAGTGTAATTTTTCAAAGTTAAAACAACTAATTAAACGTTAACTAAAAGTTTTTCAAAACACCTCAAACACAAAATAGCTAGAACTAGCCGTAATAGTTAGAGTGGTAATGGTAAGGTATTTCTAGCGCTAACATAAGAACAGTTTTTGTGATCAAATGAATCAATGGATGATGTTTCTGACTAGCACGTGATTTATAACAAAATTTGAAGTTTTAATCAAGAAAAAGTAATATTGGCGTAGAACTGTTACTAAATAACCAAAAACTAAGTCAGTTTTCGGTTTTGTGGTTTCAAAACCCGATAATCCGAGCCAACATAAATAAATATAGCAGGGACACGCCTAATGGTGATCAGTCAATTAAATAATTGCCAAGGAAAATCCATTTACACGGATTTTACGCTATTCTTAAATTTTAGTTTGACTGTTATTTACCTCTTTTTCACTGTAAACAACAGGATAGTATAGTACTTAATTAGCAACTCTTAAACCCGGCTTAAGTGGTGGTTTGACGATGCTACGGCATGGTCACACCACTGAGTCGGGCCAGCCGGTCACGCTCAGGATTGGAGTTGGTGATTTTCCCTGACTGATGGGTGGGGGGAGAAACGGGGTGTTATGTTGTGGAGAACTAAAGTGAGTGGGTGCTTTCCATACATTCATCTGCGGCAGTTCTACTGTCTGAGACAGAGATGTTGGATGGCTTAATGTAGGTACATATACTGCCTTTCACTGTATGTTTCATATAGTTCAATACATTCAATCCCACTCTCTTTGCTCTGTAGCTACAGGGGTTACCCCCCAATAACTTTCGCAATGAGTTGTCAGAGAACAGAGATAGAGAATAGTCAACTTGGGCTAAATATTTTGCCAACTGCATTTGCATTAGGAAAATGGGATTTGGGGGAGGGGCCTCCTCACTACTGAGTGGTGATTGGGACCTTGTCGGTTTTAAAAATAACACAGGCAGAGGGGCCTTAATGGAGTTGACTATTCTCTATGAGTTGTGGCTGGTGGGCGTTGGGTACTGGCGGACCCCTTTCTCTTCTTGACTTAGTGGCTCAAGATGATTTAGTGGAGTTACCTGTGCTCAAGAAGTTCCATTTTGGTGAGGAAGGGAGGAGGTTGTGTGCTTTTTGGAGCTCTCGTGCTTCTCCCTTGCTAACATTGAACCAATATATGTGGTAGTCCAGAAGAAGTTTAGTCCCTTGGCCCAAAGGACTAGTCCAGAAGCCCAGGATTCTTCTGGACTAGTCCACAAGGGTAGTCCAGAGGCTTCCGCGGCCTGTGGACTGGCCAGTCCAGAAGCCGATGCAACGATATAGAATGCATCATTTTAATACATGTAGAATTTATGAATATGCTCAGTAAAGGCGTAAAGTA
The DNA here is from genome assembly GCA_949802685.1 of Dicyrtomina minuta. Taxonomy (NCBI): domain Eukaryota; kingdom Metazoa; phylum Arthropoda; class Collembola; order Symphypleona; family Dicyrtomidae; genus Dicyrtomina; species Dicyrtomina minuta. The sequence continues at coordinate 26,495,810 of OX461810.1, forward strand.
AAAATACAATTACCTAAATTAGATGTTAGATGCAATGCAAATGTATTTTAAATTTCCATAAGTATCGTCAGGTATTATTATTGGGTGAAACCAATACAAGTAGTAATTAGTCGCAAAATGGCATCCAACACTTGGCCTCAGTTTATGGACACGGGGTATTAAAAGTTCAAAATAATGCCAAGTTTCGCTGTGCGTTGCTTTTCCTAAGACATATTACAACTCGTATGTGATATTTCTGATATACGGTATACTTACGTTTCGACATAGCTCACGCTCTGACTAGTACAGGTGTTACTACAATAAGAATTGCGTCATTACCAATGAGTGGAGTATTGTGTGACTTAAAATACATTACTTGAAAGATCTTAAAATTGGCATATTAATACTGAGGGCAGACAAAAGAGTAAACATTTTAGAGTTCCCATACACAATAGTGTGGGATTGTATTGTATTTGAAGGAGATCCAGTAACATGAAGCTACTGGAATGCCGCTCAGGCCACTGATAGGCCCATTGCAGAACGATCCTTTTTTACTATGAACTAGTGCGGGATATTAGTGTGTTGACTGAAAGGCCTGAACCAAAGAGTGCACGACAAAAGAGTGCGCGATACAGGAGTTGAAAACTGTAATTACTTGCCCGGAGAAACCAGAATTTAAAAAATATGTTAATAATAAGTATAGTTTCAACATAGCAAGCCTTCATTTAAGCTGATAATCGGAGTTATATCCTGAGTTGCCATCCAGTCAATATAAAATACATAATTAATTTAGTCAATAATCTGGTTCAAGTTTGATAATATAATCTTGAATTTAGTGCAATTATGCAACTGTGAGATACGGTAATAAAACTATAGATGTATGCAAAATTTGCTCAGCAAAGCAAAAGTAGGTAGTTAAATATTTACATTGTTACACAACCATCCAGTGACGTATACCATACAACACAGAGCCGTATACGATTGCAGTGGCCGAGGATTGAAGCCAGATCTGAGAATGGAAATTTCGTTCCAGACTGCAGTCCTAACCGCTCACCCAAGCACGCCTGCTCTTGCCTGGCACTCTTGCCTACACGCTAACATCCCGCACTCTTATGAATCTGCACACATTCTTCCACACGCTAACAATCCCTTACTCTTATGTACCTGCACTCTTTCGTCAACACACTAACATCCCACACTCTTATTTATTTGAACTCTTTAGTCACATACCCGAATCTTCGTGAAGACAAGGTAGTTATTTATTATAGTCCCACGTAGCACGAAGCCTGACCGTTAACTTTTGTTCCAGAATTTGAATCGCATTTAATGAGAAAGCAACGTCGAGTTCTACTGCGCAAGTACAACAGGCTCAATAATATACGCAAAGATAATAGATGGGACTAAGTATTGACTTCTCACCTGCCCCAACGACATCCTCGTCCACAAAACTAACCCCAGCGATTAGATATTAAAAGTTATTTTTTGCAAGTATTGCTTAGTATTTAATGCATAGGGATATACAAATATTCACCTAATTCTAATGTCTGACGATACGTATGGAATCTAAATTTAAAATGCAATTACATTGTATCTAATGCATCTAATTGCCTTTACTGAGCATATTCATAAATTCTACATGTATTAAAATGATGCATCCTATATCATTGCATCGGCTTCTGGACTGGCCAGTCCACAGGCCGCGGAAGCCTCTGGACTACCCTTGTGGACTAGTCCAGAAGAATCCTGGGCTTCTGGACTAGTCCTTTGTGCCAAGGGACTAAACTTCTTCTGGACTACCACATATATACTCCAAGTATATGGGACTCGGTTTGGGATTTTTCTGGGGTATACATTTTTTATTTTGAAAAAATATTGAAAAATAAAAATTTTCGAAAAAACTGGCGAGAGATAAATCAGTAATTATTTCAACAACTAGGTACAATAAAAATATTCTGATTACAATCAGAATTAATACATTCTGCAATCAGAATGTATTAATTGTACCTAGTTGCTGAGATAATTGGCTTCTCCAATTGCGCTACACTTTACATTACGCCAATATTTTGACGTCCATCCATTAGACTGGCATGGATCTGCAGGACAAAGATACGACATTCTACTTTCTCCGGATTCGAGAAGCGGAACCGGATTGCAGGTTCCGCAATATCCTGCCTCCAGAAGCTGATGAGTTTCACAATCAACACGGAAAGTATATTGAAGCACAGAATTCGTAATACTACTTCTGTAACTACTACTGTTTCAGTTAATAATCTGATTAACTGAAGATTTTACAAGCTTCATCAAAGTAATACACGAAAACTTTTACAATTAAAGCAAGGAAAATAAGGACTCACCAGCTGCTAAAATGCCTATGTCAGCTACAAAAGTTCGCCATCTCAAACCACCGTTGCTTGGCATCTATAATAAAAATTTTCATTTCGCTCAAAATATTGCATAACAAATTATATATCACTCGTTAAAATTCGTTAACTTTTTTTAAACAATTATCTTTCTCCAAAACCGTTTAAAAATATCCATTATTTTGCTAGTGACACCCAGTTATTTCGGTTCGAACGGTATACTTTTTTTGTTTAAGTTCATTGAGTGACCAGTCGAAATCTTGAGTTAACACAATATTTAAAGTTTTGGCGGGAAATTCAAAAATTTGAGTTTTGAATTTTTGATTGTTTTACTGAAATTGATTATAATCATCATTTATATATTTAGGTCTAGTTGTATAAACTCATGTCAATTAAGAAACTGATGGTGTGTATACTGATCGTGAGAGCTGTATAGCTATTGCAATTGTGCAACAGTGACTTAATAAAGTTGTTCTCTCTAATAAGAAAAAAATTTATTTTATCAGTCTGCATCAAAAGCTCATAGCAGTTTCACTGTCATAAAATTCTTATTTCTGAGCATTTTAGTAGGAATTGCAATGCTTTTAGAAATAATTAATACAGCGCCAGGTGGGAAAAAAATTGCATTTGAAGGGCTTTTGTACATCAAACAATAACCTTTTTAAAGCTTGCGGTTGAATAAAGTATTTTTAGCATTGAATTTGTGAGATAAGAGATAATATAAATTTAATGATTTATTGTTGTCAGGAAAGCATACGCGAAACCAACACCAGAACTTACAATACTTGAAACGTACGTAAATGTAATAGATTTCCAAGATTGCAGAAAAGAAATACGTAAAATAGGTCTACTCTAATAATGCTAAAATCTTTTAGCATTATTACTTTAAACAAGTACAAAAGTTACAAGATACATAAGATTTAAGATAATAATAATATTAAAATTATTTATACTAACAACTCCATTACATCTTATTCTTCGTTATTTAGGCACTTATTTTGAGTTTGAACAATTCATTGGCTGTTAAACTATTTAGTTGCCTAGGTACTACAATAAAATAATTAAAAAAACATGATTTTGAACCTACGTTTTTTGACATTGTTAATTAAAGCCGACATTCTCCATATTTGAAAGGTGAAAAAACATCATCGAGTGCCACGCATCACTTTTTAACCCATGTAAGAGAGTTTTCCGATCCTCTCTGACATTAACTAGATGTGTGTCTATGCAGTGTGGATGCGTGAGATGGTCAAAAGAATGTTGAATGATAATAAAACGGTAATTGCTATAAAGATTGGAATCTGGTTTTTGCTTTTGTATACAAAAGTTTTAATAAAACCAAAGGACAATTAATTGGAACACGCAAATATCCGCTTTCGATAGAGCGAAGGAATATCAGTGCAAATTCACAAAGAACTAAATGATAACAACAATCTGGATGCACTTTCCAGGATTCCGCAACCAAACTAATATTATTATTAATTACCTCTGCGAAATGTCAAAGGAAATGGTAAATCGTTCCAGTTCCAGAATATCCTGGTTACTTATTCCAAAATAGTTTCCAATGTCTTTCGGAGGATCTCCGGTTTTGACTTCTGACTCTCAGTACAGCAAAACCTTCGTGCCTTTAATATTTACGATCGGCTGACTACTTTTAATACTCTCAGTGCAAAGCTACCTAGTTACGTACTAAGGGTAGAATCAGTCAGCTCAACAGCTCAAGAGATTCACCTTCCAATTCAATCGCTAACCAGAGAATGAATTAATTACCAGCTTACAACTCTTAATCCAATAGTTCCAGTCGAAGAGCTAAAGAGAGAATTAGTACCTTCACAAGTCTCAGATGTTGAATGTTGGTTGTCATCCGTCTCTGTCTTCTTCAGGGCCAGAGAGGAACGGCGGTTGTTATTGGTACGTGTGTCTGTTCTAACCTTCACTTCTCGGAAAATATCGCCTTTGTGTTACTGGCGCCGAGTCTGTTCTCTTTTATAATAATATACAACTTGGGAAGAATAGAGCCGGAGTAGCACTTCTACTCGCTCTCACCCAGCGCGTAGTGAAGAAATGGAACATGTTGCCTAGTAAAGTGAAAAACGACCTGTTGGTAGTTTGGGTTCCACCGTTTCCCGCCAACTACATACTTTGAATTGGCTATATGCTTATCCATTGGCAGAAAGTCATAGAACAAGTTTTTTCGATGCTTGGTCAAAGCATGAAAAATCTTAATTTCTGTTTCGTCTTTACACCGACTCCAGGAGCTCATAATTATATTGAAATACATCCCAAATTGAAGACAATATATCTGCTTAACCGTTAAACCTCATTTGAGACATTCAATTAAACCATTACCGCGATAATTAATTAATTAAACTTCAACCTCCATCTGCCCAGTTAGAATGCACTGGGTAGGCTGACCGTGTATGTGGGAAGAAACCCCCAGCCGCACCGCTATTTCATTTCAATACTGGACACACTTATGTCTACGGGAAACATAGGAAGCTACACAACTGTGTACTTTAATAGCTATGCGGCTAGTAAAGGATTTCTGATGCCGCTTGTGTTTTAGCACCAGCCATTGATCACATTTAAAGCATGATTACATTTATGCACTCTGACTCTACTGCTACCGATTTAGTGATATTCGATTTGAAAGGACATCACTAGTAAATTCCAAATAACGGAATGTGGATGAGTTTATCGACACAAGTTTTAATATTTTATTTATTAAAACCGTTATTTTTGTCTAAAATTTTGCCTAAAAACTCTTGCATGGGCCAGATGTCTTAAAAATACAAATTGGTTAGTTTTTTAAGGGCTTTAAAATAATGTATAATAATGACTTACAATTACTTATTTTTATGATACATAATCGAATTGATATAAATTTTGTATTCTAATATTATGGTACCCCTCAACATCAATAACTCTAGTCTACTGACAATTTTTGTAAATATTTTTTTTAAATTTTATATTATTTAGGCATAGTGGTGTTCGGTGACGAAAAAAATTTATTGTTATCTTTTTAAAACACTTGAATAAATTTATTGACTCTTATTTGTTAAAAATCAGTTAATTTTGAAAAATAAATATTCAGTTTTTTGAAATCCATTTAACTACTAATTAAGATCACGTTGTCTCTACAAGGTAATTAGATTTGCCTATTCCTTCAGATTTGAATAGTTTATCGTATTTTTTCTACACTCATTCACTAAGAGGTCGAAATTTTAATTGTAATGCTTGGCGGGAGATTTGAAAAAAGGTACTTTGTATAGGGATAAAAAAAATTAAATAAAGTATATAAATATTATATACTTATATATATTATATACTATATTAAATAAGAGATCTCTTGGCGGCTGCTCAGTGATACTATATGTGTGATTATTTATATTATTATATTTCCTGAAAATTAAAATTTTTGTTCCGCTTCGTGCCGAGTGAAGCTCTAATTAGTATCGTACAGTATTATAAATCAATTTAATCAACAGCCTAATTATTTGGACATTGCAGGAAAAATCTTTAACACGCAAGTATATACCCAATTATAATTGTTTGGCTTTGTGACTGGAAATGATGCCTGAATAAAAATAAAAATTGGATAATTTAACTTCACTGTGGAATCAAATTAAGTGCGTTGAAATTGAATTTATTCTCAAGTGTTATTTAAGCTGTTTGTAGATCATTTTGAAAGGCTTTTGTTAATTCAAGATTTTGCTGAAAAATGGAAAAATACCATAGGGGTTACCATTAGTTTACTTTTTTTTTAACTCAGGAAATCTAGTAAGGAATTTTCCAGTTTTTGAATTCGGCGTTTTTCAAACATTTCAAAAATTTATTCTGGGAAGCAAACCAAAAATTCACTCGATGACCTTCATATACATTCGACCCAATTTAGAATATGCATCAGTGTTGTGGTCCAATGGGCTTACACAAAAACTTATGAAGAAAATTACTTCCATTGAAAAAAAATGCTTAGGTATTATACTTAACACATATGTTAGTGATAGTAATTACTCCAACATTTGTAAAAATATAAAATTTGAGAAGTTAGAAAGTAGATTTAACACGTTACTTTTGAACTTCGGTAATAAAGTAATTAAGTCGAGTAGATATGGTTTTTGGCTTAAACCATATGAGAAATGTAAAGTAAGACCGGATAGGCTAAAGAATAAATATAACATAATTTACTGCAAAACTGAAAGGTACAGAAGTTCTACTATCCCTTCCTTAATTAAAACTCTTGTTCAGAAATAATAGATACCTACTATAAATATTTTACTACTCTTTCTCACTGCGCTTGATAAATGTCGCGTGAACCTCTTCCTTTTTTCTTAAGTAGTAAGTATAATAAGATATGTAGAGACTAATAATACTTAAATACAAAATTGTCATTGGCTAAGCTGTCCAAAATTAATTGTATACTATTTTCGGTGTGGTTTGAACAAACTCTGTGACCATCCTGCGTTATGTATAACTTAATCTGATGTTTTCTTTGATTGAATAAAAATCCAAATAATAATAATAATAATATTAGGGCTTAAGGAAGGCTAGGGAAACTACTTTGACCAACTTCGTCCAAATCCCGAGGAAACATACTACAGTCCACTCTCTACATAGTGTACTTCAGCGGACCAGCAAGATAAGTACACTATGAAGAGAGTTTACTATGTAGAGAGTTACAGATTAAAAAAAATTAGTATTATAGATGAAATAAATAAAAATCCTACAGTTCAAAGTAATATTGGTTTTAAACGAATCAATCGAAGAATAAGTTTCGTAGTTTTGATAGAAAACGTTTGAAAAATCAGTTAGATAAAGAAACGAAAATAGTTAATTTTTAAACTAAGCGCTGAAAATTTTGAAATTTCTAAAAGTACACTATGAAGCGACGAAATTTACACCTAAATGTTATTTTGGGCCGCCAAAATTAGTACACTATGAGGAGGTTTCCACTATGTAGAGGTACACTATGTAGAGGTGTTACAACATGGAAAGCATAGGAGTTTAGCCAGGAATACAAGTAAAGTACACTATGTAGAGGTATCCACTATGAGGAGGTACACTATGTGGAGAGTGGACTGTAAGTGGTTTGGTTGTTAGTTGAGATTTTCACTGTGTTATTTCCTCCTATCTTGTAACTAACCATTTTTTAAGATGTCAGCATACACATGTACAGAATTTTTAGGCACACGGGAGAACCAGTGTAGTACATATATTTTACAAATTTTTAAGCTTGCTAGCAAGTAATAACTTTAAAGAAAATTATTATGATCTAAGCTGTTAATTTTTTTTTAAAAAAAAGGTAAAAAAAATTAAATATGCTTCTCTAAGTTTTTGAATAAATATTTTATGTTTCACTACGCAGATCTCTTTTAAGGTTTGATAAATTTGAGATTGGATTAGATTTGTGAGTATAGTATTCAATGAATCATCACTATTCAGTATAACACTATGCATCTTAGTATCTTAATTATGGATATAGAGGGAAAGCGTCCGGGGTCACTGCTTGAGGGAAAAATGTCAGGGGGGATATTTTCCGGGGGGTAAAATGTCCGGGGGGATATTTTGCGGGGGGTAAAATGTCCGGGGGGATATTTTCCGGGGGGTAAAATGTCCGGGGGGAAAATGTCCGGCAACCATGCTGAAGGTTAATTTATCCAATTTGACAATTGAAATTGAAACGTAATTATCACAATCCTAACAACATAATAAATTATGTGTATTTACTATTTCAGCTCAATTTTTTTAATCTCCAATGATTTAGAATAACGGGCAATAACAGTGTGGGATATTATTTACATATAAATGTCGAATTTTAAAAATTGCTTAGAAAAGTTTCACCTCGTAACAGTTTCAGGAATAGTATTATAATATTGTTTAATTAATAATTTGAGAATCTTTTGAAGTGCTTAAACTATATTAAACCCCTTAAATAACACTGAAAATAAAATAAAATGATTTATACATACCTATTGAGACTCTACACCAACCAATTCCAACAACCACAATTATTAAGCTCTGCTGAACACACCTGAAGCTCTGCCGTGGGCAGGGTATGGGTTTCTAGGAATTAATATAATTTATTATGTATTAAGCTCCTTACGTTTGGCTCAGAAGATGCCTTGTATGCAGCAGTTGTATTGTCAGTATCCTTTTTGCTTTTCCAATGTTCAGTTTAGCTTCAGACCCGCCGAGCTTGGAGTTGTTTCTTTACTGTACTATCTCGCGAATCGATTAATACAATGGAAAACACTTCAGAATTTGTATGTAAAAATGTAAACTACTATCAGACTTCAGACAAGCCGATCAATTTGAAATTATAAATCATGAAATAACATAGTCGAGATAAGGTACGACCATGAATCATTAGCTCATTGTTAGTAGCTATGTCTCATCACATAGTCTTCAACATATCCAATAATATTATCTTACTATTTGAGATAATATTCGTGTTTTCAGATTTATGATGCCTTCCAATAGGCAGACTTTTAAACGCGACGATTAAACTCACAGCGAATAACGGATATCCATCCTGCAAAAACCAAATATAGAAAACAGTTGCGTAGTAATGCATTGCTTTGTCTTTTAATGTAGAAGAGAGCACCCTTCAACTATTATTTTAACTTTTCAGTATTACTTGCTAAATAAGTTAATTTTATAACCCTGGCAGGGTCCTAATCAGGTAATTTTAAAAATTATCTAAAATGTGGTACACAAAAGTTTTTCCCCAACCAGTAACCCCGGGTGTTTTCCACCCCAAACTAGAAATTAACTCTAGAATTCCCCTTCTCAAGTAATACAAATTAATTTAATATAGTTCAACAATGCTACATAGGTTTAACTTTATTTTTATATTCTAATCTTATAATTGATTTCTTGGATGTTGTACTTGAAAAATATTAGTTATACCGGCACAGAGCATGTAAGTGTTATAAATAACATCGACGAAAACAATTGCCAGTATTGTGCATGTTAAAACTTCTACAAGATGATAAAAATGGATTAAACCCTGTTGAAATTGACGTGAGACAACTTTTATCAAATTTTACAACAAAACACAGTGCGTGCTTGATGTTTGGCGATTTTAATCACCCATACCTTAAATGACACACTAACGTTATGTAATGAAACATCGGCAGTGTAGCCTTCGGTAATACCTTCGATGAGCTCTTTCTTGAACAGCATACTAATTTTTTCACAAGATCAAGATGCCTTCAGCAGAGCACACTTGACATAATTATTACAAACGGCCAGATTTGCAAAGAATCAAAATCAATGTTAGGGATAAAAAATCCGGCGCTTCGCGCCGGATTTGGCGACCGTGGGTCCGAAGTAGATGCTGATTTAACAGCACATTGGTTTCATCACTGGAAAACAATGATTTTGTAGTAAAGCTAACAATGCTAACATAAAACCCTCGCAGTAAGAGTGGGCTAGGTACAAGCTTTGCTGGTACAAATCAGCAAAGTACGATTGGTGCCAGTAGAAGTGGGCTAGGCGGGAGTTTTAGTAGTACCGAAAGTTCAAGTTGGCTACTTATAGCGCCTGCCGATACAATTGGGCTTGGTAAACATAGCGCCGACACAAAAGGGATAGGTCTGAATTTTGTTGGTCCCAGAAGGCAGGGTACGAGTGTTACGAATAGGCTGGGGAAGAACAGCGTCGGTAAAAATTTGCTAGGTACATATTTTGCTGATACCAGTCAGCAGGGTATAAGTGATACTAATGGGCTCAATAGGTATATCACCGGCACGAGGGCACAATTAATGTAATTTTTAAGACATCAAATTCGGTATATCCCTGAGTACGTACATTGCTAAGCACGTATGCTCGAAGTTTAACTTTGTAGGAATTTTTAAGCTGTGTTTAAATAGCGGGTTCCTTTATTAAATGATGTCATCGGCAGTACTGGTGAGAATAATCGGGAATTGATGACACTCTGTTAAAAGTAGCTAAAAAATCTATACTATTAACTGCCAAGTTGTATGTATGTCCGCCATTTGTCATGGATACCAAAAAACTATACAAATAAAACAAGTAGGAATCCGTTGCTGCGACGGTAGCTCTATACTACTATAGTCCTACCACCGTTTATGTTGACTTACTGATAACTAAAAAGCTATAACAACAGTAAACATTAGGTGAAGGTTGTGACAAAAAAAAATGAAAAAAGATTAAACATTTTGTATCCAAAGTTCAAAATTTTAATAATTTACTTGTCATTACAATAAAACTTTTACTGTATAAAAGTAAACAAAAAATTAAAATGAGTGCATGAGAGAGGAAAAAATTGCTATTCCTGGTCTTCCATAGCAATATGATCTTCAGTATTGTATATAAAGAAGTACTGTAACTACAGGGAAAGAGCATTGTGTAACTACTATAAAACAGTCCATCGTATGTCTTTGTGTTTTAAACAGAGACTTTAAAATTCAATAATGTCTGTAGAAATTGTGTATACTTTATGTATGTTTACCAAAATGTTTTAATAGGAGGGGGAGGAGGTAAACCCCAAAACACTCAAGGGGTGACATATGGGAGACCTCCACGATCCACGTTGGTTTACTCTGGATACACTATGCAATGGCTGATGTCCCATTACCCTCGAAACTCAGGGGCTACCAGGGGTGTCCCCCTATCAAATTCAACCCTCCCCCTTCAACAAAAAAATATTTCATTTTTGCTTCCTTTAGCACCCCCTCCCCAAGTCACTTTATAATGTTATTACATTTTTTGTAGAATTAAAATAAAATTTATTTTAAAGAATAACCCGAAACACAAAATTAAAATATATGGACAAAAGAGGAAAAAAATAGTTGAAACGGGCCTGTGGTCCATACCCAAGTAGTATACCGTGCCCGTACATCATGGGTGTCGTACTTGTAACAGACGGGGAGGGTGTCGGTGCCCTACCCGTTCGGCGCATACACCTTACCCAGGTTGAAAAGGGAGCGTAGACGATGTGTAGCCACACGGGTAGGGTGCGGGTACCCTACCTGTACCAGAATGAAGGCGTGGCACAGGGATAGTACCAGCATCCTACCCGTATGGCTATACATTCTCTTTTACAACCCCTTTAGCTCCCTTTACAACCTGGGCAAGGTGTATGCGCCGGATGGCTGGGGTACGGATACCCTCCCCGTCTATTACAAAATTACTATCCCCTTGCCAGGCCCTCGGGCTGGCATGGAGAGCGGGTATCCGTACCCTACTCGTTTGAGTATAATGCCTCTTTTTCTAACTCCGTTAGGCCTTGGGCCTGACAGCGAGGGTCCCCTCCCTTGACTTTGCTAAAAGGGTCCCTCATGTATGTACGGAATGGGACCTTCGAGGGTATTCCTATTAATGATAATAATTTTGTTCATGCTTTATCCAATCACACCACTAAAAGAAAGGATATTTCATTACTTGTTTCTTTCCACAAAAAGGAATTGAATGAGTTTCCGAAAAATGCATTAACAAATAATATCTAACTGAAGAACTAAAATATTTATTCTCCCAAATGTATAAAATAATGATTACTTAAATATTTATTAATCAGGAGCAACGAATGTAAGTTAAGCATTAATTATACTTCCTATGTAAGGATATATCTTGGTGCTTTATAATTATACAAGTATCTCTCAAACGATAACTTTTTTCCACCTCTGGAAGTTTTTATTATTTCAATGATAACTTTAACCACAGATTCAACTTATCACGAAGAAAATGCTATTTATCTTGCAAACTGCTGGGGTAGGACTTATAAAATAATAGTTTGACAAAACTGTATAGCGTTACTTAAATTTGCATATAGTTTACATTTTGAATTAGTATTTGTTAGGTTAATACGACTGAACGCACTTCAGCTAACGAATTTTGCATATTATTGAGAGCGGCTACGAATACATAGATTTTGTAGTTGGATACACTAGTTTGTTTTACTGAAGTGATTTTGATACTGGGAGGAAAATGTCCTGGGTTACGAGTTGGGAGGAAAATGTCTGGGAGGAAATTGTCAGGGGGGGGGGGAATGTCCGGGAGGAAAATGTCCGTTTACCGCGTGATCTGAAAATGATTTCGGAAAACTTAACATAACTGCAGTATCTGATAATCACTAACCAAAATTCATGTTGACCGCTGTTAAAAGCTTCGCTGTTGATGTCGGAATAACAGAAAATTCAGTTAAAGTTCAAAGTACTACATCAAAATCATTAGTAATCATGAAAAACCTATAAATAATAATTATTTCTTGATAGGCATAATTATCTGTTTTAAAATATAATGGTATTACAGATAACTGACAAAACCTTCAATAAATACAAATCAACCAGGGGAGCGTACAAAAATACCACCCCCCCCTTGTTTTGGTATGTGCGCACATGTAAAAGCAATAAGGCGAGAGCAGCTTGACCCTTGACCCTCCCTCCCAAATGCATAACGTTATTGTTGCAAGCTCCCCAGTCTCTCGGCGCCCTCAATAAAGGCTATATTATGTAAGTACCATCTAATTACTGGAAAAAAGCTTACTAGATAGCCATGCGGCTATTGCAGTCCTTTTGCAATCATGTGTCTGTTTCCAAAACAACTGTCACGCTCAATAAAATCACTGCAGATCACTGCTATTATCTGATGTCAGTATGCTTACTCCGAAGCAGACCGTTGATTTCAGAACGACTTGGTATGCACTTATCTACTAACGAGCGCTTCTGCAATGACCGTCTGTTAAAGCTGTTCAGATAGTATATAATGTAAGTACAATACAAAAGTGAATATTGCAAAACTGATTTAGTGTAGGAACTTACAGTTACTGTTGCTGGAGTTATATTTTTTGTTGTTCTTGACTATCGTTTCTCCTTGCTTATTTCTCATTCTCTCAAGGTGTGGTTACTCTCAATCTAAATATTCTGGTTGAGAAATTGAAACTCATAATAATCATGCGCCTGCTGCCTTCTTTGACTAACCGTCTCGACTGTAGAATAGAATGTGCTGTTCAAGGTCTGAGGTATCTTTGGAACTTTGGAGTAATGTTGTAATTAGTTCACAAAGAACTCAGAAGATTGTGATTTCTGAAATAACAATTTATGTTGTTACCAACGTGTTTTAGGAGCTAGGTTTATGTGATTGCGCTACTATGCTAAGTTTTCATTAAAAAATCAAAAAGTACATACAAAGAATTGATTGTTGTAGGACATTTTTCTCTCTGATATTTTCCTCCCAACTTCGTACAGAGGACACTTTCCTACCAGTGCAGTAGAGTAAATGTAAATCAAAATGACAACTATTTCGTATATACATGAAATTTTTTTTTCGCCGACCCTTCTTTAGTGGTAATCCGCGGTTTTAGTGAAATGCATGCGTATGCTCACCCGCAATACCCGGGCAACTTCCGAAAATATAAATTTTGTTTACATAATTTTTTATTGGGTATTTGACATATGCCTAAGTTTTTGGAACTCGAAATCCCCCAAAAATCTTAATAGCTATCTATATACTTAAAACGTGCAGTACAGGCCAGCATAGGCCATTTACTTAACATTACAATTCTTGTGTATCAAACTACTCTTACAGTTTTCAACTAATTACACTTTATATATTACCATTCGACGCGCCTTGACGTTTTGTCGTCATTCTTTCGACAATATTTTACAAAATGTTGCGTTTTGCACTTTTTATGGCTGATTTACACTTTTTTAATCTACGCCAATCACGGCATTAGAATTCAAAATTTCAAAATTTTAGTGGTCCTGATTGGCTTACAGGAAGATGGAAAATTATTTATTTCTTATTAAAATTAATTCAAACTAAAAAGAATTTAAAATATTATAGTAGAAACATTTTCACACAAAATAAAAAACTGAGATCAACGCAAAATTATTTTCAATAATTCCTTAAGGAATTATGTAATTATTTAAAAATAATAATTTAATAATAATTATAATTTATTTCTGCCCAGAAATATCTTATTTGTATATTTTTAATTTTATTCAGCAATGGATTTCACGTGTATAGTAACTATGCCCACACCACGCCTAACGTGGCTCTTACAGCCACAACCATAAATAATTACTTTTACAAAGTCAATATATTGATGCTAAGGCCCGTCCTACGGACGGTATGTACATGCAATTAAATTAACTTATAAAATAAATAATATGAACCTAAAAAGTAACCGTGACCACATTACACCAACACGACTTTAACAGCCGCAAGTTGACCTAAGTGTTTATCATTAAGTCGAAACTTAACCCAGTAAAGTTAAATTGGCCGCAGTCAATAACACATTTGATTTACCCTGTCGTCCAAAAATTCCGCCAAATACGTAGCAGGGTTTCATTGATAAGTGATGGCCAACTTTAGTAAGTGATGGCAAAATTTAGTAAGTGATGGCCAACTTTAGTAAGTGATGGCCAACTTTAGTAAGTGATGTCCAAATTCAAATAGTTTCGAAAGATAAAAAAAGTTTAGCTCAGCCAAAAGATTATTCAATTTAAATCTTACTACAAGTTTTATTAAATTTTTAAGAATCTAAACAGTAACTATAAGGACTTCAAGTCATCTACTAATCGAAAATTTTAAAAACTGATTCAAATAGTTTTGAAAGATAAAAAAAGTTCAGCTCAGCCAAAAGATTATTCAATTTAAATCTTACTACAAGTTTGATAAAATTATTAAGAATCTAAACAGTAACTTTGAGGACTTCAAGTCATCTACTAATCTACTAATTAAAAACTACACTATAAGAACAAATAGGCGTCACACAATTTCCACTGCCAATCACTGTATATTTTGTAGATAGAGGAAGGGTATAGTAATATCAGCTGTGTTTGGACTAGATGGACGTTACAAGCATAGTCCTGGTCAAGGATGTAAGAAAAACTCAACCCGGCCAACACTGAGGTAAAGCTTTACCACCAATAAAATCCTGACCCAGGCGAACCTGCTCTCAAAATTTAACCCAAGCAAGCATTAAGCAAAAACGTAAACGTGGAAATGGTTGTGGCTTTAATGTAATCCGCACAAGCCTGTGTCCAAAGCTTAAACCAAATATACCAGTAAGGGGGTATTAGGTCGACGGTTATGGTATTCAGCAGTACATCCATCGTGTAACTGGTTACGCTAAAATCAACCTTTTATGTGTAACAGGTGTATACGGAAATAGAGAGCAATGATCACAGCAAGCATAATCACGGACAAGCATATGTGGGAAAATCTTACCCAGCCAAGAACTGTGGTAAAATTTTAACCCAAACAATACTGTGGTAAAATTTTAACCCAACCATCTATAAACATAAAACGTGCAGTAAAGGCCAGCATAGGCCATTAATCCAACATTAAAATTACTACATTACTTTATGAGTAGTTAGGACTGCAGAATGTAGCGAAATTTACAGTCTTAGACCTGGCTTCGATCCTCTGCCACTGCTTATCGTTTTCGGCTCAGTGTTGTACGGTATACGTTACTGGATGGTTGATTTAACCCAATCTCCTTCGGTGCTCCTTAGTGACCACTACTTTTTGTTGGGGCCTAGGGAATGCAACTCCTTTACTGTGGCGGAAGGTGCGGGAATAGGTAAAACGGTACACAGACTGAGACGATCTAACGCGGTAGCCTCCTTTTGCCTCACTCATAGTTACTGGTTGAGTCTGGTTGTATGAACTTAGGTTGAATCGACCTAATAAATAAATTATTATATATATATATTTACCTGTAGTTCTAATTTTCCGGTGAATCTGCAGTTATTCTAATACGAATGTACTTTCTTTACTTTAAAAAAACCTGTAGTGGTATTACATGAATAGGCCAAGTCTGGGATCTAAAAGGTAGGAGCTGCAGTGTTAGTCTAATGTGTTGTCTTAATCTCCAAGTCAACCACACAAGTACTCTAAGCTGCACGTCTAAAACGCACAAGCGCCACTTTTGGGCTTCATGCCGCTTAATATTGTTATTATTCCATTGTCTAACCCCCTCCCCCACCTGCTCGCAACCCGTAGGGTTGCCTAACTGCTAGTCTATATACTTAAAACGTGCAGTACAGGCCAGCATAGGCCATTTATTAACCATAACAATTCTTGCACACCAAACTCCTCCTACAGTTTTCAACTATTTGGAGGTTTCTTGGTGTCAATAGATGCGCTGTCATGTAAGGATGTCCTTCTTTCAACAATATCATTAAAATAGTTTGATTTGCACTTTTTATGGCCGATTTACATTTTTTGGTTTTAGCCAATCAGGGCCTTTGCAATTCAAATTTTTGAAATTTTAGTGGCCTTGATTGGCCCACAGAGAGATAAAAAATTATTTATTTCATATTCAAATTTATTCAAACTCAAAAGAGTTTAAAAAATGGTGGAAACATTTTTACACGATATGAAAAGTTGAGGTCAACGCAGAAATATTTTCAATAATTTATTAAAATTATTTCAAAATAATAATTTAGTAATAATTTTAATTCATCTCTGCGCAGAAATATCTAATTTGTATTTTTTAAGTTTTATTCAGCAATGCATTTTACGTGTATATTAACTATGCCCACACCACGCCTAACGTGGCTCTTAAAGCCACAACCATAAATAATTACTTCTACAAAGTCAATATAGTGATGCTAAGGCCCGTCTTACGGACGGTATGTACATGCACTTAAAAATATATAAGAACCTAAAAAGTAACCAGGGCCAAACTAGACTAACAAGACTTTAGGTTTAAAAATGGTGGAAACATTTTTACACGAAATAAAAATTTAAGGTCAACGCAGAATTATTTTTGATAATTCATTAAAATTATGTAATTATTTAAAAATAATAAGTTTTTACAAAGTCAATATAGTGATGCTAAGGCCCGTCCTACGGACGGTATGTACATGCACTTAAAAATATATAATAGAAACCTAAAAAGTAACCATGACAACACCACACCAACACAGCCTTATTTATTATTTAGTATTTTAAGATGCTGAGCTTGAGCATCTATTGAAATTGCCATGTCTGTCTGTCTGTTGGCCTGTTGTTTGTGCTTTACACGTCACAGTTTTTACTCATTGTTTTTCAAACAACTTTTAAATGTCCACAAGTGCGAGCGAAAAAAGCCGTATTGTTTTACGAGTTGATCGAGCCAACCAGTTTTGTACAATTAACGGTTGATTGGACCCATGTTTAACTATTTAAATCATACAAACAAAAACCGGTAAAACTATCATGAGCGTACATACGCATGGTTGGTGAAACATCGTTTCTTTCAAATCGCGCGCCAAGTACAAGTACAACAAGTACATCTTGCAGTATCAATACTACATTACAAACGAGTATTGAAGAAACAGAATGGGGAGTAAGCAGGATTGCCCATAAATGACGTCAAAAAATTTATATTAGCACATGCCCGTCCTTAGATCGGTCTCTATGTTGGTCATGCTCCATAGGATACAGTTTTTAACTGATTTGCTTCAAACACCTTTTAAACGACCCCAAATGCAAATGCAAATGTTTTTGGAGTGGAAAGAACTAGCCTGTTATTTATGAATACCTGTTGAAAGAGTTGAACCTAATACACGAAAACAAATTCAAAGGCAAAATGCTATAGTTTTTTGATGTTGATCAAACGAACCAAATTTTGAAAATAATTGTTTGATAAGCACATGTCAAAATGCATTCAAACGGTGCAACTTTTAACCACTTAAAATGCAAGAAAAAAATACCCATCTACAGTAATAATGGTTTTTAAAAAACTATAATTAGGATGCAACCTACTATAAAACTAGGTTTCAGTTTAAAAGTAATAAGACCTAATTTCCTAAACTTTCTCCATCTTACGCAAGAGTCAGTAAAAATATAACATTAATTCATGTCTGCCGAGAACATTTTAATTTGTATTTTTTAGTTTTATTCAGCAATAAATTTAACCTGTATAGTAGCTATGCCCACACCACGCCTAACGTAGGTGTTACAGCCAATACCATAAATAATTAGTTTAACGTAGTAAATAGTGGTGCTAAGACCCGTTCTACGGACGTTATGTACATTTGCCTCAAAATATATAATATTAACTAAAAAAGTAACTAGAGAGAAAGTTATTATTTATTTACAACTGGCGTATAATAATGGCTAATAGAAAGAATAAAGGATCAATTAAAGCAACACACTATACCAACACGACTTTACCAGCCACAAGTGGACCTGTCGGTGAATTAAAACATGTCTATGCAAATGTTATTCTAACGTGATGACGTTAGCAACCCACCGAGTGTCATTTTAAGATATCTAACTATGTATTAATTTCGTGCAGTATTACACAATATAATAATAATAAAGCAGCCGTGCTTGGGTGAGCGGTTAGGACTGCAGACTGTAACGAAATTTACAGTCTCAGATCCAGCTTCAATTCTCGGCCACTGCTAATCGTTTACGGCTCGGTCTTGTACGGTAAACGTCACTGGATGGTTGGTTGAAACCCAATCTCATTCGGTGCTCCTTAGTGACCACTTATTACTGTAGGGGCCTAGGGAATGAGACTCCTTTACTGTGGAGGAGGGGACGGGGATAGGTGAAAGGGTACAAAGACCGAGACGATCTAACGCGGTAACCTTCTATTTCGTCACCCACAGTGACTGGTTGAGTCTGGTTGTATGAACTTCGGTTAAATCGACCCAATGAATAAATTATAATAATAATAATAATAATAATAATAATAATTGATTTATGGAGTCCATTTGGCCTCAGCCCATACAAAATTTATTTTTTCCGTATTTACTGTACAGGACAAACGTACCATGAAATCTAAAATATAAATGTCCACCCTTAGTACTAAACAAGAAACACTTTTAGTAGGTCCTACTATAATAATATCTAGTAGTATAAAATTAATTTAATAATCTCACTCACACATGAGTAGGTCCATCGTCCTACTAACGCATGAGTCTAACAAACACGTACGCCATTAGTTCTACTAACACCTGGGTGGTTCCTTAGTCCTACTAACACCTGAGTGGTTCCTTATTCCTACTAACACCTGGGTTGTTCCTTAGTCCTACTAACAACTGGGTGGTTCGTTAGTCCGTTAGTCTACACTCAAAATACGCCCTTAGTCATACTTACACCCATATTACGCCCTTAGTCATACTTACATCCATATTACGCCCTTAGTCCTAATAACACCCACAGTACGCCCTCAGCTTTACTAACACGCGGGTAGCGTCGTATTACTACTTACACCCAGAGTACGTGTATAGCCTTACTAACACCTAGGAAGGCCCATTTTTCTTCCATTTCCCAAGTGGCTTTTATTCCTCCTAACACCCTGGTAGGTTCTTAGTCCTACTATCACCCAAGTACGCTTTTAGTCCAACTAACATCCACGTAGGCACTTCGTATACAAACACTCAAAGTACGCACATATATAAAATAACACCCGGGTAGGCAATTAGTTGCGCTAAAACCTTGGTTGGTTTTTAGTTCTACAAACCTTGGGTTGTCCTTCGGTCCTACTACCACCCAGGGTTTGTCCTTAGCCCTGCCTATAACCAAAACAACCTCTTAGCGCTACTAACACCCACATAGTTCTTTAACCCTACTTACACACGGGTAGACCGTTAGTTCTGCTAACACCTGAATAGGCCGCTGGTGGTACTAACACGCATGATGGCTTAAAGTATTACTAACTCTCGTGTAGGCCGGTGGTTCTACTAACACCTAGGTTGACTTTAAGTACTACTAGCCTCCTGTTAGACCCTCAGTCTGACACCCAAGTTGGTTGTTAGTTTTAATAACACTCAAGGCACGTCCTTAGTTCTACTAAGAACTGAAGTAAGTCCTCAGTTTTACTTACACCCAGATAGGTCCTTATGCCTACTAATACCCTGGTAAGTCTTTTGTCCAACTAATACCAAGGCACGCTTTTAATCGTACTAGCATCTACGCGGCTTCTTGGTCCTTCTAACACCTTGAAAGACCATTAGTCCTTCTAACACTTAGTTAGACTATTAGTCCAACTGACACTTAGATAGACTATTAGTCCTACTCAAACCCAGATACAGCCTTAGTTCACCTTACACTCATAACTATATTGTCGCTTTAAAAGGTCGTAGTTACACTAATGCACCTTTTTTTGCGACAGCTGCCACAAAAATTAGCTGTTTAACTTCACCACGAGTGTCTTTTTTATTAAAAAATCCAAATTCCACACTGCTTTACCCTACATTACGCTAGCAACCCATCGGGTTGCCTAACTGCTAGTCTATATACTTAAAACGTGCAGTACAGGCCAGCATAGGCCATTTATTAACCATTACAATTCTTGCACACCAAACTCCTCCTACAGTTTTCAACTAATTACACTTTATATGGTACCATTCGACGCGCCTTGACGTTTTGTCGTCATTCTTTCGACAATATTTTGAAAAATATTGCGTTTTGCACTTTTTATGGCTGATTTACATTTTTTGACTCTGCGCCAATCACGGCACTAGAATTCAAATTTTCAAAAATACAGTGATCCTGATTGGCACACAGCCCGACAAAAATATTTATTTCTATTTTCAAATTCGTGTAAACATCGAAAATTTTAAAAACTGATTCAAATAGTTTCGAAAGATAAAAAAAGGTCAGCTCAGCCAAAAGATTATTCAATTTAAATCTTACTACAAGTTTTATTAAATTTTTAAGAATCTAAACAGTAACTATGAGGACTTTAAGTCATCTACTAATCTACTAATTAAAAACAACACTATTGGAAGGGATAGGCGTCACACAATTCCCATTGCCAATCACTGTATATTTTGTAGATAGAGGAAGGGTATGGTAATATCAGCTGTGTTTGGACTAGATGGACGTTAAGACTGAGGTAAAGCTTTACCAACAATAAAATCTTGACCCAGGCAAACCTGCTCTTAAAATTTAACCCAAGCAAGCATTCAGCAAAAACGGAAACGTGGAAATGGTTGTAGCTCTAATGTAATCCGCACAAGCCTGTGTCCAAAGCTTAAACCAAATATAACAGTAAGGGGGTTTTAGGTCGACGGTTATGGTATTCAGCAGTAGATCCATCGTGTAACTGGTTACGCTAAAAGTATACGGAAATAGAGAGCAATTATCACAGCAAGCCTAATCACGGACAAGCATATGTGGGAAAATCTTACCCAGCCAAGTACTGGGGTAAAATTTTAACCCAACCAATGCTGTGATAGAATTTTAACTCAGCCAATACTGTAGTAAAATTTGAACCCAGCCAATTCTGTAGTAAAATTTTAACCCAGCAAATTCTGTAATCAAATTTTAACCCAGCTAACACTGTAGTAAAATTTTAACCCACACAATACTGTAGTGAAATTTCAACCCAGCCAATAAAGTGTTACAATTTTGACCCAGACAATACTATCGTAAAATTTTATCCAAGACAAAACTGTGGTAAAATTTTAACCCAAACAATACTGTGGTAAAATTTTAACCCAACCATCTATATACATAAAACATGCAGTAAAGGCCAGCATAGGCCATTTATCTAACATTACAATTACTACATTACATTATGAGTGGTTAGGACTGCAGACTGTTGCGAAATTTACAGTCTCAGACCTGGCTTCGATCTTCTGCCACTGCTTATCGTTTTCGGCTCGGTGATGTACGGTAAACGTTACTGGATGGTTGATTTAACCCAATCTCCTTCGGTGCTTCTTAGTGACCACTACTTTTTGTAGGGGCCTAGGGAATGCAACTCCTTTACTGTGGAGGAGGGGACGGAAATAGGTTAAAGTGTACAAAGACCGAGACGATCTAACGTGGTAGCCTCCTTTTGCCTCACCCATAGTGACTGGTTGAGTCTGGTTGTATGAACTTCGGTTGAATCGACCCAATAAATAAATTATCATTATATATATATATTTACCTGTAGTTCTAATTTTCCGGTTAATCTGCAGTTATTCGGGATAATGTTTTTCGATCAGACAGGTGAATCTAATGATCAGACACAGACATCTAACCGTCAGACAGAATAAATTTGTTTTGCAGACAAACTTTTACGATTTGCAGACACGTTTCAGCGACAACATATAAAAACAATTTATTTTGCAGACAATTTACGTCGCGATTTTATTAATTGACTGCTTAATGTTAAAAGTAATCAAGCAGTGTTGCAGTAGGTAATAGATAAAATAAATCAATGATGTATACTTAAATATAGCCAATGTTCATTTCACAGTTTCCTAAAATTTTTGCCTTTTCACGTTGCACAAAATTGGCTACCTGCACTCGAGTCGGGGGAGTTTCCACATCAGCCAATAGCCTTAATATTTGCAATGCACCTGTGATTCCACTTTTCACCATTGCACGAATTCTGTCTTTATTTTCTGCAGATAAAGCGGCTGAATCTTTTTCAGTGTTAGTGTGGACGTTTACTTCAGTTTCAAAATAACCGACTTCCTCTCTGTAGTTAAATATTCTCAGTTGCTTCTTGAACGCACAAGTTTTCCCGTGTTTGGCACAGTAGTACGTTATTTTTTTAGCTACTACAGTACCCTTCGAATACTCAAGCTTCCAGTCATTTCCCACCATTTTCAAGGCTTCTAGTTTACTCGCAAATTCTCCTTTTGGAACCATGATGGAAGCTTCAGATATCCACAGACCTTTTTAAGTAAGAAACTAGTAAGGCACAGATTTACAACACGAATGACAAATACTGTGAGCACTGTGAGCAAAGGTAGGTAAAACTCAGCTCATCGTAGTCTGACGTCATCCAAGTTTATTAATACTTTTTCCTTTCGACAATATTTACCTAAGGGCTTAATTAGTTGAGTATTCTTGTTTGGCTGCTAAGAGAATGCTAAGTTTCTAAATAATTGTCTGCAGGAAAAATTATAAAAAGGTACAAAATTTTGTCTGCATATGAAAAGAAGTTGTCTGCAAATTCAGCAGATTTTTTGTCTGCAAAACCATTTTTTTCCGCTGAAGCGTTAAAATACCACCCCAGTTATTCTAATACGAATGTACTTTCTTTACTTTAAAAAAAAACTGTAGTGGTATTACATGAGTAGGCCAAGCCTGAGATCTAAACGGTAGGAGCTGCAGTGTTAGTCTAATGTGTTGTCTTAATCTCTCAGTCAACTATACAAGTACTCTAAGCTGCACGTCTAAAACGCACAAGCGCCACCTGTGGGCTTCATGACGCTTAATGTTGTTAAAAGTCCATTGTCTAACCCCCTCCCCCACCTGCTCGCAACCCGTAGGGTTGCCTAACTGCTAGTCATACTGTTAAAATCTGCAGTACACAAAAGGATACCCCTCCACAGGAATTAACACTACGCCTTGTCCACCAAACACCTCTCTCAGTTTTACACTTTTCACACTTTATATGGTATCAATCGATGCGCCTTCAAGCAAGGAGTTTATTCTTTCGACAATATCATTGACAATGTTGCGTTTTGATACTTTTATGAACGATTTACACTTTTCGCTCTAACCCAATCAGGGCCTTGCAATTCAAATTTTTAAAATTTCCCTAATCCTGATTGGCTTACTGTAAGGTAAAAAATTATTTATTCCATTTTCAAATTAGTTTGAACTTACAAAAGTAAAAAATAGTGGGAAATTTTTTACACGAAATAAAAAGTTGAGGTCAACGCAGAATTATTTTCAATAATTCATTACAATTATTTTTAATTATTTAATAATAATAATTATTCAATAATAATATTAATTCATCTCTGCCCAGAAATATTCAACTTTTTTTAGTTTTCTTTAGTAATGCATTTGACCTGTTTAGTAACTATGCCCACACCACGCCTAACGTGGCTGTTACAGCCACTACTATAAATAATTACTTTACCAAAGTTAATAGTGGTGCTAAGGCCCGTCGTACGGACGGTTTGTACATTCACTTAAAATATATAATAAGAATCCAAAAAGTACCTTTGACCACACTAAACAAAAACGACTATAACAGTACGTGGGTTCTGTTATAATATTTAAACTTTTATTTTATTAAGTTCTTCTTACAGGTTTTAATAAATTTCAAGGACTATTAATAATAAATATGAGGATAACAAAACATCTATAAATTAAAAAGTGCATGATAAAGAAGTTATGATTCACTACACTTTGCGTGCAGGTCACACTTCAGCTTTCAACTATTTGCACTTTTCATGGTATCATTCGACGCGTCTGGCAAAAACTTGACTAAATCAAG
The DNA here is from genome assembly GCA_949802685.1 of Dicyrtomina minuta. Taxonomy (NCBI): domain Eukaryota; kingdom Metazoa; phylum Arthropoda; class Collembola; order Symphypleona; family Dicyrtomidae; genus Dicyrtomina; species Dicyrtomina minuta. The sequence goes on from OX461810.1 coordinate 26,520,296, forward strand.
TCTTTGGTAAAATCTAAACCCTTAAAAGCATGTGATAGAATAAAAATGACAGTGAAGCAGCCGGACCTTCGGACAGGATGAAAATGAATTAAAAAAAAGAAAAAAAGCTTAGCAAAGGCAAGGTTGTGACCATTGTGTAATGCTTGCAAATCCCTGGTAAAAACCCAAACTCACATTGAGCAAGCCCTTGGGCAAAGCCTAAGAAATATAATAGTACTAAAATGAAGACCAGTTACCAGCAACTGGGTTATTGTATGGGTCGACCCGGACTGTGGAACAAATATTTAAAAAAATCTACGCAGTTCCACAAAAAACTCACATTGAGCTAGCCTGTCGGCAAAGCTCAACAAATTTTATAGTATGGGGTCTGTGAGGCAAATCACTAATTTCCGGCAAACCTGTATTAAATACTTACTCCACTAAACACTGCAGTAAATCAATATTCCATGCTAACCTATAACCAAAGTCATTCACTATAGCTTTACCCTGGGCAAATTACAGATCAAAAATCACATCCATTAAGTTTGATTTCATAAAAATACCTATTTTGCAAAACTTAATTTTAGCACGCCAATAGGAAAAACTTAACCCTCACAAAGTTGAGTTAAAGCTTCCCCTGCCCAATTATCTGGTAAAACCATACCAAATCAAGCATGTGGTAATAACTAAACCCAGTAAAGAGAATAATTTAAGCTTATACTGGGCATGCATGAAGTCAATTTGACCACCATTAATGCATTATTTCAAATACTGTAACAGCTAAAAGTTAAGAATATATAAAATATATATAATATAATTTGTTCATTGGGTCTATTCAACCGCAGTTCATACAACCAGACTAAACCAATCACTTTGGGTGACGAAATAGGAGGCTATTGCGTTAGATCGTCTCGGTCTTTGTACCCTTGCACATATCCCCGTCCCCTCCTCTACAGTACAAGTCTCATTCCCTAGGCCCCTACAGTAAGAAGTGGTCACTACGGAGCACCGAAGGAGATTGGGTTTCAATCAACCATCCAGTGATGTTTACCGTACAACACTGAGCCGTAAACGATAAGCAGTGGCCGAGGATCGAAGCCGGGTCTGAGACTGTAAATATCGTTACAGTCTGAAGTCCTTACTGCTCACCCAAGCACACCTGCTTGGTTAAGAATATATATAACATTTTGTTTGGCAGAGGGCAAAGTGCCTGGGGCATATGCCTGGAACGACAATTTCCATAGATTGGCTATAAGTGCGTCATTAAAAAACAACATTGAGCTAAAGGTCTTTAACAATTTGTTCTACACTTACTAAGGTAGAAACTGTCAATTAATCGACTGTACCTTTGCATTCTTAGCCCCCCCCCCGCCCCCCCAATTAAATTTGACATCAATAATGCTCGCAACCCATAGGGTTGCCTGACTGCTAGTCTATATACTTAAAACGTGCAGTACAGGCCAGCATAGGCCATTTATTAACCATTACGATTCTTGTGCACTAAACTCCTGCTACAGTTTTTAACTAATTGCACTTTTTATGGTACCATTCGACGCGCCTTGACGTTTTGTCGTCATTCTTTCGACAATATTTTGAAAAATATTGCGTTTGGCACTTTTTATGGCTGATTTACATTTTTTGACTCTGCGCCAATCACGGCACTAGAATTCAAATTTTCAAAAATACAGTGATCCTGATTGGCACACAGCCCGACAAAAATATTTATTTCTATTTTCAAATTCGTGTGAACATCAAAAATTTTTTAAACTGATTTAAATAGTTTCGAAAGATAAAAAAGTTCAGCTCAGCCAAAAGATTATTCAATTTAAATCTTACTACAAGTTTTATTAAATTTGTAAGAATCTAAACAGTAACTATGAGGACTTTAAGTCATCTACTAATCTACTAATTAAAAACTACACTATTGGAAGGGATAGGCGTCACACAATTCCCACTGCCAATCACTGTATATTTTGTAGATAGAGGAAGGGTATAGTAATATCAGGTGTGTTTGGACTAGATGGACGTTACAAGCATAGTCCCGGTCAAGCATGTAAGAAAAACTCAACCCAGCCAAGACTGAGGTAAAGCTTTACCACCAATAAAATCTTGACCCAGGCAAACCTGCTCTCAAAATTTAACCCAGGCAAGCATTCAGCAAAAATGGAAACGTGGAAATGGTTGTGGCTCTAATGTAATCCGCACAAGCCTGTGTCCAAAGCTTAAACCAAATATAACAGTAAGGGGGTTTTAGGTCGACGGTTATGGTATACAGCAGTAGATCCATCGTGTAACTGGTTACGCTAATACCAACCTTTTATGTGTAACAGATGTATACGGAAATAGAGAGCAATGATCACAGCAAGCATAATCACGGACAAGCATATGTGGGAAAATCTTACCCAGCCAAGAACTGTGGTAAAATTTTAACCCAACCAATGCTGTGATAGAATTTTAACTCAGCCAATACTGTAGTAAAATTTGAACCCAGCCAATTCTGTAGTAAAATTTTAACCCAGCAAATTCTGTAATCAAATTTTAACCCAGCTAACACTGTAGTAAAATTTTAACTCACACAATACTGTAGTGAAATTTCAACCCAGCCAATAAAGTGTTACAATTTTGACCCAGACAATACTATCGTAAAATTTTATCGAAGACAAAACTGTGGTAAAATTTTAACCCAAACAATACTGTGGTAAAATTTTAACCAAACCATCGATATACATAAAACGTGCAGTAAAGGCCAGCATAGGCCATTTATCTAACATTACAATTACTACATTACATTATGAGTAGTTAGGACTGCAGACTGTTGCGAAATTTACAGTCTCAGACCTGGCTTCGATCCTCTGCCACTGCTTATTGTTTTCGGCTCGGTGATGTACGGTAAACGTTACTGGATAGTTGATTTAACCCAATCTCCTTCGGTGCTCCTTAGTGACCACTACTTTTTGTAGGGGCCTAGAGAATGCAACTCCTTTACTGTGGAGGAGGGGACGGGAATAGGTAAAAGGCTACAAAGACCGAGACGATCTAACGTGGTAGCCTCCTTTTGCCTCACCTATAGTGTCTGGTTGAGTCTGGTTGTATGAACTTCGGTTGAATCGACCCAATAAATAAATTATCATTCCTACCTATCTACATAATTTGCCGGATTTTTGAGAATTCTGCAATACTGGACCGATTTCATCGAGCCATATATCATTGGAAAGCTAATCGCCAGTAGAATTCAAATTTAGGAACCCGCCTTCATTTTAACAAAACGTTTTTAAAATAACGGTCTTTTAATTTTTAAATGCCGCCAAAAATGTGTTGCGTGGGTCACAATCAAAAAACGAAAAAAAAGGTCCCTGCTTATTTTTGAAGAGCTTTCCAATGATATATCACTCGACACAATCCGTTAAATTTTTTTAATTTGCAATTATGTTATTTCGAAACCATTTAAAAACTAATAACAATCGTGCGTGCACACCATGTTCATTATCTTTGGCTAATTGTTACCGTTCCAAAAATATATCACTTTAGGGTTATTTTATTGACTGACCGGTCGAAATCTTGAATTAACGCAATATTAAATTTATTAGCGGGAAATTCAAAAATTGGAATTTTGAATTTTTGATATTGTATTACAGAAGTTGATTATAAATAAGGTAGATAAAATAACCAAAAACACATTGTGCGGCTTAATTGCTTCTTTTAATTTAAAACATGTAAATTGAAGCTAAAATTTGGCGGCAAATTCAAAATGATTAATTTTGCTGTTAAGGCTATTAAGTTATTTACATTTAATTAATTACACTCGCTCCACGCCGTCCACTGCATACCGATTTTAGCATTAAAGAGTAATACCCCATATTACTGTTAAGGCTACCAAAAAACAAGGGCTTTAGCACTTGTTTTTTATATATATATATTTACCTGTAGTTCTAATTTTCCGGTGAATCTGCAGTTATTCTAATACGAATGTACTTTCTTTACTTTAAAAAAAACTGTAGTGGTATTACATGAGTAGGCCAAGTCTGGGATCTAAAAGGTAGGAGCTGCAGTGTTAGTCTAATGTGTTGTCTTAATCTCCCAGTCAACAATACAAGTACTCTAAGCTGCACGTCTAAAACGCACAAGCGCCACCTGTGGGCTTCATGACGCTTAATGTTGTTATTAGTCTATTGTCATACCCCCTCCCCCACCTGCTCGCAACCCGTAAGGTTGCCTAACTGCTAGTCATACTGTTAAAATCTGCAGTACACAAAAGGATACCCCTCCACAGGAATTAACACTATGCCTTGTCCACCAAACTCCTCTCTCAGTTTTTAACTTTTTGCACATTATATGGTATCAATCGCTGCGTTCCTATGTGAGGAGTTCATTCTTTCAACAATATCAATGACAATGTTGCGTTTTGCACTTTTTATAACCGATTTACACTTTTTATTTTTACCCAATCAGGGCCTTGCAATTCAAATATTCAAATATTTAGCAATCCTGATTGGCACAGAGCCTGATAAAAAATTATTTATTTCATATTCAAATTAATTCAAACTTAAAAAAGTTTAAAAACTGGTCGAGACATTTTTACACGAAATAAAAGTTTGGGTCAATGCTGAATTATTAAATTTCCAATAATTCATTAAAACTTTATTAATTATTTAATAATAATTTAATATTAATAATTTTAATTTATCTCTGCCCAGAAATATTAAGTTTTATTTAGCAATGCATTTGACCTGTATAGTAACTATGCCCACACCACGCCTAACGTGGCTGTTACAGCCACTACCATAAATGATTACCGTATATCCTCTTATAGTAAGCGGTTCTCTAATAATGCGCGGGTCTCTAATAGTACGCAGGGTGTAGCCGCCTCAGTTTGGATGGTCCGCGGGTCTATTTAACAAACTATTAAATGGCAGAACGCGGATCTTTATTAATGTGCGGGTATTTATTAATGCGCGGGGAGTCGAAGATCGAGTTTAAATTGTAGGCGGTGCGTACTAACAGAGGAAATACTTTAACAAAGTAAATAGTAGTGCTAAGGCCCGTGGTACGGACGGTATGTACATGCACTTAAAAAGATATAATACAAACTTCAAAAGTAACTGTGACCACACTACACGAACACGACTATAACTGCCACTAGTGGACCCGTGGGTGAATGAAAAGCTATGTCTATACATATGTTAGTCTAACGTTATGACGCTAGAAGCCCATCGGGTGTCGTCTCAGACTATCTATCTGCATAATTATATGTATATATTAGGTACCATTAGTATTACTGAATATAGGCTCTACTTTAAAAAAAGTCAAAAAAATTATGTTTTAAGCCCTAAACAGTTTTAAAATTTATGCCTTGATTGGAGTATCATTAAATATATATATATATGTCCTAGCAATTTCCATAGCATCGACCACCTAACAACTTAATAATCATCAATCAACGACTTTTGGACTCCTTTTTTCACGTTTTACTTATTTTGTTAATTATGTTTAAAATTAAAATTAATTCAAACTTAAAAGAATTTAAAATATGGTAGAAACATTTTTACCTAAAATAAAAAACTGAAATCAACGCTAAATTATTTTTAATAATTCATTAAAATTATGTAATTATTTAAAAATAATAATTTATTAATATTTATAATTTATCTCTGCCCAGAAATATTTAATTTGTATTTTTTTTATTTTATTCAGCAATGGATTTTACGTGTAAAGTAACTATGCCCACACCACGCCTAACGTGGCTCTTACAGCCACAACCATAAATAATTACTTCTACAAAGTCAATATATTGATGCTAAGGCCCGTCCTACGGACGTTATGTACATGCAATTAAATTAACTTATAAAATATATAATATGAACCTAAAAAGTAACGGTGACCACATTACACCAACACGACTTTAACAGCCGCAAGTTGACCCAAGTCTTTATCATTAAGTCGAAACTTAACCCAGTAAAGTTAAATTGGCCGCAGTCAATAACACATTTGATTTACCCTGTCGTCCAAAAATTCCGCCAAATATGTAGCAGGGTTTCATTGATAAGTGATGGCCAACTTTAGTAAGTGATGGCCAAATTTAGTAAGTGATGGCCAACTTTAGTAAGTGATGGCCAAATTTAGTAAGTGATGGCCAACTTTAGTTAGTAATGCCCAACTTTAGTAAGTGATGGCCAACTTTAGTTAGTGATGCCCAACTTTAGTAAGTGATGGCCAACTTAAGTAACTAATGACCATTTGTAGTACCTGATGGCCAACTTTAGTAAGTGATAGCCACCTTTACTAAATGATGGCAAAGTTTAGTAAGTGATGGCCAGTTACATTTAGTGTCATATAATAATACTATTGTGCACTTTTTCCGAAGTTCTGGGCACATTTTTAACTGCTAACTTACTAACTTCAGTAAGTAATGGCCAAATTTAGTTAGTGATGCCCAACTTTAGTAACTGATGGCCAACTTTAGTTAGTGATGCCCAACTTTAGTAAGTGATGGCCAACTTTAGTAAGTGATGGCCAACTTAAGTAACTAATGACAATTTTTAGTACCTGATGGCCAACTTTACTAAGTGATAGCTACCTTTAGTAAATGATAGCAAACTTTAGTAAATGATGAAAAAGTTAAGTAAATGATAGCAAAGTTTAATAAATGATGGCCAGCTATATTTAGTGTCATATAATAATACTATTGTGCACTTTTTCCGAAGTTCTAGGCACATTTTTAGTTAAATTGTAGAATTTTTTGTTAGCCGTCACTTACTAAAGTCAAATTGGCCATTAATTACTAAATTTATCTATCACTTCCGGGCCTAGCTAGGTCTAATCAATTTCAACGATGCCATTCAATGTTGTTTATTACCATAAATTCTCCCCCTTCCACCCTGCTAGCAACCCGTAGGGTTGCCTAACTGCTAGTCATACTGTTAAAACCTGCAAAACACAAAAGGATACCACTCCACAGGAATTAACACTACGCCTTGTCCACCAAACTCCTCTCTCAGTTTTTAACTTTTTACACATTATATGGTATCAATCGCTGCGTCCCTATGTGAGGAGTTCATTCTTTCAACAATATCAATGACAATGTTGCGTTTTGCACCTTTTATTACCGATTTACACTTTTTAGTTTTACCCAATCAGGACCTTGCAATTCAAATTTTTAAATATTTGCCAATCCTGATTGGCTTACTGTAAGTTAAAAAATCCGGCGCTTCGCGCCGGATTTGTCGACCGGCGACGGGCCCGAAGTAGATGCTGAGCTACAACAAAGGCACAAGATAATTTATATTACGCTAAAAGATGATATAGGATTTATGGAAGCTCCTCTACAATCAATAAGACATATACCAATGTTCGTAGCATGTAATTTAATATAGCTGAATTTTTTTAATAAATTGCACCAATCACAAATAACGTCATTATAGACAATCCCTGAATATCTGTTACGCTTATAGGTAAGTAGGTGACATGTAGTTAAAATAGGATGAAAACAAATTTAACGTTGGGACTTGGGATACTAAAAACTATAGTATTTAAAGGACGTTATTAGGGACGATCTCTGAACATGTATAACACATATAGGTCAGTCCGTGACATGTATAGGAAATTTTCACGTGACATAATTTGCGCGTCACCCTCAACCTGCTTACCTAATAAGAATGCGATTCCATCTGGGTGGGGGTGTCTAGAAAAAATTTTTGCCTGACGTCAGTTGCGCGTCACCTCTAACCTGATTACCTTATGTAAATGCAATAGCAGCTGAGTGGGGCTGTCTCAAAGAAATTTTCACGTGACGTCCTTTGCGCGTCACCCCTAGCCTGCTTACCTAATGTTAATGCGATATCAGCTGGGTGGGACTGTCTAACATAAATTTTCACGTGACGTCATTTGCGCGTCACCCCTAGTCTGCTTACCTAATGTTTATGCAATAGCAGCTGGGTGGGGCTGTCTAACATAAATTTTTACGTGACGTCATTTGCGCGTCACCTCTAGCCTGCTGACCTAATGTTAATGCGATAGCAGCTGGGTGGGGCTGTCTAACATAACTTTTGACGTGACGTCATTTGCGCGTCACCCCTGACCTGCTTACCTAATGTGAATGCGATAACAATTGATTGGGGGTGTCTAGAAGAAATTTTCACGTTAAGTCATTTGTGCGTCACCCCTAGCCTGCCTACTTAATGTGAATGCAATAGCAGCTGAGTGGGGGTGTCTGAAAGAGATATTAATCTGACGTCATTTGCGCGTCACCCTTAACCTGCTTACCTAATGTGAATGCGAAAGCAGCTGGGTGGAGCTGTCTAACATAAATGTTTACGTGACGTCGTTTGCGCGTCACCTCTAGCCTGCTTACCTAATGTTAATGCGATAACAGCTGGGTGGGGGTGCCTAGAAGAAATTTTCATGTGACGTCATTTGCGCGTCACCCCTAGCCTGCTTACCAAATGTGAATGCAATAGCAGCTGGGTAGGGGTGTTTAAAAAAATTTTTTGCCTGACGTCATTTGCGCGTCACCCCTAACCTGCTTACCTAATGTAAATGCGTTAGCAGCTGGAGGGGGGGGGTGTCTAAAATAAATTTTCACGTGACGTCATTTGCGCGTCACCCCTAGCCTGCTTACCTAATGGTAATGCAATAACAGCTGGGTGGGGGTGTCTAGAAAAAATTTTCACGTGACGTCATTTGCGCGTCACCCCTAGCCTGCTTACCTAATGTTAATGCGATAACAGCTGGGTGGGGGTTTCCAAAAGAAATTTTCACGTGACGTCATTTGCGCGTCACCCCTAGCCTGCTCACCAAATGTGAATGCAATAGCAGCTGGGTGGGGGTGTTTAAAAGAAATTTTCACGTGAACCTGGCTGGAAATGGTGCTATGTATTTCGTTTTATAGCTGGGCAAATGTCTTGCGCTCACCTATGTTTATCGCTACTCCCGTTTTTATGGTGCTTACTACTAAATTTCTTGACGTTTGTCAGTTCAACATTTAATTGCATAGCAATGGTAAGTTCGATTACAGTGAAAATACAATACAGACCTGCCGGCTCGCTTTTGTGATTGTTTTAAAAAAGTTCTAAGGCAATAGTGTAAACGGTTTGACCTGTAGCGTGGGGCCAACAGACAGACAGACAGACGGACAGACGGACATAACCATTTCATTAGATGCTTGCTCAGCATCTTAAAATATTTTATTCCATTTTCAAATTATTTAAAACTCAAAAGGGTTTAAAAAATAGTGGAAACATTTTTACACGAAATAAAAAGTTGAGGTCAATGCAGAAATATTTTCAATAACTAATTAAAATTGTTTAAATATTTTTAATGATAATTTAGAACAAAAATATTATTTTTTCTCTGCCCAGAAATATTAAATTTTTTTAGTTTTATTAAGCAATGCATTTGACCTGTATGGTAACAATGCCCACACCACGCTTAGCGTGGCTGTTACAGTAACTACCAAGAATATTTACCTTACCAAAGTTAATAGTGGTGATAAGGCCCGTCGAACGGACGGAATGAACATGCACTTAAAATGTATAATTATGAATATAATAACAATCCAAAGATTACCTATGAACATACTACACCAAAACGACTATAGCAGCCACAAGTGGACACGTGTGAGAATCAAGACGTATGTCTATACATATATTAGTCTAACGTGATAACTCTAGCAACCCACCTGGTATCTATCTATACATTAGGTACTTGCAGTACTTTTCAATTTCATGTGTTCTAAATGTCAAATCCGACTATTAAAGTCAAAAAGATTATGTTGTACTCTTAAAACAGTTTTTTAAATTTCCCTTAATTGGGGTATCATCAGATATAGGTCTTAGCAATGTCCATTGCATCGACCTTTAAGCGACTAAATAATGTAACTCCTTTTCACGTTTTACACCTTTTGTTTTTAGCCAATCACGGCATGATATGTAAATTTTTAGAATTTAAGCCACAAAAATTGTCTGATAGCAAAATTATTCATTTATTTATTTTCCATTTTGAAGATAATTTTAAATTTTAAAAAATTCAATCATCACTTTTTAAAAAACAAAAAATCATATAAAGAGTTCGCTTGCAAATTATTATTTAGTATTTCTAAATGCTGAGCTCATTAGATGCTCAGCTTAAGCATTTATTGAAATGTTTTTGACCGTCTTTTTTTCTGCCTGTCTGTCCGTCTGTTTTTTATGCTCTACAGGTCAGTTTTTAATCGTTGTATTTCATACAACTTTTAAACGGCCACAATTGCAAAGAAAAAGCCCCCTACTGTTTTGGTAGTTGATCGGGCTAACCAGTTTTGTACAAATAACGGTTGATTGGACCCATGTAAAAAAATAAAAAAATAAATTTGAGGTTGCCCCGATTTAACCGCAGTTCTTACAGGGTGCCTGACCTCGAATTTACTTCTTGCACTGTGCCATCACACAGGTTTTGTCTTTCCAACATTAGTCGGGCCTACTTCTATGGCGAACTTCGTTTTACATTGACGCTCAGAGCCGCCGAGCCCTTCACTGCCTTGTGGACAAGGAAAACCCAGTGGGAAAACTTGCCACCGCCGCTGGTCTCGATCCCAAGACCTGAAGCGAGCATTTGCTTAAACAACAGATTCATAGACACCAGTGCAGTATGCACTGAGCTACGCGGGCTCGCTTGCGACTGGACCCATGTCAAAATGTATTTAAAGCATACAAACAATAACTGAGAGTACATACGTATACATGATTGCACACATGGTTGGGGAAACTTCGTTTTTTTCAAATCGTGCGCCCCTAAAGTACAAGAACAAGTACACCCTACATTAGCAATAATAGCAAAACAAACAATTATAAGTGAAAGGGTTGGATAAGTTATATAAGTTGGATAGTCCACTTCACAAAATTCATATTGACACAGCATATTTGTCCTTCGATCGGTCTTTCTGTTGGTCATACTCCACAGGTCACAATTTTGTGTTTCCGCTCTTGCACACGACAGAACGACAGGTATGCGTACAAATGTCCACCCTTTAGCAGTAGTCCATCATATAAAGCATAAACCCGGGCAACTTTGTGCTCAAAACGCACTATGGGCATGCCTGTGAACACAACCTAACCCAGGCAAACCGGTAATCGAAATCCTACCTGAAAAAGCCTAACCGGAGAAAGCCTGTGAACAAAACTTTACCTTGGCAGGCCTGTGGTCAAAACGTAACCCGGGTAAGCCTCCGACCCGGACAAGCCTGTGCTTAAAACTAAACCCGGGCAACCCTGTGCTCAAAACTCACCTCGGGCATGCCCGTATACAAAGCTTAACCCAGGCAAGCCTGTCAACGTAACCTTACCCGGGCAAGTTCGTGATCAAAACCAAACCCAGGCAAGCCTCCGATCAAAAACTAACCCGGGAAAGCCTGTGAACAAAACTTAACCCTGGCAGCCTTGGGTCAATACTTATCCCAGGTAAGCCTCTGATCAAAACCAAACCCAGACAAGCCTCTGATCAAAACCAAACCCAGGCAAGCCTGCAATCAAAATTTAGCCCGAGCAAGCCTATTTCAAAAATTTAAATCAGTAAAATGAATTTGGCCGCCGCAAATAAATCATTCCATTTACCTGTAGTTCTAATATCTTGGTAAATCTTTATCGTAATAAAAATGTACTTTCTATACTTTGGAAGTAGGCCAGGTCCGGGATCTAAAAGGCAGGGGCTGCAGTGTTAGTCTAATGTGTTGTCCTAATCTACCATTAAACTAACCGAGTGGGCTAAGCTGCACATCTAAAAGGCACAAACGTCAGTTTTGGGCTTGATGCCGCTCAATATTGTTATTATTCTCTAATCTGACCCCCCCCCCCCACCTGCTCGCAACCTATAGGGTTGCCTTACTGCTATCATACTGTTAAAATCTGCAGTACACAGAAGCATACCCCTCCACAGGAATTAACACTACGCCTTGTATCCACTTCCTATCTCTCAGTTTTTTACTTTTTACACATTATATAGTATCAATCGATGCGTCTCTATGTAAGGAGTTTATTCTTTCAACAATATCATTGAAACGTTGTGTTTTGAACTTTTTATAACCGATTTACACGTTTTATTTTCACCCAATCAGGGCCTTGTAATTGAAATTTTTAAATATTCAGCAATCCTGATTGGCAATGAGCCTGATAAAAAATTATTTATTTCATATTCAAATTAATTCAAACTTAAAAAAGTTTAAAAAATGGTCGAGGCATTTTTACACAAAATAAAAACCTATGGTCAATGCAGAATTATTTTCAATAATTCATTAAAATTAATAAATTATTTTGATATTAATAATTTAATAATAATAATAATTTATCTCTGCCCAGAAATATTTAATTTCTAAGTTTTATTTAGTAATGCATTTGACCTGTATAGTAACTATGCCCACACCACGCCTAACGTTGCTGTTACAGCCACTACCACAAATAATTACTTTAACAAAGTAAATAGTGGTACTTAGGCCCGTCGTACGGACAGTATGTTCATGGATGTAAAAATATATTACAAGAACCTAAAAACTAACCGTTGCCACACTACACCAACACGGCTATAACAGCCACAACTAGACACGTGGGTGAATCAAAACGTATGTCTATACATATGTTAGTCTAACGTGATAACGCTAGCAACCCAACGGGTGTCGCCTCAGGCAATATATCTATATATTATGTACGTGCAGTATTACAGAATATAGGCTTTACTGTTCAATCCCACTATAAAAGTCAAGAAGATTATGTTTTACTCCTCGTAGAGTTTTTTTTAAATTATGCCTTCCTTATCATTAGAAACAGGTCTTAGAATGTCCATAGCATCGACCTTCAAACGACTAAACAATGTGATTTTTTTACTCCTTTTTTCACGTTTAAACCTTTCGTTTTTAGCGAATCACGGCATGATATTTGAATTTAAAAAATTTAAACCATTAAGATTGGCTAATACCTATAGGAGTAATTTAGTTCTCACAATTTGAAGATAATTGAAAATTTTAATTCAGTCATCACGTTTTAAAAAATAAAAAACAAAAATACACAGTTTTGCTGCAAACAATTATGTAGCATTTTTAGATACTAAGCTAAGCATCTATTGAAATTGCTATGTCTGTCTGTCCGTCTGTAGTTTATGCTTTACAGGTCACAGTTTTTAATCAATGTTTTTCAAACAACTTTTGAACGGCCACAAGTGCGAGAGAAAAGTGCCGTACTGATTTAGGAGTTGATCCGGCTAACCAGTTTTGCACAATTAACGGTTGATTGGACCCATGCCAAACGTATTTAAAGAATAAAAACAAAAACCGATAAAACTATCATTAGCGTACACACTTATTTACAGACATGGTTGGTAAAACATCAATTCGCGCGCCACTAAAGTACAAGAACAAGTACATCTGTCTGACAGTATCAATACTAGCATTACAAACAAATATGAGTGAAAGGGAAGGGGGAGTAAGCAGGATGGTCAATAAATGACGTCACAAAATGTCTGTCCCCCGATTGGTCTCTTTGTTAGTCATGCACCAAAGGTCATAGTTTTTAACTGATTTTCTTCAAAAAACTTTTAAAGGACTACAAATCCAAATGCAAAGTGCCATATTGTTTTTAAAGTTGATAGAACTAACCTGTTTTTGAAACATAATTGTTAAATGGGACCATGTCAACACGCATTAAAATTAATACACGACTATAAATGCAAAGGCAAAGTGCCATATTTTTTGGGGGTAATCGAACTTACCTATCTTGACAAAATAATTGCTTAATGGTCTCACTTTAAAATGCATTCAAAGGGTACAATTTATAACCATTTAAAAATGCAAAAGAAATGTGCTAACTAAAGTTATAACGGTTTTAACAAAACTATAATTAGGATGCAACCCACTATAAAACAAGGTATCAGGTTAACATCAATAAAACCTTCCTTCTTCTACTTTCTCCATCTTACGTAATATTCTATGCCCGAGTCAGTCTAATATCATGACGCTACAAGCCATAGGGTTGCCTAACTGCTAGTCATACTGTTAAAATCTGCCTTACACAAAAGGATACCCCTCCACAGGAATTAACACTATGCCTTGTCCACCAAACTCTCTCAGTTTTTTACTTTTTACACATTATATGGTATGGTATCAATCGCTGCGTTCATATGTAAGGAGTTCATTCTTTCAACAATATCAATGACAATGTTGCGTTTTGTGAGATGATCCAATTTAGAGAGATCCTTGATTTTAAACAAAAAGAAAAGACAAGGTGACAGATCTTTATGTTGTTGCAAGGGGCTCTCAGGACAGGCACCTAGTAGTGAAGGAGCAATCAAGTAAAGGGAAGCAGTAGAGCACTTGACACAGAGCAAGTGTACCAGAAGTCCCTGTCTCATTCAACTCTTCCAAACTTGTGGGGTTTGGACGAGTGTAGGAGATGAGAATGCAGAGGAGACTTGAACGTGGGCAGACCTAAGGACATGTTCAGGCAGTTGTGAAGGAAGTACGATCTGACCGGTGCTGCCTTAACTACCTAATCTAACTTCCTAGTTGTGCCTACCAAGTGCCTAGCTATCTCTATGAAACTGAAGTTTTTATTAAAATCAGTAAGACTTCTTCAAATTTTGAAATTGATATTTTAGAAATTTTAAAAATAATATTTTTTGCCTAGAACTGAAGTTCTTTGGTATTCCCTCATTTTACTTTATCCGACTATTTTCGAATTGATATTCGAAAATTTACAAAGAAAAGTTGAACTGAAGTTCAAACTCCGTCGAAAATACCAGTTGTGAGACTGAATCTCTGTGCATCGCTTAACTAAAAAGATGAATAAATAATTCCAGAGTCTTCTAAACTACGAAAAAGGTATGAACAAACACTTTGTAATTATTTCTCATTTTCATATAATTAAACAGCTTGAGGGACCTTCCCTTCAGTCTATTAAGTTAAGATTCGGCATAAGAGCATAACCTTACCCTTTCATTTGCACCTTTTATAACCGATTTGCACTTTTTGCTCTTACCCAATCAGGGCCTTGCAATTCAAATTTTCAAATATTCGGCAATCCTGATTGGTACAGAGCTTGATAAAAAAATATTTATTTCATATTCAAATTAATTTAAACTTAAAAGAGTTTAAAAAATAATAAAAATATTTTTACACAAAATAAAAAGTTAATGTAAATGCAAAAATATTTTCAATAATTTATTAGAATTATTTTATTATTTAAAAATAATAATTTAAAAAAAAATAATTATCTCTGCCCAGAAATATTTAATTTCTAGGTTTTATTTAGCAATGCATTTGACCTGTATAGTAACTTTGCCCACAGCACGCCTAACGTGGCTGTTACAGCCACTACTATAAATAATTACTTTAAAAAAGTAAATAGTTGTGCTTAGGCCCGTCCTACGGGCGGTATTCACCTAAAAAATATATAATGAGAACATAAAAAAGTAACTTAAGAGAAAATAAATATTTAGAACTGGCGTTACAATTACGTTCCCATTTAGACACAGTAAGAACAAAATGCATTATGCACAAAGTAATTATGATTTTTGAAATATAAAGGATAGCAGTAATTTAAATGATCAAGTAAAGCTACACAATACATCAACACGACTTCACCAGCCACAAGTGGACCCGTGAGTGAATTAAAAAAATATCCCTGATGAAAATATTTCCTTTTGGGGGCTAAAATGAATTAGGATCATCTCCATTCCGCTCTAATTTGAATTTTGATCATCTCCATTTTTCATGAAATACGCCTAATGAGATATGTTAAAGATTAGTTAAGGGTTCCATCATTCGAATCTAAGTACATTAGAAGTCATCTATAAATGATGTCATCAAAATATCGCCATTTTAAGTCCATAGGACCCTTCTGTCATCAGATTACCCATTGCGTAAATGGCTACCTTCAGCATGCGATACCATCAATATCTAAGTAGGCTGCTTTGCCATACCCATGACGTCATTTATGGGCAACCGCTTAATTTGTTTAAACTTTCCTTAATTTTTTTTTATTAAACAATTAATTTAATGAATTATTAAATTAGAGCATCATTCATGAGACCCGGAATTAGTTCGTCAATTTACCACTACTGCAGCCTACTTGCATATTGATGGTACCACATGCTTAAGATAGCCATTTACGCAACGGGTAATGTTGTACTCCTCAAGAGGTTTTTACAATTATGCCTTGATTGGGGTACTATAAGATATAGGTCTTACATGGGAACCCACCCTGCTTGAACACATGGATTCAAACGAATTGTATCATAACGTCTTCTACTGTGGCTAGTTACTGCTGCTGGTATAGTCGTTCGGGTGCAAAATGGCTTATCTCCATTTTATTCGAATTTGCATTTTCTTGAAATAGAAAGTTAAGAAAATTCAGTTGGACTAACAGTGGGAAATTTTAGTGAAAGCAGGGTCCCCTCTTCTATACTTTCGTGAAAACGGATAAATTATGACATGGAGTAAATGTAGTGTTAAAATTATGTTTGCAAAAAATTATCATCTTTCTGCAACTGATCATACTAAAAACAGTTTAACTGCAATGGGGTCGTCCATAAATGACGTCATAGAAATATTCCAGTTTTTGGACCACCCCTTCCTGTTATAAGCTTCCTTCTTATAACCACTCACCTTATAGGGTCACTCTTGTTATAGTCTTATGTTTTTTACTTCCCCGGCAAACCGCCTAATGTAGTCAATAGTCAATACCCAGACTATATGGTCACTTTTTATAACGTCACCCTTACTATAAGCACGTCAATCACAATGCCCTACGCAATGGTTTACATGATCGTTTACCTTTTTATAGCAACATGCAAAAATATTATGAAACACACACCCCATCTTCAAGGCCAACGGCAAAATTGTGTGTGTGGGTGTGTTACCGCACTCGTATTCACCTGACTGCGGAAGCTCTCAACAATTACGTTGTGCAATATTTGTATGAGTAACATGTAGCTACTCATGCAATTTTGTAACCATTAGCTTAAACCTAGCGAGATTATAGGTTCTTTTTCACTATTTTTAGCTCTGTTTGTCGTTAGATCATTAGAACTTTTTGCAACAGCATGTAACGTTATAGGCAATAGGGTCAGCTCACTATAAGGTCGTAATACACCCTTCCCCCTGTGATGACGTTATAGCAAGGTTTGACGTATTACGTTTCAGATTTTTGTGCTAAACCCCGTCGGTCCCCCTAAATCGTTACCAGATTTTTATTTCTCAATGCTGCCCCCTCTCCCTATAAGAGTTAATAATTTTCGAAAAAATGAATTTTATACTACACGTTATATTTTATTTATTATGTATCTGCTTTGATTTGCCGGTATAATTTTAGAAATCAAAAAACTGCTCAAAACAACATTTTCAAAGTACTCCCCTCTCCCTGCAGCGTCTGCTTCTTTGCTTGATTCAGCTGAACCCCCTCCCCGTAGAAGTTAAAACGTTATATATGGATGACCCTTAATTATTGCGTAAATGGCTATCCTTAACATGGGATGTCCTAAATATCCAAGTATTGAACCTCCTTATGATGTCATATATGGACGGTCCCTAATATTTATACGTGGTTCAATGGAATTCATGGTAGCGATGTTAATCGACGTCAAATTTTACAAAAGAAATGGGTCATAGTAAATCATTTTGAAAGTCTTGGATATTTAAGACATCGAATGTTAAGAATAGCCATTTACACAATGATTAAGCGATGCGGTCCTATACCTTGAAAATTTCTATGACGCCATTTATGGACGACCCCATTGCAGTTGAACTGTTTTTAGTATGATTGCAGAAAGATGATAATTTTTAGCAAACATAATTTTAACACTACATTTACTCCATGTCATAATTTGAGAAGTTTGCTAGCAAAACACGCAACGGGGTGCCCACACGCCCCGTCGCGAATATTAACCCTCTACAGGGACCCGGTACCATCGCCATAGTTTTAAGCTAAATACCATATACAAGTATAATATACATTCAATGTCATAATAATAATATATTGTGAATTTAATATTATATAGTGCTTAATTTAAATTACCCAGCTACTGATGTCTTGAGCTGAAAAAATAAAACAAAATCTCCCATGGGAAGAGACAAGATTAATTTAACTATTTTATAATACTTTAATTTAGCCATATGAAAATATATGTTACATAAATTTTAGTCATAGATAGGATTGTTCAGTGTGGATTAATAATTGTAAAGGTGTTTACCTGTTAAAGTGGAGGAAATTCTCCCCCCCCTGATGTGGGTTACGTATACTGGCCAGGTACGTGGCTTTCCTCTCAGGTCCGGTTCACCCTCAAAATAGTTAAACAAAACTCCATAGGAGACCAATGTTATTAATATCATGTTGTTCTAATTGATTAATAATTAGTTTTGATAATAGTCATATAATTCGTTTAATGTACGATTGATTTTCAGATATTTATCACTACTTATATTATTATGTAATAATTTTTGAATTTTACGAATATGATTTTTAACTTACTTTTTATTTTAGTCTAGGATGTTTTTAACACCGGAACAGCTTTTTGTTACACGTTCGGCTGTGATGGCCACAATTGGGCAGCAGCACTTCAAAATTTTTAAACAAAACTCCGTATGGAGCCCAAAAATATTAATTCTATGTATTTTGACTTAATTACGTATCTAGACTCACAAAATATTTTAACTGTCTTTAAGTAATGATAATTATTGTAATTCACTATCATTATATTTTATTAGGTTGTTTTAAAGCGTAGTTATATTTTAGTTCCATTGTTTTTAAGTATTTAAGTATATACCGTTAATCAGATGAAAATCCGATTCGGGCTTTGCCGAGTCCGGGAACTTTTGGTCACACTGTACTAAGACCGGATACACTTATTCGGGTTCTCTATAGTCGAAAACCCCGGCTAGAACCGATCAAAATAGGTTTACACAAGTATTTTTGAAAATGGGCTATGTTGGCCATTGTAAATTGTTTTAAAAAAAGGGTTTTGCTTTTGTAAGTTTTTTGGAAAAAATTATTTTGAAATGTAACTAGGGCCGATCGATAGAGAAAATTTTTCTGAATTTTTTAGTACTTACTGTAAATTTTTAGTCCTCCGATTTTCGGAAATATCGGGAGGGGGGATGGTCTGGCCGTCCCGGCGGTCCGTCCAGAAGAGATAATTTGAATGAATGATTTAATGTATAGAGAATATATGTATTTACCATATATTATGTTAGGATGCAGTTTTCTGATACAAATATTATATAACTATTAAATGTCTGCGAATAAATGCAAGTCAGCTATAAAATACTAGACACGTAAGCTCGCATTAGTATAGACGATGGGCAAATGAGCCACGTCATTTAGCAATAAGTTAGACGTACAAATAGACAAGTAAAACCGTACTTTCGCGTCTTTTGCGGGGAGGCGGTATGTTAGGATATGGTGCATACCATGTCCTAATAGTAATTTTTAATGTTAGCATTCAATGTAATGTAAATAGGGAGTATGAGACGGAGGGAGGCTCAGCTCCTTCCACACATTCGAAGAGTAAGTGTAGTACTAACAACCGAGTGGAATAGACATAGAACTTGTACCAGTAACTGTATCAATAAATACTATCAACTACTACTACACTCTACCATTACTCACTCACTCAGTCATACAGTCATTCATCATTACATTATACATAGTACCTACTCACTAGCCAAGCACCTGTCATAGTAACTCATAATTACTACTGACGGGACCTCAACACTGGTGGGGTGCGTGGTTTCAGCTTTTCAGTTGGAAACTGAGACCCATAATTTTGAACAATTTTTACCATACATAATATTAAGTGAAAAATAACTATTAAAACATTGCGCCATAGGCAAAACCCACTGACTAGTACATAATAAGTTAAGTGAACCTAATAACAATTACAGTTTGAACAGTAACACGGAATAAACAGAGTTCCCAAAAAAGACAATATACAAAGTGAAAAAGACAAAACCCTATCCAAATACGAAGTGAAAAAGCAAAAAGTTAAAATTAAGTGCAACAGGTCACCAACATTTGTCACAAGCCACGACGGTAAATACGTTAGAGCCGAGTACACTAATAAATATTGTCTGACCTATACAACAACAATTTTCACTCGTGAGGAGTTCCAACAAAGATACCCTAACGAGCGAATACGCGAACCACTCGCGGCACCACAAGACGCACAAGACACGCCAATACTAGGCAGAACAATAACAACCATCCCTTGCCGCGACTCAGAGTACGTAACATTAATATATTGGGATTTCAATATTTGCAATAATATGCAATTACAACTCCTGTAGTACAGGATTGGTTAACTTTAAACAAAGCTACTATAAATGATGAGGCTATAATGCTGGAGGCCGTCGTTACGGCGTTACTACTAAGAAACCCAACCATACCTGACCCACAAATTCCATTAGCCGATTTACTTCGTCAAACACAGCAATGCCGGGAAATAGCGAATGCGTTTCTAATTAGACTTGAGACTTCATTTGGAACTCGTTGGGCAGATATAGGCCTAGCGCAGCAGTTAGAGACTACCATTTCCGGACTAATGGACGGTCCCCGAAATTTTATTATGGTACAGCCAGCAACCCCAACTACCCTTGACCAATTACGCACTTTACTTGTTCGCTACGGCGCGGCAGAGCATTTAGGACCAGCTAGGGCAAGCATAAAACAGGAGGTTGCAATGGTGACGTCAAATAGTCACTTAAAAGCATTTAAGCAAACCATTGCGTCTCTATCGGCCCAGATAGCAGAGCTGTCAACACGACAGACACCACGTCATCCAAACCCAACCCAAACCCAGGCGAACCAAAACGTAGCTCAGAATTCGCAACAAGAGTCACGTCAGCCTATCGATTGGGCAACGACGAAATGCCAAATATGTAGCAAGCTAGGACACGGCGCCAAACGGTGTCCGCACATTCAGAATCCACAACAAGGAAACAACTACCAAAACTATGTCCCAAGAGCATCTTTCACCAATCAACAATCCCATCCCAGAAATTCTTATTTCAATCGAAATCAAAGTCAACAGCAATTTCGTCAGACGAATGCATATTCTAATCAAAGTCAACAACAATTCTCACCAAGAAATCCCAACTTCAACACAACGCTCAATCAAAGCGGAAACCCAAACCCAAACAATGCTAATTACCAAGGGCAAAAGTTTATCCCAAACTTCATACACCCAAACTCTATTGCAGGCAGAAATGCCAACAGGCAAAACACGCCATTCCCACAACGCAACAACGCAACCAACAGAAACTCACAACATTTAAATTATTAACGCAAACGGCTGGGCCGAGCCGTTCAACAAGTAATATTAGGCCACCAGATAGAAATATTAATAGAAACATAGAGATAAATAGAGATCGTTCAATGGCATCCACAGTCGTAAAACCAATAGCTCAACAAATAAAAACATATAATAAACAAAGACAGTATTTAACTAAACAAACTAGTCCTGAGACAACAGCTATTGCATCAATTGCGACAATCAATGACAACGAAGAATTTCTTTTACATTTATTTTTGGACACTGGGGCAGATTGCTCCATAATTAAAGAAAATGTTGCGAGGAAGTTAGGAGCAACAATTCGAAATGAAAACGTAGTAACCATCTGTGACTACGGGCAACACCTCATTCATACTATAGGAATGGCTCTAGTCACCATATACGTGAATGGGCGGCCAAACACACACGATTATATAGTCGTACAAGATTCAAAGCACCAAATTCTTATGGGAAATGATTGGTTTTGTGAGTTTAGAGTAACCTTAGATTATAAGAACTTCAGTGTGACATCCAGTTGTTTTGGGACAACTAAAATAAATCCAGGGAAGCAGGTCGTCAAGAGCCCAGCGCAGTTCGAAATGCGCGAAGTGAAACGTTCAGCTTACCTACATACACAAAATCAACAGCAACCAACGGGTCAAGTGCGCACTTGCCCCGCGGAGCAACAGAACACTGAGAATAATTATACAAACCAAATCAGTAATCAAGCTAATCATACGCTACAACAACAAACTCAACAGCAACCAGCCTACCCAAACTACCATAGAAAAACTTATAATTCACAACAAAACTGCTCCCGACTTAAAGCTCTTAAGACTAGCAAGAAGAAGCGCGAAAGAATACGCCTACATGCCACCACAAAATACACTGTGGCACCACTCTCTAATGATTATGTACCAGTATATGCTATGTGTGGGTTACGCAAATCACGGGCAGTCCCATTCACTGCCGTTTATATAGAAGGCAAAAAAGGTTTTGGCGGACTAATTGTACAAGAATACTTGATTTCTAACAACACCGATCTGTTGCACGTCATCAATCCCACCGATGACCCAATTACTATACCAGCTAGAGCGGTTTTGACAACCGCCGAAATAACAGACTTTGCAAAACTCGACACCTATCAAATTAATTCGATAGGCATCGTCGCTAATCCAAAACCCAAAACCAACAGTCACCTAGACACCATACCGATTTACACAGGTGATGAACTAGAAAGGGAAATTGACAAGGTAATATTTGCACCTACTCTAAGCCCCGAAGAACTGGAGAAATACAGGAACTTAGTGAAAACAAATCAACAGGCATTTATGTTTAAAGATACACCTTTAGGTGCCTGGCCTCATGGTAGATACGTAATTGAATTAAAAGACTCTACACCGTTCAGAATAAAAGGGATCCCTCAGTCCGAAACGCAACATGCGGAGATCGAAATACAAATGCAAGAACAAATAAGGGACGGCATCGTTAGAAAATCAACGTCCGAATTTTCTAGTCCATGCTTTCTAGTTAAAACGAAATCCTCAGACCCTACAAAACCTCAGTTTAGACCAGTCAACAACTATCGACAGCTGAATTTTCAAACTAAACCTCAAGTATGGCCGATGCCACTTATTCGAGATATTATCCATCGTTTTCGAGGGAAAAAGATTTTTTCTTCGCTTGATTTACAAAGTGGATATAATCAAATACTTCTAGACGAGAAATCAGTTCATCTTACCGCGTTTAGTACCCGCCACAGACATCTAGAATGCCTGAGACTCTCGTTCGGTCTGGGCTCCGCACCAGCTTTTTTCTCACACATGATGGTTCAGATGCTTGGCAATTTACAGTACACAGAAATACTCCACTACTTAGATGACATTATTGCACCAATCATAGACGTGGAATCTAACATTAGTACATTGGACAAGGTATTCAAGCGATTAATAGCAAACAATCTACGTCTTAAGCCATCAAAATGTAAGCTAGGGTTCAAAGAGATCAAAATCTTGGGTTTTTTAATTAACGAAGAGGGACGACGCCTAATTCCTGAATACGTCGAGTCGATTACAAAAATCAAAGAACTTTTGGTCACACTGTACTAAGACCGGATACACTTATTCGGGTTCTCTATAGTCGAAAACCCCGGCTAGAACCGATCAAAATAGGTTTACACAAGTATTTTTGAAAATGGGCTATGTTGGCCATTGTAAATTGTTTTAAAAAAAGGGTTTTGCTTTTGTAAGTTTTTTGGAAAAAATTATTTTGAAATGTAACTAGGGCCGATCGATAGAGAAAATTTTTCTGAATTTTTTAGTACTTACTGTAAATTTTTAGTCCTCCGATTTTCGGAAATATCGGGAGGGGGGATGGTCTGGCCGTCCCGGCGGTCCGTCCAGAAGAGATAATTTGAATGAATGATTTAATGTATAGAGAATATATGTATTTACCATATATAATGTTAGGATGCAGTTTTCTGATACAAATATTATATAACTATTAAATGTCTGCGAATAAATGCAAGTCAGCTATAAAATACTAGACACGTAAGCTCGCATTAGTATAGACGATGGGCAAATGAGCCACGTCATTTAGCAATAAGTTAGACGTACAAATAGACAAGTAAAACCGTACTTTCGCGTCTTTTGCGGGGAGGCGGTATGTTAGGATATGGTGCATACCATGTCCTAATAGTAATTTTTAATGTTAGCATTCAATGTTATGTAAATAGGAAGTATGAGACGGAGGGAGGCTCAGCTCCTTCCACACATTCGAAGAGTAAGTGTAGTACTAACAACCGAGTGGAATAGACATAGAACTTGTACCAGTAACTGTATCAATAAATACTATCAACTACTACTACACTCTACCATTACTCACTCACTCACATGGGAACCTACCTTACTTGAAACTACAGAATGAAACGAAACTACCCGGAACGTATACTACCCATATGAGTGACCTCTGCTTGTATGGTCGTTCGACTGCAAAATTCGTTGTTCTGCCGAAATCGCGCGCGCAAATTCAAAAATATTGATTTTTTCGAATTTCGCCGCGCTCTAGCTCCCATAATTTTTGTCTAATTTTCATAAAATTTGAAATACAACTTCTTTATACGCTTATCTAAAAGGTAATTTCAGGTTTATTGAAAATTCAAAAATTTTATTTTTTTTTCCAAAAAGTTTAAAATATATTTATTTCTGAGGTCCAAGGTTGGAACTAATTTTTTAGAAAAAATTAAAATTTTCGAATTTTCAAAAATCCTGAAATTTCTTTTTGGATAAGCGTATAAAGATGTTGTATTTCAAATTTTATGAAAATTGGACAAAAATTGTGGGAGCTAGAGCGCGGTGAAATTCGAAAAAATCGATATTTTTGAATTTGCGCGCGCGATTGCGGCCGAACAACGAATTTTGCAGTCGAACGACCATACAAGCAGAGGTCACTCATATGGGTATTATACGTTCCGGGCAGTTTCGTTTCATTCTGTAGTTTCAAGTAAGGTAGGTTCCCTTGTCAGTCATACAGTCATTCATCATTACACTATACATAGTACCTACTCACTAGCCAAGCACCTGTCATAGTAACTCATAATTACTACTGACGGGACCTTAACACCAGATTTTTATTTCTCAATGCTGCCCCCTCTCCCTATAAGAGTTAATAATTTTCGAAAAAATGAATTTTATACTACACGTTATATTTTATTTATTATGTATCTGCTTTGATTTGCCGGTATAATTTTAGAAATCAAAAAACTGCTCAAAACAACATTCTCAAAGTACTCCCCTCTCCCTGCAGCGTCTGCTTCTTTGCTTGATTCAGCTGAACCCCCTCCCCGTAGAAGTTAAAACGTTATATATGGATGACCCTTAATTATTGCGTAAATGGCTATCCTTAACATGGGATGTCCTAAATATCCAAGTATTGAACCTCCTTATGATGTCATATATGGACGGTCCCTAATATTTATACGTGGTTCAATGGAATTCATGGTAGCGATGTTATTCGACGTCATATTTTACAAAAGAAATGGGTCAACATACTTTATTAATTTAACATTTTTAGTGTTGCTTACTCGCTTACAACGGCAGACTCCAATACATTATTACTCATAATCATACGCATTTAAGGTATTCCGTAACTGTGCTCTTCCCAAAGCTTATTTAGTTTAGTAATTCATCCCAACATTCCACTGAAGCCATAGCGAGTGTCTACCAGCTTCACCCGTTCATCTCTCACCCTGCCGCTCTCTCACCGTAGTCTATGCTATTTCACAATACCCCTTACTCAATTCCCAATACCAAGTTTGTACACCAAACTCCTCCTACAGTTTTTCGATTTTACCATTTATTGTAGTGTCATTGGATAGACATTGGTCAATTGTCCTCGAGCTTAGACTCGGAAATTCAATGTTTTGACGTTTTCTTGAATTATTAACGTTTTAACATTTTTTATTCCGCACCAATCACGGCACTGGAATTTAAATATTTAAACAGTCCAGGGCCCTGATTGGCACAGAGCTCGATAAAATATTATTTATTTTTAATTAAAAAATTTATTTAAGCATGAAATATTTAAAAAATTATACAATAATTTTAAAATAAAAATAAATTAAAATCAGATAAAATAATTTTGTTTATTTTTTTTATTATGTTATTTTTAATTTTGTTAAGTGAAATGTTTTAATACTTTTTCCAGACTTTATTTATTGCGATTTGGAACTGAATAGAGGTACACAAGCCCCATTGACGTATGTTTAGTAGTAAGCGGTTTGTAAGTCCAAAGTTATAGTTTTTAGTAGTAGATCCATTGTGCAAGCGTTTAAACTAAAAATGCCCTTCTATTACTCTCTGTAAAAATTTAAGCCAGGTAAGTATTAAGCCAAAACATAGATATGAAAATTCCTTATGCCATAACATAAACCGGTCAAGTTTTTGTTCCAAGCTCAAACCAATATACTTTATTTGGCCGCAGCCAATACGACGTTCGATACACCCCATGGCACTAATAATCTGGTAAATCTGTAAATATTCTACTACGGAGGTGGGGTGGAGTAGTAGGGGGTAGTGTTAAGGGAACGAGCATAAATCACGAGGTACAAAAATCCAAAATTTTGAACCCCTAGCCCCCTCCCCCTCATCTTTTTTTGGCATGCACACCTATTTAAAAGGATAAAAAACTTAAACCTCTACCCGTCCTCCAGGTACCACGTAGTTTATGCATGCTCCCTAATACACCAGTAGGTCAAGCCGCGGATCCAGAAAGAGAAAGCGGACGTTTTAGCCTCCTTTTCTCATAACAGGTTCTATTAAAGCTGCAAAGGTTGCACTTTACCATTTTTCACGATGTCACACGGCATTTTTAGCTCTCTTTAATACTCTTTCCTTCCAAAAGGAACATTCAAGATCCGCCACTGGGTTTCCTACCCACTTACAATGACCTTTTAATTATACAAAAAAGCCGCATCTTAAGATTTTTGCATGCTATGGAAAAATATGTCATTTTGATCCTGGAGAGATAATGTCCTACAACCGATATAAGTAGGTACATTCCTTAAAGCCAAACAAAATTACCACTTAAGTACCTTACATTCTAGAATAGTAGCCCCGTGTACTATTCAAATTTGGACCCATCAGACCCGCGTAGTATTACAGACCCGCGTACTGCCATTTAATACTGTGTTAAATATACCCGCGTACTATAATACCTAGACCCGTCAGACCCGCGTACTATTACATATCCGCGTACAATTAACAATCCACGCATTAATATAGAATATATATGGTAAATAATAATCCTCGAAATGTATAAATAGATCATTTTTTACATTTAAAAAACATGCCAATAGAACATTTGACATACTTTAAAAACAAGTAAATAACGCAATAAATGCCTCTCAAAAACATGTAACTGGGCAAGGGCTAACTGTAACTACAAATTGAGCTTATCCAAGATTTACATTCATTGCAATGCTAAAATATATTAGTAAAAAAGTACCACATTGTATATTTAAATAAATATTAATCAAAATTTAGCCAACACTGCAGTAAATTCTTATCCCGGCCTCCGACCAAAGTCTTTCACTATAGCGTTACCGGTCTGGGTAAGGATGAGGCCGCACAATGGTTAATTGTGCCACTCCGCCCTATACCTATACCTAAACCTAATCGTGCCACTCCGGCCTATACTAAGCCGTGCCACTCCGACCGTGTTGCCGCTATGTACATCCCTATGCTTAAACATGTCACTCCGACCTATCCTAGTTATGCCACTTCGGCCTATATTAACTACGCCACTCCGGCCTATATTAACTATGCCACTCCGGCCCATGCCTTACTGTGCCACTCCGGGCTATCTCTTACTCTGCCTGCCACTCCGGCCTATCTCTTGCGGTGCTACTCCAACCGAGTCTATATACGGCGCGTAGAGACGGTCTTACTTGCAGGCTGGTTTTGCCCGGAGTGGTACAGTACAAAATCACACAGTAAAAATTGTAAAGTGAGATATACCCCTTAGGTTGAAAATCTCTAAAACTCATACATACATACATGGTACAGTAATGCATACCCAGGAGTAACATAGTTAAGGTATGTCGGAGTGGCATGGTTAAGATATGTCAGAGTAGCATGGTTAAGATATGTTGGAGTGGCATGGTTAAGATAGGTCGGAGTGGCATGGTTGAACATAGTGATATGCATAGCGGAAACACTGTCGGAGTGGCACTGCTTAGTATACGCCAAAGTGGCACGATGCGATATAGGTCGGAGTGGCACGTTAAAACATTGTGCGACTCCATCCTTACCCAGACCGCTCTGGACGAAAATAACTTTAAGCACACCTATTAAAAGAACTAAATCCTGACAAAGTCGGGATAAATGCTTACCACGGGCAAGCATCTGCTCAAAACTTACCCCGCCTAACCCTGAGGCAATACTTAACTTATCCCGACCCAGCCTGAGGTAATACTTTTATTAATACAACTTTACCCACTAATTAGAAAATCAACCCTCAGGTTGGTTTTTTTGACCACAAACAATACAAAATTTTGTTTACTGGAACAACTAAAAGTGAATAATGTGTACTACAATTAGCAGTTAGCAACCCGATGGGTTGCGACCGTTATTCAGGACGAATTAAAATAGGGGGAGGGGCCACAAATCCTAAATAGCAGCCATTAAATAGGCTGAAGATACCTTAACATATTGTTTTAACTTTTAACCTACGATAATATTAACGGCGTGGACGCCATAGCCAAACATTAGTCTTTACTAATTTAAGAATTGCCCTGTAGGCACTTTGGCTCTCTGTTATAACTGTTATCAGGTAAGGGAACCGATGTGTTGCAATTATAAGTGGGCATAATCTATTTTTCACTTTTAGCTGCTACAATAAATAAAACGTTCCAATTATTGTGGTGACACTATGAAATGGGACCTGCTTGGGTAAAGTTTTGATAAGTAACTTTTCTAGATAGCGCAATAGTAGAAGACGTTCGTAGGAGGACAGGATAAGGTTTTACTGCAGTGTTGGCTGGGTTAAGCATTTACCAAAGGCTCGGCTGAATCTAATGTATGGCTAATTTTATTCCTATTAAATTTGTTGAGCTTTACCTACAGGCTTGCTGATGTTAAGTTTTGATTAAAGACTTGTCTGCATAACGCTATGGTCATAGAATTGCCCAGGATAAGCTTTAATCACAACCTTGAGCAGCTAATATTTTATTTAAGGTTAGTCCAGGTTGGGTTACTCCCGCAGGCGCGCTTGGAGTATGTTTGGCCACAGACCTAACCTAATTTTGCTACGATCACCGGCATGCCTTGGCACAGTTTTGATATCGGATCAGTCGGGAATTTAGGCTTTACCTTTATTCCTGAAGTGTTAAAACGTTAAATTTTCCAAAATAATGTTAACAACCGCTTGACCTAGGCCATTGCAATGACACCTTAATAAGGGGTAGGTTCGTAAAACAATAGGTGTAGTGTGTTTAAGTTGCCTATCTTCCGTGATACACGTAACGAGATATTTTACTTTTGGAACAGCCTATACTGCTTTTACAAATGCCGTAATCAATAGGAACTTTTTTGTTGCAACTATAAGGTTTTTGTATATTGTTGTAGCCTTGACTTGCTAAGAGCTCAGCATCTACTTTTAACCAACGTTAGAAAAATCAGGAAAGTTTATTGGCCCAAAAATCTTGCCCCACAACTCTAGTTAAAATTTTGTTTCGACGTGATTGATGAAACTGGCCACTGTTACTAACTCTCATTCTATACTGTATTATATTACATTTTAAAAATTGCATCAGCTTTATTTTGTTGCTTTTGATCTAAAACATCGCCGCTCCTCACTCCAAAATGTTAAAAGTTGTCCTTTTAGAGGGGGGGGGGGTTAGGCTATCTACTCGCCTCCCCCACCTCTTTTCTGTATTCGCGGCTCGTTTTGAATAAAAAATACAATTGTAATCAATACCTCACATAACATAGGAAAAAGGAGAATTTAAGTATTTTAGTTAAGGACTGTTAAAAATTTCTGAAATAACGTAATTCAATTTTTCTGTAAAGGAAAACTTGCTTATTTTGGTTACACAGTATTCCAGGAAAATGTAATTTTTATTCGGTCCAAAATAATATTGTAGCTTACCATAGGAAAGTAAGAAGGGAACCCAGTGGCGGATGTAGAAAGTTTCTTATGGAAGGAAAGAGTATCAAGGAGAGCCAACAATGTCGTGCGACATCATGGAAAATGGTGCAGTGATATATGTTAATTAAATTAGGACAATTAGGATTCTCACGTTATGAACTAATGAATGTATATAAAACATATTATGTTAGATCGCAATTAGAATATGCAATCCCCATTTGGGGGAACAGTCTTTGTCAAAATGAGTTGAAAACAAGGTTGTAGGACATATTCCCCCCGGACTTTTTCCCCCCGGACCTATTCCCCCCAAGCAGTAACCCCGGACATTTTCCCCCCAAACCCTCATTTTAGACACTGAAATGCTAATTATATAAAGTTAGGAATTTTGAAATGTTAGCTACTAATGTAATATGTTGCAAATACAAATCGAAATTATACTTTATTAAACCCTGAGCGTGGTTTGCGTAGAAATACAAAAAATCAATCCTAACAGAAAATTAAGGCAATAGAGTTAACTAGTTCTAATGATAATAAAATTCTTAAGCATATTAGTTAGTAGTAAACTTAATTCAGAAACACGTAATATACTATTTTTCCAATATTACTATCAATCAACTATCAATTAAATCAGTATCTTAAATAAGAGTTTGGGGGGAAAATGTCTGGGGTTGCTGCTTGGGGGGAAAATGTCCGGGGTTGCTGCTTGGAAGGAAAATGTCCGGGATGAATAGGTCCGGGGGGAAAGTCCGGGGGGAATAGGCCCGGGGGGAAAATGTCCAGGGGGAATATGTCCGTATACCGAAAAAAATTATCAGGATTGAAAAAAGATGTTTATTATTAATCAATAAAGTATGTGTAACCAATTCAAATTATAGAAGAATACTTTAAAGTTTTAAAACGAAGTTCCTTGTTGATCGTATTTCCATCCTTAGCTTAAAATTAGGCAAATTATTGTACAAATCGAATAGATTTAGACATCGTCATTTAAATCATCAACCCCTGTAATAAAACATATCTGTCAACTAGATCTAGAAATCACATCCAAACTGTATTCTGTAAACGTAGTAGATACTCAAAATCAATTGTTCCGACTTTAATTAATCAACTAAATCTACTTTCACCTGAGTAAATAACCAAATTAGATAAGTATTATAATAGTATAAACTATTTAGGTAACTAGTTAGTGTCTGTTCCCGAAAATCAGTGTAAATATTCGCTGTGTGAAATATGACAATTAAGCATTTACTTACTTACTTTAGTCTGTAATGATATTAATACCCAACACGCACTGGCACATACGGAGGTGACTTTCGTAGGTTAAATAGTTAGGTACACCTCTCCGCACTATTAACGCTTGTAGGTAGCTTCCGTAGAAATTACAACCCGCACTACCTCATCTAACCTAAGAAGCTCTGTCGTGATTGGCCAATAAAACTCGCGGGCTCATTTTTGCTCAAAACCAATGAACTAAAGTTTCAAAGGCATCCTTGTTTGAGGGAGGGAAAAATGAAGTGTGGTAAGTGCAGGACCTTTAGTTAGGTAGCACCCGCACTGCACAAATCACCTACCTACGTAGGTAGTTAGGTCTCGCCTAACGCGTTTTACGTAGGTAAAAATTTAGGGTAAACCACAACTACTACCTAGCTAGGTTTTTTACGAAAGTCACCTCCGTAGGGGCGCAGTGCGGAACAGGTATAATGCAGTCCTGCTATCTTTAAATTCAATATTCTGTTATTTACATCCACACTAGACTCAACCATAACGTTAATTGAACTAATTAAAGCTACAAAACACCTAGCCAACAACAAAGCACCCGGAGCTGATGGCATCCCTAACGAGATATGGAAAAATCTAGACTGGACTACCCTCAATTACCTTTTAGAGCTACTCAACAAAGTCACTGAAGAGCGGATTCCTAAGCAATGGGGTGAAATCATCACAGCACCAATCTTCAAGAAGGGCGACGACACTCTACCTAGCAATTACAGGCCCATTGCTCTTATCAATACGATACCAAAGCTATACACCTGCATAATGTCGAACCGGCTACATTCCTTCTGTCGTGCAAATAATGTCATCTCGAAAAACCAAGCGGCCTACAGAAGAGGAAGAGGATGTTTAGATCACATATTTGCTTTATATACATGCATACTTAAGCAGCTTAACAGACCAGCCCTTGAGAAGAAAGGAAAACTCTTCGCCCTCTTCGTAGACCTTAGCCAAGCTTTTGACTCGATTAGAAGGAATAAGCTGTGGACTAGGCTGAGAGAAGCCGGACTTAGCGAACTTTTGGTCGCAAAGATCAAAGAGCTGTATGACGTAGCTAAAACTAAGGTTCGCTGTAATGAAGGATTTACAAAACTGATTAACGTGATGGGTGGAGTGCTACAAGGAGAAACCCTGTCCCCCACTCTGTTCACCATATTTATTGACAAGATTACAGATATTCTCCGAAGCAGTGGAATCCAAGGAATACAGATGTTTACCATCGAACTGCTCATATTGCTATATGCGGACGATATTATCCTCCTTGCCTTAAATGAACTGGACTTACAGAGACAGATTAACACCCTTAGCCACTTTTTTAGAGAAAATGATCTAACAGTCAATCTAACGAAGACAAAAGTGATGATATTCAGAAAAGGTAATAAGATAAGGAAATCCGTTAAATTCAAATGGAGTAATAAACCTCTTGAGATTGTAAACAAATACGTATACCTTGGAGTCCCCTTTACGCAGAGCGGAATATTTAATGAAGCAAAAAACCACTTCTTTAATAAAGGTAAGACAGCAGAGTCAAAGCTACTCGAGCTGTTCTATCGGGCCAAAATAAAAGACATAGACATACACCTTAAACTCTTTCAGGCACTAGTCAGTTCGATTTTAATGTACGCAGCACCTATATGGGGACTACGATACGTTGAAGAACTTGAAACCTTTCAAACTATGTTTCTTAGACGGCTAACAGGCACCAACAACTCTACCCCTGGGTTCTTTCTTCGTCTAGAAACGGGAGCAACCAATATCAAGCTAATACTATTTAAAGCACTGCTTAGATTTCTAGAGAAGACGCTCAATGCAAAAGAAGACAGTATAATAAATAACTGCTACCAGGAAGTACTGAAACTTAGGACTGCAGACCCAAGGTATAATTGGATGCTTCAAATCAAGAAGATATTTGCCGACGCTTCCCTTGAGGAAGTGTATAATAACATGAACTCAGAATACCTCGGGAAACACAGAAAGGAAATTACTAAAAAGTATCGACTAAGTTGTATCAATAGAGACATTCTCAGTATGCAGAGCTGTAAAGCCATGACACCTTATGCCTAAATAAAAACCCACGCACTTAAATCGGAATACTTTAAAATGAACATGGAATGGAATATGACGAAGTTCGCACTAAATCTAAGAACTGGACTCCCTAGAATCGTGCTACGAGGCAGGGTCACTAACCTAAATGGCATGAATACGATATGGAAGCGAACGGAAAAACCGAATTGCGACCTATGCGGAAAAGAGGAGGAAAACCTTTACCACATAATGATTGACTGCCCACATTATAAACCCCTCCGAACGAAATTCCTTAAGAAACTTTCCATCGACAGACTGAGGAAAGAAGACATCACTGCGGCAATCTGCAGCTGTTACCCTGATGCTGAAGGACTGGAACAACTTTTTAAATTCTGGAATAAAGCCCTTAGAATCCGAAATTTTTACTACAGATGCACTAAAGAAGAGTAGCGCTATTACCTTCCAGCATGAAATTCAATGAAGGACCTACCAGAAAAAACTGTCTACAGTTGCACTGAAGACGAGTGAACCCTCCCTACCCCTCCGGTCTTCTCAATATTAATGACCACTCCCCAACTCCGCAATACTATTACTATTTATTTCACTATTTTTATTATTACAATTACTATGCATACTTACTTATACCATTATTTGCCTATTGAACCATGTATGCCTAACTTAACGAAATGTAAATTATGCAACGTATTTAGTACAATGATTTTACTGTGCTCACTTTACAGGCCGAACAACAAAGAGAAGCATTTATATACATATATACAATGACAAACATATTTAACCAAGGATCAATTTATTTATTAATTATTCTTGTGAAGCATATTGTAAATAACCTATGTTGTATGGGCTAACGCCAAATCGACTCAATGAATAAATTATTATTATTATTATTATATTCTGTTATTTCTTTCCTTGTACTGAAAAACCTTAATAGTGTTAAATGTAGTGTTTTATCGGTGTAATGATTTGAGGTTTTTACCTAAATGATTTGTAGGTTTATGTGTGAGTATGGTAAAATGATAATAAAGTGATAATGGTGAATACTGAGAATAGATAAGTATTCAATTGAATTAAACTTGGAATGAATTTAATGATAATTAAAAGATTGAAAGAATAAAACGAAAAGTGTTTTATCGGAACAGAAGGTTCAAGCTAGTTAGTTTGGTGGTTGAATTGGATATGATTTTACATTTAGATTTGATCTACTGAAATCAACTCGGCTTCCAGCCAGTAGTCATTCGATTACTTTACATTATTATAATTATTTAAGAATCTCCTTTCTTTGGCCTGCATAACTCAATGGCAAGCAATACACATTCATAAATCATCTTTGTCAATAATGATTAAAGCTCATTTACAATTTAGGAACTCAATTCGAGTTTCACAAGAGTATTGCACAATAAATAATTCTTATACAATTGGTTCATGATTTACATCCGTCCTTATTTGCATCGAGATTATCTTGCAAATAACATATCATCTTAAGCAATACTCATCTTGAGATTCGTCTTAATGAATTAACCTTTATTAAATAAAATGTATAACGAAATAAATTAACTTTATCCTCTACCGTATGACTCCCACTGGTCGCCATACTTAATAATCCTCTTCCACGAATTTAATCCGTTCCTTAAATAACCCTTTAGACTATTACTTAAAATTGAAATCGCACAAAATTTTCAAAATTTTAAAATTTCAAAACATTTTGAAATTTTCAAAATTTCATCTAAATGTAGAATTTAAATAAATTAACTATTATACCCAGTCTACCTAGACCTATTTGTCTACCTTAACCCTTTTTAATAAGCCATTAATTTTCGTCGATCTTCATCCGTGAGCTTGTCAAGTCCGTAGTTTCCAGCGACGCCTTGGCTTCCCATTAATTTTTGTTTTTGCTCCTCTGTCAAATCGTTAAATCCATAGTTCTGAGCTGGGGTTTGATTTTCCTTAGTTAGCTGCCTCATCAAAGCTGCGGTAAGATCGTTTTGAGTTTTTAGCTGTCTTTCCATGAATTTCTCTATCTGGTAGCCCTACTCATTTTCGGTCCGATAATCGCATTTAGCCTTGGCTGCTGTTTCCTTCCAGCAATTACCGTCGTCAGAAGTCTGCGTTCGTCGGGATGGCTTAAACGTTTTGGTAATCCTCTTATCCTTGCTCATTCTTTGTTGTTGTAGTCACATTCTGCCACCTTTCCATTGTGGTAGTCCATAGCACACATATACCCACAAACTCATAAAAAATATTAAAGCAAAAATCGCAAACCCTCCAATACCTATAGTAGTCATATAGGTCATGTTATTATCCGATGCTATAACCGTTCCTGCCAAATTATTATTTTCTTCCTCTCGTAGTAATGCGCCTTGCTCTGGTAATGGTGTGGTCAAATGCTTTCTCAGAGTTCCATTAAAATGTGTTTCATTCGCTGTTCTTATAGCGTCCAGTAACCATGCTCCAACTACCTGTAGTCGCAGTGGCTCGTCATCGTCAGAATAATCTAAATCGTCCTCCTCTCCTCGTGTGGGACTCGCTGGATCTCGATTTTCATATGGCCTGTATAATGCATTTAAAACATCTCCAGAAATTACAATAGTGTTATTAATAATATGAGTTGGTATGTGTTTTGGACCCATGCCCATTGCTGCCATGGCTCATGCTTGTAATAATCCACTTGCAGATTTTACAACCAACAATCCCGCTGCTTGCGCTGCTGCTGTAGCCACTGTCTTTTGAGAGGGAAGTACATCTTTTACCTTCTGTCCCTATGATTGTGCTCTATATCTCTATATATACTAGTTTTATATATACGTATATTAGTGTAAGGTATAGGTCTTAATGTTTTTATCAAGTCTCAGACAGTATAAAAAACCTGTGCTCAAGGCAAAAACCAGCGAAGCGTTGATCAATCGCATAATACGCTCGTTCTAGCCTTGAGGTTTTTTGCAGTCTGTACTTTTTATGTGTCTGTATTTATTTGCTGTCTTTATTACAACGTAGAACTTTGGTGGGTAGGAAAAAATAATATTTCCTGTACCTGCAGCATACCTACATACATAAAAATTATAATGTATATAAAAATTTTATAACACACCTATCAAAACAGACAAAAAGCTATGCTTTTTTAAATATTAAATTAGTAAAAATTTGACACCTAAAACTTCAAGTTGGGTTTACAAGACACGAATAATTCAATAGCACATTCAAGTTACAATTATATATATATATGTAAAATTATTATAACACATATCAAATATACAGGTACTAAATAAACTCATATATGGAATAGTGTGTATTATGTAGTGGAGCGAAGATGTCTAGTGGCGGAGCGTAAGGTGTATCTGGGTGGAGGGAGGTCGTCTGGTGGTAGGAGCGGAGCCGGAGGAGCTGGTGGAGGAACAAGTAGCTTTCTTGGTGATCCACGACTTCGCGGTGGGGGAATATCAACAGACATAAGAGTAGGTATGGTTTGTGTCGGTGTCGTTGGACGTACGGCGTCTGCATATGTTTTTAGTGGAGGACTACGGACGGCGGTGGTCGTGGTAGATGGAGGAGTCATTGTAGGGGTTGTTGGTTGTCGAGGGTAGAACTTTTTGAGTTTAGACACATGTACGAGTAGTTCTTGGTGGGGCGGTTTGGTGTGCCGAATTTTGTAATTAACTGTATTACATTTTCAATTATTGTGTACGCACCAGTCCATTGTCTCTGCAGTGCAGGGCTTATATCAGGCAATGGGGGGAGGTGGTAATACAGTACTAAATCATTTGATGTAAAGGTGTAGGGTGACATAGTGGCAGCGACACGGTCGGCATAGGATCGTAGAGCGGCTTGTAGATTTTTGTAAACGAAAGTTGAAATGTTTTGAAAATACCGTTGGTAGTCGGGAATTGGCGATTTTAGGACATGAGGCAGAGTGATGTCTGGAAGTAATTTTGGTTAGTATTCTGTCATTGTGTACAAAAAAGACATTTTTGTTGAGGCATTGACAGTAGCGCAAATTGAGCAAAGGGTAAAAAACTATCCCAATCCTTATGGTTTGTACATAGATAAATTGGTTTTAATGGGGCCATGCTGGCGTTTAAGGAAGCCTTGGCTTTGGGGACGGTAGGAGGTAGAGAAAGTATTTCGAGACTGTAACATTGTATTTAAATGAGCTAATATTTCTTCAGTGAAGGAACTACCCCTGTCGCTCTAGAGCTCCTTAAAGAATTCGTGATGACAGATAATATTTTTCAATAAAAATCTAGCTACTTGTACTGCAGTACCATTGCTGACGGCTTTTAATTCGACGTATATACTGTGGTAGTCCTAGGCACTTATTATATAACGTTTTCCGGAGCTGGTACGTGGGAGAGGTCCAACTTTATCAATTTGCCATCGACGGCGGGGTACTGGAGGAATAGGAATTAGGACAAATTCTCTATGCGGCTTTCTGCAAAGTGTCTTTCTTGCTGGACATTTAGGGCACGGCTGAACGTATTTAATAATATCTGTTTTCATAGTAGGCCAATATTAATGTGTTCGTATTTTGTCGTACGTTTTACAAATACGATAGTGTCCTGACAGGGGATCGTCATGAAGGTTATTGAAGACGCGGGAAATTTCCGAAGATGGGATGCAGAAAAAATAGTCAGAGCCTAGTCGTGAATTACGATAAAATAATTGGTTTGCAATAATTGCAAAACGTTTCTTATTACAGATCGTGGCAGTATTGCTGAGTAGTCGGTGCTTAGTTTCTTCTATCCATGGCGTGAATGAGGGCTTAGTATTTTCCGCATTTTCTAGAGTTGATATTTTTACTATAGTACATTTTAGGGTGCTACCTAGTCGGGATATTAGGTCCGCAGTGTGATTATCTTTATCTTTTATGTGCTGAATTTTTTCAATGTTGAATTCTGCTAAGTGCAACATCATGCGGGTCATTTTGGGGGACATTTCGGTTTTGCGGGAACGAAGTATAGAGCATAAGGCGCAATTGTCACTTTTTATCACAAATGTCTGTCCGATGAGAGATTTTTTCAATTTTTTTGTAGACCAAGTCATAGCTATGAGCCCGAGTTCTGTAGTGTTCCATTTCTGCTCAGCAGCTGTGAGACTACAACTTATACAGGCAACTGGGCGGGAACCTGAGGGGTGTAAATGTTCTAAAATTGCACTAAGTCCGGCAGTCGAGGCATCTGTGACAAGTGTCGTAGGTAGGCTAGGGTCGAAGTGGGCAGGTACTTCAGTTGAGGCTTACGTCTTCTTTATATCTTCGTAGAAAGCTTGACATGCGAGGGACCAGAGAAAGGAAGTTCCTTTTTTAAGTAATTTTCTTAATGGTTCAACTCGGGAGCTAAAGTTATTTATAAAGCGGCGAAAGTAGTTAAATGAAGCCAAAATTGATTGAAGTTCCTTCATATTTTTAGGGACTGAGAGGCTGAGTATGGCGTCTAAATTTTTTTTATTAGGTCAGATTTCTAAAATGGAAACTTCATGACCAAATATAGAAATTTCGGAGTATCCAAATTTGCATTTAAATGGTTTTAGTTTAATATTTACATTTCAAAAGCGTTACAAAGTACGGCGTAGGTGTAATAGATGCCCTTTAAATGTCGTGGAGTGAACCATCACGTCGTCAATATATACGGAACAAAATTAAAACTTATCGGTGCTTAATAGGACGTCCATTTATTGTTAAAATACCGAAGAAGAGTTCCTACATCCAAAAAGCATTCTTATGTATTTGTATTTGCCAGATTCAACTGTGAACGCTAATTTTTCGCGGTCCGCATGTTTGACAGCAATTTGATAAAAACCGGAGCGGAAGTCAAGTTGGCTGAAGAACTGTTTATTTTTGAGGCAGGAGAGAAGAGGTAATATTAGTGGAATTCGGTACGTAAAAAGTTTAGTTATAGCGTTAACTCCACGCAGTTCTATACATATACGATGTTCCTGTTTTCCAGTGGAGTCTATTTTCTTCTTTACGACAAGAATGGAGCTAGATTATCCGCTGGTGCTTGGCTGAATTACGTTTTGTTCTAATAATTCATCAATGTGTTTTTTTATTATTTTATTCTCAGCTTCACTGGTGCGGTACGGACAAAGGTTGACGGGGTCTGAATCTCCAGTATTTACTTCAAACTTAACAAGTTTAGTTTCGCCAAGTTCTCTATTCCAGGAAAATACGTCCGCGTAGTCAGTAATTGCGTTTTTAATTTCTTGCGTTTGCTGAAAGGAAAGGCCAGGGGAAATATCAAGGGTAGAGAAGTCGACAGGACGAAGTTGGTTGGTCTTTACAGTTAAAATATGTGCACCACTAGGCGCTGAGGTCGTATAAAGTGGCTGTAGTTTTCGTAATTTGGTATTTTTAAACATTTTAATGGGGGATGACGTCGGATTCGTTACAGCTAGGTAAAGTGTGGATCGGCAAAGGGCAACATGGGGGAGTAAGAGACGATGTGAATTGTATACTTGAGATGAAGGATAAGGTATGGTATCGCCGGGTAATTTGGAAGTCGTATAAATTGGAATGCGCATTTGAGAACGGGCAGGTATATATACGTTAGATGAGAGGCGTAATATGGGAGCAGGAACTGTAGGGATAGGATTTAAAATTTTATTTATTCTAGCGTTGGAAATTTAGGAAGACTGATATGGCCATAATTTTGCAGTGGAGTTTATTTTTTGGTGCTGAGCAAGCATCTAATGAAATGGTCATGTCCGTCTGTCCGTCCGTCTGTCCGTCTGTTGCCCCCACGCTACAGGTCAAACCGTTTACACTATTGTGTTAGAACTTGTTTAAAACAATCACAAATGCGAACCAGCATGTCTGTTTTGTTTTTTTACTGTAATCAAACTGACTATTGCTTAGCACTTAAATTTTGAACTGACCAAGGTCAAGAAATTTAGAAGTAAGCACCATAAAAACGGGGGGAGCGATAAACATAGCTGAGCTCAAGACATATGCATAGCTATGAAACAAAATAGCACCATTTTCAGCCAGGTTCATACTTGGCTCGGGAGCTAGGGGTGACGCACAAATGACGTCACGTGAAAATTTCTTGTAGATACCCCACCCAGCTGTTATCGCATTCACATTAAGTAAGCAGGTTAGGGGTGACGCGCAAATGACGTCACGTAAAAATTTATGTTAGACAGCCCCACCCAGCTGCTATCGCATTAACATTAGGTAAGCAGGCCAGGGATGACGCGCAAATGACGCCACGTGAAAATTTATGTTAGACAGCCCCATCCAGCTGCTATTGCATTAACATTAGGTAAGCAGGCTTGGGGTGACGCGCAAATGACGTCACGTGAAAATATATGTTAGACAGTCCCACCCAGCTGCTATCGCATTACATTAGGTAAGCAGGCTAGAGGTGACGCGCAAAGGACGTCACGTAAAAATTTATTTTAGACAGCCCCGCTCAGCTGCTATTGCATTTACATAAGGTATCATTATTATTATTATATGACAGGGGTTCGGTCCCAAAAGGACCAACGCCGCCGAGGCCTTTATAATTATGGCCTATTGCAGACTCCTCCTCGAAAAATAGCAAAAAAAAACCAGATCAAATCGCAAGCTAGCCAGTAGAGCGCGAAAACGCCACTAACTGAGCCACTGACGCCTGGCCCAACAAACCCAATGATATAAGACACCCCCCAAGATAGAGGTTTCTCACAAGTACAAAGGCAGGACACACAGTCATATAGTGAATTGGTGTATCATCCTTCTCCCCACAGTGCACGCACGTAGGGGAGTCCAACTTTCCAATCCTCTAACCGTAAGCTCTCCAAGCCCCATGTCCCGTCACTAGCCTAATCAAACATCTTAATTGATCTCTGGTATAACGCACCAACGAGGCATTGCCGTAAAGTGGTGCTGATATCCAGAGCTTGGCCTGTCTACAGTTGCGTAGTCCAGTCCATTGTCTTTCATGCTCACGTCTAGCCCACTGCGCAACTGCGCAGTGGACAGCGGAGAGTGGGACTGGAACGATTGGTCTTAGACCAAACTGCCTAACGCAACTCCCATCATGCAAAGCTTTCGCCAGCCTATCCGCCTCCTCATTACCCTTGAAACCCGAGTGCGCGGGGCTCCATACTAACACAACCCGACAACCCCTCTCAGCGAGTCTGTTGAGGTTAGTGTGACAGTCCCACACGACACTCGAGACAGTGTAAGACTTGGACAGTGCTCGCAAAGAACTCTGACTATCACTGAATACTCTGACCAGAAGATCCTTAGTGCCATTCTCCAGCAGCCAATGGGCCGCCAAGGAGATACCAAGGGTCTCGCACTGGAATACAGAGGCATCAGCACCAAGATACGCAGACGAAGCCATAAGAGTTACTCCCTGGTTTCTGTCCTCAATCACAACTCCACAGCCAGCATTATCACCATCACGTGAGCCGTCAGTAAAGCAAACCACCCCACCCCCCAAAACGGATTCGTCACAAGCCCAATCCACTCGCGACCCAAGTTCAACAGTAAACCTCCTATTCTCAAGGCTCCTATACATCCAGTCCACTGGCATCTGGAGAATAGGGACAAAAGAGCCCCAGCTCTCACAAATCACAGTATGGCTGGCTGAGCCCCCCAAAAAAAGGATTTTTCGTCCACAAATCCCTCGTTTTCAGCCTATGCATAGACCTAACAGCCACCGCCTTTAGACAGATGTCTAGAGGTATAAGGCCGATAAGACACTCCATCGCCGCCCTCGATCGAAGACCACCCGTAATCATAAGGCACGCTTGATGCTGTACCCTACCCAACAGACTAACATACGAGCTTTTCTCCAGTGCAGGAGCCCAAGCCACAACCCCATACTCCATCACTGGACGGACAAGGGCAGTGTAAGCCCATCTCGCCACTGTGGGAGATAGACCCCATTTCCTTCCAACCATGCGTTTGCATCTAGCCAAGGTAACCTGCGACTTGCTCTCCACTGACTTACAGTGTGGCATCCAGGTCAATTGCTTGTCCAGTACAACGCCTAAGTACCTAACTGTTCTCCGGATCTCCAGGCTCACTCCCCCAAACCTCACAGAATAGGGAGAGAGCCTGGTGTTCCTAGTGAACAGAATAAACTCAGTCTTCTCAGAATAAGGGTTCAGTCCCACCTCCACACACCAGTGACTGATAATATCTAGACCATCAGTGACCCGATGTGTGAGTGTACGGAGCACCTTGCCGCTTTGAAGCACCCCTGTGTCATCGGCATACCCTTGTGACAGAGTAGACGACGCCCTTTGCTTAAGCCTAGTCAAAAGACCATCCATAACCAAGTTCCACAGGAGGGGTGAAATTTCCCCACCTTGCGGACACCCTTTAACCACCGTCCATTCCATAGAACAACCACTAATCTCAGACACCACACGTCTATGTCTAAGACTAAAGTGATCCACCTTTTCAGCAAAGAGCAAATACCAAA
Organism: Dicyrtomina minuta; assembly: GCA_949802685.1. Classification (NCBI taxonomy): domain Eukaryota; kingdom Metazoa; phylum Arthropoda; class Collembola; order Symphypleona; family Dicyrtomidae; genus Dicyrtomina; species Dicyrtomina minuta. Next base: position 26,562,916 of record OX461810.1, read on the forward strand.
CCTATCCAATGCTGAAGTTATAGCACCGAATAGTACATATAGCTGAATAGCAGTCATTTGTGGTGTAAGTCTATTTTTGATTTCACGGATATAGTCTGCGTCGATAGCATGGGGGATGGCTGCCTTAGTATACGCCATTCTATCTGTAATATACTGGGCAACTAACTCGTCCAAGAGCATCATTTGTGTTTGTAATCGCTTGTTCAGTAGCTTTTCACTGACCGGGAAGGCCCTTATCATCTCGTCCTTCAGGTTGTCCATAGTCAGTTTGTCTATATCATTTCCAAACCAAATTACCGCGCTCCGATCTAGAGTGTTTTGAAATCGTTGATTAGCTTTCTGAACACCTATTGATAACATTGATCTTACAAAATCGTCCACATGGGCTCCGGGCTCGTCAATTTGAACTCGGAAATTGACTTTTTTGGGTGCTTGCCATCCTGCAGTGTTAAGTTGCGCCATGCCTTCGTCGTTCGTCAACTTCTTTTTGCTCTTGTTCTAAAAATTTATGATCTAAAATCGCTTGTAGTTCCGCTTGTTTTGCATCGTCGATCCAATGGGCTTCTGTGGCTATAGCGAGGAGTCGTTCTTCCTCTGCCAAATGTTTTGGTAGGTCAGCTATGAATTTATCTTTTGCTTCACCTGTGAGGTGGGAAGGAACTTGAATTTCTAAAGTTCGATTAGAAAATGATGTTTCGAATTTCTCGATTTGTAACCTAGTGATGTCTATGGGTATTGACCGTGAACTTGGCTGGCCTACCTCTACGGGTTGGGTTTTTTGGTGGATGTCTACTTTCAAAATATCTACCTAATACTGATTTTCCAATTTGTTTCCCCCGTTCTATTAGTGCTTGTCTAGTGTTGGGTCTCTTTGACATGTGTCATTAAAGAATAAAAGTATCCCTTAATTCCCACTAAACCTACCTGCTGCGTTGTTAGCACTATTCAAACCTAAATTGGCAATTTCGAAAATTATTAAACTTAAAATCTCTGTCCTTAATACGGATAATTCAATATTAAAGCTAATATCCTGTGTTTCTTTAATTGTTAAAGTATTTGCCAATAAAGTTACATAAGCTTTCAATCTCAAATTATTTGCCATATACGTGAATAAAAGAAAACTCAAAGTGTTAAAATTAAAATGAAATAATTTAAGATTGTGTGGAGTAAGTTTTCTTGGTAGGCAAATAATTGAAGTCGCAATACCTCTTACACTGCTCTGTAATCAAGAAAACTGCAATAAAAATTATACTAGACTTCTCTCTGTATAATTAACAAATTCTAGAATTTTAATTACCAATATGTACGTTGTTGTCTGATCAGGACAAAAATGTACATGCTCGCGAGTCTTAATATTACGGGTGCGTAATATACCTATCTGACTAATTACGCTGATCCTTTGAAAAAAAAAATGTTAGCAAGGGAATAATTACTCTTTAACCTAGTAGCTACGGCCTGGTAAAATTACTTTATCTACCAACATTAATGTTTAAATACCTAAAATCCGCTTCAACTCACGTCAACAGTTCAAATAGCTTGTTTTGCAACTTCACTCGAAATCTGTTCACTTCAGCAATACTTATCTCTCTCGCTCAGTATTTTGTTCTCAACTTTCTGCTTGCTCGACTTTTCCTACAAACTTAATATAAAAAGTGCAGAATTTACAAATTTCCTTGAATAAAAATGATAACAGATAAAAATAATCCCAAATGAAAATAATTACAAATGAAAATACCAATACCATTGACACTTATCAAATCACCATAACCTTCACACTACAAAAATTCAAATTACTTTCTCTTTACGTACAAATCAATAGTATATAGATTGAAATGAATTTTAAATAAACTTAAATCCTTTAAAGCTTTACTGAAATAAAATTCTCAACTTTTTTTATAATGTTCAAAAAGTAAACTTTATACTTACAATCTCAAATTCGTACTGATTGGCCAGAACCCCGTCTGGTTCCCATATGGGTGCTCGTGATTTGACTTGTTAATTTCTTTGCTAGCGCTAACTCAAATCATTACGCGAGAAGCGACCATGTTAAATGTAGTGTTTTATCGGTGTAATGATTTGAGGTTTTTACCTAATTGATTTGTAGGTTTATGTGTGAGTATGGTAAAATGATAATAAAGTGATAATGGTGAATACTGAGAATAGATAAGTATTCAATTGAATTAAACTTGGAATGAATTTAATGATAATTAAAAGATTGAAAGAATAAAACGAAAAGTGTTTTATCGGAACAGAAGGTTCAAGCTAGTTAGTTTGGTGGTTGAATTGGATATGATTTTACATTTAGATTTAATCTACTGAAATCAACTCGGCTTCCAGCCAGTAGTCATTCGATTACTTTACATTATTATAATTATTTAAGAATCTCCTTTCTTTGGCCTGCATAACTCAATGGCAAGCAATACACATTCATAAATCATGTTTGTCAATAATGATTAAAGCCCATGTACAATTTAGCAACTCAATTTGAGTTTCACAAGAGTATTGCACAATAAATAATTCTTATACAATTGTTTCATGATTTATATCCGTCCTTATTTACATCGAGATTATCTTGCAAATAACATAACATTATATTAAGCAATACTCATCTTGAGATTCGTCTTAATGAATTAACCTTTATTAAATAAAATGTATAATAAAATAAATTAATTTTATCCTCTACCGTATGACTCCCACTGGTCGCTATACTTAATAATAGAATAGATGCTGTTTTCATGTATGCTCCTATTCGAGCTTATTATTTATTTGTACTCCCAGTAGTTTTGTACTGGTCATTAGGTAAGATTCGTACAAGTTCGTATCATTTTGGTTCAATATCTTTTTATTCTTAATTTTTTTGTGCATTTAAAAATATCGAATATTGCATTTTGTGAGTAGTTAAAAATTGCTTTTTCGTCAAGTGTTATATCATCAACAATTTGTTTACAAAGGTATTATTAATTTTTGAAAAATGAAACATTTAAAAGCAAATCCAGATTCTAATAATAACAATAACAAATTAGAGTTGGACAAGCTTGGTACCTTGAGGAGTACCATTAATTGGAGTCTTGATTGTGGGTGTTCACAAAACGCTAGCTAGCGACGACTGACAAAAACGGGTTAGTTCTTGTTTATCTTCCTGAATGATTGTACACAAACCAATTTCACTAGTTTGTGATAATACTTATAGTTTCACGAAAAGAATCCTGAAATGTTTGACGCGGTCTCTCGTGTATGTGATCGTGTTTGTGAGAGCACTGTCACAAACGGAAACAACAAATTTAATGTTTTTTGTGAACAAACTAGAGCAGTACTTTGGACTATGGAGCGTATTAGCATTAATAAATCAAGATTAGATGAAAAACACTACGCAGTCAGTGAACAATTACCAATTTTAATGCTCGGTATTTAGATTTAAATACCTGAAAGTATATAAAACTGAATGCTTGGGAATTAGAACTAAATAGTTAGGATTTAAAACCTAATACAATTGAACAAAGTAATTAAATCTAAATACCGAACCGAGCATTTGTGTGTATAATAATTCCCTATTTCAAGTTGCGCGCCTTTAAATAGGCGGGCAAATCAGAGCTCTCACCGGCTGCGAATACTTTATTCTGTGAAAATCAAGAGACAAAATAGTTTTCTCTCAATGGTAGTTCGAGCGATTTAATCGTGGTTGAAGTTTGAACTACCCGCTCTTAAATTCTATTGCATCAGCTAAGCATTTATATGTAAACCTTTGAGGTTTAGTGTTGATTCCCCAGCAATAAGTTTTAAATACTTTCATGTATTTAAACCTAAATGCCGAGCAATTAGTATTGGCAGAGTGGATAGATATTATATCAAATATACACACTATGGTATTGGTGATTGCCAAACTCAAACTGACTGTTACAGCCTTCTCCACTTCAAGTCCCATCCGAAGCCCCAATTCTCTTTTGTAAAAACGGGTTAGTCCGGGTGATTTGTTTGATTGTGCGGTTCCCGTTTATTGATTACATGAGTTGTGATTATTGAAAACCTCTGCGAGGAATTTCAATAGTGGTGAGTTAAAAACTCATGGATTGTATATGTGACTGTGCAGTGAATGCAGTATACAACTGTAAAAACCTCTGCGAGGAATTTTACAGTGTATTTTGTATGAGAAAGAAATAAAAGGTCTTTCCAGCTCAAGTCCCGATTGAATTGTGTGCTCTTTTTATTTTAGAAATTTAATTTAGACGGATTGTTTTAGAATTAGGGAGGAAATGGCGCTCTACTTAAACAAGTAGAGTCGTCTATTTTTCAGTCTTGATGACAATAAAAAGAGTGTGGAGTTGGTCGTTGGAGTAATTATAAATATCGGTATACTTATGTATTTTTTAATAAGTGTATGGATAATTACTCGGTATTGGATTTATGAGTAGCTGAGGGTCTGCTTTGTTAGCAATAACAAGCTCATAAAAATAGAAAGGAGTGGGGTGATTTGGTCCCAACGTTCTTAAATGTATGTGCTTAAGCACGTACGGTCAAGTGAGAACGGCTGATGCATGGATAATTCTCAGAAGGAGAATTATCACTGGGTATTGTATTTTTGTGTCTATGTAGGTATTTTGAGTGAGTGAGCGGTAGTGTGTGTCACTACCGCCCTTACATGTAATTGGAATGTAAAAATATCTACAGATAGATTGTTTTGCAATTAGTGATTTTGTTACATATAATAAATACAATTGTGAATTATTGAGAATAATAATGATATATTATATGTAATAATACCCTCCTTTTTTTGAGATATAGTCGGTATTTGGGTGGGATGTATTAACCACAAAGGAAGAGTATGTGTCAAAAAACATTTAGCAATTAAAAAAGATTAGTTGAAGACCATTCTGACACTTTCACCAGTATGTTGTAAAGGTGGTGGTGAAGGTAAATCGCTTGAGGTGACTCGAGAAGATGGCTTAGGAGGAGAGTTGTCCAACAGAGGGGGTAGTGTAGCCATTTCCAAATTTTTATCCTAAGTAGTTGGAGTAATAGCCAATTGTCGAGTTGATTGTCTCCATTTAGAATAAAAGTAAATCCAGGTGGTCCTGGTGATGAATAGAATGAGTCCAAGCAGGAAAAGAACGAGTATAGCCGTTGTCGAGATATAAGGGGTTGATCCTGAGGAGAAAGATGAATCCATCCAGGGAATAAGGTCCGTATTCGTAGGAATTGGAAAGGTTCCAGTTAAAATGCTCATGTTCAGTTAAGGAGTGAGATGCCAGTTGAGTCCAGCAAGGAACATGGGGTCTTCTTTTTCAATAAAGATCAGGTCAAGAATATTGCCACAAAAGGTTTGATTTAGGATCCTGAATGTGGTTCTGTTGGGTTGAGTAAAGATACCATTGGCACAGTCGGTGATTGGGGTATCTCCAATAGTAATCTGGCCAGGGCAATAAATGTAATATTTTCCATCATAGGCCTTAACTTGTACGTTGTCCTCTAGGTCATGAGGTTGTTAAAGTCGACAGTTGGTGAGAGTGTAGAACTCTTTGCCGCCTTGGAAGGTACTGCGTGGTCGACATTTTTGGTGGGTTGTTGCCAGTACGCGTTTTTTAAATTGTAGTTCCAGGTCGGTGGCATAGATGCAATCTTCTTTGATGGAGATTAGAGCATTAGCAGGACCGGTATACTTAAGGCTGCAAGTCCGATTGTTCTGAGTAGTGATCAGAGTGAACGGGTCGGCCTCCACTACAGTGAGAGTAGTGTCAATGAGTAGAAGAATGAACTTGATATTGGCTATTTCCTGGTCAGAGTCGAAGGTACAAGAACGAAAATCCGCAAGTTTCATAGGACAGCCGGTCCCACATGGAAGTGTAAAGTTGAGGTATTCGAAAAGGCTATCGTCTATATTTCCTTTCTTCCATAATTTTTTAGTGTGAGTGAGAATTTCCTGGCTAATTTTGAGCCGAGACATGAGGTAGGCAATGGAAAATTCCAGTTCAACTGTTTCAGTGCGAAGGGCATTAACCTTAATTGTTAAGCTATTAACTTGTTTTGCTAGGGTGAGCATTTGTTGTTTTAAAGTATTGAGGTGATTTGTATCCTTATTGACTTTCGCTTCCAATTTAGTGAAGTGATGGGCTAAGTCATTGATGTGGTCATGGTTCACCTGTGTTTGTTCATGTGCTTGGTAAGCCATACCTAGGCCAGCACTTGTAACAGCAAATATAGCGAGGAGAGCTATAGCTGTGAATACAAACCGTTTTGGGCGTCCAACTTGAGTAGGGCATAGTTTTTGAAAAGGAGCCAAAAATATACGGCGGTTTTCTTTATTGCATTTGAGTTTGATGTCCGAGAGTTCTGAGTTGTCACCAATAAGTAGTTTGCATGGAGAAACTAGTCTGAGTTTTAGATGGACAGTGTTGTAGCCAGTAACAGCAGGATGGTCAGAGCGTCTCCAGATAATAGGGGGAGCATTGTCAATTATTGTCGGCTGTGTTGATGGTAGAAGAGATAGAACACAGAGGGCAGTCATGGCTAGTGCGATTGTACTAATTCCGGCGCTTGTGTGAGATTTGTCAGTTGCAGTGCTGGATGTAGTGTCCTTGTGTCTTGACTTCTTTTTAAGCTGCTCCTTGGTTGGGGTGTCTGGAGTGACCTTAATTACTGTAGAGGCAATTTTGGGAAGTGTGTCCACTCGAGGGTTTGTGACAGATTTCTTGAGACGTTTGCGAGGAGGTTCCGGTCGTGGTTCCTTGCGGGGAAATTTCGCTGGTGGGCGTGGTCCTTGTCCGGATTGCCATATGGCTTTGAAGGCTAGTGGTGTTACTTGAGCATTATCTACCACAAATGGTGGACAATAATCCACGGAAGCTGAGTATGGTTTTCTTGGTTTGATTAGAATGGATTTAGGTGGCACAGAGGGTTGTGCTTGGAGCATCCGTGGTGAGTCCATTCGAGGTTTAACCATACCAAAGCAAGAGCTTATCTGGGATTGATAGTCTACGTACATGAGAAGAGAGTAGGTGGATGGGTAGTAGGTTCCCATCTACGACTTCCAGTGTGAGTTGCTTCCGTTCAATGAGAGTCTGGAGCCTTTGCATTGTAGACCGCATGTATTCTGGAGCTTTGTTTAATCGGTCATAAATTAGCTGCCATCCGGGGTTACAGTGGGTCCGATGCTTGATTGGCATATAAGGAGGTCTGGCTCCTAATTCCACTAGTACTTTATGAGTCCAGTTGCCACGCCAGCTTACTTCATAGATTGACTGGACTTCCATAATGGGTTGTGGATATGACAGTGTGGGTTCAACTGTAGAACTCCATGAGATTACAGTGTCATTGAGAGTGATTGCCGAACCGGCAATGCTGCGTTGGATACGGTCTAGGGTTTGTCCCGTGGCTGACATCAGAACGATCTCCATGAGGCTTTCCAATTTGGAGTGGTACTGAATGCAAAATGAATCATTGGTCAGCAAGTATCTCAGTATCCATACGGCTGCTGTGGAGTGAGTTTTGTAGGCTAGAGTAAATTGCAAGGCGAGTCGTTGTACTGCTAGTAGAATATCAGGTCTAGTGCTGATAGCAATTTGATATAACCACCCAAAAATTCTTTGGTGAGGAGTTTGAGTATCCTTTTTGCCAATAACTTCCAGATTGTATCTGTATGAAAGTGGTTCAGGTTGGTCCTCAAGGGGTTCAATGATGCCAAAGTCTCTCAGAGTTCTAATTCGGGTAGAGCTGCTTAATTGGATCATGTTTGGGTAAATTTGAATGTCCATTCCAAACAGGAACTTGAAGTCCTTTTCATCATGTAGATTTAGGAAGGCAAATTGATCCGCGAGAGATTTGAGTCCTTGATCATCAGTGGAAGTAACCAGTACTATTTCTTCGTGCCAATAAATAAATATACGATGGTCCGTTGTGCGTTTGGTATATTTCTTCATAAAAAGGTGAGAGGCATGGTCACTTTTTTTGAATTTGTCAGAGTCCAGAACGGACCACAAACATAGTTCGAATTCTTGAGTAGGTCGTCTTGGGTATATTTTGAGACGACAGACAAGGTCTTGAGTATCCTGGAGCTTAAATATCTAGGTTTGCTGCATATAGGTGGGAGTCATAGGTGTCCCTACTGATTGAAAGTTCTTGTTTAACACGAATTTTGAGACGTGTTTTCCATATGTAGCTGCATCAGATAAGAGTAGTCTGACTAAGTTAAGGTCCGGGGGTGTGGGCAACCGGTTTAGTTCGGGTCCACGGTGATTTCGAGAACAAAGATTAAGTGCAAGGGTGGCCATGAGTTGACCGGTGTCGCCATCTGCTGAGTAGGTCCAGACGGGGATTTTCAGGTTTTTGCGGGAAACCAATTTTGAATCTACATATTCCCATGTGTCTCGTCCAGCCATGATAAGCATTGAGTGGCGCATAACCGCTTTCCAACTGTCGCGATCAAGGCAGGATACAGCGTCCTCATAGTTTTTTGGAATGTAGATTGGAGTGACTGCCGAGGATAGATCCTCTAGTGGCGGGACGTCATCAGTGTTTGTTGTGTAATGTATAGCCTGGTGAGTAGACGTTTTGGAGGAAGACACTGCTGCAGGGTTTCCAGAATAAGGGGGAGAATCCAGTACATAGCTAGTGGATTCATTAGACGGAGTTGTCTGAAGCCATCTGGCTACGGCAATCTTGTCAGGTTGATTTTTCGTCTTCTCACGGTATTTTCTCGGAACTTTGGTGTCTTTGACTAGGTCAGGTATGTCCAATGGTGGAACATCTAGACAGAGAACGTCATCATTAAAGTCAATGTCTGTTGGGTTCAGACGGGAAGTCCACATAGGGTCTCGTTTGTAAGGTGATTCTGGCCTGATGGAGATTGGAGAGAACGAGGGTGATGGTTCTTCAACATCAAGGGTGACTGTGATCGAGAGGTCGGCAAGGCACGGTTCCTCATCGAGTCCGAGTTGGTGAACTGATTCGACTTCTTTATGGACGGCTGCTCAAAAACAGCGTGCCATGGTTTGAGTGTCGAGTTGAACGGTGACTGGGGTCATTTTTTGATGACAGGTTGTAGGTAGCGCCTGGGGAACCTTCTGGAAAATCCATCGTCGATGAAGTAATTCTCTAGGCGGTGCTACTGGTATACGGGATGGTAAGTAGTCCACAAAAAGCTCATAGGAGTCTGGTCCAGTGGATGAGTCAAAAAAATAAGAGCGGTGTTTTTTGGCACATTCATATCCCATAAGATACCCTTGTCTGGTATCGCCAGTCATTTTTTCGTTTTTTATACTTTTCACAAAGGCAGGGGTGCCCCATATTTGTAAGTGGCATATTCGTGGTGCGGATTTTAGGACGCATTCATGGCGGGTGATGATTTCCGTATGATTGATAATCCGATTGTGGATATAAACTGCGATGCGGATGGCATCTTCCCAGAATTGGTTTGTTATGTTGGATTGGATCAGCATGGCCATGGTAGCGTCCTTTAGTTGATAAGTGACGCGTTTCATGAGTTGTGTGTATACTGGTGGTTGTCTGGTCAGATTATTATCAGCGCTCCATTTGAGTAAGGATTTATCATCGATGGGAGGCTGAAAGTGAATTTCTATGGCTGTAGGGTTATGACCTTTGGATTTGAGCCATTGACATGCCTTTTTGACTCCATCTTGAATCTGACTAATACTTCCCGGGTTGATAAATTTAACCTGCACATATTCGGATGAAGCATCCATAATTAACAGTGCATCTTGATAGCCATGTGATGAGATTGTCGAGACTTGTACCAATTTAAGGATGAGAACAGCTCCGATGGTCACCGGGTGATTAGGGCCGTTATATGGTTTGCTTAAGTATTCGAGGGGTTCTGGACGACCTGTACGACGACAGATGTCACAGTTAGAGTCTTCACCAAGAGTGATTTCCTTCTCATTTGTATCGACACCTTGATTGAGAAATGTGAGTTCAAGCCTACGTTGAGAGATATGTCCCAAGCGTTCATGCCAACGTTGTGGAACTGGAAACTGAAGTCCCATGCTGGTCATGTCTTCTTTGAGTTTGAGAAGTGAACAAAACAGCATTACTAATTGACCAGGGTCATCTGGGCCCTGTTTCATTGTTTGGCCGACTAGTACTTTTTCTATAGTTTTAGTTAAGGTGGTTTCCTGTTTAGTGTGCTTGTCCTTAGGTGTGAGTTGTATGGTTTCACGAGTGAAGTAGATACTCTCATTCCCACCTACGTATGTGAGGGGTTCTTGAAACGTCATGCAGGAGACTGAGAACAGGTTGGAGGCCATAGGTATGTACCAAACACCATGAATGGCTAATGGTGTCCATCCATTGCCGTCGAATGCAGAGACTAAGACTGTCCCGTATCCTGGAGACTGTACCCAGGTACCATCTGCTATTTTGACGCCGGTTTCTTTGTCAAAGTTATAAAAACTGAAAAACCAGTGTGGGTTTCCGCATATATGAACTCCAGCTCCAGTGTCACAAGGCCAAATGAAATGGTCCTGAAGGGATGAGTAGTCTTCTTCTGGTATTACATAGGGTGTGGGAGTAGTTTTTATTGGTTCCAGATGGTGATTTGTCACATTTATCATCGTGGAAATAATTTTGTGGACATTCCTTTGTTGGTCTGGTATAATCCTGAGAGCTTCCTTATTTAATTTTGCACGGCGATAAAAATTGTCCATCGCGGAGCTGAAGGCTTCATCAGGTATATTGTGGCAGTTGATTATCGGTGGGGGTTTTCTGTCTTTGTTTTGCGTGACTTCTTGACCATTTGTGAGGTCATTTATAACTGTCATTTTGGTGGAGTAGACTTTTCAATCAGGTTGAACCATGTAAGCGTGTCTTAATACCCACTCTGTCCGCTTCGCATTGTTACGAAAGGGAAGAGGCCTTTTTGGAGGTTGTGTACTCTTCCTCATAGTCTTATTGACTAGATTTGCTGGAAAACAGCGGGATTCACTTGTGCATTTGTGGTCCAGGTCAAACTTATAAGGAGCAACTCTTAAGCTGTCTTGTGTTGTGGGTGAGGTAGGAACCTGGTAGCATAGTGTTTGTGGATTAAATGTCAATCCAGATACAGTGGTTGAGTGTTCCACTTCGTTTGCTTCAGTAGTGTCCTGGTTCTGATACAGGGTCGGTATGTGGTTTATTAGCTCATGGGTGCGGCTTCTCCATGTACATGAGTCCATTGTGGAGTGGTCATCATGATTGTAAGGACAGGGGCACAAATCCATGTCACTCTGTACTGTATAACGAGTGTCTTTGACAGCCATTACGGCAGGTGCGTCCGGCTGTGGAATGTATTGTTCTATGTGAGCATAGGGATGATGGCTCTGTAAAACTTTGGTTGATATTGAAAGTTGAGGAGATAACCAGTGCCGTTTGAAATTACCGTTTTGTGTGAGGTCATAATAAGTCTTGATCGCTCTATGTTGATTCGGATCAAGTTGAAGTGGTGAATATCGTTGCTGAGGTTGTACAGGTGTCGTTCTTGGAGGTAGAAAAGGTGGAGAACGTTTATTGGAGCGTTTGTTTCTCTTCCCTTTTTGTAGTTTGCCCTCCTGAACGGGTTTACCGGGGCTTGTACTTGGTGTATCTCTTAAGGGTTGCTGTGCCTTTGAAGACGAGGTGCTAGGTCTAAGCTCATTTTGTATTTTTGATGTCTGAGCTTGCTCTTCCAATTGTAAGGTGAGTGTATTCAAGACCGATCGTCTTTTTTGATTAGGATTGTCTATCCATCTATTAATTGATTCCACTAAGGATATGTCAAGTGAATCTACAGACAGACCTTTTTGTAGGGCTCCGAGCAGAGTTTGAAGTGTCTGCAGTACATAATGTGGGTCAGGCACCTTGTAATTGTTGGTTGTTGGCCTGATCCCTGGTGATGAGGGCTGTGTCCCAAGAGATGTGTGTCCCTCCTCTTCTGGTCCTTGTGGAGAGTCTGGAAGGTCATCGACCACTGGAGTTAGATAATATATTGAATCTGGGTCTTCATCGGACTCTTGTATTGTGTTGGGTGAGTTGGATTGTTCTTTCCTTTTGGTGCTTCTAGACAGAGTCGTAGAATCGTCATTCTCGCTCAGAGAGTCAAGAGGGGCGCCGGGTAGTACTTCAAAGCCTTGGGCAATGGCTTTCTGGTCCTCGGTTGCATCGAGTGGAGCCTGCTTCGTCATGTTGGTAGCTTGGAAAGTTGGGACAAGATGTTCAGGTATACATATGCCTAATCCAAATTTGTGTTGGTTGGACAGCAGGGAAAATTCCTGTTCTATGTGCCTGAATAAAAAGCATTGTGTTGCTTCATTGTAAATGAGGTGGGGTGCCTCTGTGCGTGTGTTTGATCTGCGGGGATTGCCACAGGGTTTTGGTCCGGGTCGTACCATTAATGCATGAGACCGGTATTGGTGAGCATTGCGAGCGATGAATTCCGCTTCGTGGGGTAGAGGATTCCTACCTTGGTCCACTGGAAAAGTTTCATCGTCGGATAGATAGTAGTGTACATTGTCTATCTCATTGTCTTCAGGTTCCATGAAGGCGGCGAGTGAGGCTGCTGGGGCCTGTCCTGACCCTCCTTGACCTTGGTTGTTTGATCCGGGTTGATTTTTGCCACTTGTATTGTCATTTTGGCGGCGAGATTGTACACGACCTTGGCCGCGACCTCTTCCTCTGGCACCAGAACCATGTCCTCGTAAGGAGGATTGCTGGGCGAAGGGTCTTGGTTTAGGAATTTCTGTGGCTTTTGGGTGGCCTAGTTTCTTGTTATTGCAGATGGCTTCACTGTGCCCAGGATGGAGACACCATCCGCATCTATCCGTGTTCATTGTGGGGTCATTGTCAATTCTAGTTGATCCTCTGCCCATTGTTTTGGCTTTTTCTCTGTGTGCCTTTTGGGCTTGTTTTCTGAGGTCATCATCTCGACGAGTGCGTCTTTGTGATTGGGCGGATGGTGCTAAAACTGTACATTTGAGATTGCTGCCCTCCTCTGGTTCTATTGTATCATCTGTTGAGCTCAATAATGATTCGAACTTTTCTTCCGTTTGGGCTGTGTCGTCCAGGGCATACCATGTGACGACGAAGTGTTTGTATTTGTAGGAGTCTGTTAAAGTTTTGATGGCTAATGCGGTTGTAACTCCGATGGGGACTTCCGCTCCGGCTTGTATGCATTCTTTGCGAATACGAAGTAATTCGGCTAAATAGTTGGAGCCTGTAGTCTGCATTTTTAGGTTCACTAGTTTTAAGAGGAGCTCCGTCCTTTTGGTGAGAGGAGTCTTGGAATATTGTGTATTTAGGAATTTCATCATTCCAGCTGCTGTAGGGTAGCAATGTAGTTTTTGTGCACTTGTTTGACTGACTAAGAGAAGGATGACTTCAATGGCCATTATGTTTTGGTAATCCCAGTCCTCTTGAGCTTTAAGCTGGGTTGCGTAATCCGAGTGACCTGAGGCTACTGTGATGTCGGGGCGTTTGAGCGTGTCATCAAAGTATGGTTGTAGTCCATTGAGTTTGGCTTGTTGGTCAAATCGGTTTTTCCAGTAGTCAAAATTCTGGAATCCTGTGAGACGTGCAAAAGTCAGTTGTGGCAGACGAGCTATAGGATTGGAGATTAGAGAGAGAGCTGCTGCATGGTCTGGTTGTGAACCCATATTGCCGGGGTCTGGGGCAGATTGTCGCCTACGTATAAATTTCTCTTGGTTTGTAATTAGTAGGTTGAGAGATTTAAATTTTGTATTCCAGGCCTCGGTTTTCTTGTCTTGTTCAATGTAAATATTATTAATGAATTTGTCGTAATATTTACAGATGGAAGTATATTCTTTGGTGTAAAATAGCCTAGCAGCCTCGATTACGTCCTTCTTAAGGTTGTGAATTGTGAATTGTGGACAAAATTCTGTCTTGGTCAGTGCAGGGTTAATTCAGGGTTTTTGTTCCTATAAAGAGATGTGTGTAAAAAAATAACTTCACTGGGAGGACTTTATTAATTTTAATCTCTTCCTATGTGCGGTTTTGGTGCCGCTTTGAAAATAAATTCTCTAGGAGAAAATTATTTTTGGTACATAGGTAGGTCCTTGTGAGATGGACTTGTATGTTCCTCTTTATTTCTGGTATTGTTGTACCGAGGTAAAACCTCTGCGAGGAATTTACGACAGTAATTGTTTGTCTGTCCTGTAAAAAAAATAACTAACGCAAAACCTCTGCGAGGAATTTGCACAGTCTGTTGGGGGTTAGTTCCCAAATTGTGTAGATTTAAGTAAAACCTATGCGAGGAATTTACAAAAATCAATGGGTCTTTGTGCCCTTTCGAATTTTGTAAAGAAGAAGTAAAACCTTTGCGAGGAATTTACAACAATTACAGGGTTTTTTGTGCCCTTTCGGAATTTGTTAGTAAATTAAAGTAAAACCTCTGCGAGGAATTTACAATAATTACTTTGGTTTGGTAATTTGGGGGTTAATACTCAAGAATCCAAGTTTGTAGATTTTTTAAGTAAAACCTCTGCGAGGAATTTACAAAAATCACTGGGTGTTTGTACCCTTCCGAATTGTGTAATGAATGAAGTAAAACCTCTGCGAGGAATTAACAACATTTAGTGGGCTTTTGTATACCCTTTCGGAATTTTATAAAAATTAAGTAAAACCTCTGCGAGGAATTTAAAACAATTTATTTTTGTATTTTTCTCTTGTAGTAGTGAAAAATAGTCCAGGTGGATTGTGGTTGTGAGGAGATTATTGTTTCCTTCCTTCCTAGGGTCCTTGGGGAAATTTAGGAGCGAGATCTGCAGTGCTGGCTAGTCACTCAGATCCGACCGGGTAACAGGCTCCTTCTTTCCTCTACAGGGTAGAGACGTGCATAGATAACGTGTAAAAACGGGTTAGTCCGGGTAATTTGTTTTATTGTGCGGTTCCCGTTTATTGATTACATGAGTTGTGATTATTGAAAACCTCTGCGAGGAATTTCAATAGTGGTGAGTTACAAACTCAAGGATTGTATATGTGACTGTGCAGTGAATGCAGTATACAACTGTAAAAACCTCTGCGAGGAATTTTACAGTGTATTTTGTATGAGGAAGAAATAAAAGGTCTTTCCAGCTCAAGTCCCGATTGAATTGTGTGCTCTCTTGATTTTAAAAATATAATTTAGACGGATTGTTTTAGAATTAAGGAGGAAATGGTGCTCCACTTAAACAAGTAGAGTCGTCTATTTTTCAGTCTTGATGACAATAAAAAGAGTGTGGAGTTGGTCGTTGGAGTAATTATAAATATTGGTATACTTATGTATTTTTTAATAAGTGTATGGATAATTACTCGGTATTGGATTTATGAGTAGCTGAGGGTCTGCTTTGTTAGCAATAACAAGCTCATAAAAATAGAAAGGAGTGGGGTGATTTGGTCCCAACGTTCTTAAATGTATGTGCTTAAGCACGTACGGTCAAGTGAGAACGGCTGATGCATGGATAATTCTCAGAAGGAGAATTATCACTGCGTATTGTATTTTTGTGTCTATGTAGGTATTTTGAGTGAGTGAGCGGTAGTGTGTGTCACTACCGCCCTTACATGTAATTGGAATGTAAAAATATCTACAGATAGAATGTTTTGCAATTAGTGATTTTGTTACATATAATGAATACAATTGTGAATTATTGAGAATAATAATGATATATTATATGTAATAATAATGTTTTTTGTGAACAAACTAGAGCAGTACTTTGGACTATGGAGCGTATTAGCATTAATAAATCAAGATTAGATGAAAAACACTACGCAGTCAGTGAACAATTACCAATTTTAAATGCTCGGTATTTAGATTTAAATACCTGAAAGTATATAAAACTGAATGCTGGGGAATTAGAACTAAATAGTTGGGATTTAAAACCTAATACAATTCAACAAAGTAATTAAATCTAAATACCGAACCGAGCATTTGTATGTATAATAATTCCCTATATATAAGTTGCGCGCCTTTAAATAGGCGGGCAAATCAGAGCTCTCACCGGCTGCGAATACTTTATTCTGTGAAAATCAAGAGATAAAATAGTTTTCTCTCAATGGTAGTTCGAGCGATTGAATCGTGGTTGAAGTTTTAACTACCCGCTCTTGAATTCTATTGCATCAGCTAAGCATTTATATGTAAACCTTTGAGGTTTAGTTTTGATTCCCCAGCAATAAGTTTTAAATACTTTCATGTATTTAAACCTAAATGCCGAGCAATTAGTATTGGCAGAGTGGATAGATATTAGATCAAATATACACAATATGGTATTGGTGATTGCCAAACTCAAACTGACTGTTACAGCCTTCTCCACTTCAAGTCCCATCCGAAGTCCCAATTCTCTTTTCCTTTCCAATCTCAATTTATGATTCAAGTACTGCCATGTATACAGCAGAAGTCGGTTGAAAAAGAGCACCATATACGGAAAGTCACTGCATTAGGAACAATGCAAAACAAAGGGTGCTAACTGCCAGTTCAGTTGTGTCAGACACACGGAATATATTGGGGCGCACGATTTCAAAACAACGTAGGCCGCAACTACATGTGTTCACTCACACGAAGTGCAATTTCAGCTGTATGCCTACGAAGATTACGTATATTATACGCTTAAAAAAATATAACTAAAACCCGGGAAGACCCGTAAGAATTGTGTTGTGTGTATGTATGTATGTATGTATGTATGTATGTAATACTTGTATATGCGCTCGGAAAACCCAGAAATAACCCCGCACCTCCCGCCCCTGCACCCCTAAAAAATTAAATTACCGCAACACACTACAAAAGTATTGTACAAAATTTTAAATATTAAAAATTAAATTATCGCAACACACTACAAAAGTATCGTATAAAATTTCAAATTGTAGTGTGTTGCTATAATTTAATTTTTAATATTTAAAATTTTATACAATACTTTTGTAGTGTGCTGCGATAATTCAATTTTTTAGGGGTGCGGGGGCGGGAGGTGCGGGGTTATTTCTGGGTTTTCCGAGCGCATATACAAGTAATACATACATACATACATACAAACACAATTCTTACGGGTCTTCTCGGGTTTTAGTTATTTATGGGCTTCTCAGTTAAAATAAACTATTATTAAGTGTAACACATAGTTACTACATTATTTAATAATAATAATGAACCACAATATTTTTACCATACACAGCGCAGATGACATTATCATCCGTGGTCATGGTTACAATAACTTGTAGCGACAATTACCGACTGTCGGCTAACTTGTAGCGACAATTGTCGACTGCCGGTTAACGTGAAGCTTATTTTGGCCGTCGGCTGTCGGCTAATTCAAACCTCTTTTGGGCCGACGGTTAACTTGAAAGTTTCGTCTGTCATTAAACTTTAACCTTTTTTCAGCTGTCGGCTAACTTAAAAGTTTGGCCGACAATTGTCGGCTGTCGGCTAACTTGGAGCTTCCTTCACAGTCCATTTGGAGTAATTGACAACCCTTTCGTTAAAGCTTACAACGTTCTTAACATCTTAAGACTAATCCTGACCTGACTGACCATACTATGTAAATTATGTTGTGACTTATAAATAGTGATAATGAAATGGTCAAAGTGCGAAGTGGGAATGTAATACTATATTATACTACTAATATATTGTAGTATATATTTTGTATATGTATCGGTCGTCATGTGTACACTAACGCACAAAAATGACACAAATTAGTTTTGAATTGAACCCACACCCGATTACAACACCAATAACATCATTACCTCATTTACGACCAACCCTCACAAATGGTGTAGCACTAATGATATGGAAATTAGTTTTCTTAAAACTGTGTACATGGAATTTTGTAAGTATAAATCTAAGCAGCGCTGTAATTTTAATTCTATTATGTGCAACAATAACACTATTAAAAAGGTGGATAGTTTCAAGTACTTAGGAATTTACTTTGATAACTATCTAAAATTTGACATTCATTGTAATCATGTCAATTGTAAAATTACATTTAAGTGCTCTCAATTAGTTAAATATAAAAGATTTATGAATTATAGCTTGTTACAAATTGTTTTCATATCACTAATATTCTCTCAAATTGATTATGGTTTTCCTGTATGGGATGCAGTATCCAGCAGTCTTCTTCAGAAGTGTCAGAATACTATTGACCACTTTCTTAAATGTATTCATTATAAAGGCTTTCATTATAATTTGAACATGAAACATGTTTTATCTATACCAACTAAGTATTAAATGAAAAAGAAAACGCTTGACATGTATAAACTGTATGAATCATTTTCTATTTTAACTGTATTTGAACGTCTAACATACATGACTGTATCTATGACTCGTATATTCCTTCATCAGTCATTTCAACTGTCATGCTTACTAGCAATTAAGCGTGAAGGTAATGAGAGATCTTCGCGTCATGCTCATTTTCTTAAAATAATCAAATGTTTCTCTTTTTATCATAACTCGTACCAATATCGTGCTGCAAAATTATGGAATGCAATTCCATTTGCTGTACATGCTTGTAATAATTTAAAAGATTTTCAATTCAATTTAAGTAAATGGTTAATTAACTTAAGATAATCCATGTATGCTGTGAAAATGTTGTATATTGTATCACTTTTTAAATTGTTTTAATTTTAGTTTCTAATTATATTAATTAGTTTGTTGTATGGCTGTCTGCCTATGAAAATCAGTGTTTATCGCTGTAAGTTTTGACAATAAAGCCCATTACATTACATTACATTACATTACATTACATTACATTACATTACATTACCTTGACACGTTGGAGTAGGTTGACAGTGAGTAACCGGGGCCAGTGTCCAGAAGAGGCACAATTCCGCCGAAGTCGGCGGGCGTAATGCTTGTTTCAAAATAAACAACGATTAAGCGTTACGATTAGTTAGAATATCAGAATTCCATTGGATAGAATAGATTGAATTTGTTGTTGGCTTCTCTTTGACTATTAGCAGCCTAATTCAAATTTTATTTTTATTCACAATTTTCGTATGATGTCTAGCTGAATATTGCATTTAGTGAAGATGCAGCAATGGCTAAATATTCTCAACTGTAATAATTATATTTGTTTAATTATTGACGAATGATAGAAAACATTCACTTCGAAGGTGTCATTGTCAATACCAAAAAGGCAAACAGTAGTCCAAAGCACGTTGAAGAGAACTAAATTTTTGTTGCCACTTTTAAACTAACTACTACGGTGAGTAACCACACAATTTAAAGATAATTTTGGTACTCGCGTTTAATCTGTGTCTGATAGTGCTTTACTATCGTCAACGTTGAACTCACTCTGAACCGTTGCCAGTGTCTTACTAGTTAGTCAAAACCAAATCAAATGCCATTCACGATTTCAGTGTCTTTTTGAGCCTCAAGAACCTTGAATCCTGATTAAAAAAATGACTTACCAATTAGCAACTCCAGACATTCGGCTGCGAAATTAATGGGGCAATTTTAATTAACCAGCTTAAAATCGGAAGATACTGAAACACACTTCTGAATGAAATGAACTCAAACACGTTGCCCGCTGTATGCCGGATGCTCGTATATGACAAGGGTCGTCCACAAATAATGTCATCGGTAGAGTTAGTGGCACTAGTCGGATGCTTATGACATGCCATATTAGAAATTGCCATTTGTGCAATACTTAAGCGGATGAAAGGGGGTTCTAAAAATTGTGATTTTTTAATGACATCATTCAAAGACAACCCTCAATGATTCATAGACAACCCTCAATGGCTATTGGATAGGAGCGTGTCACTCAAACATCCCGCCTGTATGTTGTCAAAACTATGGGCATAATATAGGTTGTGGTTGGGATGAAACACCAATCCACTGCCATGCCACTCACACTTACTAGCCAGCAATTCAATGCAGTCTCGTTTGCTGCGGCTGTCGCTCGTGGCAATGGCTATTTGGATGGTAACCAAAAGTGATATCTGGTCTGGTTCTGGTTCTGGTATAGCTTAGCTGCCGTTTGTTGTTTGCATGCCACATTTCGGTACCCAGTGGGTACGACAAGTCACGATAAGAATAAGAGTGTTGTTACCCACAACACAATAAGCGAATCTACCACATAGTTGTTAATTTGGAAATAATTTTGATGTTACTTGACATCAAGAGAAAAAACTTTATTAAGTCACTGTTGCACAATTGCAATAGCCTTGCAGCTCAGTATACAAAACAATACTTTCTTATCATACTTTTAACATTTTTGTAAAACAAAGGAAAACATACAATCAGTTAGCATTGTTTTACATGAATTTCAGTTAGTGATTTACCTATACTAGTGTTTTATTAGGCTTACCCAAATCGCAGTTAGATCACGCAACTAGTAATCGTGTTGATACGAAGATAAAAAATGAACTGGCTGAACAAAATTATTGTCATTATTATTATTAAACAATTTGTGGTCAGGTTCGATTTTTTTGTCGGTCTGAATGATTTTTGTCTCATTTTTATTGCGTTCATTTTCGAAATTTTTGTAAGCAATAAAAAATTAATTAATAATCTAGCTCTGTACTAACCAGGACCCTGGAATTTAAAAAAAATTGAATCGTTAGGCGGTGATTGTTGCAGAGCTAAAAAGTTAAAACGTAAATAATTCAAAAAAAAAGTGTAAACACGTCAAATTTTCCAAGACCAGGTTACCACCCGCTTAACCAAGGGCTATATAATGACACCCCAATAAGAGTTAAATTTGTAAAACTGTAGGGGAAGTGCCCTGTATAAGTTAATTCTTGCATAATCTATTATTTAATTCTTGCATAATCTATTATTTAATTCTTGCATAATCTATTATTTAATTCTTGCATAATCTAGGCCAGTTTCACTTTAGTAAGCAATGGCCAATTTCACTTTAGTAGGTTATGGCCAATTTCACTTTAGTAAGTGATGGCCAGTTTGACTTTAGTAACTGATGGCCAATTTCGCTTTATTAAGTGATGGCCTTTTTGAATTCAAAATTCCAATAAAATTATAGGAATATTGAAAATAAAATAAAATAATTTATTCGGCTGCAAAATATTTAAGAATCATTAAAAAGAGGTTTTATTCAGTTAGCTTCATGTTGTTTGGTAATCCTATCTACACTGCCGCTAAACCCAGTCCAAGCCGCCAATTTGCTTTATACATTACAAAATATAGAAACAACTAAGAAACTGACAACTTTATAGGTTGCGGTATTTCTACCGTTATATGGATGTAGCTCCCGCACCCTGACTAACAATAGATACTCCTGTCCCCACAACCACGCTAACCGAATAAAATACACCACACCGCCACTACAGGGTAGCTCATACATTACACCCTCCCCCCCCCCCAAACGAAAGGGTGGTTCACAAATAACACCACCTTCTGAAAAAGAGGTAGCTTACACATTTCACCCCCCCCCCTCCTAACGAAAGGGTGGCCCAAAAATACCAGCAACCCCCAACTACAGTAAATTTTGCAAACTACACCACCCCCAACGACATACTAGCAAAATAATAATATCAACCACGCAAATATATAGTGTTCTACAAATTGCATTTCTCCATCCTTAAGTACAGCGCGGCCCGCAAATTAGACCCCCCCCCTCTTCATCAATCCACCAACAGAGTAGCTTACAGGTTTTACTTTCCCCTTTCCCTCAACTACAAAGTTACCTTTAAATTGTACCACCACCCAAATACAGAGTAGCCTACAAATTACACCACCCTACAAATATGAAGTGGCCCTCAAATTACATGAACTCCCTACGTGCAGCGTGGCCCAGAAATTACACATATAACACTACCCCGTAACTATAGAATAAATAATTATAAATGAATTTAAATCGTATTAAAATTGCAGAGATGTTTTTTGTAACTATATCTACACTGCAACTGATATAACTATTTACATTTCAACCTCCGCAGCTCTTTCACTATTACAGGCCTGTCTAATACCGTATATCAGTGTGTCAATTACACGCTTCTAATATTTAAACTGGGACCTCCTAGATCCGTTTCTTAACGAAAAGGCTAAGTAGATGCTGACCTTACAACGATTATTAGACCTTTGTCCCAGATTGGTCTACCAGGGACCTAAGTCAATGCTGAGCTGACAACTATTTTTAAAACGGTGCTCAAGATGTTTTTACGAGAAACCCAGGTGGATGCTGAGCTTACAACGATTATTACAGCTTTGCCTTACATTTGTGAACCAAAAACCTACATCAATGCTAAGCTTACAACGATTATTAAAACGTTGCCTGAGATTTGTGCCCCAAGGACCTAGGCAACATTAGGTTATACAGTTCCGCCACAGATTTGTGCACCAGGGACTTAAGCAGATGCTAAGGTTACCACAATTATGAGAGTTTTGCTTGAGATTTGTTGACAAGGGACATAAGTATATGCTGAGCTCACACAATTTTTAGATTTTTGCTTGACATTTTTTTACGACGAACATAAGTATATGCTGAGCTTACAGCGAGTATTAGACCATCTTTGTGTTCCCCACAACACGCTAGCAACCCATCGGGTTGCCTCACTGCTAGTCTCTAAATTAAAATAAGCAGTATTATGAGGGGTTGCCAGCTTATACAGTGCACTCCTCCTACAGTTTTACGAATTTACCCCTTATTGGGGTGTCATTAGATAGGCCTTGGTCCAGCGGATGGTATGCTGGTCTCGGAAAATTTAGTGTTTTTGCACTTTTTTGAATTATTCACGTTTTAACTTTTTAGCTCTGCACCAATCACAGCCTGGAAATTCAAATTTTTAAAAATTCCACGGTCCTGATTGGTACAGAGCTAGATTTTTAATTACAAATACTTCTAACTTGAACGCCATAAAAAATTGAGAAAAAAATGAAAGCTGACAAAATAAATGGAACTTGGCCAGAAAATTATTAATGCAATAATAATAATTTTGTTTAACCACTGTCTTCAGTTTTTATTTTCGTATCTATGTCTACACTGCAGTAATAATTACTGCACCTACACTCAAGTCAACGCTAAGCTTCGTAATAATATTTCCCTAACAGTGTCAATTTATTTTTTTTTATCTCTTTATTAAAAGTGCATAATAATGGGGTTTGGGATGGCCCCTGTTAAATGCCACTACACGTTGTGTGCGCTTTAGTTTTCAACTATATGCACTTTTCATGGTACCATTTGACGCGTCTGCAAGCTAAGGTTTTTGTAATGTCTTAACCCTTCCAAGCCTGTGATCCAATAAAATTGTACGTGCAGCAGCCGGAAGTAAAAGATTATATTGAACAAAATAGGCTGAATTTTACATCGCACAAACGACGCACAACCAGGTTTTACTCACCCCGTGCGTAAAAATGACTCTCATACAACATATTTAACCTTAAAAAATTTAAAACCTTAATTCTTACCTTTGCCCAGGCAAGGTTGTGATTGAAGCTTACCCTGGACACGTCCGTGACCATAGCGCAATTCGAGAAAATCTCTGCGTACAACTAACCAAGAGCAAGCCTTTGGGCTCAACAAATATGCAAGCATGCGACCGGTGAGGCAAATCTGGGCAAGTCTTTGGTAAATGCTGTAGCCAGCCAACGCTAAGGTAAAACTTATCCCGTGCCAGCCCCTGGTCGAAGTCTTTTACTTACCCCGAACAAGCCCAATTTCATACTTTAACCCGGTCAAGGCTCTGGTCAGGCGTCGTGCACATATTGCGTATACAAAATAGGGGGCGGGGGAGGGAGTCTCAGCACCTGATACCTTTGTATATGTACTATCAAACAGAGGGGGGGGGGGAGGGTTTGAGCACTTGATCCCGAATACAACACAAAATACTCAAGTTTAAAGGAATTTAGTTAATTGTTATTCATTTTCTTTGATTTCATATATTATATTTCATTATGGAGTGTACAATAAATTTTCAGTATGTTAGTGAATTAAATTTTTTGCAAGTATAGAAAGTCGCTTTCTCTACGTTATTTCTTCCTAAAAAACATGGCACAGCTAAAATAGTGTGAAAAATTAGACTACTATTGGAATATCCTAAAATTACATAAATTATTGTCGAGGAAAAAGGAATTTTAGTCAAACATTAGAACCCCAAAATTTCGATTCACAGGTCAAACATTGAGCCACAATTGATTTATATGATATTCACACATCTGGTGTGCAATGTGCTGCTGATTAACGTGGTGATCCTAATTTTTTCAAAAACTATGTTGTGACTCTAATTTTGGGTTAATTTAAACTTTAAATAAATAATACGGTCAAAAATTAGTTTTTTGCTGAATGTAAAATTAGGACAGTGTAGCAAATTTGGCACCATAAAAATTAACTTAATGAAATTAGTAATTATTTTTTTTTGGCCCACAGTAGGGTCAAAAAAAAATTTAGCCAGAAAAAAAGACCACCGTGTTCATCAGCAGCAAATTCTACGTGGTAGGCAATTATTGTGTAGGGTATGGGCGATTGCTTATTTGACTTGTGACCCGTAATTTTGTGGTCAAACTCTAATATTTAAAAAAAGTTACTTTAAAAAAGTAGCTAGGCGTTAATTTTTCTACAATATATCGAATGTGGACGGGAAGGGTTGCATGTCACTGACAAGTTGGACATCCGATAAATCTAATTACTATTTTATTTGGTAACAACTTTTCAATCTATGATATTTATAAATTATATACATTTTTTAGCTGTATTATTTGTTTGATAAACTTAGTTGGCATATAGTACAATATTACGTACACTGTATACGAATATAGGGAGGGGAGGGTATTTGCGCTGATCACTATTATATACTTAGGGGGAAGGGGGGAGTACAAAAATTTCAAAAAAGTATACGCAATATGTGCACGACGCCCAAAACCTACTCCTACCACGCTTATGGGAAAAACTTAACCCTTGCAAAGTTGATGCTAAAGCTTACCCCTGTCAAAGTTAAGGTTAAAGCTTACCCCGACCCCGGGCAAGTATATGTTCAAAACTTGCGCGGTTCAACTCAATGGTATAAATTTATCCCAGAAGAACCTTTAGAAGCTTATAGTGGGCAACCCCAAAGTCGATTTGACCACAACCTTATTTACTACAACAAATAAAAGTGAAAAATATGTGTTGCATTTTTTAATCGCAACCCATCGGGTTGCTAACCTGCTAGTAAGAATCTTATTATCTGATATAAGTTTAGTTTTAGATTATCAGAAACAAAATAATAATGAGAAGTTCCATTATTTTATTAATATAAAAGCTATTAATAATTTCATTTTAAGTTGAGAATTTAAAATAATAAATTATTAAAGTTGAGAAACAAAAATTATTTTTTAAAATCAACAACGTAGCATGTTTAGAATGATCGATGCTATAGTAACTGTCTCAATTGGCAGTTTCACACGGACAACAAAGCAGACCAGTCAAATACTGCAATGTCTTTTCACGATGATTAAATCTCTTAATTAACGCGTGGAGTGTTACGGGGGGTTGCCAGCTTATACAGTGCACTGCTCCTACAGTTTTAGGAATTTACCCCTTATTGGGGTGTCATTAGATAGCCCTTGGTCAAGCGGAGGCTAACATAGTCTTGGAAAATTTAGTGTTTTGACACTTTTTTGAATTATTCACGTTTTAACGTTTTAGCTCTGCACCAATCACAGCCTGTAAATTCGAATTTTTAAAAATTCCAGGGTCCTGATTGGCACAGAGCTAAATTCTCAATTGCAATTAACTCTAACTTGAACGCCATAAAAATTTGAGGAAAAAAATGCAAACCGATAAAAAAAATTTGAACTTGGCGAGAAAATTACTAATCTAATTTTATTATTTTATTTAACCAAAGTTTCCTATTGTATAACTTACAACTGCATCGTATCCATGTCTACTATGCATTACTGCACCCACACTAAAGTCAAAACTAAGCTTCGTAATAATAACTCCCTAACAGTAATAATTTATTTTTTTAATCTCTTAATTCCTACCTATCTACATAATTTAGCGGATTTTTCACGATATCGAAATATTTGACCTATTTTGAAGTGTTATATACCATTCGAAAGGTAACGACGAGTAGAATCTAAATAACGGACTCTGCACGATTTTACTCACAAATTTTCAACATTTTTTTTAAAAAACCGTCAATTTTTTCGAAAATTCCGCCTAAATATTTTTTTAAGCGTCCGAAGCCTAAAACAAAATACACGTTTTCTTAATTTTTCAAGGGCTTTAAAATGATATATCATACATTACCATCACTCAATTTTGAAAAAAAAATAATTCAGTTTTTTAATTACAATTAAAAATATATCTTGACCTGACCTCGAACTACAAGTTCAATAGGTTCGCCTATTAATTCCGGTTTCACTGGTATATTGTTCATATCTGCATTCATTGACTGACGGGTTCAAATTTCGGATTAAAGTTTTGGCGGGAAATTCAAAAAATTTACTTTTCAAAAACTGAAAATCGCCTGGAGGCATTTTCGCCTGAAACATTTTTTATTAACATTTACAAGTCTGCATTGAAATTGCCACTATACTTACTCTTTCACGGCTACCTCCCCTTAATTTAAAGGTTATAAATTGACCCGGCAAGAACTGCCTAACGTTACTGTTAAGGCTGCCATAAAACAAGGGCTTTAGCCCTTGTTTTATTAAAATTGCATAATAATGAGGTTTGGGATTGCCCCTGTTAAAAGCCACTACACGTTGTGTGCGCTGCAGTTTTCAACTATTTGCACTTTTAATGGTAACGCTTGACGCGTCGGCAAGTCAAGGTTATTATTAGTGTCTTTTCCCTTCGAAGCCTGTGATCCAATAAAATTGCACATGCAGTAGCCGGAAGTAAAAGATTATGTTGAACAAAAAAGGGTGAATTTTACATCGCACAAAAGACGCACGATCAGGTTTTACCTTCCCATTGCGTAAGCAACTGAAAATGACTGACTGTAATACGACTTATTAAACTTTAATTAATTTAAAGCCTTAATTCCGAGCTAACCTGAAATCAAAACTGAGCCCAGCCATGTTGGTGACCATAGCGTAATCAGGTTAAGTTTCTGATCAAAACATACCCGGATCGCGCCTGCGGCAAAACCATGCCCCAGTTAAGCCTTTGGGGCCATCTATGCATTACGCTTCAGGTTTCAAGGGGGGAGGGGGTTCAGGCCAATGACAGGTTGAAACTGCAAAGGGGGTGGGGGGTTCAGGCAAATGACGTTTAAGGCAATTTTTGTAAATTTTAAATTTTTTATTACGGCAAATCAAAGCAGATACATTGTATTGATAAAATTTAATATGTAGTATGTAATTCATTTTTCGCAAAAATTTATATATAAACCATATTTATATATAAATATTTATATATATATTATATATAAATATATAATATGAAAAATTCTTTAAGCAACTATTTAAAAAGTTGAAACGTTTATAGTGGGGAGGGGGGGCATCGAGAAATGACGGAGTAGTGACAATTTGAGAGGGGGGAGGGGGTTTTGCACAAAAATCTCAAACAAAATATATTGATTGCCCATTTAATCTAAGCTTAGCCCGGGCAAGGATGCGATTAATGCTTACCCTAGGCACGTCCGTGACCATAGCGCAAACGGGCAAATCCCTGGGAAAAACTTACCCCGAGAAAGCCTGTGGGCTCAACAAATTTTATGGCATGCGACCGGTGAGGCAAATCCTTAATTTTTGGCAAGTCTGTGGTCAATGCTTAAGCCAGCCAACGCTACTATCGTGTAACTTATCCCGTGCCAGCCTCTGATCGAAGTCTTTTACTATTGCGTTACCTGGGCAAGTACAGTACCTGATCAGTACTTACCCCGAGCAAGTCGGATTCCATACTTTAACCTGGAAAAGGCTCTGGTTAAAACCTACTCCTACCACGTCTATGGGAAAAACTTAACCCTTGCAAAGTTGAGGTTAAAGCTTACCCCGGGCAAGTATTTGGTCAAAACTTGCGCGGTCCAACCCAGTATAACCTTTAGTTTAAGCTTATACAAGGCAACCCTAAAGTCGATTTGACCACAACCTTATTTACCATCACAAATAAAAGTGAAAAATGTATATTACGTTTTTTAACGCAACCCATCGGGTTGCTAACCTGCTAGTTTATATTAATAGGTGACGTTAGATGGGACAGGGGGTCTGGAGGGGGGGAGGCGCTTCTTAGTATTAAGAGCCAACTTAAAACATGAATATAATAGCAAGCACATATAATAACAACAGTACGGCTATTGGTAGTCACCAATTCACCAATGCAATGTTTGTCACCGGGTCACAATTACTTGCTGGTTGAACTTGTTACTTCAAATTTATCTGAAATATTAATGTTGAGCACAAAATGCAAACATTCGAATGTGCAGAATTTTGTGCTATACATAATACGCCATATTTACAAATCTGGGAAAAAGAATTAAAACGTTGATGCTTAACAACAATGTTCAACGACATTCATTTAATTATTAAGCATCAAATTATAAAAAGAGTTTTTAATAGAACTTTTGTTTAAAATGTGCTTCCTGTACGCTTAGAAAATAGTCACATATTACATTTTTCTGTCTTGTCCAGTCAGCCTTCCTGGAAGGTTCTGTCTCTGTCTGTGCTATTGACTAGGTATTTTGTTGAGCTTGTGGTTTGACTTTGAGTGTGCATTGGCGTGGGTGAATGGTCTTTAATTCTGACTAACATGGGAACCTACCTTGCTTGAACACATGGATTCTAATGAATTCTATCATAACGTCTTCTACTGTGACTAGTAACTACTGCCAGTATAGTCGTTCGGTTGCAAAATCGCTTATCTCCATTTTATTCGAATTTGAATTTTCGAAATTTTCTTGAAATAAAAAGTCAAGAAAATTCAGTGGGAATAACAGTGGAAAATTTTAGGGAGGACAGGGTCCCCCCTTCCATACTTTCGTAAAAATTATAACTTCCAGTAAACGTAGTGTTTAATTTATGTTTGCTAATAATTACCACCTTTTTGCAACGGAACATAACAACGAAGCTTAAAATTCAATAGGGTCGTCCATAAATGACGTCATAGAAACTTTCAAATGTTAGGACGGCATAACTATATATATATCGCTGGTGAAGGCTCAAAGCTGAAATCCGGTTGTGCTTTAATACTAAAAACCTAATTATCATTTTTTCATTAATTTATTTAATCTGCCATCGTATTCTCATTGAGTGATATTTTTAGTCTCAACTAAAAACATATTTGCAACCGCTAAGCTGAACATATTTTAATTATTTCTAAACGTCGTGTGGCGTTTCACAGGGTATTATGTTGCAAACTAATCTAACTACATGGTTTTAAGTTGCAAACTTATCTAACTACATGATTTTAAAAAGTGAAAAATGGTCTTACTACATGGTTCTAACTTGTACTCTAATATAAATACATAATGTTGAACAGTGCAAAATGTTCTTATTACTTGCTTTTAAAGCTTTTGAATAGTACATGTAGTTATAGCTTTCGCACTTCTCAAACGATGTGTTTAAAGCACTTTGAATTTTTAATATTTTGTAGTAGAAGTGTGCGTATGTGTGATCACCCCTTATGTGTGATCAGTGGCCGCCGTTCAAATATTACCGCCTTTAAAAATCTGTCCATCTAATATTCATACAACCTATAGTCTCAACTATCTTGACTACTGATTTCAGCTTCTTTCCTTGAAAACTCTGGCTATGTTAAATTATAAAAGTTTTGAGTACTTTTTTGAATTTATCACATTTAAGACCCTACTTTACCATTAACTTTAAATGTATTGATCACATTAAGGGCACTTGGGCCGTTGTAAGACTTTCCGCAGTTTTTTCGTACAATGACCTGTATCTCTTGCAACTTTTAATTTTCGACACTGATCATTTTTTTGTACATACAGTACTAATAGAGAAGTACAATGATAGCTTCTTCGTTATTGTACGTTGTCTGTGGAAAAAGATACAGATTTTCAAAGTTGATAAAAAATGAACCCGATCACACATACGCACTCCCCTACTAATTTAGAACATGTAAAAAATTTTAAAACATGCAATTAAAACATTTAGCGCTTTTAAAAATCATAGAACATTTTCCCACTAAAAACCATGAAGTTAGAACAGTTTGAACTTTCTAAAACCATGTAGTTAGAGCAAATTGCGTTTTTAAATCAAAAAGTTAGAATATTTTGCACTTTTTAAATCAAGTAAGTAGGTAGAATATTTTGCACTTTTTAAGATTGTGTAGTTAGATTAGTTTGCAATTTTAAACAATGTAGTTAAAACGTTTTGTATATTTTAAAATCATGTAGTTAGATTACTTGGTAACTTAAAACAATGCAGCTAGATTAATTTGCAACTTAAAACTATGCAGTTAAAAAAAATTGAGTTTGAAATCATGCAGTTAGAACAGTTTGGGACTAACATGATGCATTTAGTGGATTTTAATTTTTTTTAAATCAAGTAGTTAGAACCAATTGCAGTTTTCACATATATATATATATATTATCCATATATTATTTCATATATACCGTCCTAAAATAGCAAAGTTTCTATGACGCCATTTATGGACGACCCTATTGAAGTTTAAGCTTCGTTGTTATGTTCCGTTGCAAAAAGGTGGTAATTATTAGCAAACATAAATTAAACACTACGTTTACTGGAAGTTATAATTTTTACGAAAGTATGGAAGGGGGGACCCTGTCCTCCCTAAAATTTTCCACTGTTATTCCCACTGAATTTTCTTGACTTTTTATTTCAAGAAAATTTCGAAAATTCAAATTCGAATAAAATGGAGATAAGCGATTTTGCAACCGAACGACTATACTAGCAGTAGTTACTAGTCACAATAGAAGACGTTATGATAGAATTCATTAGAATCCATGTGTTCAAGCAAGGTAGGTTCCCATGTAAGCTGTGTGGCTGCTGGGTAGATCTGGAAGATGTATTTGGCTGTTTTGGCGTTAGCAGACAACAACTTAGTCAGTGTGTGCCGTGAGATGGTGATTATTGGATTTTGGTGATTGGAAATTGTTCGAGGTTCTGTCCAATTTCCCCTTGCAACTATAGCTTTCCTATTTCTCATAACTGCAAGTTTTAGAAAGGCATCGTGGGACACTGAAGGCTCCGAAAATAATTGTTTGTAAAATTGGGGTTATCCATATTATGGTAAATTTTGCCTTAACATTTTAGTTAATTAGTTTTATTTTATTCTTGATTTTATTGTTCGGACATAGTTTCAGTTTAATTATGGCATCAAAATGTGGGGTATGCAATGTGAAACGAAATTCGAATAGGAAGTTAGAAATAGTGTGTAATGTATGCCATGTCATGTACCATCGTGTGTGTCTATGAATCTCTTAGATTATAGAAAAATAAACCGGGACGAATGGACATGTATTCAATGATGGCTCCAGACTAATTTTTGTATTTGTTCATTATGTGGTGTTAAATACAATGTTTCCTTTGAAAGTAACTCGAGCCCTTAAGTATCTACTAGCTATGTTCTGCCAGGTATGGATAGTAGCTATTTCTATTTGCATGGTAATTTTAGAAATTTAAATGATAGGGTCGTTTATGGCCAGGCTGAAAAATTGTACACAAATGGATTTGAATTTATGGAGTGAGAGAGACGCAATAGTGCAGTACTACTACTACTGATTAGAGATAGAAAATATCTTTTGTAATAATTGTTGTTTTGTCTTTTGTGTCCTTAATTAGAAAACAGTATTTATTTATTGAAATTTCTGAAACGTAAATAAATCCAAACTCAGACTCAGTAGCTCTGTTATTTTCGATTGATTAAGTCTGTTGAAACAGCCGTCACAGATTATTCAGCTAAATCTGTAGAAGCGTAATCGAGTAAGAGTCAGCAGAGTAAAACAGATAAGTTGACTAAACTGCAAATGCCGTGTGTACCATACTGCTGCTGCAGTGATAACTGAACTGATGCTGCCGTGATAACGGAACACACACCTAGTCACCCCCTTAAGCATTATGTAGATCGATATTTTTTAGATGCTAAGCAAGCATCTATTGGAATGTGGAATGTCTGTATGGCTGTAGGTCGCACGGTACAGGTCACATTTTTAAACCGACTAAATTCAAACAACTTTCTAACGTCCACATTTGGGGGGGGGGAGAAGTGCTGCATAGTTTTCGGTTATGATCTGGCTAGGCATCTAGCAACAATTGACATTTAATTGGACCAAGAATTAAAATTATGTTTCAGGATAAAAAAAAAGGCAACGCATGGAGGTGAGAAGTTGTCAAGTTTTGCCAATGCAAATACACATAGTAACTTTTCACCCATTCACATTACTAGTAAAGGTACTTCAAGCTTCGAACACCATCTCAGCTATTCGGAATTCTCCTCCCTAACCATTTTACAGATTCATATTTATTACTGCGTGTCACGGACGCACCTAAGTAAATGTATTACAGATGGTGTCGGATCGCCCGTAAACGTCGTCCTTCAAACATTATAGTTTTAAGCAACCCCATTTCCAACTTAAAATTTTTTTGAACATATTTTAGCGTTATGTCAAGCACATACCTGTATGTGTAATAGATAGTAAGGGCTCGCCCGTAAACGACGTTTTTCAAATATCATAGTTTTAAGCACCCCCATTTTCAACTTTAATTTGTTTTCAACACCCACATGTTATAGATTTATGTCATGCATATATGCATAGGGGTAATAGATGGTGACGGATCTTCCATAAACGACGTCCTTCAAATATCATAGTTTTAGGTACCCCCATTTTCAACTTTAATTTTTTTCCAACGCCCACAACTTTTAGCTTTATGTCATGCATGTACACGTATGGGTTATATATAGGGATTAATTACATAATTTGGCCTCCAGAAATAATTTCATTCTATACTCTAAATAACCTATGCGAGTTATATATTCTTCATTTTTAAAAAATCCTAAATTCAATTTCAGTCAAGTCACTATTATTTACTTAGAGGTGAGTTGCTGAATAGCGTTCAATAAAAATCAGCTGCATTTGCTTCATATATATACAATTTTCTCCATATAATGTGTATGAGCATTTTTTAATTTTATATACTCGTCGTTTATATATATTGATTGCTTTTAATTTGCCTATATGCACTATGCTGAATTGAAATATACAATCGCATACTTTAATTGCCTTTTACAATAGGATAACTTTTGTCAGTATCATATAATTATATATAATGCATCATAATAAAATCATAACAATAATTAGAATTAGTTAAAATTTCTGCTGACCCAGTGACATCAGCTAAGTACACTATAGCAGCAGTATCTGCTAGTTTAGTAAATTACTCTATTACGGTAATTAGCATTAGTCATAATTTCTGCTAACTCAGCAGATACATCGAGTAACTACACTCTAGCAGTATCTGCTAGTTCAGTAGATTACTCTAGTACAAAAGTCAGCAGACTTACATTTTTGCGGATGTAAAATTGAGAAAGGAAACAACGGCAATTAACTGGACCCGAGAGATTGGTAGACACTTTGTTTTTTATATATAATCTTTATTTCATTAGTTTGATAAAACTGAAGGAGGTTATTATAGAGATTCTAAATAAATGTAAAGGACAACAGTAGACTTTTTTACTCTAGAAAATTTAACTATTAAATATAAATTAAAGTTTCGGATAGTAATAGATTCAAAGAGTGATTGAAAACTAGAAGAATATATCAGCGACTCGAAGAAAGGAGCAAAGAAGTATCTTAGCGTTGAAGCTAAGAGATTGCTAACTCTCCACTTTTCAACTCCTCGATCATGGCTCTGCTAGCCTTTTTAATATCAATCGCTCTATCCTCTTGGTTTAACTAACTACTATTGTATTTTATTAACTTAAAATTAGCTTGACTTCCCCCACGAGAGGTATCAACGCACATCGACACGCGCTGTCCCTAATTCTCGTGGTGGCTTTCACATTCTGCTATCTTCTCACTCTTCCAATTTTGAACATATGGACTGTGCCTACATGTAACTAACCAATTGATGTTCCAAATCATGGGACACCAATATATTAACACACAGCGGTGTTTTACGTAGCTAACATCTTTCTTAACTTGCAAAAATTTTGAGATTAACTGGTAATCGTGTTGAAATTAACAACAAAATCTGTTAGCTTGACCTAACTAGAAGTTCGCTAAGATCTTTTCTAAACGTGTAACTAAACTAACTACTTGCTAACTCTGTCTCTCCAGTAATAAGTATCGATGAGAGTATTTTTGGAACAGTAATTACAGACTTTAATGTAATGAAAATAAACTCTTCTCGCGTATTAAATTGATTTTCAACTTTGAAAATCTGTATCAAATTCCACAACCAACGTACAATAAACGAGAAGCCATCATTATACTTCTTTTAACTACAACAACACTTACTTCTACTATCTTTTAATATTGTATGCACAAAAAAAAATAAAAAAATACTCAGTCGAAAATTAAAAGTTGCAAGAGATACAGGTCATTGTACGAAAAAACTGCGGAAAGTCTTACAACGGCCCAAGCGCCCTTAATGTGATCAGTTAGCATAAATACATTTAAAGTTAATGGAAACGTATGGAGTTTTAAATGTGATCGGCATTTAAAAATTCAAATAAGTACTCAAAACTTTCATGATTTTAACAAGCCAGAGTTTTTAAGGTAAGAAGCTGAAATCAGTAGTAAAGATTGTTGAGACTATAAGCTGTATGAATATTAGTTGGCCACATTTTTTAAGGCGGTTTTAGTTGAACGGTTTGAACGGCGGCCACTGATCACATTTAATGGGTGATCAGATTTACGTAGAGTGCTGCTATAGTGAAGCATGTTGCACCACTGTACTTGTCTTTTAATTCTGTATCTACTTAAAAATATTCGGCGTCTAAAATTAAAGTTCGCAAGAGACACAGGTCATTGTCTGAAAAAAGTAAAATGATCTCAAAATCCCAATTGCCCTAAAAGGTGATCAGTTTGCTTGAAAAGACATTGATAGAAAAAGTATCGTCCTATATGTGATATAGTTTGAAAAAGGGATTAAAACTTTCTATTTTACTTAGCGAGAGTTTTTAAGGAACGGAACTGAAAGTACAAATATTGGTAGTTGAGGTTGAGACTATATGCTACATCACTATCAGGTGACGAAAAAAAGGCAGTAGTTTTTGCAAGATCGCTACTGATCACCATTAGACCCTACTAGTTGATTAAACTAACACAAATTTCGGACACCGACGCGATTGTCGTTCGTTAGGAGACGGTTTCGCATTATCGCATTTACGAGCACCTACCCTACTGTCCAAATAAAAATAGTGAGGCGTTTGTTTGACAACACTGGGACTCCTGTTTAAGTACTTCTTCAGTCAATATCACTGCACACTACATTACCAGAACGACCCCACAGTTT
This sequence comes from Dicyrtomina minuta, assembly GCA_949802685.1. Classification (NCBI taxonomy): domain Eukaryota; kingdom Metazoa; phylum Arthropoda; class Collembola; order Symphypleona; family Dicyrtomidae; genus Dicyrtomina; species Dicyrtomina minuta. Next base: position 26,598,170 of record OX461810.1, read on the forward strand.
TCCAGTCGAATTTCCTGAAGAAATCCTTCGTGCTGATGCTTCTCGCCAGAATTTAGCGGAAAATTTTAAATATTTCTATGGAAAGTCAAAAGTAGAACTTAGAAGTTTTGGATTGTGACACTGGCTGTGGAAAGTGGTATTAGACTAATTAAGTGGAGTAAGTACAAATATTAATTACCTATAGTAGATTATGCTGAAGTTGAAACAACCAGCCTGTACCAAAAGAGAAGTGTGTGTTGAAGTTAAAAGTGGTGTTTTATCAAGACCTCTCACTCGTTAGTTTATTTTATAATTCCTGGCTGGATAGTTGGTAGTAGTAAGCAGCAAGCCATTTGTCGTTTGTTGCATTACAATTAGTAGCGTTAAATATGTCATTATGATTATTCGATTCCCTGGATTTGAACGGGATACTTATATCCGATAAATGTGCTTTGTTCTTACTATTTATCTGCACACTAGTTGGGTAAGTACATACAACATAAGTACATCAGTCTTTTGTCGATGCGGTACTTAGTTGGTTGTTGGTGTTGAAATCAGTTAGTGATTAGATGAATATCTTATAACATTTGTTACATGGAAGTTACATCTTCCGTATTCTATTCAATGCAACAGTTCTTACTTCTTACCCTTGTCAAATTGCTGGCACGATCCAATCACCAGTATACTATCCTGGCCAAATTGATGAAAAACATATATTTGTGATTGGGATTCCATGAAACGGATATCAAACAATAATAGGCACGGGACACGGAACACGTAAAAGTGAAGGGTCCTGCTGCTCTTATGTTGGGCTGTTGTTTGAGTTTTAATGTCTAGGCCTGTAAGGGATGTCAAACGTCGGTGAGTGAAAACAAAAGTGTACAATTTGAATTATTGCATATAAATCGACAAAAAATAAATAAATCTTCTAATATAGAGTAGTATATACAGAGATTGAGCAGAGCGAGTTTACAAATTCTTAGAAAGTGACATGATAAAATTCATTCATCATTGCACACAGTGCCTGCTTGTATGTTGCATTTAGCTGTTATTCAGTCATCAGTCAGTGGACAGGCATTAAAAGATCCCAAATTAGTCCAACTACGATTGAAAAGTTACATCTACATGTGAACGACAATGGTATTGTCACTCGATTTTCCTAAAAAGTTAACGCCGTCAATCAGTTCCCTGATTGGTCCGCTGGTTTGAACTTATTGGGAATTATTTATAAATCTTGGGCATTTAAAAGTAAATCCCTTTTCTGCTAATAATTTAGTTTTAATTTACTTAAGGGAATGGGTGTTCTTTAGTAAGTGATGTCTGGGCTAGTAAGTGATGTCCGACTTTAGTAAGTAATGTCTGACCTTAGTAAGTGATGTCCAAAAAAAAATTATTTTATTTGAAGTGCAATGAATATAAATCGGCAAGAAATGAATAAATCTACTTATAAAGAGTAACACAGAACTTGGGCCGAGCGATTTTTCGAATTCTTGGGAAGCGATAAGATTAAATTCCTTAGCCCATATATATTATATTATATATATAAAAACTTTATTAAGTCACTGTTGCACAATTGCAATAGCTTTGCAGCTCAGTATTCAAAACAACACCTTCTTGATTATAATTTAAACATTTTTAAGTGCTTAGTTACACTATTAAATAATATTCTTAACTATGCAAATGGTGATTATAAATTTTAATTGATCCTCTCAGGGCAAGCATTAAAATATCATCCACTACTGCCGATGGTATTCGAAATGATTTGGCCCAAGCCTTGAAATTGTTTGTTATCGTCCCACGCGCTCCAACATACAGACCTGTTACTTCTAAACTTCGCAAACCCGATTTGTCAGTAAAATACTTTACATAAGGTTGGTAGATTTCTTTTTTCTCTAGATCCACTGCAATTGCTTGTTCTTCACTGTCCCCAAATTCAAATCGTACAGTGGGATCCAAAATGTAACCAATTTTGGATGAAGTGTCGTAGGCCATGATGTCTACTCTCCTCGTTGATCCATTCTCAGCAACACAATGAACTTCTTGCTCAACTATAAAGCCTTGTTTTTCAAAAGCTTCTGCAATAGTTTCCCAAATACTATGATGTCGAATATTACGCAAAAGTTCTCCCCAGACACAGGACCCTAAGACATGACCAAAACTTTCTTTCTCAGCGCCGCAATGCCTGCACTGGATTCCGTCCAAGCTCTTTCCTGGAATGACTCTTACACTACTAACATTAGCATTCATTTTAATGTAGTTACCCATTCAGATGTAGTTAACCCTGCTTTATTAATTAACCATTTATTTCCTCGTGGATTGTCTTTGAACTGGGACACGCCGGCACCACGTAATCTCATCTTACACCACGAATCATATTCCTTCTCGCGCAGTTTTGTACGCATGCGTTTAGTAATTTTACTTTTCGCCTCGGGATTATTTAATTCGGCTAAATCATCATCGGTTTAAGGCTTTTTCACATTGTTTCAATTCGTCATCAAGATCTTTAGTAAAAGGTACATATAAATCACTAGAGTTCAGCAACACCAAACATATATTGTTATGTTGTAAGAATGCCTCCCGTTCCGCCTTTGTGATAGACAAGCCTCGCAAATTTTTCGAAGTATACAACATTGCATTAGGCGTGTCTGTTGCAATTCCCAATATTTCTTTAACCGAGCTACGAATTATTTGGTCCACGTCCATTAAAAATGATTTTGGCAATTTGTGGAGAGGCGCCATTTGTAAGGGGTAAATCAATACAGGCCAAATATAATTTATAATTTATGATTGTAACCTTTTGATGTGGTCGTAGCATTGGTGTTGAGACGAGATTATTCAACATTTTGTTCAAATTATCAACTAATTTTGATGGAATAAATGTAAGTTGTGAATTGAAGTCAACACCCAGGTACTTCACAGTTTCACCATCTTTAAGGGCTGGAATGCAGTCTGTGTTTGAAATTTTTACGTCTTCTTCAACTAAAATTCCGTTTTCAACACAAATGCAAATCGATTTATCTGGATTTATCTGGAGACCTGAATGACTAAAAAGTTCAATTGTCTTTTCAACAATTTCAATAAGACCAGCTTTAGAACTTGGAATGTTAGCAGTGTCATCTGCGAAATTCATTGCTGTTAGGTTTGGCAGACTGTCCTCCAAGCAAAATCCGTACTTATTAGCATAATCTCGATCAGTTATTTCCTCTAGTACATAGTTTATTGAAAGGTTAAATAAAAGAGGGCTGAGCGGCGACCCTTGTAAAACACCACACTTGAACTCTATAGCTTCTGTAGTAGCCGTTTTAGTCTTAATAACGGTAGAATTCCCAATTATTAATGTTTTTGTTAAATTTCGAAGAAGCGATGGTAAAAGATGTGAATCCAGGCATTTCAAAAGGTGTAAATGGCCAACTCTGTCCAAAGCTTTAGCTACATCCAATAACGCGACGTACAGACTTTTTCTCTTTTTCTTTGCTTTCTTGAGGCATGCTGCTAAAATAGAAGTATTAATGTAAGTTCCAGGTGAACTGGTAAATCCCCGCTGATGCAAATTCAATTCAATGTGACTTCTTATTTGGCTGTCAATTATTTTTTCAATAATTCGCTGCAAGATGGAGCAAATTGATATTGGGCGCCGGTTAACAATATATTTATGTCATGATTTAAGGTGAGTGTTGTAGTGCCATCTGCAGCAGCCTGTATGTATTGTGTTTTATGTCGATTTATGAATTTTTGTGTTTTATTAAGTACCTACCTATTGAATGGCTATTTATGTGTGGTGAGTGACTGGCATTTTTGGTATGTATTTATGTCCTAATTGTTAACATTGCATAGAAACGTTCGAGTGCAATTTAAGTCGTAGATGGGTTTTGCCAAATGTTTATTTAATCGGCAATAGCGTACCTATTAACTATTGATAGTACCAAACGTAGCTGAATTTTATGTAGTGCAATGTGTTCAAAGGCAGCATTTAACTAATTCGAAAATACACACGTTCAGTCTTATTAGCAATTGATGCGGTAATAAAGTAAGAAACAATATGTTACTAGCTAGTTTTATTTTTTGTATAGGTAATATAAAATAACTTAAGGTTATAATACAACAAAAAAGTTCGAAGTATATCTTTGATCGATGTGTAGTTTCTTTTTTTGTACACGTAGGTAAAGTATGTATGTATGGGGCAGTATAGTACTTCGAGCCATTGCCCTATGTACATGTACACTATTTATTATTCGGCCAGCTACTCTGGAGTCACAACATTAGAAGTAAGAGTTCTCACGATGGTTTGCTTACTCGATGTACTCTCTAAGATACCTGCCAATAAATTCTTAATACTAACTTATTTCGAAAGTTAAACCTATTGATAAGGGCTTTAACGCTGCCGATATCTTTGAGATGCTGGTTTTAGTTCCTGCCAAGCAAACACGTAAACGTTGATTCAAGGCCGTGAGAATCAGAGAAACGTAATCACCAGGCGAGTGCCAATAGACCAAACAAGGAAGTTCCCTATTTTAAGTACTGGGTTCTACTAACATCAGCACCGCATTAGGAAACTCTGTAGAGGAGTTTATGGTTTGTGGAAATAAATACACGAGCGAGAAATAAGTGGATTTCGAGCGAGTGAGTAGAATTTATATGACTTTGATAAAAGATGTATTAATTGTAAATAAGTAATTCGGAGATTACGAGAAAAGGGGCAGTGTGATCGATACAGATAAGACACACGCCGTAAACAGCGAGCTAGTTTGAGAAAACTAATTACAACACTCCAAACTCGGGTCGTGTATGATAAATTACTAATTATCTAAATTATCTTATACTAATGCCACCTCACTGAATGAGTATAAGATTAAGAAAATTAAATTATTAGCTAGTGAATACGACATTCTGTTGTTAACGGAGACATGGGGCTCATGCAATAAAAACATTTAAATAAATAATTTCGTACTGTATGAAAATTCAAGAGCGGAAAAAAAGGTGGAGGGACTGCAATCTACGTACAAAACAATATTCAGTCAGTCAGTTTTAAAAATTTTACTCATCATAACTCTACTAAGTTTGAAATTACGTGTGCTATAATCAGACCAAACTATATGCCACGAGCTATATCATTAATTATAATAATATGTGCCTATATTCCACCAAATTCAACTGTTAATGTTCAAAAAGACCTGTTCAATGCAATAATGGACATATATGAGAAGGCAAAAATTAAATATGTATCCCAGGTTTTATTATATCTGGTGATTTCAACAGATGGACCTATGAAAAGTGTTTAGTTTGCACTACTGACCTCAAACAAATCGTCGATTTTCCAACTTTTTCCCCCCAGTAATGACAACCACAAACTTGACTGTATTTTCACAAATATGCACACATTCTACTGTAAACCTGTATCACCACCACCCCTTAAAGAGGTATTATCAGGCCATAACTCAATTCAGCTGTCACCGATGCCAATTTCCGGTAATCCTTCAAATGTGAAAACTACAAGACTAATCAAAAAAGTCAGCGAAGAAAATAAACGTACTTTTGTCAAACTTATTTCTAAATTCGACTGGGTTGAATTCTATACATGTGGTGATGATGTGAATAAAATGGCACTAATTCTTGACAATATGTTACAGAATTATTATAATAAAGCTTTCCTAACAGAAGTGATTACTATGAAGAGTAATGATCCAACCTAAATAACACCAAAGGTAAAAAAACTAGCCAAAAAGTTGCTGTACTTCAAAATACATAAGTGTGACCACGTAGAAGCTGAAAAATTATTACAGTTCCAAATAAAGGAGGAAAAGTCGGCTTTTTGTCAAAAAATACAATCAATAATCAGTAAAGGCAATACCAAAGATTTTTACAAAATTATTTAAAGTTTATGTGGATCAAGTCAAAACAAATCTGTAATTTCACAAATCAAGTTAATTAACAATAACAATGACACCATTGTAACGTTGAACGAAATAAATATGCATTTTTCACAAATAAATTAAACATATGACCCTGTCAAGAAAAGTGTTTTTGAGGCTCAAACTCATGACTGTGTTGTTGTTTATGAATGTGAAATACTCAAACTATTAGATAAATTGAACATAAACAAATCAAACGTTCCAAATTGCCTACCAAACTTATCAAAGAATTCGGGTTTCTTATAGTTACTGCTTTAACGTTCTTATTTTATTCTTCACTCAAACAAAAAATTATCTTAGACATGTGGAAAAGAGGATACGTGACCCCAGTCCCTAAAAACAGCAATGTTTGTACAGAAAACCTGCGCCCACTCTCACAAACAAACGTATTTGGAAAAATACAAGAAGGAAAAATGTTTCACAAAATCTATGACCAAGTAATAGGAAAAATTAGTGCCAATCAATTTGGCTCACTCAAGGGTTCGTGCACGTCACACTATCTCACCAGTTTATACGAGTTTATTTTAAAGTCGATGGATACACGAAAAAATTACATGATATTAGTGCTACTGGACTTCTCTAAGGCATTCAACTTATTAGACTACAAAATTCTGGTCAATGAACTCAAACTGATAGGCATAATGGAATCAGATATCATGTGGATCGAAGATATTCATAACAGGACCCAATGTATTAAAGATGGTGAAACCCTGTCTGAATTTTTCGACATCTTTAACGGGACTCCCCAAGGTAGGAAGTTAGCCCCTCTTCTCTTCATTATTCTAATTCATTGACTATTAATAAACTTCGAACAAACAAACCAAAAAATCATGAATAATGTCAAGAATCTCCTAAACGGATTTGTTGACAACTTAACACTAGCTGGAAGAGTGGAGTATGCAACACCTCCCCAGATGCAAGTTTACCTTGATGACCTTTGTAAGTAGGCGGCCGAGCTTAAAATAAAGCTGTATCCGGATAAATGTTTCTTAATGTTGATCGATTTTTTAAAAAATAAAAAATACAGCAACATAGAGCTCAAAATTAATAACGTACCAGTGCCAGTCGTAAAGTGTACAAAATTACTAGATGTACAAATAAATAGCTTACCTAACTGGGATTACCATTTCAATTTTATGATAAGAAAAATCATTATACTTAGAAAACTGAAATACTTTGGATTTGAAAGTCAGCAACTGGTCGAGGTATACAAAACATACATCAGAAGTATTTAGAATACGCGTCCGTCGTTTGGAGCCAGGCTATCCCTAAGAAACTAATGAAAAAAATAATCTTAATTGAAAAAAGATGCATGTCGATGTCAAATAAATATGTGAGTAGTTTTAATTATGATCTGATCACTTCCAATTTTAAAGTTACAAATATTGAAGTGAGGTACAAGCATTTGTTTAAAAATTTTGCAATGAAACTAAGTAAATCCAAAGATATGCAAATTAACTAAAAAAGTATGGAAGTTCTAACAACAGGTGGAACAGACTGAACAACAAATACAGCCCAGTAGGATGTAGTACTGAAAGGTACAAAAAATCTGCAATTCCAATGTTAATTAAAAGTTTAATTAAGTAATAATAATACTAAACCACACAGACACCGCCAAGGTCAATAAGGCCCTTTGCGGACGTCCCATTATAAAAATGTTTAATTTTAGCCAACGGGATCTCCAGTGGCATATAAAAACGCCACCGGATTTGCCCGTAAAGGCCTGATTTAAGGCTAACTTGAAGGAAGTAAATATCTGGCAAAAGAAAAAGCAACCTACAACAACTAGCTTCAAAACAGGATCAGAGTTTAATTTCCTCACCCAAGTACTATTGGTATGAACTGAAATACCATGTAAATTATTGTCTAACTAGTAAAGACGCAAAACACATGAGCGTAAACTACAGTCTGCCTACTACAGTCTATCTCAGCAGTACACCACACTGATAATGCTGTCAAAGCTTCCTAATCAAAATCCACACCGCGTCGGTGCAACAATGTGCCACACAGAAGACGGTCCACACGACAAGGGTGTGAAGTACAGAAACCACGTGCCCATTGTAGAAAGTAAACCATGTGGCAACACCGCAGCACAGGCCGATGTGAAACATATTGTCTGTATACAAAGTCGAGATAGCTGCGCAAGGTGTCCAAACAGTTTCATATCCATGCAATCAAATAGATACGGTAGGGTTTGGACACCTTGCCCAGCTATCTCGACTTTGTGTCCAGACAATATGTAAGAAGCCCCTACAGCAACAGCAACACAATGAGGATAAAAGTTTTTTAAATTTAACTGTTTTAAGATGCTCAAAAAAGCAATTACAGGTAAAATTTTGATAGAAATTTCGGCCCTACCGACGAAACAGACTTATTGTTCACCCCAAAGGTAAGTTTAGAGACTCACAACAACTTTTTACTACAAAACTTTCACAGGGGAAAAAAAGAAGTAAAATAAATTCCTCCCGAGTAAGAATGAAGAAGGCACGACAGCGAAGCAAGGCTGTAAGCGTGCGAATGATATTATTATGTAACCTAAACCTTTGAATTCTGTAATTCTACCTAAGTTTAAAATCAATGACAATAGGTTCCAAGTATGCACCGGTAAGAACATTAAAAAATTAAAAACAACTCGTGGTGTGTTAGGTGCCATCATCATTTGTGGGTACCCACGACCGCGCCAGTTCAAAATATTTGCTCGTGTCTATCTCAGTTTTCTCATTCCTTCATTCTCGGCTTCAACTGACTGTATTTTGTAATAATTTTAAGTGTATTTTTCCTTTGATTCCTATTTCTAGTTGTAAGTTTACACATATCACTTGCTCTGATCGGAGCAATGACTCCTAATTACGCAGTCATCAACATGTAATATTTTTGTAGGTTAAATATTCCTTTTTCTCAACCTTCGTGATGGTAACGAAGGTACCTTCAAATCGCAGCTTCTAATTTTAGTTGTTCAATTCTCCAGTTAGTTGAAACTAATATTATGCAATCAGTTTTTTACCTCTAATTATACATTCATAAGTTTCAGTGCTACTTTTGGACTAATTATTCGTAGTTTACATTTACAAGTCAGCCATACCTTCGTGCCTCTATGTGAACGAAGGTACCTTCAGTTTAATTTATATTTTACTACAAGGTATCAGCCATTACTACTGTGTTAAGTACAATAGTGTGTAATATAGTTAATCATTTGACTCAATCGTGCTCCCAGTTATTCTATTGTAAGTTTTGGTGGGAATCAATCTTCAAGTACAGTGTTTATTCTTTTGTGTGTTTAACCTTCAATATTCTATGTATTATTATCTTTGCTTTTGTTTTAAAAGGTACCTTTGATTATTCATCTTTTTTTGAGTTCAACTTCGACCACAACCTCTGTGTTGATTGACCAATCATGTTAATTTTAATCGTATCATTTAACAAGTTGTAATTTTAGTATCAAAGGTTCCTTTTATTTTACTTGTATCGCCTAGTTTTAAGAATACACGATTATTTATTCATGCAACATTCATGTCAAAATCTTTGATTCAACCATTCTGTTTAACATGTAAAATTATTACTCTTCTTTGTTTCTTGTAACCTACTCAGGTCAACCTCAAGCTGTATTTATTTCAAGGTACCTTGATTAGTTGACCACCTTTTTAATTTTTTCGTTGGATTCAGCCTCAAGTTCAAATTTGAAGGAAAATTCAACTGAACAGATCAGATCTCATCAATTTCCTAACCAGTCAAGTTGTTGTTGACTTGCTGTCTCTCCTTGTAACTAACTTTACTTTATTTTTAAGAGAACCATTCTCTTATTTTCTTCAGTTACTATAATAATTATTGTTACGAAAGTTATTAATTTTGTGGATTCATAAACCGTCAATTATTTTCCACGTAATCATTTTTTATGTAACTAACTCCGACCATTTGATTTCGCAATCAGTTTAAGTTAACAAAATCATCCTCGGGTTCCTAATCAACATTAATAATATCGTATTAAGCATTTTTATTCGCCATCCTCCTTCCCAATCATCAATTCATCATCCATCCATTTCCTCTCGCCCAAAGTACCTCATTGATAGCCGTAGCTGAGTTGGCAGTTATTTCTCTCCCCAACATGGTGCATTATTTAGTATACTAGAAGGCCCCTATTACGATGCGTTAAGAATAAAATTTATCAACCCCATAACAAGGGATAACCCAAATCAAGAAAGTTACCACATGATACTCAGCGATGACGTAAGCCATCCTCAAAAATAGGAAAACCTCTATTTCTTCTGGAAATCAGCAATACAACAACGCAGTCAATAGGAAAGCATAGGTCGGGATTTATGGGATCTTCAAACGCGAATATGATTCACTTTATATTGGTTCAGAAACAATCTAAAACATCAGAATGAAAGATCAGAGTGCCCTCTGCAGCTGTGCTGTTGCGTTACGTAACATAATTAGCTATTAGGAGTACTTGAGCTGTTTTACTGTAGCTATTTTTTCTCTTTTTTTAATAAATAACGAATGCACATACAACATTATTGCTATCTTAATCAAGCACCGCCGTAATCTATCGTATTATTGTAGTACTCACTACACTCTTAATAATTTAGGGACAAAATTGCTACAATCCGGTAGCTATATTTGACGCTACCGTTTTCTGTGGCAAATTCACTACAAATTGTGAGCACTTGGCTTACAACCTACTAAGGTTGAAAGTAATTCCCTTAAGTAGCAACGTATTATAGGCGCCCTACCGGCACAGTAGAAAGTCCCTACTGAAATAAACGTAATGTGTGAATGCAATTTCCTACCATGCTGGACGTATTTTACACACATTGGTGACGTGACATGCTACTCAATTTTGCAACATACATGTAGGATTTTATCACTGGAAACGAAGTAATTTTTTATTTACTTCTCCACCCCATAATATTCAAGTTGCTATGAAAATGTAGTAAAGTACCACCCTCAGGTTTTTTTGTGTTTCACCTTATGAAAATAAACCGCACAGAAATGCATATTACCGCTTTTTTTAAATTTTACTTTTATTAAAATAACAAGACATCTGTACTTAAAGAGATACACATTTCACAAACCTAACTAGTACTTTTAAACCCTGTCGTGTATTTACAAAGTTGTAATCTTAAATTAAAGCTAAAATTGTACTTTATTGTTTCAGACAATTTTGCAAAAACGCTTTTGTTTAAACATTAACTATAAACGATTAAAAAATATTAAAATACCTACACTATTTTGACCATAACTATTAAATCCTGTCGTACATTTTATTATTAATAGTGTTAAATTAAAGATAATAATGTACCTTATGTTGCTACAAAATTTCACAAAAACGCTTTTGTATAAACAGAAAATATTGACGATAGTCATTACAAAGTATTACATTTCTTTAAACTAAATTATACAAAATCGAACAGACCTGTTAAACTGTATGGTAGATTTTAAAAGTAATAGTTTTAAATTAAAGCTAAAAATGAAATTCTTTACAAATTTTCACAAAAACGCTTTTATGCGTACACAGTCAATATTTACAATAAACTTATTTAAAAATATTTCATTTTTTGTAATTTTACAGACTCGACTAGTTTACTCTTAAACCCTGTTGTACAATTTATTGATGTTAGTCCTAAATTAGACTAATTACATATACTCAATAGGAACAAATATTACAACCTGTGCTTAGACACTATAAACTTTCCAGCAGTACCTATGTTATGGTGTAACTCAAACGATTCAACGTGTACCAAGGATCTTATATTGACAATAGCACATAAATCGCTTTCTTCAGAACTTAATTCATACGCAAAAAAGTGTTCATTAAAACTTGTAATAAAAAAAGGGAGTAATAGTAAAAAGCAAGTTGTTTCGTCCAAAAATACAATATCTTGAATTAAACCTGTTTTTGGAAACGGGACAGATTTTTCGTAGCAAACTATATTGCCTAGCTTAAATTGCGTTCCTCTAAATTTTACTGATTTAGCACATTCTACTACCGTGTTTTCTGTTATGGCAAAATTATTGTGCTGTAAATAGTTTAGAAAATCATAACCGTTATAAATATTTTTAACTTCTATTTCAGCTTTACTTTTTCCAACAACTTCACACTCACTATATGCAATATTCCAACTATAAAATTCACTTTGTTGATGCCTGTTCGCCAAAGTAAAAGCAATATTTTTAAAATTATGCACAAGTGGTGTCAGTTGGCAAAAATAATTATGTTTTCCTTCAAATCGCATAGTCCACATATTAACTAAAGGCCCACATCTTTTCATGACGTAAGGGTAATGTGTAATAAAGTGGTGCTTTGGAAGAATGTTTTTTTCTGGAAACAAATTACAAAACAAAGTGTGATGTTTAATTATAGATTTTTTAAGTTCTAAATAATCAGAATCTTTCACACTATTTAAAAAAACTATACCTGAACATTTAAGTAGCAAAATAAGTAACTTCCAATATTTTTTTGACTCAGCTGTTTTTATAAGATCACCTATAACTAGTGGCAAATACCTAACTAAACACCATGCCTGAGAAGCTTTGAGACCCAGATCATTCCCTTTGCTATCTAGTCGGATGAAATTTGGTTTATTAGCTGACTCACTTTCTCCATAATTGAATGATCCTAGACGGTCGTTTAACTGCTCAGCAGAAAACAGACCTACAGAAATGAACTTCAAGATTAAAAGCTTAATTTCGTATTGGACAATACCTTCAAGCAAGTCATGCATAATATCGACCGATGGATATTTTGTGAAATCGTACGAGCCTATTGAAATGAAGTCTGTAAACTTTGATACTCCAAACGACTGAGATTTAACGTGTTCCATATGACTATTTAAAGTACGAAGTGGCATTTTATCATGATCAAATTCTGTTAAACAATCTAATTTAGACAACTCACATATTCTGCAATAATAATTACTGTTAAAACACGCATGCAGTCCAAAAAGAATATTTCCTCCCAAATTATCGTGCGAAATATAGCAAATACTACCTTTAATACACCTTCCATCTTGCAGCACTATTCCCTCATTTTCTAACTTTAAAAAATCCTGCTTAAATATTTTCGACATTATTTCTATGCCATATTTTTTAACGTCTTCTGAATACACCAATGCCAAAAGGTGAATGTGTCTTAGCCGAGAATTCAAATAGGCTGGTAAATTTTGAATAGAAAAATAAAATCCGCTCAACTTATGAATTCCTCGTTTAGACCCAAGTGGATTTACTGTTTCGAAGTCATCATTAAAAAGGTTAATTTGAATTGAATATGGACAATTTTGAAAAACTGGGTTATCTAAAAACCCAGCAGAGGTTTGAAAAGAATTTCCTCCGCTAATATTGTTATTACGGTTTGATTCTTTAAAATAGGCACTGGTTTCTTTGTGTTCTAATACGAACTTTAAAGTTTCTAAAAGTGGTACATACATACAAGTATCAGAAACAATAACTTGAGACCGTTTATTATTTACCTTGCGTTGGTCGATTCGAGTACCTAAACACTTTTCAATTGGCATAATAACTTTGTTAGAATTTGTTTTATTTCGCCGATACTGTGAGGTGTAATTGTTTAATTTATTTAAAATTGATTTGCCCCTTTCAACTAAGAAGCAAGCTCCGTTTTCAATTAAAAGACTTTTTGAGTGGTTGCACAAAATTACCAGAAATTCTTCAGAGAAAGATTTTAAAGAATTTATAAATAAATCAAGCAATACATTCGAAATACCTTTACTTATAAGTGTAGCAATAATTTTTTCTATAGTGTCTATAATTGTACGTGTATTGTCGTCAAGCTCTGACCCTGAAGTAATTGCGTCTATACTAATGCTAATGTTTGGGTCAGCCGCACCTTGATTACTGCTATCAAAAGAATTTTGATCGTCTAAATTATCTAGCCTTAACGTATGTTGAGTTTGGTCATGAGATTTTAAATGCCTTAGCAGGCCACTATGTGAATTAAGTTGAATTAAACATTTATAAAACGGACAACTAATGCACAAAAAGTTATTTGGAGAGATAAAATGCATAAACTTAATATGTGTTACGTATTCCTTACTATTTGTAGAAGAAAATGTGCACAAATGGCAAGAAAACATAACTGCCTAAATTTTATCGAGTGCAGTTATTTGCGAAATAATTTGCTTAACTCGTTTTGGTAAAACCGATTCCGCAAGATCAATCTCGTAAAAGTAAACCTGGTAGAACGTCCAGAGAGCCGACAGATTGCTGTCAAAGGCAGTACTAAATACAAAGTGAGATTTGAACAAAGTATCGACGGCTTCTTCGTAAGTTGTTGCGCTCAGTGGAAGAACTTCTGAATTAAGATGGAGGAAAAATTGAGTTACATCCTTAATAGTATCTCCAATTCCAATTAACACCGGCTGAGTAGCTTCGTCATTCCATGTAGTCTTAATAGCGCTTAGAGGAGTTCCGGTCTAACAATATTGTAATGTGTATATAATATTACTGACTGAGCGATGAAAATAAATTGACAATTATTGTTTTTGTGATTATTTAATGTTCAATATTACTTACGTACCTTAAAAAATCGAAATATGCGGTCCTGCGCTTGAACTATGGAGAGTTTCGAATTTTTTCCATGACCTTTGGCTGTAGGTGGGAGCAGGTATAGAAGAATGAACCCAGCAAGCAGAGTGGAGTCATACGTTTCTGTAAATTACATTTATACAAACGTGGTTCTTTGAATTATTACTATTGTGTCGGACTTATAGCGTAATAGCACAAAACCATGATAAGAAAATAATTGCCATTTTATAGGATGTGTAACATTACCTATTCCAGCTTGAACGAATTTCTCCAAAAGCTTTGATTTGGACAGCAAACTGTAGTTAGAAACAAGTTTTAATACACACTTGCTCCACTTTTGAGTAAAGTTAGATGCCACTTGTTCACCAAACATAAGGCAAAAATCGTAATTAATCTGCACATAATATACATACAACTTTGTTAAGATGCTTAATATACCAATATTGTTATACAATTATCATTAAACTTCAGTTTTTTATATTATTGGCTATTATTTTAAGCACTAACATACCAAAGTTGGAGTATCCAAGAATTTTGTATAAATCGTAAAGAAATTACAACACTGATCAGAAGCTCTCAAAGTATTACGATGAGGAAGTAAAACTTGCATAAGAGAATAAATTTTGGCAACATCTTTTGTGGGACACAGTTGGTGAAGTTCCGCAAGAACGTCGTCAGCGTTTTCGTCAATACTGGACTCTCCCCACCTCACACGTTTTGGGCCACTTGATCCAGGCAAAATTTTAGCGCAAACACGTTTCGGGTATCTAGAAGTTAGATTTCGATGAATTGTCTTCAGACGAGTTTGGATGTGACCAGATCGCATTTGAACATCATATAGAATCTCCTGTCCCATTTTAGTACACATTAATTTCTAAATTGATTTTAATGTTTTTGACAGTAACTAAGTATACGCATTTCATCAAATAATACATAAACTTACAATTCCAGTTGATGATCCAGGAAACTTCAATGATGGGAACAGCGTCACCAAACTATTAGCTAGGTCGACTTGGTCAGTTGTAGTTGGGTAGCTTGTACTATAAATATAAGACAATGGTAAATAACTAAATAGCTAATTCATAGTGCATACTAATTACAGTTATTAAATTAACACGCTTAAATTATACCAAAAAGAATAAAAAACGTAAATTTAATATCAAACTTTGTACCCTCGTATTTCAATTAATAAGTTGACAGCAAAATTAACGATATAGTTAGTGTCATTTAGTGACAAAGGCCCTTCCTGGAGATCTAAAATATCTTTTGCTATGGCATCCAACGTACACCGCGAACGTAATACCTATTAATAAATGTATAAAAAGACTCAGTAGAATTTTGAAGAAGCTAATAACATCCATATGAATAATAGAGCTATGTATACTTTATTTTCACCAACCTCTGTTAAACTGTTCACAATCTGAGGCTCTTGATGAAGTTCGTTGGAATTGGGCTGTTGCAGCAAAACTGAAAGCGTATAAGACAATTATATAAATGTCTACACTTTATAATCTCTATTCTTTATATGAAATTTTGAAAACACTAACTATCACACAATATCGTATATAATTTTACCATATTGTACATCATCTTTAGGTAAGTTAGAAAAATCAATGCTGGGCTGTTTCGTTGAATCTTCTTCAGTGGGAGTTGAGAAGTATATCTTTGGGCGAGATTCAGATTGAATAAAAAGATCAAAGACGTCGTCGTCAAGTACAGCCCCTGACTCGTCGTAGAATATTACAGCCTCATCAACTGTTAATCCAAACTTAGATTGAACTGCACAAAAAGATCGAATGTTATTAGTAACTTACGCTAAAATCTACAAAAGCACAAATAAAATAGGAAACAATTTCGAATATTCACAAATCTCACCATTTGCATTAAAATCCTGTCGTTCAAAATTATATTGCAATATTTTAGTCACACCTTCACTGTCTTTTCGGGCCACCCATACTAACTTATTCAATACTTGATCCATTTTAAGATTAAATTTTCAATTTCAGCTAACCTCAAAGTTTAAGATGCCAGCCCAAGTCGATGTTAATCCAAGCCAAGCGAGTAGATGAATGCGGTTAAACCGAGGGAAGTCAGGGTTGGAATTACAAGTTGTTTTGTTCGGTTTAGTTGAAAAAAAACATAAATGACGTTGTGCAAACAGTAGTACCCATTGAAGCGGTTCTTATTGTTGGCATCTTAATTTTACCCACATTCCCCTTACACATTATTTGTGCTCCCTCTCGTTGTCGGTTAACCGCTGCAGGGCTTTTATGGAAACGTCGCGTCGTTCCATTGCAATCTGCCTGTAGCGATTCTACACCTGCAATGTGTTGAATGCTGACGTTAGTCAGTAGTGGTGTGCATGCTAGCCATACCAAAATATTTTTTCAACCGTAGGGACGGAAATATTTTTGCCTAATGTGATAACTAGTGTTTCTTTTATAAGTAGCAACGTTCTCGCTTTATGAAGGTGGTACATTACGTTCTTACGAACGTACATTTGCTACCATTATAATATTTTTTAATGCAACCTTTGGGAAGTAGTGACTGTTTCTACTATATTATTTTGTGTGTACCAATGTACCTAATGTATTATATTTTATTGTATCTAACTAATTTAACCAATACTTTAACTCTAATTCTATTACGGATTATTGTCTTATCTCACAAAACCCCAAACCCAAGAAGAAGACGGCAAACCAAGAACCTAAATTTTATAACTTACTAGTACTTGTCTTTTTTCTAAGTATATGTCATTATCCTAATATTATTGTAAAATCTAATAGTTGTGTTGGCCAAACGCCATATCAACTTTGAAAATAAATCATTAATATTATTAGTACACTAGAAGTAAGGCCCCCCTGCCCACGGCAGGACCCCCCAGGTGGGGGGGGGGGGGTAGGGGCAGAAGGAGCCATGAAGTAAGGCGCATGTAAAAAATATAGGAGTTTTATTAACAGTTCACGTAGTAAGTAGTAGAGAAATGAGAAATACAGAGAGAGCAATATGACACACAAATCTATACTATTAACTGCCAAGTTGTATGTATGCCCGCCATTTGTCATGGATACCAAAAAACCATACAAATAAAACAAGTAGGAATCCGTTGCTGCGACGGTAGCTCTATACTACTATAGTCCTACTCTGTTTACTCAAATGTTAAAAACTATGACAACAGTAAACAGGTAAAGGTTGTGATAAAAATGTTTAAAAAGATTACACATTTTGTATCCAAAGCTCAAATTAATTTTATTTTTCATTACAATCAAACTTTTACTGTAAAAAAGTAACCAAAAAATTAAAATGAGTGCATGAGAGAGGGAAAAATTCCTATTCCGGGTCTCCCATAGTAATATGATCTTAAGTATTGTATACATAGCCAGAAGTACTATAACTACAGGGAAAGAGCATTGTGTAACTACTATAAAACAGTCCAACCCGGCTTGGTGGTTTGACGATGCTACGGCATGGTCACACCACTGAGTCGGGCCAGCCAGTCACGCTCAGGATTGGAGTTGGTGTTGGTGATTTTCCTGGCTGATGGGTGGGGAGAAGAAACGGGGTGTTGTGGAGAACTAAGGTGAGTGGGTGCTCTCCGTACATTCATCTGTGACAGTTCTACTGTCTGAGACAGAGATGTTGGATGGCTTAATGTAGGTACCTACTGCCTCGCACTGTATGTTTCATATAGTTCAATACATGCATTCCCACTCTCTCTGCTCTGTGCTACAGGGGTCACTACCCAATAACTTTCGCATTACGAGTTGTGGCTGGTGGGTGTTGAGTACTGGCGGATCCCTTTCTCTTCTTGACTTGGCGGCTCAAGATGATTTAGTGGAGTTACCAGTGCTCGATCCCTCTGCTTGCAGGAATTCTTGAAATGATATCTCTTGACGAGGAGTATAATCTACTCGCTTAAACTGAACCTACCTGTACCAGACTGAAGGCGTGGCACAGGGATGGTGCCCGCATCCTACCCGTATGGCTATACATTCTCTTCTACGCACCCTTTTCCAACCTGGGCAAGGTGTATGCACTGGATGGGTGGGGTACGGAGTACGGATACACTCCACGTCTGTTACAAAATTACTATCCCCGTGGAAGGCCCTCGGCCTGGCATGGAGAGGGTATCCGTACCCTACCCGTTTGAGTATAATGCCTGTTTATCTAACTCCGTTAGGCCTTGGGCCTGACAGGGAGGGTCCCCGGGTATGTACGAAATGGGACCTTCGAGGGTATTCCTATAATGATTATAATTTTGTTCATCCTTTATCCTGTAACCTATAACCTTACACGGAAACAGGCGATCGAAGCGAGCCATACATACTAGTGTAAAGTAAGAAGTTGCGAGGCACAAAGAAGAAGGGATGACAACAATGCTTAATGGCGACGTTCGGGATGGTGTTGCAGGTAGGTGGCAGCCAGGATGTCACCGCCTTCTTTTTGGGGTGGGTCTTCGGAGAGGTAGAGGCGATCGGGGTCTTGGGGCCCTTGGGTTGTAGCCGAGGCTTGTTATCAGTCTTTGGCTGGAAGGCTCGGGGTTCCACTGCTGGGGAAGGCGTGATGAGGAGAAGACGGTAGCGATGCGCCGGCTGGGGATGGTTCACTTGGCCGTTTGGCGGACGTTTTGCTTAATGGTGTTGGTAGTGCCACAGGGGCCAGACGCAAATGGTCCTGGGCTTCTGCTGTCGCGTACAATACTTCGTCCATCCCGTCGTCAAACCCACCCATCAGTTTGGCCTCTTCATTGGCTCTCATTCAAGAACTCGGATGGGGATGGAGGGGCACGACCTGCTGCCTCTGCAGACCGTGGTCGCTGTACTTCCGGGGGCGGCGAGCGTCCGTCGGCAGAAAGCGATGCGCAGCAGCAGGGGACGGCGGTAGGAGCTAACGAGCGGAAGTGTAAAAGATTGCGAGACGCCTAAATGTACTTTTTCTTTGCGCAAGCAACTTGAGGTGCCTCCGTAGGTGCTGGACTTAAGCCTTGTGGCCCTGCAAGGCCCTCTGCCTACGGCAGGGACACACTGATTATCACTCAATGAGTGGTGAAAGAACCCAAACTGAAAGTCTTAGAGCAACAATTTTCTTGTGATAACCATTTTGGCAGCTGCCCTGCTTTTAATGCCTTGGGGCAACGCCCTGTAGAAAATGTGTTGAGAAAACTGCCCCGGAGTACTTGAGTAGTGACAAGAGTGGTGCTTACTGCAGTGCGACAAGTACTGCATGGCAGCAATTGCTTGGTGGCAACGGCATCGCGGGAACTACCTTGTAGCAACTGCTGGGTGGATGTACTTCGTCACATAAGGCATAAGGCTTGTGAAAACTTCCTTGTATCAAATGTCTTGTGAAAAAAGATATGTAGCAACACCTTTGTGGCAACTACTTTGATGCAGCTGTCTTCCGGCAACTATCGTCTCCCAGAAATGACTACAGTCTAATGGTAACAGCCTGGGTTCCACCATTGTGTGACAAATGCCTTTTTGAGCAGCAGTCAGGGGTTTGAAGCAACTGCTTATTGACAAATGCCTTTTTGAGCTGCAGCCAGGGCATTAAATCAACTTACTGCTTAAGGACAAATGCCTTAAGCAACTGCCTTATTGCAATCGCCATGCGGCAACAGCCTGACGTATATGGCCGTACAGCAGCTACCTCGTGGCAATCTCTAAAGTTAAAAGTCAATTAGGCAGCTTTTTTTTCGTTATTTGATTAAGTATTCCTGATTTTGAAATTTGGATTCATGCGAGCGGAGTATAGGTATTGTGGGTTTGAATTAGAGGTCCAGATCAAAGCAGTATACAAAAAATGTCAGTCGCTCTTAACGAAAAAATATTTCGGTTTCTTTTATTTATTCATACAAGTTTTAGTTCGTTATTTTACATTACAAATAATTGTAGCAATGCATGTGCAGGCATAGTTATTCCTAGGTTGGATCATTCAGCACACAGACCCGTGCTGTTGAATCACAAAGGGATTGACATTTGGTTTTGACCGAATCAACTGCGGATTGAGGTCCAAAATATCTTGCGGAACCTTTCTTGGAGCAATAGCGTGGTGCCCAACGTTTTGCGGCAACTGATTGTGGCAAGTTCTACTCAAAGCTGTACGTTTGCTCCGTAAGCTTTGTAGACTACTGCCTTGTCTTGTGGGGACCGCTTTCTGGATATTTCCTAGTGGCCAATACCTCACAGCGCCCGCCTTATTAGAACTGACTACTGCAAATTGTGTAACTGTAACTTAATTATGGCTACGGTACTACGGTAACTGCATTGTAGCAACTACATGTTGAAAATTACTGTGTTGCAACTGCCACTTGGTCACACCAGTTGTTTGACAACATTTTAAAATTTTCTTGTCGGCATCTTTTGAGTGGCTACCGCCTGCGGCCAATGTCTTATGGGAACTGCTGCGCTGCAGCTGCCTTTGAGCAACGGCCTAGTAGAAGTAACCATGGTGGTATAGTTATAGTTAGTGGACACTTTCTTATTTGTCCCGAATCCAACAGGAATCAAACAGCCTTTCACAAGTGCTGTGCTTAGTTTCGGTACCCGTACGTTCAGTATCGTGAAGCTTCTTTGAGGCTTAGGGGTCTTCAATAGTACATGCTTGTATAGAACTACAGTCACAAGAGACATTGGGCATAAAATGGTTGCACAATGTAGGTGCCAACAAAAGCTACTGTGCAGTTAAACGGAGGCTGTATATACTTTTTTACTCTTATGTTAAGAACTGGTTAACTTCCCTTAGGCCGCGGGTCTTCCTAAGCGACTGCCAAGTGGTAAGTGATTGCCGGCCACATCATAATGGAAATCGTAAAGTCGGAACAGTCGAGTGGCGCCTGAATAGTGGTAATTGCCTAGTGGCATCGTCCTTGGGGCAACTGCATAGGGAAGATGTCATGTTGCAAAGTGCTTGGTGGCAACTGCTTGGAGGCAACCACGTGTTGGCCTCTGCCTGGTGGCACTTGCTGGAAGGGCAATCCCTGGTGGCCACTGCCACATGGTAGATACCTGTCTGCAGCCGCAAAGTGGAAACCGAATAGCGGTAACCACCTTATCATAACTGCATTTTGTTACCAGTCTGGTTTCGTGTGCTCTTTGGCAACTGCATAGTGACAACTACAAGGCCTTAAATACATTGCAGAAGCTGCTTGGTACCCACCGCTTTGTAGCAACTGCTTTGTGGCGTCTGCCCCTTGCCACGTGCCTCTAAACACACGATTCAACTGTCTGGTGGGAACCGTCTGAATGCAATTGCCTTCTGGTTTCTACGCAGTGGCGATTTACGTCCTTACTCATGGCTCTCTCAGGTTTTTCAGAAAGAACCCTATAACCCAATGCACTTTACTATTCAACAGAAGTACGGTGAGATTACTGTATAGTAATTTACTTAGACGACTTTTTCGTTGCAAAGGAAGGTTGTACAGGAACTGATTGGTGGCTACTGCTCGGTAGCAACTGCGCTGCATAGTGTCATCTGACGATCTGACTGGTGGCAACTGCCTGTAGGAAACTGGATGGTGGCCCATAGCGGCGGATACAGAAATTTTGTTGATGAGCTGCCTAGTTGAAAAATGTTGGCCCTTGTCTCCGAAATGTTAAAAAGCTGTCTTTTTTGTGGGGAAGGGGGAAGGTTAAAGCCCCCTGGTTCCCTCGTTTGGATCCACCGCTGTTTGATTGATTGATTGATTGATTTAACTTTATTCAGCTGTCAGGTTATACATCGAATTAAATCAATGGTTTACAGTAACGGACAACAAGCTATAGATAAAGAAGGAAATAATAATTATTATTTAAAAGGTAAAAATAAGTAATAGTAAGGGTATGATAATATACATAATATATTCTGTATCCTAAACACTTTAAAATTATTGTAACAAGAGTATGTGTATTAATACTTTGCTATATTATGTTTTGTCTTTGTTGTAGTATATACTCAGGTAACTGCGAATGGAATAATACGTTATCAATATCACGAAGTTCAGGCGGTAGCGTATTCCATATATTAATAAATCTATACTTAACAGAACGTTTATAGGTTGTTGATTTATGTATAGGTATTTTGTAAGTATTAGGGTGCTTCTTGTTCACAGTATTTTTATCGTATACAAAAGTAGTATTATATTTACTGCACTGGGAACCAAACTTAAGATACGGCCGTAGTTGTTTCATTGAGTAGTAAGTTATGCGCTCAGCTATAGTTAGTGTATTAAACTTTTCATGTAGGTAATTTTTCATTTCGTTATTTATGTTGAAACGACCACGGTGACTGGAGTTGTATCTAATTCTACCCTCTCTTTTGCTTAGCTTGTAGAATGCAGAGTACAAAATTTTATCTATTTTACTCTGCATTTTATTCAGTTCAACAGTATTAACACCAGCCCAAGTAGTCAAACAGTAGTCAATATTAGAATACAAATGTGAGTGCACAAGCAACTTAAATAGGTCAAAATTTACATAAGGTTTAAGTTTATATAATAGAACTATTGCTTTAGTTAGTTTTTTATGTACATAGTCACAATGTTCCGTAAAGTTAAGATTAGAATCTATGATAACACCTAAGTATTTAAATGAATTTACTCGTTCAATATTATGCCCGTTACATGACATAGTTAGTTCTGCAGGGACGGAGTGGTCTTTGCTTTTATGCAGTACCATAAACTTAGTCTTTTCATAGTTTATTTGTAGACCGTTTTCACTACACCAGTTATCTATGCTTTCTAGAGCTTCCTGAAGCTGTTGAATTGCTGTCTGCGGGTCTTTGTTGTCAACGTATATGACAATATCATCTGCGTAAAGAATGCACGTACATACTGATGCTAATAAGGGAATAGTACATATGTCATTTATATATAATATAAATAAGAGGGGTCCTAGTATAGTACCCTGCGGAACTCCACAAAAAAATGAATACGCTTCTGATATTGTATTTTGGACTCTGATTTTCATTTTTCTATTCATAAGATAGCTACATAAAAGCCGTAATAAGTCACTATGTATGTTATATTGTGTTTGGAGTTTATTTAACAGCGCTACATGTGGTACAGTGTCGAATGCCTTTTTAAGGTCTATGAAAACTGCCACCACATTTCCTTTACTCTTATCTATTTGATCATAAAAATCCTGAGTGGCTATGTGAACTGCTGAATGGCAAGAGCGATACCTACGAAAGCCGTGCTGGGAGTCACTGAGGTTGCTACTTGTATTTTGAAGTAATGTTTTTTGGATGAGTTTTTCATATAGTTTACACATAAACAGTAGCGATGATATTGGACGGTAGTTTTTGGCGTCTAATCTGCTTCCACTTTTCTTATAGATAGGTGTTATTGTAGCACATTTAAATGAACTTGGGAATTCCCCCTTTTGTAGTAGTTTTGTGAATATGGCAGCTAAATGTGGTGCTAAACTGGTTATATACATAAAAAATATGTAGGAGCTGATTGTCGCGTTTCCTTCGTATCCCTTGGTCTTAATTTGTGAAGCTGCTTGAGTTACGTCCTCGTCAGTAAATATAATGGGAATTGGCGCCGGTTCTATTTGATCTTTCATGGTCTGTATAATGTCAGTTGTGTTGTCCGTTTCAATTATAAAAGTTTTGAATAAGTTGCTGGTTATTCCTTCGACGTCATCGATTTTTTGACCTCCACTGCGTAGCTGGGTTATCAGTGGTGCAGACGGCTTCCCTCCGGATATATCAGAGAACATTTTCCATAGCGATGTTGAATCCTTAGCTGTAGCGCATTTTGTTTGATGGTATTCAATTTTTGATGCACGAATCGTATTTGTCACTTTATTTCGTATTTTTCGGTAGTTAGCAAATACGCTTGCATATTGAATTTCAGATGTCTTGATGTTTGAAAGTTCAGAGTTAGATGTTGATGAGCATTTGAGTTTAGTAATTTGCCTATGTAATGCATTGCGTTGGTGCATGAGGTGTCGAATTTCGTCTGTAAGCCAGGGTGATGTCGTTCCTTTTACTCTCATTTTACGAATGGGTGCATATTTGTTTATTATTGAAATTACTTCATGTTCAAAGGCACTCCAAATTTCTCCAACTGGGATATCGTCTTTAATAGTTATTTTTGAAATATCCGTTCTTACTTGTTCATGGTTCACGTTTTTAAAGTTTCTGGCTTCGATAATTTTGTAATGTGATTTTTCCTTTATCTGTCTACGTACAATGTATGTGAGTGCATGGTCTGAGGAAAATCCATGAATGTCACTTTTTAATATTTTATCTGGATGAGAGGAATAAAAATGGTCAATCAATGTTTCAGTTTTTTGGCCATTTTTACATAATGCAACACGAGTAGGAAGTTTAATTAGTTGTGTCAGATTTTGATTTTTTAGCTGTTACCCCCACCATCGTTTCCTTCGCTTGGTTGCTTCAGCTAAATGGTAATTGCCTGCTGGCAACTGCCCAACGACAACTGCCCCGTGGTAAAAGCCTAGTACTAACTGCCTGGCGGTTGCTGCCTTGTGTCCACTGCCTGAAAGCAACAAGGAGGTAGCTGATTAAAAATTGGATTTTTATTCGTCCGTGTTGCCTGCTTTAAGTTTCCATGGCTTATTTTAACTTCTTTTGTTTATGACACTGCAAGTACAGTCGACTGTCCCGTTCGCGTGGCTATAGCCCATTTTAACCCGTTCTTTCTTTCGTTCCACTCCGCAAAAACTCTTTCTGTACCTTGGTCTCTCGTTTCCTTATTCTCGCGTTTGGGTCCTTTCCTTGGCGCCCTGTGAAGACATGTAAGGTGTCAAAATGACAGCATTTTAATTTTTTTTATCTCCTGCTGAATTTTATACTAGTTTTTGCTTGCGTGCAAGTGTTTTTCCACCGTCTTTCCAACTGCATTTTTTTCCTAATTGCGTTGTACGGGTGTTGATCTCTCATGCTTCCGGGATGAATTTATTTCAGTTTCTTACCTTATATGAACTCCCTGTTTCATTCTGCTTCTATTGATACCTTTTACACCGTCGTGCAATTAGCCGTTCAAAAGCCTTAGGGATCCGCGCGACCCCCTGTTTTTTCTTTTTTCAAGAATTTCGTATTTTGCATGTCTCAATTTCCTAGGCTAGTCTTACCCGTTTCTCTACATGACTTATTATATAGATAGGTATGTATGTGCGTACAGAACACACTGCAATAACAATGTGTTTATATATGTAGGTAGATTATAAATCACTATACTAATCTAATCTTTTGATTAGCAATTAATTGTTTTTATTGTATACCTGTGTATTATAGTATTTGGCATGATATAAGTGACAAGATACTTATTTGCTCGGTTAGGTAAAAATTAAGTTAGTACCCACCACCTCATTACTTTAGTACCTTTACCAACATATTAGTATGTATGATTATTGAGAGAATTTGAACCTGAGCGGTTATGTCTCTATTAATCAGGTGCTCTACGATGTGGTCCTTGGTGGGCATGTATGTACATGTCACTCAAGTTCCGTATCGCATTTATCTTATAAACATGGATAGTGTATACTTGCTTACGACCGATTGTCAGCGAGTAGATTATACTCCTCGTCAAGAGATATCATTTCAAGAATTCCTGCAAGCAGAGGGATCGAGCACTGGTAACTCCACTAAATCATCTTGAGCCGCCAAGTCAAGAAGAGAAAGGGATCCGCCAGTACTCAACACCCACCAGCCACAACTCGTAATGCGAAAGTTATTGGGTAGTGACCCCTGTAGCACAGAGCAGAGAGAGTGGGAATGCATGTATTGAACTATATGAAACATACAGTGAGAGGCAGTAGGTACCTACATTAAGCCATCCAACATCTCTGTCTCAGACAGTAGAACTGTCACAGATGAATGTACGGAGAGCACCCACTCACCTTAGTTCTCCACAACACCCCGTTTCTTCTCCCCACCCATCAGCCAGGAAAATCACCAACACCAACTCCAATCCTGAGCGTGACTGGCTGGCCCGACTCAGTGGTGTGACCATGCCGTAGCATCGTCAAACCACCAAGCCGGGTTACCAACATATTAGTAGTTGAAGTAGCATTAGTATTAGTATTTCACTATTGCATCTAGGGTCTTACCCATACACAGTGCGTTTGTTATGTGATTTAACCAGGCACGTGAGACGGAACATTTGAAAGTTCCGCTCGCTGAGCCAGAAATCAACTTAAACTATACTATGGTCTTTATGCTGACCTTGCTATGGATATAATACGAAATTCCGGTATGTACTGTTAGCAGTCCTGGATTATACTGATGGAAACCAGATATATTTAACTGTTAAGGTCGGCGAGGCTTTAAAAGGATCCTGCAGTACCGCCATTACCAATAGACGGAGCCTTTAGAGCTGTATACCTCGTTCACCATTCCTATATGATGAGCCATTCCTTATTTAAGACGAGGGTCTTTATCGTGCATACTTGGGAGCGTCGGGTTTAGAGGCGAGTGAGAACGCATGTGAACAGCATTTCGAAAAGAGAGAATGGTGACAGAGGGCATTCCACCCCGGGGGCACACGACATTTGAGCAGAATCAACAAATTATGTCTGTTGATCGATCACTCAAGTCTGCCCCCATTCCCTCATCAACCCTCTACCGACCACACGCCCTCCAATCGCCTCCCCCCCCCTTCACTCCCAACCTCAGCTACGAGACCACTCAGTAGGATTCCTCACCGTGAGAGCTTAGTATTAAGAAATCTCACTACAACATGCAAGCATGAGTATTCGATTCTCGACTTTCCTATCTCATGTACGAACAATTGTACCCCGAGACTACCAAGCTCTCCTTTTACCAACATATTACATAAAATAAAGTGTTTGTTGATCGGTCGCTTATCAAAAACTAATGGATTGGTAAGGTTTCTTACCGGGCAATACAGTTATGCTATAGTAGGAACACGCCTAATGGTGATCAGTATCTGGCGTTGAAAGAAAAGCTGTGTCAGAATTCATTGGCTAGTTCGAATTGATAGCTTATAGTCGTAACTCCTTGCAATTTAATTTACAGCATCATTATGTAAAATCTCTGACTGCAGAAAATTCATGAACCTGCTACTGACAAATTCACTTTAAACGGAATCCGCGGGTCCGACTAAATCTGTCCCTTATAACCGAATTCCCTTTCATCCGTTTAAGGGATTTTACTTTTAAGCAAACTTCAATCAATTAAAAATTGAGGATTTTATTCTTCTCTCAAACGAGTCAGATATTTACAATGTTGTCCACGGACAGTTAATTAGATTGGTCAAAAACGTCAGATAATGGCGTTTGCATGGATTGATTTTGATTTTGATTTTGACGCACATATAAGTATGTAATATAGAAAATTGTGTAGCCTTAAAAACCCGTCTCTTTTATTATTTCAATTTGCTTGTGGGTTGCAGAGCTTTAGCTCATAAGCATCTATTGAAATGGTTTTTTAGATGCTGAGCTTTAGCTCATAAGCATCTATTGAAATGGGTTTTTAGATGCTGAGCTTTAGCTCATAAGCATCTATTGAAATGGGTTTTTAGTTTTAGATGCTGAGCTTTAGCTCATAAGCATCTATTGAAATGGTTTTTTAGATGCTGAGCTTTAGCTCATAAGCATCTATTGAAATGATTTTGTCTGTCTGTCTGTCGCCTGGCTGCATGTCTGTAGATCGTACGGTTTGGGTCACAGTTCTCACCTGATCTTCTTCAAATAACTTTTAAACGCTCCGAAAAGCGTTCGCGCGGTACTGTCTAGTTTTTTATCAAGATCTACATACTATAAAACACTCGCAGTTACCGCCGGTAAAAACGGGCTAGGTACGGAGTTTTGCTGGTACGAAATTGGCAAGGTCCGAGTGCGAGTGGGCTTAAAAAAAATATCGCAAGTAAGAGTAAGCTGGTGAGTTTTACTGGTACTAATGATAATGGTACATGTGCTGCCGTTTCGAGTGGGAAAGGTTAGAATATCCCCAGATTCGAGTGGACTGGGCATAAATGTTGATTATAGGAATGAGCATTGTACTAGCGGGCTCAGTAACATTAGCAAAGGTACGTGTTGGCTAGGTACAGACAGGTAATCGAGTTGGCTGTGTTCTAGTAGCTCCGTATGATTGAAAACAGTAGGAGTGATTGCAGCACGATTGGGCTCCGTAAATTATTGTCGGCACGAGTGGGGCCGGTACGAATTTTGATGATTTTTGTTGTCCCATGTAGCAGTAGCACATGTACGAGGATTGTAGATTCTTGTGAGTCCGATGTTTGCTGATACAAAAACGAATGTGATGTCTGTTGGGTATGTTTTTTCTAAAGGATAGTTTACGTTGTGTAATTTATGCCCTACCCCTAAGCCGTTTACCTAAGGTTAAGGTGATTGCAGGTGGGGTGGGTAGGTGTGGGTGGGTCCTAGAGGATAATTAATGTGACATCATTTATGCCGAACCATAGTTTATACACCATTTAAAATAGAGAGCATTCAAGCATTCACAAATTGCGTTACCATTTGAGTAGGTAGTTAGATATGAAAATTCCCTGTATGCATTATTTTTAACATTAGTGGGAAGGGGTAGGTCAGAAAATTGATTAAATGTAATTATATCATTTGTGAACGCTCCCCAGCATTGCATATTTAAATACACGGAATGCTAAGAGTACAACGCACGGCGAAAGTATATATCTATCTAGCTTCAGAGACATGTATCTATATGCTATGGAAACATACCCGACTACCGTTTTTGTCGCCATCCATTTCTATTGCTCAGAATGTAGGTCCATTTAGCCGTTGTGGAAAATTGGTCGGCCCGGCCTGATCATCCCCAAAAACAACAGGGCACTTTTCGCTCGTATTTGTGGTCTTTTAAAAGTTGTTTGAAAAAAATCGGTTAAAAACTGACCTGTAGAGGATTACTAACAGACGGACAGATCGACAGACGGACAGATCGTAAGACAGGCAGACAGGCGGACATGAACATTTAAATGGATGCTTAAGCTCAGCATCTAAAAACCAAACAATGTTTTATGAGCCTAGGCCAAATCGACTCGAATAAATTATTCCTACATATCTACATAATTTAGCAACCTTTGGCAATTCTAAACGGAATTAAACATGCAATTTTAAAGCTCTTTAAAAATAAAAATAACCAGATTCATTCAAAATTTAAAATAACATTTACTACTTTTTAGATGCTAAGCTTCAACTCATTGAGTATCTAATGAAATGGTTTTTTAGATGTTGAGCTTTAGCTCATTGAGCATCTGATGAAATGATTTTGTCCGTCTGTCTTTTTTGTTGTTGTGCGCTACAGGTCGCAATTCTTAGTCAATTTCTTTCGAACAACTTCTTGACGCAAATATCATCATCTACTTATATAAGGAAGACCGAATCAATGAAGCCACCACTACTCTATGATTTTATTTTTTCCCTATGCATCCAACCATTTACACTTTCCATAAAGTAAGCCGGCGACTACATTTATGCGGGAATAGATTTTCTGATTCTGATTATTACCAATTCAACAACCCAAAACCAATGTAAAAAGTACATGCATGGCTGACGCTTCACAACTTTGTAGAGTTGGTCCATAAATGATGTCACCGAAATTACTACTCCCTTAGGAGCCACCCACCCTACTGTTATCATTTAACATTACTTAAGCTGCTATCTTTAGTTTATCAATACCAAATTACTGATGACATCATTTATGGACGATCTCTGCTGCTGTTCGATTGCCTTTCTATTCTAATACTCACTCAGCCTTCGTCCACCATGCTTCCGCTCCATTAACTTGCCTTCTTACATGCATGCTGCAAGAATTCATAGAAATCCTACTGTTTTTACTTTTATAGGCCTGAGTTGACTTTCCTTAGTAAAGCTATCATATCCAATTTACTCATTCACTTAATTTCCAGTCTCATTCAGAGGAGTTTCGTGTGATTTGGATTTTACAATCGTCTTCATTCAGCACAAAGTGTTTGCTGCCCATTTATCTTAATTTTGTATGCAGATAGTAAACATCAAGGCTGTTGAATCGCCTAATTGTGTTTTGCTTTGCGATCAGTGCAATGTTGTAAATTGTTACTTTGTTTTGTTATTGCTATAAAAGCAATTACACATCAACCAACCAAAATTTTGTAACACTGCTCATCCAAGTAAAATAACTTCGGCTTCGTACTTTGTTGAAGCCAACACTACTCTATTATATTATTTTATTCGTAGGGTAAGGTCCTCTAACTGTGGTAGCTTTTTTGGAAAACTTTCAGTTTTTCAATCTTTAATACCAAGTAAATAGAATTTTGAAACCAATAGCACTATACACTTGACACACATACTATACTGAATACTTTACCCAGTTCTTATCAAATTCTACCGCTGCTTGATTAAACTACAGGTGTTCAAACTCTACGACCTCGGTGGAGTGGGAAATTTGCTAGGTCCGGTAAATGTGGTATGCAGGGTTCTAACTGTGGTAGTCTCATTTTCGCTAAAATTGACACATTTTACGTTACGAAAATAACGTAAATAAACATTATTAGGCTATTTATGACATTATTAAGTGACTGGGCACACTATAGTTATTAGTTTGGTAACTTAACCCGGCTTGGTGGTTTGACGATGCTACGGCATGGTCACACCACTGAGTCGGGCCAGCCAGTCACGCTCAGGATTGGAGTTGGTGTTGGTGATTTTCCTGGCTGATGGGTGGGGAGAAGAAACGGGGTGTTGTGGAGAACTAAGGTGAGTTGGTGCTCTCCGTACATTCATCTGTGACAGTTCTACTGTCTGAGACAGAGATGTTGGATGGCTTAATGTAGGTACCTACTGCCTCTCTCTTCATTCCCACTCTCTCTACTCTGTGCTACATGGGTTACTACTCAATAACTTTCGCACGAGTTGTGGCTGGTGGGTGTCGGGTACTGGCGGATCCCTTTCTCTTCTTGACTTGGCGGCTCAAGATGATTCAGTGCTCGATCCCTCTGCTTGCAGGAAAAAAGAATGTGAATATCTCCAGTAGTGGAGTATAAATATACAAACTCCGCTGACATTTGGTCATAATTAAGTATACACTATCCATGTTTAAAGATAAGTATAAGCGATACGGAACTTGAGTGACATGTTCATACATGCCCACCAAGATTCACATCGTAGAGCAACTGATTAAGAGACATAACCGCGAGGTTCAAAATTCTCAATAATCATACATACATACATACATAGTTTGGTAACTTTATTACACTAGGTTCTATAAATCACATTTAATGAATAAACAAATCGGTGTGGACGGTGTGTTTACTAAAACTACTAACGAGATACATACTAATTTATTAAATGAGTGTTATTGATGATCTACTTTGAACAGAAGAAATGGCATTGTTAAGGTCTACGTTGGTGTATGGTGTTATAATTTACGGCATACTAAACAAAAGAAAACGAACTGAAATATTATTACTTATATTTTTCAAACACACTTGCTTCATTTTAACTAAATTTCCAATGATGTTTGCATGGTTTTTACAATACCACAGTTAGAAGCCCTGACATTACCACATTTAGAGTACTACTTTGAAATGACTAAATATTTTTATAAAATCCACCGAATTAAGGGTTAAATTAATATTTCATCCTAATCGTAATTAACTTATGCCTACTAACTCCAACTATCTCCCCGCAATCAGTTTCGGTGAGAATGTGTTTTGATCAGTAATTACAGGGACTTAGGGACTTGAAGAAAATGAAAATAAACTTTCCTCACTAATTAAACTGACACAGTAAGTTTTGTAATTTTCTTCTCCTACAAGTTTTCGACTATCGCGGGGAACATCATCCAGAACGTACTCTATGAGTAGTTGAGTGTACTGAAATAAACTTCGGACTCCAGTTGTCGTTCGTTGTTTTATGGTTTCGCACTACCACAGTTACCGGACTACCACAGATACCCGACCCTACCCTATGCATGAATTTACACTTCCCATTGAGTAGACCGGTGTCTACATTTATGCGGGAATATATTTTTTGATTCTGATTCTCACCAATTTAACGTTTCACAAACCGAAACTCAATGCACAATTAGGGGTCGGACAAAAATGGCGCAACCCAAACGGTGGGCCACTTGGAAAAAGATGACACCCCACCCATGTTAAAGATATAAGCATCGCTTAAGAGGGTGACTGGGTGGGTCTAAAACATTAGATGGCGTAATTTTTTAGTACTTTAATAATAAACCACTCAGCTGTTAGAGTGCTTAATTGTATTTTTATTTGCGATCTGTGCAGCGTTGTAAATTGTTACTTTTGTGTTTTTATTGCTATTAACGTTATGTAACGGCAAAGCATTATTGTTTTACATGCCACACAAGTTAGTAACACTGCACATCCAAGTAAAAAACAGCTGTTGTAGATCAAAATTTCATTTCTGCTTTTGTGACATGACTAATAATGAGCTCAATGAGCACAAATACAGCTTAGTACGCAATGGCTCTTTGACGAGCTGTAGTCCAAGTTGGACACGAGGGTTAAGGATCTGTACTCACTAAGGTTTACGTTTTGCACTCACAAGGGTTGGAGTTATTTTCTAATATTTCGAAATTGAAATTTTGAACGCATATAATAATGCATCAACAGATGCGCAAAAAGCCGCAAAATTAGTTCAGCAGCAATTCAGGCGCACTCTGCGCTCAATTTAAAAAATAGAGAAGTTAGCAACAAAATGAGACGGGAAAGATATTCAAATGCTACAGAAGAACTTTCTAACATAGATTATAAAATTATTAGTCATATAAGACTACGCGAAACGTGATTACCTAAAAATACTAGCCGTCGTTTTTAAAACGACGGGCCTTTCTCCTAGTTTAGTATATACATATGGGGATCGTCTATAAATCATCCAAATATTACTAAATAAAGG
Organism: Dicyrtomina minuta; assembly: GCA_949802685.1. NCBI lineage: Eukaryota > Metazoa > Arthropoda > Collembola > Symphypleona > Dicyrtomidae > Dicyrtomina > Dicyrtomina minuta. The sequence goes on from OX461810.1 coordinate 26,631,450, forward strand.
ATCCCTCAGGCATTATTTCAAAAATTAGATAAATAGATGCTTCAATATGGGATCTTACTAGTATGCATACGTGGATCGTTCATAAATGACGTTATCCAATTATTATCATTTTGAGGATTTTGTTCAAAAATTAAATGAAAGCATCCGTAGCATGTGATGTCACTATTATGTATACAGAGATCGCCTATAAGTGGTGTCATCCAAATATTACTATTTTATTGATCTATCTGTCATTAATTCAACTGTCATCTATAATAGGTAAACGGATATTTTTAGCATGGGGTCTGTATCTAAGCTAGCATTCGGCTTTAGCATTCAACGTACTTATTTTTAGAGTCAAAGTTGACAACAAAGGAGTGCTCAAAAATGGCGTACCTCCTACGGAGGAAGTATTTGAGAAAATGAGTTGGTTAATATTTCCGAGAGAAATTAACCTTTGCTGTTTTAACGAAATAATATTTGCACTTTGCTACAATGTGTTTTTGCACTTTTGTTATGCTTCTTTCATGAAAGCACAGCATCTACTTCGGGACCACGGCGAACAAATCTGGATTTTCTAGAATTATAATTAACTTTGGAATTTCTAATTGGTGTCTCCGCGAACTCCTGTCATATTTGATTCTAGCAATGGGTTTTAGATGCATACATTATAATTATGAAGTTGCCATTATCTATTGTAAACGATTTAAAATTGTAGTGATGTCTACATCATAATGTGAGTAAACAGTTTGTTATGTCTAGATAATAATGATAATAATGATAATAATAATAATAATAATAATAATAATAATAATAATAATAATAATGATTTATTGTCTTGAAGCATACGTGATACAGACACCATATGATAGTTAGATTCAAAGAGATAACAATCGGTAAGAAGGTACCAAAGAAAAACATAAATAATTATTTTTCCTTCCTTGTAGATCTGACATGTCTTTGTGGTGCTCTCAATTGTAAACTGAGCGGAGTTGCTTCCAGCTGCAGGAAACGGCAGTAACAAGTCCTCCTGTTTTTCAATATGACATGACGATGTACGTCCGAGTAAGCCCATTGTCTGTGGTAAGAGTAAGTGGAAAATGCTCGAAAGCAACGTTCCTAGTCATCCTAGCGATTACAATTTTAACGTTCTTCTGTTTTATGGCTCTGGTATCTGATAATCGTATTGCTGATACGGAGCTTTTCTATCGTCAAAGTAAGTACAGTTTTACGTGGCATTTATTTTAAAAGCATTGTCTCTGTCCCTGGGGAACTCCTGAATATTCTGTGCATCTTCAAATAAAATCATATATTTATGGGCATGGGTGACTTAAACATCCTAACTTTGCATTTTAATTTTGTAATCTTGACTATTTAGTTTGAGCTACTTATCCTAGGCAACTTATGTTCATATGATTTTGATTTTGCTTGGTTTGTACTGCCGTCCTTCTGGAGTCAGTGGTATTTTCTAGTCAGTTGACCCCGCTGTTACTGCAACTTCCAGTGCAGTGCAGTGTTATAAATTTTAAATTATCAAATAAATTTATTTTCTTTTAACATATGATTTTATTTTTAGTTTTTAGTAGGGTTTTGAATCTGATTTTAATTATTGTCTTACCAAAAAATTATAGTGTGTAATACGTAATGTATGCAGTAATTTACCTATTTGTTACTCCCTTTCCGGCGCTAAAGATCAAGATGTGTTCCGTTTGTTAGCTTTAGGGCAAGTCTTGAAATATTTACGGGGTGACAGCTCGGTATTAGAAGCTTCTCTGTGCTGCATGCTGCATTTTTTATGGCTGCAAGAGACCTGGCAGTTTAGATTAGTTAAGTGGCAGTGTAATAATAAAAAAAAATGGATTACGTGGCAGTTGGGTGGTGTGGCAGTCTGAAACAAAAAACTGCTAATAAAACTTTAACCATTTAAACTTATTTGTTGCACACAATTTTGTTTACTATCGCATGAAAATAATTTTAAATTAATGTGAGAAATTATAAATAATGTATTAAATATATAACAACCCTATTGCTTAATTAGGGGTTGTCGAAAGGCTTGTTTTAATCTTCCACGCTTAGGTACGTTGATTTTAACTACTTTTGCGGCGAGTGGAAACTCAGCCAAGCTATTCATTACAGGTAAACCAAATACATGTTTACAAACTTATTTCTTTAGAAATAGTGGGCATGTGCACGTTGATTTCTTCCAGTCAGTAAAATTAAAAGTTATGACGTGTTACGAAGTACATATTTTGAAAAGTTTCCAGTGTTCGATTGCGAAGTTTTAATCGCATAATAATTGAATAAGCTATCGCTGCTCCTTGTAGTGGCTAGACGTATATTATCCCGACGTTATTATTTATTGGAAGTGGGATGGTGGATGGTTTTATCCGATTCCATTGATAAGCTGCCTTCTGAATAGACAGGGTAGGCCTGGCAGCCCCACTTGACATTTTATTTCGTTGACATTCCCAGGTGCCCTTTCGAGAGAGTATTTATGAGCCATCGCTGTTATTGTTTATTCACTGGTCACGAATTTATCTTTTTGCGTATACTGCCCACAGTGTTGCACCTCAAGTGTTGGGATTTTAACTCCACTTATCGTTAGACTAAACTGCCAGACTCTTAAACTGCTGCGTACCTGTATTAAACTGCCCAATCCCTTTAACCCTTTTTCTTTTCAATCGAGCATCATGACATAGCGTATGGGTCCTCGGAAAGATAGATCATAGAAGATCTCATACTAAGATAGATCATAGAAGGGCAATTGAGTCAATAAGTCGTATTTTTGAGTCGGTATTACATACTTTTTAAATAAAAACAGAATCGAGTTTAATAAAAAAGCTGATTTTTATATAATAGTCTAATAATATTTTCAAAATTGAATCCCATGTAAATTGCACGAGATATATACCTACATACTTACATGATGACACTAAATTAAAACTCGGTTTTAACTATAACAGAACAAAGCTTCCCCTTGCTGCTACTTGTCTTACTACACTAGCAGTTCTTTCCAAAGAAACTATTTTCACCAACTCTTACAAATTTCCGAGGATGTTTATTAGGGTGTTTTCACATATGAGTAATGAAGCCTAGTGTTGTACTACTTTTCGTGCCATATGATAGATTTTTTCATTATCTAGTCGATTCGGCCGCATCTTATACAACTGGATGTACGGCAAAGTCTCCCTGGACATTTTCCCCCTTGAATTTTTTCCCCGGTCATTTCCCCCCGGAAACATGCCCCCCAATAAGTAACAGCGGACATTTCCCCCCCCCCCTCCCAAACTCTTAATTATGTTAAAGTGCAGTGTTGTAAGATTAAGTGATTATTTATGAAATGTTGGATTATAAGAATATGTTTTTAAATTTTATTCTCGCTGAATGTATATTATCTCACAAATTTAACGCAAAATATACTTTATTAAACCGCAAGCTTGGAATTAATTGAAATGCATAAATTCTGAATTGTTAACTTCAAAAGTGTAAGAAATAAAAGTAAGTAGTCAAATTCTAAACATTAAAGTTAGTAGTCAAATTAAACACGGGGGGCAAGGTAGTCTCATGTGCCAATGGACGGCAACGAGATAGGGATTTTCTAGGATCGAATACACATGCTTGCATGTTGTAGTGAGATATCCTAATACCTTGCTCTCACGGGGAGGCACCCTACTGTTTGGTCTCGTGCTGTGGATGGGGGTGGAGGGGGGAGGCGATGGGGGGGGGCGTGTGGTTGGTGAAGGGAAGTTGGGGAGTGGGGGCAGCTGTGGGTGATCGATCAGCAGACAAAATCTGCTGATTCTCCCCATCGCCGAGTGCTCCCGGAGCGGAATGCTCCCTGCTCCTACTCTCTCTCCTTCGTCCATCTGATCTCATGCGTTCTCACTCGCCACCTAACCTGACGCTACCATCCACCATTGCACGACCAAGACCCTCGTCATATAAGGGCTGGCTCTCTATATAGGAATGGTAAAAGGGACACAGCTCTAAAGACTCCGCCTATTGGTAATGACGGTGTTGCTAGATGTCTGTTGTCCTGGAGGCCTTATAACAGTTAACCATATCTGGTTGTCACCAGTATAATCTAGAACTGCAAACAGTGCGAATATTGACACATTGTATTGTATTGTATTGTATATATTTATTCAGTTGTCAAAGGTCATACATCAAACTTAATCAATGGTTTCAAATACCGGACAACATAAGCTATAGTGTTGAGAGGGAAAGTAGTGATAAGATAAATAAAATTTAAGCAACATACCGTAATGAAGTTAACGCTTATTACAATATAAGTATAATAAATAAATAAAATGACTATGTAACATTATATACGAGATTCGATTATCCAAGTACACAAACGGCGGCGGATCGGACCAGCATCGAAGTCCCTTAAAGAATTTGGAAGCGAGTTCCACATTTTTACATTTCTATAGACAATACTACTTTTAAATACTTCTGAATGGTGAGTAGGTATTTTAAGTGTATTAATGTGGATCCCTTTAACTGAATTAAAATTATACTTAAACAAATCGTCATACATATGTATAAAAGCACCAAATTGTAAATAGTATAATAGACGGCTACAATTAATATATAGGGCACGTTCTTTTAATGAAAGTATATTGCACTTCTCCATTAAAAAACCCTGCATCTCTTTATTAACAAAAAGTTTACCTCTTGAATTTCCTGTCATTGTCCGTTTTCTGTCCCTTTGGTTTATTTTATAAAAATAGGAATAAATTAGTCTATTTAGTTTGTTTTGTAAGTACTCAACTTCACTATTTGGTCTTGAGAACCAGGAGGTTACACAGTAGTCAATATGAGAAAGTATAAACGCATTAATACAACATTTAAACATTTCAAAGGTAACATATGGCTTGAGCTTGTGTAAATACGAAATGGATTGAGAAACTTTCTTACTGACATGCATATAATGACTACTGAATGTTAAACACTCATCTTAATGCACTCCTAGGTATTTATAGGAAAAAACTCTTTCAATTTCTACGCCATTACAGTACAATTTAAGGTCCTTGGGTATTTTCCTATCATGTGATTTATAAAACAATATAAACTTGGTTTTGTCGTAATTGATTTTAAGATAATTTGCCTTGCACCAGTTGTCAACTACAGTTAATTTCTCTTGTAACAATTCAATAGCTTTGTATGGGTCTTTGTGGTCACAATATAAAATTACGTCGTCTGCATACATAACTAACATGCAACCAACCAGTGCAGGTATGGCTCCCAAACTATTAATATACAGTAAAAATAACAGAGGACCCAAAATAGAACCCTGTGGTACACCCCATTCTAGGTTATGTTCACTGGAGACATATGAATTAAGACTTATTCTGAATTTTCTGTCTACAAAGTAATGGGAGAATAGTTTAAGTAGTCCACCATGTAAATTCTATATCTGTCGTTCTATATCTCAGGCGAGTCAGGCATTAAGACATAAATAGTATACAATTGATATTACTCAAGAACATTCTCAGCCCATGAGATGTTCGCGGTAAGTTGAAAACCAAAAACAACTGTACTGTGTATGGGTAAGACCCGAAACGCAATAGTACAACACTACTACTACTACTACTAGTCAAATTACACACTCCGAACATATATGTATTATTTCTCACTATGGCAAAAATTTCTTTACATGATTATATTATTTCCTGGCGAATCTTATAAAAATGATTAGTTATAAGGTAAAAAAAACTACAAATTATTTATGCACACGGTACCTGTACCTATTACATTAAAAAATCCGGATTTGTCCACCGTGGGCCCGAAGGAGATGCTGAGCTTACAGCGAATTGTTTTAATCATTGGAAAACTTTGTTCATGTAGGAAGGCTAGCCTAAAGTCCTTGCAGTTAGTGGTTGTAAAATCGGGCTAACAAGCAAACCACTTACTATGATGTCTCGGGATCTGGAAAAGCATAGCCAGAAACGTTTCCTTGGGTCTCAGTAAGAACGAATAGTGTGGTGACTCGAGTGCATTTTGCGCGGTGCTTCAGCAGCAGCCCGCCAAAATTCAAAAAAACTGAATTTTTCAAAGTTTGCTACGCGGTAACTCCTACAGCTCTAGTCTGATTTCAATAAAACTTGCAGTTTTGTGATGCTTAGACTTATTTCTATAATGCTATTTCTCGAAATTTTGAATTTAGATTTTTTATTTTTTTTTTGAAAAATTAATAAAATGTCTTACTTTTCAGATCTAATTTTTAATTACGATTTTTTGAAAATAAAATAAAAAGTCGAATTTAAAAAATCCCAGAAATCAATTTTTACATTAAAATATGAGAATCACAAAACTGCAAGTTTCATTTAAATCGGACACAAACTGTAGTACAGAGAAATTAACTTAAAAGGGATTCCGCGGGACCGACGAAATCGGTCCCTTATAACCGAATTCCCTTGTAACCGTATAAGGGATTTCCCCTTTAAAACAACTTCAGTTATTTAAAAGTTGAAGATTTCATTCTTAGAAAAAGAGCTAGATATTTACAATGTTATTCTTTGATAGTTAGTTAGATTGTTCAAAAAAGTGAGTTAATGCAGTTTGTTTAGATTTGTTTTGATTCTGATCTTGAAGCACACGCAGACTTAAATTATAAAGATTTGAGAACACAGTTTCCTCAGTATTTCTTTGTGCTAAAATATATTGATGAAGTTTTTGGATCATATCTGATGCTTCTGAGACACTTGGGATTAATGGGCACTCTTCTTCTTCTATAGTTTCTTCATCTTGGTCAGAGTCCTCATACTGAATCATACTTAACGAGGTTCTTTTCCGCTTTAGCATCCTGCCTACCGAACTCAGTTTGAGTTAGAGTTTGAGTTATTTTTATTTAAGTGTCAAGCAGTTCAATACATATACTGATTTACAAAATTTGTTGCGGACATTTAATGCGGACACTAAAAAAGTAGAGCTGGACAAAGCAGTGCAGGAATCAGAATCAGATCAGAAGCACAACTAACAGCCATGAAAGCTTTGAAATCTCTAAATACGACGACCTACTTAGATTTAAGATAATGCAAATGTTCAGATAAGATAAATGCAGTTTAGTTTTCAAGAACAGTAGTGCTCCAATTGATTGGCTCGGTTTCATTTTTACCATTTTCCTTCCAAAATCCCTTTTAAGTGACCGAAAATACCAAAAATAGTAAAAAATCTGTCCCTTTAATCCGGATAATCCCTTTTAGCGGTTCCCTTATAACCGGATAATTTTAACATTGAAACATAGGCTGGCCAACCAAATATTTAAAATTTGTCCCATATGGCGGTTTTCCTTTGTAACAGAATCCCGTTTACACGAACTTCTCTGTAGTTACAGGACGGCAAAGTTTAAAAAAATCAGTTTTTTTGAATTTTGGCGGGATGTTGCTGAAGCACTGCGCAAAATGCACTCGAGTTACGACACTATTCGTTCTTACTAAGGCTCAAGGAAACGTTTCTGGCTATAATTTTCCAGATCCCGAGTTATCATAGTGAGAGGTTTGCTTGTAAGTTACAAGTTGTGCTACTGAAAATGGACGGGATTTGAGTGGTGCTGGTGCAAGTCCGTTTTATAACAGCACAGGTTTAAATTGGTACGCTGGTACGAGTGTGCTAGGTACGAACTTTGCTGGTACCATTAGGCAGGGTACAAACGACTTAAAAGATCTTGTTAAGAATTGCGCCAGTACGAGAGACGCTGTTGCAGGTTTTAGTTAGCTGGGCACGCCTAGTGCTAATTCGAGTGGGCTTGGTAAGAAAAGCACCTGTACGAGGGGGTAGGGAACGAAATTTGATGCACCTGTTGGACTAGGTACTAGTGGTACGGCTAGGTTTGTAAAATCTCTCTCATGCCTGGTCAATAGGTTGAGTTGAGTATTAATGGCCCAAAGATATATCGTAAAGCTCCAAATAGAAGCCAAAAGAAATGGAAAAATTAACATTGCCGCTTATGGCAAAACCCCCGGCCGCTATTAGAGGCTGGCCTGTATTGGAGACCCGGCTTCTATTTGTAGCTTTGCGGTGCGTTTACCTGATACATAATTTAAATGACGTCATTACTGGATCACCTTAATAAACAAGTGATATATTTGTGACGTCATTTAAAGACGATCCTAATAAAAGAGTTATATTTTTTTGACGTTATTAACGGACGATCCCAATAAAACAGTGATATTTTTGTGAAGTCATTTACGGACAATCCTAATAAACAAGTGATTTTTTCCGTGACGTCATTAACGGACGATTCCAATAAACAAGTGATATTATTTGTGACCTCATTTACGAACGATCCCAAGAAACGATTATTATATTTTGTGAAGTCATTTACGGACAGTCCTAATAAAAAAGTGCTATTTTTGTAACGGCATTTACTGACGATCCTAATAAACGAGCAAATTTTTTTTGACGTCATTTACGGACGATCCCAATAAACGAATATTATTTTTTGTGAAGTCATTTACGGACAGTTCTAATAAAAAAGTGCTATTTTTGTAACGTCATTTACGAACGATCCTAATAAACGAGTAATTTTTTTTGACGTCATTTACGGACGATCCCAATAAACGAGTGATAGTTTTGTAACGTCATTTACGGACGATCCCAATAAACGAGTGATAGTTTTTGTGACGTCATTTACGGACGATCCCATTAAACGATTTTTATTTTTTGTAACGTCCTTTACGGACGATCCGAATAAACGAGTAATATTTTTTTGACGTCATTTACGGACGATTCTAATAAAGAATTGATATTTTCTGTGACGTCATTTACAGACGTTCCCGATAAATTATGTAAATAGGTAGAAATCAGTATTCAGAATTTTCAATTTTCCCTTGACAGGTGACAAGTGTTTTGTGTTTAACTAAATGCAGTAAGAGGTCGTCCATAAATAATGCCGATGGTATTGCTAGTGGGTCTGTGCCGCTCACATAAGTTGTGATGTTTTGGGGGGGGGGGGCAGTCTTCAAAGGTTAGTAATTTAAATGAGATAATTTGTGGATCATCCCTTAGTTAAGACCTATATTCGCTATGCATACCACGTGTGAACTTTCCGGCGGGTTTAAAAATTATATATGTACTTTACATATACCAATTCATGGTTTTTCCTGCCGTTTAAAAAAATGGTTCAAAAGTTGGTCCATTTAACTGCTGATTGTGGACAAACTATAGTTACGAAAATAACCGAAAACAATACAGCACATTTCCCTCGCATTTGCAAGCCTTTGCAAGTTGTTTCAGTACAATTACTTTAGAATTGCGACCTGTAGCGAAGTTGCTACAAACGGACAGACACACAGACAGACAGACGGACACTAAAACCATATTATAAGATGCAGCTAAAGCTCAGCATCTAAAAACCATATTATAAGATGCAGCTAAAGCTCAGCATCTAACAAAACCATATAAGATGCAGCTAAAGCTCAGCATCTAACAAAACCATATAAGATGCAGCTAAAGCTCAGCATCTAACAAAACCATATAAGATGCAGCTAAAGCTCAGCATCTAACAAAACCATATAAGATGCAGCTAAAGCTCAGCATCTAACAAAACCATATAAGATGCAGCTAAAGCTCAGCATCTAAAAAGTAACTTCTCACAAGAAAAATTAAATAACAAATGCCTTAAAATCTGAAATTCTAAAAATTATGCCTGATGCGATCTAACGATAAAGTTTTCTGATTAATGATCAAAAATCCTTCGACTGCGATTCTTTTCTAACTACGGCTGTTTTAATTGTTTCTAAATCCATTGCAATTCCAATGGCTAAAATATTCAGAAATGAAAATGCAATGATCGAATTTTATGACAGTAAAACTGCTTCGAACTCTTGATGCACACTGATAAAATAGCATTTTAACCGAAGCGCATTTGTATATAATAATATACCCAATGTCTTGGCGATCCGTTAAATAAAAGCACGGACGCAGATTTATAGATTGCGCAACATTTACATACATTTGCGTAGTAATTAGCAAGCAAATTATAAAAAAATACTGGAGACCAGCTCCTAGTCTTATAGCTTAAAATATTTCCGTTTAGAAAATCTAAACGTAAAACCTTAACACAATAGTGAACTACCACATATCAATTGTTGTACTTTAGGACTTGGGGGAAAATGTCCGCTGTTACTTATCGGAGGAAAAATGACCGGGGGTAATATTTCCAGGGGGAGGGGGGGGGGAATGTCCAGGGAGACTTTGCCCGGTTACCTATACAACTATTTGTTTATCTTTATAATGTATGTATGTATGTATGTATGTATGTATGTATGTATGTATGTATGTAACAGTATTGTACTCGCAGGCAGACGCCTATGTACACTGTATTACTTTTCGGCTTGCTACTCTTGAGACACACTATATGTAGTCAAGCTTGGTGGTATGCTTAACTAGATGTGCTCGTCGAGGTAGCTGCCAGTAACTTAATACTAACTTATTTGCAAAGTTCTAGCTATTGATTGGGATGTATTACTATCGCCCTCTGTAACATACTAGATTAAGCTCCAGCCATGGAGACGTGAATTCTGTTTAAAGGCCTACATAGTTCAGAGTATTACTCAGTCTCCGAGAAGTTATCAATATTCTCAGCCAAAGAGCGCTCTGTCTATCTTCACCATTCTAATTATGGCAGACTATTCCAATGAGACATGCTTCGGTCCGTGCTGAGGCAATGGGAGTAGGAAGAGGATAGGGAGTGAAAGGGAAACAAGGCCGGGAGCCGGCAGCGGAGGAGACAGATAGTACTATGGAGCAGCGTCAACCCATGACTTGCGATTCACATAGAACTACCACTACTCACCCACACGCCGACCACCAGCCATGCACCCCTCCACCGCCACCCTCCCTCCACTCCCATGCCAGCACTGGGGAAGACATAGCTGGATGATCCACCGTGAGTACTCGTGTTAGAAAAGCTCGTATATATATGTAAACATATATTTTTCACTCATTGCCTTCCGTATCTCATGTGAGCCGTTCACCCCGAGACCACGAAGTACTCCTATTTATCTTTATAATGTACATATTATGTATATTGTTTTCACTGTTTTTTCTTGGTTGACAGCCGCAATGATAACACTATCTCTGGCCATTGGTGAAAAATAATCATTACAAAACAAAGAACCAGGGAAAGAGTAAACGGAAGTTACGGAAGACACAGAATTAGTAACTATCTTGTAAAGAAAAAAATTGCTACATCCGAATTAATTCGAAAAGTTCATAGATTATAGAAAAATTAATTATAACTTATAACTATCACCCGCAGAATTGATGTACTGCATTATTATTCCTATATGACTAAAAACCTTTCAACTATAGATGCTAAATTCTTATAAAGCACTTCAATATAAAATTGAAGTGTGAAAGATCCTAAAATGCTTTAAATAATTCATTAATTCCTGTAATAAGAGCTTATGATTTTTGGATCGAGTATATCTATGAATACACAAATCTGTAAAAGGGCACTTGTTCATTTTGATATTGGGAGGAAATGTCCCCTGTATGATTTGGAAAGAAAGTGCCTCGGGGGGGATATTCTGGGTAAAAATGCCCTTCGTATGATTTGGGAGAAAAGTACCCCGGGGGGAAATTCCTGGGTGGAAAAATGTCCTGGGCAAAATGCCCAGGAGAAAATGCCTTACAACCGTAATAAAAATTTAATTTTGGTGATGTGATTTTTATGTTGGGAGGAAACTTGTGTCGGCACCAGTTGGAAGAAAACTGTCTAGGGATAATACTCTCAGGGTAATGTGTCCAGTAGGAAAACGTCTCTATTCTTTGCGGCAGCAATATTCTGCAAAAAATTTAGAGCAAGTGCTTTTGAGGTTGAAATTTTAGATAATGTAGGTCTTTCTGCGAGCATACTTAAAAGCATTAAATTGTTCAAACATTTGTTAACTTATAAACCACAATCCGCAAATCTTAACAAAAGGAATACAATCATAAGTTATACGAACATTTTCTACCCGGACATTTGCCACCCGGACAATTGCTACCCGGACATTTGCTACCCAGACATTTGCTACCCAAAACCCAACCTATGACATTTGCTATCCACGCCCAAACCTAGGACATTTGCTACTCAATATAGGTATATGGACCATATTTATGAGTGTGTCTTGATAACATGGCATCGTGAAAATAGTTTATTTTTGCTATTATTGTTAATGATAGAAGATAATATAATTGTAGATGCGATGGTCGTTCAAAAATGATATTTAAAAGTTATCTTTACAATTATTTTTTGTAATTAATATACCCAGCATATTAAGACTGATTGCTGTATAAATGTTAAAACCAGACAACATAACAAGCCATTGCAGACACGCTACAATAATTGCTAAAAGACAAAAAACGGTAATAGTATTATTATAACGTATTCTTAAATCTAATAATATAAATAAAACTCCATGAGTATGAGTGTAAGTAAATTTATTTTTTATGAATTAATTATGGTGAAAAGACAGTTTCTAGTTTTAAACGCAAGTCTAAATGTAAGTGCGCATTTAGGTTGCGCAACCTAGTGAATTTAATTTTAATACTATCATTTTTGTTAAGGTTTTGAACTTTAACTTTGTATAAAATACTCGGAAAAAGTAAGGTAACCAGTAGACCTGTCGGATAGTGCTGATAACGCCCACGTAAGGTGTGGGGGCCCAATTAATTCAGTGGTATGAACGAGATTTAAAGAAACTGGTGAATACGCTTTAATGGGGCAAACTGTACTTGGAGGACACCGCAGATAACTAGAGATGCAAAGAGGGTAAATGAAAAGGATTCTGGACTCTTTCAGAAGACTTTGTCTTGACTCAATCTCAGATTCACGATCCATTTTATTCACTCTAATTCTTACTGAATTAAACTCGGTTGACAAAGATAATTTATAATTTTGTATAATTTATGAATTGGTGTTTTGTCTCAGACAAAGACTACCGCATTCTTACAGTTGTCAAATTATTAATTTAAGTAAATACAAATCTACTTGTTTTACTAATACATTTAAAATAATGTTTCTACCCAGACACATTAATTTTAATATCTTTTGGTACTTTACGAATTGTCCTAATGATTAATCTAATTAGAGAATTTCGTGATTTCCACATTTGTTTAATTCCTATAAAGAATAATAATAATAATAATTTTATTCAGGTGTTAAGTCATAACATTGCGGTTCTTTTCATCACCCACACCCTAAAATTCTAAAGTAAGTTCAAAGATATATATCATGTCGATGTGTATAAGTTATTATTTTTGATTTTTATGACATAGATATCCATTTTATGAAATAAATAATTAGTGGATAATATTTGTATGCCTAGAGTGTATTTACAAAAAATTGATTTCTATCTATTTGGATAGCAGGCACTGTCTAATCATCTTGTCAAACTTACAAAATTTATCACATTCTTGAATTTCACTAGGCAGTGAATTCCATAAATTCACAATTATGTATGCATACGATTTTTGCCCATATGTTTTCACATTATGTAAAAGTTCAACATTTAATGGTTTCCTTAACGTTCGGTTAGTTCGGGTAGCTCCTAATACTATTATATTATCAAATATAATGCCTGCGTTGCTTTTCATAATAAAATGTTTAAAAAAGAATTTTAACTGAAACATTGACTTCCTCTCTTCTGTTGTCAACCAGTTTTATTCTAATAGAATTCTGTCGAATTGTGATTTCCGGCGTGTCGTTTTGATGTTAAAAATTCTCCTAGCCATTCTCATTGTCGGCTCATCTAATTTTTGAATCTTCGAATTACATACGTTTCCCCATACAAGTATCCCATAATCAGGTATAGATAAAATTAAGCTCGAACAAAAAGTGTTTAAGTTACTCTGACAAAAATAATTCTTATATCTACTTACAAGTTTTGACCTGGCGCTCATTTTTGTGCACACATTATCAAAATGCTCGTTGAAAGATAATTTAGGGTCAAGTATCATACCTAAGTACGTGAAGGTTTCAACTTGCTTAATAGTATTAGAATTAATAGATACACACAATTTAACATTTGGTAGTTTGGAGTAGGGGGATCTAATAACATACATTTAGTTTTGTTATAATTTATAATCATTTCGTTGTCAGTTGACCATTTAAATAGTAATTCCAGCTCAGAATTTATTACATCGTGGATTTCATTTACCGATTTAGATGAATAGTACAAAATAAGGTCGTCTGCATATAAAATGCATTTACAATGCTTAAAGTTTTCAGGTAAATCGTTTACATATACTGAAAAAAGCAGTAGGGAGAGACAACTGCCTTGTGGTGTGCCGCGAGTAAGTATTTCGGACTTTGATATGTTCTGTACCATTTTCACTCTAATTTTTTTCTCGAATAGATATGATTCAAACCATTTTAGGACATTTCCACTGACGCCCATACTTTTAAGCTTCCGTGTCAAAATTTTGTGACTAAGCATATCAAATGCCTTCGTGTAGTCAATAAAAACCGCACCTGTGTACATTCCACTGTCTCCAGCTAGGTAGACGTCATTGGTAAATGCGGTAATAGCACTGGATGTAGAAAAATCTGCTCTAAATCTATGCTGGCATGACGATAGCTTATTATGCTTTGTTAAAAAAGAGTATAAATTGTGATGCATGATAGCATCAAATATCTTAGCAATGGTTGGAAGTACTGAAATTGGACGATAGCTATTCACGTCACTTTTTGGGCCTTTGTCTTTGTATAGCGGAGTAACTAGTGCTTTTTTACAGCAGTCTGGATAGACTCCAAACCGAACTAAGAGATTAAAAAGATATAAAAGTACAAAAGATATATGGCATGTAAGCATTTTGAACATTTTAATGCTGATTCCGTCAATACCATCTGCTTTTCCGTTTTTTTGTGACTTTACAGCATATTGCACTTGATGTTCAGATATTACAATGTTTTCCAGTTTCACATTAGATTTATTAGCAGCATTTTGAAGTACACTTTGAACATCATTGCGCACTGTTAATGGGGATCACACTGTAGAAAAATGATTACATAGCAGATTACATATGTCACTATTGTCAACTATGTCGTGTCCTTGTTGGTCCTTAAGCATTGTTATATTAACTGCCGATTTGCCCCGGCCTATTTCAGTGTTGAAGATCTCCCATTTGCATTTAGACTCATTATTTGACTTTTGAATTAAGTCTACTATTTTCCTTGCCTTTGTAGCCTTAATTTGTCTGTTTACTTTGTTACGCTCAGCCTTGAATTCAATCCAGTCACTTGTATGGGTACATATTATAGCTTTCTTCTTAAGCTTATCTTTACGACGTATAAGCGCACACATTTCGTTTGTTAGCCACTTTGGTTTGTTGACTTTGAGTTGTTTATTTTTTAGTGGGGCTATACAGTCTAGTACATACGTTGCTATGTAAATGAACAAATTAAAGTTCCTGTTGACGTTTTTAGAGTAGTCAAGCACCCACTATGGTGCACTGATAAACTTTTCAGTTAGTAGTTCAAGCTGTGATGGCTTTAAGTCCCTGCTTTTAACTGATTTATGCTGCTTTCTAGTTTTGGACACTTTACGTACTGTATATATAAGATCGTGGTCTGATATGCTGCATGTTTTAACGAGTGCAGGCACGTATAATTTGTTTAAATCTATGTTGTGATAGGGTAGATTTCAGTTCATAGGAGGCTTTGTTATTATTATTTAAATCTATATTCAAATCGCCTATAATGTACGTTTCTCTGCTTAATTACACGGGTAGAATACTGTCCAGCGCTTCTCGAAATGATGGTGTAGGTTGGGGACTATAGACGGCAATAATGTTCATTGTTTTACGATTTATTTGTGTTGCTGTTATGTGTATTGACTCCGTCGGCTCAGGAAAGGGACCGGATGCGATGGTTAACGTCCAGCAATCTTTAGCATAAACTAAAATGCCTCCACCTTTCTTCTTATCTGCACGTAATCTGTCTTTTCTAGCTATTGAATATCCAGGTATAGATATTTCAGTATATTGGATAGAGCTATTCAGCCAAGTTTCTCCGACTACAAAGAAATCAAAATCTAGCGTCCGAATGAGGATTCTTATTTCGTCCTTTTTGGTGGCTGAAGAATGTCCCTAATGTTAAGGTGACCCAAGCGAATCTCCTTCGCTATATTTGCATTTGCTACTTTCTTGTTAACAGAAATATTCGTAGTAGGACTTGAACTACATGCAGTGCACATATTACATGTCCAAGGGGTCGGGATATTCTTAATTCCTTGATTTCTCTTAATGCATGAGTGGTGGTAGGGTAATTTACAGTTATTGCAGTGATAGATTATCCATGAGCTACGTATAGTTTTGCAAGCAGAACATATAGGTTTCTGTATTTGTCCTTTGCATTGATTGCATACCCAAGTGACATCAGCTTGAATTTGCTTAAACTTGTTGGTTGAGTACTGAAGACAGGTTCTGTGGTATGATTTGCTACAGCTAGTACACCTCTTCTCCTGTTGGTTTGTTCTTCCTTTTAAATTGCATATGCCACACAACGGGCCTGGATTTGAGATGTTTACTCCACTTCGAAGTAATTTTATTTAATTAAGTTTTTTATGTTGCACTCGCCTTGGTTTGAAATCAGCCAAAATATTGTGCACTAACAACTTATATTATGAGGGTATATTAGAGAGGGTCTAGTTTACTGTCACCATCACGTGAATTATAATAATGTACTAGAATCACTTCACATACCAAGCGCGTATTAAATAAATTCAGGTGTTTATTATAATATTGTTTTTGATTCACTTAAAACATTTATTGTGTAACGCCCAGATTTAGTCACATTTGCACTTTCCTTATAACTAAGCGTAATATTGTGCTTCCGGGAATTTGATTTGAACTCTGAGGCTATAGGTAATAATAATAATAATAATAATAATTGTATTTATTCAAGTGTTAGAATGATAACATTTATGTTGTTTTCGTCACCGAACACAAATGTATAATAAATTAAATAAATAGATTTGTAATAAATTATAGTTTTAATAGTATAAATATTATGCGGCATTTAGATATAATACATGAAGTTTGTATGATGTAGTCATATCACAGAGTAAACTATATTGGTCTTAAAATTAGTTTAGTATAATATAATGGTCTTTATATAATAAATTAGGAAATTCTTTTAGATATAAGGTATTTACGTATTTCCTCGTCAAACTTTAAAGCTCACTTGATATCTTGAATCGTTGCAGGTAGTGAATTCCAGGTGTGAGTTGCATTGTAACAAAATCCTTTCCTAGCGTATGGGCTCGTCAATGGTATATGTATAAGGTTGTTTGGTTTTCTGAGTTGTCTCGAAGTTCTTTTTTCCCGGCTAGCTATGTAGGTACTTAAAATATTTTTGACTTTGCTTTGGGTGGTTATGAAGTGCTTGTGTAGGTATTTTAATTGGTATACATTTTTCCGTTCGTCAAAAGTAAGCCAATTTGCTTCTTCAATAGAGTCGAATACTGTTGACTTTGCGGATTTGCATTTTCCGAGTATTTTAGTAGTAATGTTAATAATAAGATTATTTAGTCTTGTGATTTTAGTTGCACTTAAATTCCCCCATACTATGATTCCATAGTCCATGACGGATAGCACAAGACTTGCACTGAATATGTGAAGGTTCTGCGCACTATAGAATTTGCGATATCTAGAAAGAAGTTTAGTTCGAGTGTGTACTTTTGTACATACCGACTCCAGATGCTTTTCAAAATTTAGGGTTTCGTCAAGCAGTATTCCAAGGTATTTAAATTCCTTTAATCGTTCAATTACATAGTCCGATATTTTAATTTCAAAATTAGTATCTTGTTTCCGGGAGAATGGAGATTTAAACATCATCCATTTAGTTTTTTTCTGACTGATAATCATTTCGTTTTTCCTTGTCCATGTGTATAAGTTATTAAGATCAGCATTGAGTGTATCCTTAATTTCATGGGTATCTGCCGCTGTGTAGTAAATAATTAGGTCGTCGGCGTACAGAATACATTTGCATTTTGTGAAAATATTAGGTAGGTCATTTATGTAAATTGAAAACAAAAGTGGCGAGAGACAGCTTTCTTGGGGGATTCCTCTTGTTATTTTCTCAGGGTTTGATAGAGTTTTTCCAACTTTAACTTGCATTTTTTTTCTATCACTTAGGTATGACGTGAACCATTTTAATAAATCTGTCTTTATACCCATATTTTTCATTTTTGCGATTAGCCTGTCGTGTCCTATCAAATCAAATGCTTTAGTAAAATCCACAAATACTGCCCCTGTGTGCATTATTTTGTCACCTGCTATATAGCAATCGTTAGTAAATTCTAAAAGTGCACTTGTTGTAGAGAAGTCTTTACGAAATCCATGTTGGCATGAGGATAATAGATTATTAGTGTCTAAGAAATTAATTAGCTTTTTGTGCACTATCTAGTCAAATAGTTTAGATATAGTAGGTAGTATTGCTATAGGACGGTAGTTGTCCGGGTTTGTTTTTTCTCCTTTATTTTTGTAAAGCGGAATGACAATTCCTTGCTTGCAGCTATCTGGATAAATTCCGTTGTTGATGGAATGTTGAAAGAGGCGAGCAAGTATTTTGGACATTGGCAAGCAAAGAATTTTAATTAATTTTATGTGAATTTTGTCTTCTTCTTTATCAGATTTTTGAGACTTAATTGCTTGTATTACGTCATTTTCACTGATAGGCATACTTTTAAGTTCTACATTTGGCCTTTTAGATGCACATTGTAGTATCTCAATTGGGTCTACATGTCCAGTGATGGTAGGTTGAGCGGATGTAAACTGCTTGCATAGAGTATTTGCGATGTCACTTTTTGCTTCATATTTGCTGTTGGTTTTGATTATATTTATTGTATTCTGCATCTTAGCTCTACCTAAGTCTTCGTTTAGTGACCTCCATATTTGCTTGCTGTAGTTTTTACTTTTAGTAGCTGTTCTATTTATGTTGCTAGCCTTGAGTTCGTCTTTTTTCTGATTAATTTGGTTTCTTAATGCTTTATACTTTATCCAGTCTGACGTAAGCATTGTCGTTTTAGCCTGCTTTTTAAGATTGTCACGTGTAGATATAAGGTTTTGAATATCTGCTGTTAGCCACTTAGGTTTGTTGGTATTTGTTCGGACTTTTTTTTCCGGCGCTATGCAGTCTATTACGTACCTGGTTGTTGTTAGGAAAAATTCAAATCCGTTGTTCACGTTAGTGCAGAACTCAAGCATTGACCAAGGTGCTGATTCGAATTTTTTAATAAATTTTGCATTGTCAATTTTTTCTAAGCTTCAAGTTTTTAATATTTTTGTTTGTCTTGGTTGCTTTAAAACTTTTCTTACTGTATATATTAGATTGTGGTCAGCTATGCTACTTGCTATAACTCCACTTTCGATTTGTAGCTCGGGACTATTTGTAAGTATAAGGTCGATTGTCGTGCTGCTTGTTGTTGTTGTTCTAGTCTTTTCCTTAATAAGTTAATGGAATCCACACTCTACTGTAATAAACTTAAATTCCTTAGCATTGGAATTTGTATATGAGTGGTCTACGTTAAAGTCTCCAAGTAGGTATGTTTCCTTGTCACCCTGATTTTGCAGCACTGACTTTAGCTTGCTACGTAAGTTATTTGTGTATTTGGGAGGACAGTATACAGCTATAATGTTTAATTGTTTATGGAATGGCTTACTTGCTGTAATTTGAATAGACTCTATTGGAATGCTAAACGGTTGGTCTTGCTTGTTTATTGTCCAGTTTTCCTTTGCATAAATAAGAATTCCACCTCCTTTTTTACGTCCTTTCTTTTTCTGTCTTCCCTTATTAGACTGTACCCATTTCATCGTGTAGCCATGTTTCTCCTATTACCAGGAAGTCAAACTGCATTTCATCCAGTAGAATTTTAACGTCATCCTTTTTGGATCCTGATAAAATATTGCCTACGTTCAGGTGGCCAATGCGTGTTCCTCTATTTACCACTACTCTTGGCTGTGCCAATTTGAGTGTACTCTGGTGTAATTGTGAACTGTGAGTTGTAGCCTTAAGTGGTAAGCATTCTTCACATTCCCATTCTGTTTTAATTTTCTTGACGTCGTAGGCTTTTCGAATGCAGCTCTGGTTGAATGTTGTATCACAAGAACCACCTAGATTACCTGAGTTCCATGCCGTATTCCTAAACAGGTCGATATCAGGGCTGAAAGGTCTTGGCTCTACCGGGGAATAGGTTATTGGCATATTTATCGAATGTGGCCAATATTCTTCCAATATGTTTGCCCTCTCCAGCCCCTGCTGATTCTGGAATGTGTTTATAATTTCCAACAATTCCAGTCGGTCTTGTTCAATCGTGATCGCGGGGTGTTTCTCTGTTACGTAATATCTCTTCGCATTTTTGATTGGTGAGGATTCCGTCGATCAGCCCTGCCTAAAGAGTAAGAGCTTCTCCGTTCTCCAGGATTGATAGTGTCACTTCTTTCCCGATTGGATGAGCGTAATTTGCACACTCAGTTTGGTAACTATAGGTTTCTAGTTGCCGATTAGCGATTTTCGTGGGTGGGTCAGAGTCATAACCCGATTGCTTATCTTGCCCCTCCTCTTTTTGCAAGTTGAACTCCCAGTCGGATGACGAGTATGTTGAGTGTGAGTCAATCCTTACCATGTTGGCGTAATTTTGTTCTCGAGTGGTGCGGTGTAGTGGGTCTTTGCTGTCTTTACTCGTTGTCCTCCGGTGAGCGGTGCCTAGGTGCACGCTGGTCTTCAACTGGGCATTGTTGGGCGTAGCGAATTGTGCTACTGCGTCCTCCAGGCTGTCATCTAGAGCGGCCAGGTTTGCCGATGGGGTGGACCTCCGACTTCCCTCCTGTCTTTCCTCGCGGTCCTCCGATCAGGGGTGAGTGCGGTGGGGCGAATCCTTCCTCCTCTCGTCACGGCTCCTTGGGGCGTTGTCTCGGCGGTTTCCTCTTCCGCGTCCTCTTTGACTTGAGTTGGACCAGGACTTTTGGCGCGTTCTGTCTGGGGGTGGTAAGCCCTCCAGGTAATAGTAACAATCACATTTCATGTGACCCCAAATTTTACAATGATCACACGTACCTTCGAATTTCTTCGCCTTGCTGGGGTGTTTTGGCACTTCCGGCGGTGGGGAGTTCTTGTGACTCCGACGATGACGTACTACTTCTTCCTTTTCATCGTCATCTCGATTAAATCGTCTACGTCCAGTGTCCTGGCGGCGTTCTCGGGATCTTCCTCGTCCGCGTCCTCCAGTTCCTCGCAAATTCTCTCTAGCCAAGAAAACTTGGGGCGGTTTGTAGGGCGTTCTTCCGATGGCTTTCTCACGGTATTCATCTGTCGCCTTTAGTAATTCCAATAATGTAGTTGATGTCTTCACCGGGGCTACTCTCGAGGTTTGTAAGAAACCGATGTATTGTTCGAATTCAGCTAACTTCTCCAGGGTTACTCCCAGTATGGTGCTTTCTCCCATGGCTTCTTCCGCCCGGGTTAGGTGGTTAATGGACATCAAGTTGACCATATACTTGTATCCTTCTCCCGCTTTTATCTTAAGCGCGAAGAATTTACCCTGTAGAACGTGTACATTTTCTTCCTTCTTGGTGGCCTACATCTTTTTTAGCTCATAGAAGAGATCCTTGGCCTTTTGGAGTGAGCGAACTCTCGTTGCAATATCTGAATGCAGTCCCCCTAGTATTGTTAGGCGGGTGCAGGAGTTCGCGGCATCCCAGTTCTGGATCGCTAACAGCTCGTCTGCTGACTGCTGCTGAACCTCTGGTTTCTGGTCAAGTGGGGCTTCGGTCTTCGGTGAAAGTTCTGACATGGAAACTTCTTCAGTATCAGGATTTACTTTGTTGCTGGTCGTTACTCGGTACTATCTATCACTCCCTATTCAGTTACTAGTAGTGAGATATTTATGTACTTTGACGGTGCTAACGAAACTACTACGTGCTGGAAACTTCTTCAACAACGTAGGTTCTACACTTGTGCTTTATTGGCTAACTACTACTCGCTAGAATTCCCTCAACGACGTAGAATGCTTAAAGTCTTTGAAAATTGAAAATTCAGGATCAAAAGGAGCTGGAATTGCCTCAACTACTACTCTTGCCTAATTCTCACTTTACCCAATTAATTCAAGTCTAAATAATTGGTGGGAATGCTCTACACTCTGGTATTGCCTCAGTAGTGGAGTCTGGTGAATCGTAATCGTAAGTCGTCTTCCTCAATTTGCTTTATCTGGTGTCGTAGGGGGGGAAATTACCAATCTATGGTAATTCGAAATTCGATATGTAACAAAATATCAATTTCAACGGTACTAGTTGCGAGCGTAGATATACTGCTAAAAAACAATTTACTTTTAACGAAAAAATAAACTTGACTTTTAAACTGATATCAGTAAATACTTTTATAAACCACGTTTCTATCAAATTCAAAAATTTTAAAATTTCAATTTACTTTTAAAAACCTCGTTAGAGCAAGTGCTGAAAACTTGTTAAGGTTTTGAACTTTAACTTTGTACAAAGTACTCGGGAAAAGTAAGGTAACCAGTAGACCTGTCGGATAGTGCTGATAACGCCCACGTAAGGTGTGGGGGCCCAATTAATTCAGTGGTATGAACGAGATTTAAAGAAACTGGTGAATACGCTTTAATGGGGCAAACTGTACTCGGAGGACACCGCAGATAACTAGGGATGCAAAGAGGGTAAATGAAAAGGATTCTGGACTCTTTCAGAAGACTTTGTCTTGACTCAATCTCAGATTCACGATCCATTTTATTCACTCTAATTCTTACTGAATTAAACTCGGTTGACAAAGATAATTTATAATTTTGTATAATTTATGAATTGGTGTTTTGTCTCAGACAAAGACTACCGCATTCTTACAGTTGTCAAATTATTAATTTAAGTAAATACAAATCTACTTGTTTTACTAATATACTTAAAATAATGTTTCTACCCAGACACATTAATTTTAATATCTTTTGGTACTTTACGAATTGTCCTAATGATTAATTTAATTAGAGAATTTCGTGATTTCCACATTTGTTTAATTCCTATAAAGAATCAAAGGAATAAAGAGTTTGGTCGCAGTAATTAAATAAGAATAATCCCGCTACTGTTTACGTCTATTGACATTGATATTGTAAATAGAACTTCAACTTGAATTCTCGTCTCATATCGCAGACACAGCGATAAGACGTTAACATCCTCCGTCGTACATACAACGCATGTAGTATGTTTATGCATAGCTCAGCTGAGCACGCTTCAGCACATTCTTGTTTATCTAATGCGACACGAGCTAGACTCATCAATTATATTATTACTCATGCATCTCTCATTCTCAGACGAATGAAATGTAAAATATAATTCTTTCTTAATCTTACGAAGTTACACTTACAATACTTCAACATATATGAAAATACATGTTACTACCTGTGACTACCTGTATGACTAATATGTGTGAATATTGTGTGTCGTAATAATTTTTGAACCACCATCTACAATTCTAACACCTTGTATCATTAACAATAACAGCATTAATAAACTATTTATGTTATTACTATTGATGTTATCACACTACACTCATTCATAAATATTGTCCATGCATTTTATTTCTACATTAGCCATATGGGTAGCATTGTAGCAAATGTCCTAGGTTTGGGCGTGGGTAGTAAATGTCTTAGGTTAAGTTTTGGGTAGAAAATGTCCAGGTAGCAAATTTCCTACAACCAATCATAAATACTTGTTTTCTGTGAAGTCATATTTTTATTTAGCGCAGTTAAAACTTTGACGTTATAATGGTGTTATCGTTATTGTCGTTATTTCAAAACTTGTCGTTATTGCATGCCCTTGTATGAGACTTGCAAGGGAACCACGCCAGGTGGTACGCTCCGATTTCAAAAGAAGTATCCCCAATTGATTGACCCACCCGAGTGTACTACAACCCTAACAGTTCGGTCGCAAACTGCGCCGATTGTGCACAGTTACCCGCCAAAGTTTAAAAAATGCTAGATTTTAAAACTTTGCCGCCCTGCAGTTCCAACATTTTTCATCCGATTTTCAAAAAATTTAAGGTTTTGTGAACTTTAAACCATTTTTTCTAAAAAGTAATTTCTGCGTTCTTGAAATTCCGAAAATTTTCATTTTTTTCTAAAAATTTGTAAAAATAACATTTTTTCTGAGGTCTCTAAAATACCTAATTTTGTGAAAAAAATTAAAATTTCAGAACGCACGAAGTTTTCAGAACGCAGAAATATCGTTTTGAAAAAAAGTGTAAGGAAGGGTCACAAAACCTCAAATTTTTTGAAAATCTGATGAGACATGTAGGAACTGCAGGGCGGCAAAGTTTAAAAAACTAGCATTTTTTAAACTTTGGTGGGCAACAGTGGACAAACGGCGCAATTTTCGACCGTACTGTAGGTTGCAGTATACTCGGGTGGGTCAATCAATTGTGGATACCTGTTTTGAAATCGGAGCGTACCACTTGGCGTGGTTCCCTTGTTAGTATAATTATGAATCTATATATCATATGGCAATGCTATACAGAGTATATGATGGGCTTGTTTGATTTAGTGTATACACTCGGGAATAAAATTAAGGAAGTTCTACATTCTTTAAACATTATTTTTTTGAGCGCGGCAGTAATAACCTAAGCTTGATTTGGAGGCGTGTATTTATTAGTTAGCATGTATAGGCATAGCATGTACAGTTAGCATGTCTTTAATTCTAACTCTCATTAAAGTATCATTAAGTGATGACTAGTGAATTTTAATAGTAGGTGAGGTTACTACTAGTAGTTGATTAGAAGATACACTAAATCCTGAATTGTCTGTAGTTTTTTCCCTCATCGTTTTGTGCATGTATGCTCTAGGGCATTCAGTACCGCATCGTTTTAAAGTATCGCAAGTATCGGTATCGCAGGTATCGCAAAAATTTCAGTAAAAAAACCATCTCCGAAAACTAATAAATTATGACAAAAAAAGAGAGCGCAGAGAGAGAGATTGTAAACTTATTACACTGATACTATAATAGTATTTGCCATCAAGGCACAGTAAATAACAAACACATTGTCAACACATTATATTTGGATTGATTTGATACGTAAAAAAAGTGAATTGTACTTAATATTTTTTCTTTCATTAAATGCATGTAAAATCAATTAAAATATCCCAAAATGGTAAGAATAGCTACATACTTAAGTAAACGCCTTTATTATTGATATACAGTAGATCCTCGCTTATATGATCCTCAAAGTTATGATTACCTCAACTTTAGGATGCCAAAATCCGAGTTATAATACCTCAATTATATGATAGTTTTGAAAAATATTCCATAATCCACCAAAATAACTACTTTTTTTTCTAAAAAATAATTGTATAACAGCAAACTAATCCAAAATAATATTACTGTTCGTTCTAATTTAATTTTTGTTTAAATATATATCGAAATTTATTGTGTTATACTAATTGATTGTAAACCCAGTAACCATTTATTAAAGGAAACACCTTGTAACGTATATTTAATATATTAACCATACATGAATAAAAAATTACCTCAATTTTATGATTATTTTTGTATATGATAGGGGTCTGGTTTTAATTACATCATATAAGCGAGGATCTACTGTAGGCACGCCTCTTCATCGGTGAAGCGGTCACCGAACTAACATGCAATAACCGACGTTCCACCGGCATACCGATACAAACCGAAGCACCGCGCCAACCACCGGCTTGTTTCCCGCTGACTTTTAAAAAGAACATTTTACACTTTTTTTAAAACATGTAGACAGAACATTTAACGCTTTTCAAAAATATGTAGATAGAACTTTTAATACTTTTGAAAAACATGAACACTTTTCACAAACATGTAGATAGAACATTTTACAATTTTCAAAAACATGTAGATAAAACATTTAACATTTTTCAAAAACATGTAGATAGAACATTTACCACATTTCAAAAATATGTAGATAGAACATTTTACACTTTTCAAAAACATGTAAATAGAACATTTAACACATTTCAAAAATATGTAGATAGAACATTTTACACTTTTCCAAAACATGTAAATACGACATTTCACTCTTTTTTAAGGAACATATAGATAAGAACATTTTACACTTTTCAAAAACATTTAAATAGAGCATTAAATGTAGAGATAAATTTAATTGTGCTAAAATAGAGTCAGCTATTTATGCCGACGGTGAAATACCGTCGATTTAGCTATCGGTTATTCACCGGATCGGTGGTTTGCACAAAGCTTAATTATCAGGTCGGTAACCGTAAAGAGGCGTGACTGTAGGTATATTATATTAGGCATATCCCACATCAAATCATGTTACTAAAATATGTAAATTACCGTTTCTCCCGACACCTGACTTAGTAGTACAGTGTGTATCAAAATTTTATCAAAAGTCACGACTTGTTTCACTCTATCCTGCCTTACATGCACAAATGTCAACTGATAGCAATATACAAATGTCGGACATAAGCACCATAAAATTGCCTACAAAACCATATAACACTTAACTCTCAGGTCACGCGGGGTCACAAAACACCCGAACATTAACACTGTTGGAAAAATATGCAATGCAAGCACCAGCGGCGATGTGCGAGTTTAGTCGGCTATGGGCGACGTTATGTTAATGTTCAGGTGTTTCGTGACCTGAGAGTGTGTTATATGGTTTTGTAGGCAATTTTATGGTGCTTGTGCCCGACATTTGTATATTGCTATCAGTTGACATTTGTGCATGTAAGGCAGGATAGAGTGAAACAAGTCGTGACTTTTGCATGTTAAGCAACGGTGAAAAAAGTTGACATCACGTTGACCTACTTTCGTGGGTGCTACTAGTGCTACTGTGACCCTATAGTCAAAATGAATGTTTCTAGTCATGACCCATGTATTTGAGTATGTGCACGCCAAATATTAATTTTTTTCATTAGTTAAGTCTGAAAATATTAATCATTGAAGTGCAAAATCCGTGGAGTGCGTTTAAAATTTTGATACACTCCTTTTTCAGGTTTAAATTAATTACATGAGAACGGAGCGACCCCCCGGGGTAAATTCAAGTTTAAGTACAGTGTCTAGTGGTATGTCATCCGAAAATAATTATTTCGTTGAAGTGTGCGTTCTGGGAGGGAAGAAACCCCCAAAAAACTAGTGCGTTTAAAATTTTGATACACACTGTAAGAGGTTGCAGTTTCTTTGAAGGCTATGAACTCACTTTATTCACTTGTATACCCGAGTCAAAATTCGGTGACTTCTACTTTGACCTAATTCTGACACCAATTGAATGAGCAATACGTAAATGTTGTTTACATCCGACATCCCGACGTATTACTTCTTGTGCGTGGAATTAACACCAGTTTCTGCCCTTTGTAGATTTGACACCACGTCAGAAGAGCGCATAGTTTCGACAGTATAAGTGATCCCAAATTGTGAATGAGATTTTAGTCGTTTTCTGAACTTTAAATAGTCGTTGGGATAAAAATTTTATATTTTATTTAAAGATTGAAATGTATTAGAACTTTAGGATGATTTAAGCGGTACCTAGTTACGCTTATTGTTTTCTGAATGTGGTCTTAGCTGAAACTGTCATGTGTACCTGTGTGTTTAACTATAGCATAACAATCCAAACTCGCGTGCAGACGCAGGCAGGGATAATGAAAGACGAAACCACTGAATATACCGGATGCATTGAGAAGGTTCAAGCCTGAAGTATAGTATGTAGCCTGTATATAGTATGTGGAATGCTCGTACAATAACTTTTGTTAAGGAACGAAAAAGTTCAGTAAACTGAGTGAGCGTATAACTTCATTTTCGGCTATTAGATACCAATTTTACTTTTTTTTTCGTCATGCGATACTTACGATATGCGGTTTGGTATCGCATTGGCATCGCATCAGCTAAAATATGCGATAATTGCAATATTAGTATCGCAATAGTATCGCTAGTGAATGCCCTAGTATGCTCATATATCAGATCGGTGGGTCATGTCATGTGTAATGCTATTAAAAGCATCGGGGTTATTTATAATGTATGCCCCTCATGGATAGTAATGTAGTATTTAAATTATTGCTGTTAAGATAACGCTTTGCATGGAATATTGGTTTTGAATTTGTGGTGTTGTCTGTGGTGGCTGGAAATTAAATGGATTGTACTGGATACTAACTGCCCTGGGCTTGCTTACCTGGAATGATGAACTTACTCCCTTAAAACGTTTGATAAGGTTTAATAATTAAGGTGAAAAAGTCGAGAGAGGCCAAAAGCACATTGAATAATACCATTTCTCGGTCTCGATCAGTTGAGTTGCCAACTTGGGGAGTCAACCAATCGGTGCTGCTGGATGATTACATCGATCTTATGAATCCAGAAAGTTTTATATGGCAACCAAGTGCTTCTGAAGAGTTCTTCAATGTCACATCTCGCTTTTGTGGTCCTAAAGTCAAAATCCTCATATTAGTAGCTTCTGCACCTGTCAATTTTGAGCAGCGCCGCGCTATTCGGGAAACTTGGGGATCTTCATCCAATTTGCTCTCTAAAGGAGTCCGACTTGTTTTTGTCCTTGGCAACAGTGATTTAAATTCAGTTGAGGTATTCCAATTTATTCCTAATTACTATTAAAATTTTGTTTTTGTTGCAGCTGCCAGAGAATTGGCAGTTTCGATCAACGAGTTGGCAGTGAATTATCAACTGCCTCAAAAAATTGACAGATGTCAGATGATAGAATCTGAATTATTTTTTAAAGCAGTTTTCAAAAAAGCAAACAATAACTTGAAACCGCAGTAAATGTAATGAATTAATAAACTCATTATTTTGTTGTAATTTGATTGAGGTTTTAGAATCATATGGCAAATACGGGGAAAACAGAAGAAAATTAATAATCAAAAGTGTTTTTGTTTCACAAGTGGATCTTGACTAAGCTTGTTTTGATCTTCTACTATTTACTCTTTGTTGGTTGAGTTTTACCACCTTAACCAGCCATGCCGAGTAGTGTATGCAATGTCGCATTAAACAAAATTATCACAAATATCGCTATCGCATTGAGAAATATCGCAACTTTTTTCTGAAACTGTACTATCGTTGTAAAAAATTCTGCAGTGTATACTTGTTTAAGTTATAATAAGGTTGAATGAATATACCTAATCATTTTCTCATATAATTTAAGCACGAGCAAAAAAAAAATTTAAAGAAGCCATTGCCGTATGATAACTATGACAATGTATTATTGATTTTTAAGACTTCAATCCGCATTCACTGCAGACGTGGGTTAGAAGCAAGCCAGATCACGTAAATGGAAACTAAAACTTAAGTAAGGCAAAAATAAGAACAAGGAACATAGTAAAAATGAACGAAATCGCGCCGGATGTGGCGCTCAATGTATGATTTGAAATGCAATGCTACACTGTTCTTTAAGAAAATGAAGAAAATTCTTAAGCTTTAAACGTATGGAATCGCTTTCTTGTGAAAATGCAAAGCTGTAAATTGACGTTTCCGTGTGTTTCGCTCTATGGCATGCTTATATTTGTTAGTTTGATTAAAACGTTTTGAGAGAAAAATGTTGTGATATTTGCGATATTCTAACTTTATATTGCATTAGTATCGCACGCGTTAAAATTGCGATATTTGCGATATTCATATCGCATGTCGCATCGCATTGCTCATCCTATGTATGTATCTTTAGGGTCCTGAATACCGTTATTATAACAGCACCAAGATATAGCAGGCCATTACTGACCCATTGCTGTCACTATTTAAGACAACCTAATAATGAATATATCCCCTGTTGAATCGACCTGTAGCAATGATATATGCTAACACGTCGTTCCTAGCGGCTTCCGTGATTATTTCATGCGAGACTTTGCTGGGACCGAAGAACCAGTTTAAACTTTGTATGCGATGATGCGTATGAATTCGCCACCTTACCAGATAATGTATCACCGTTTCGTCTTGCTCACCACACTCTTGGCATAGCGGGGAATTGACAACGCCCATACAGTGGAGATGCTTTTGTAGCGGGCAGTATCCTGAGTAAATGAACGTCAGTAACTGCATTGCCCGCATCGATAGTGACACAAGTGAGTTTGAGCCAGAATCAAACAACCAGCCTACCGACTAGCACCTCACAATAATTACTCTGGAAAATAAAATAAAAGTTTCTGGGTGTGAATGGAAGCTCATGCAAGGCAGCCAAGAAGAATTACGTATTTGTTTCTTGGAAAACTCAGGTATTCGCATCAGTCTCCCACCAAACCATGGGTAAGTGACAACAACGTAGTTGAACCCATGCCAGCGAAGAAAAATGTACTCTTGAAGGATGTAGATGCTATATAACAATATACCTAGATAGTACTGCATACGTTTCAAAATAGAGAAACTGCGTTCAGAAGACGCCAAACTTATTGGATTTGCATACTCTTATTTAACAAAACTATGCATCGGATCAGCAAAAAGACGTCTAATAAAAGAAAGAAGAAACTAACAGTTGATACATCAGTCACCACATCAACCACTGATGACAATCTTGAACCTTGTCCTGTATGCACAAAGCTGTACAAGAGCGTTAATATTCACATGAGTAAAGCGCATCCTAAGGAGTACCAGGAATTAATTGTTCACTCATATCAACCTGGTAGTGAAAATGACGTCGCTGACGAAGTAAGTATTGCCGAATCCGACGAAATGAAGCTAACTAAAAGTAAGATTGCGGTCCTTGATGAAAAATTCGAAATAATGGTAGTGACAAAACCTAGTAAGGAAGACTTTTCTGATTTGGTGGTACAATTTTCAGACATTATTAAGGAATCTAAAGATATTCTTCCAGGTCCTAAGCACCCAGCAAAGAAGCAATTCGAAGCGCGTAAAAGACGAGAAACATTTGTTAATTCGCAGAAAGAGTTTTCCAAAACATCGAATCCACAACGATCTTCAAAGCGAGATAGAGATAAACGAAAAGAAAAATATAATTTTGAGTTACTTCAGCACTTGTATCGGTACTCCAGACGTAAGGCTGTCAGAATGTTGCTTAAGTCATCTTTTGCTTCAAGTAGCTGCAGTATTCCACTGGAATCTTTATATGAGTCATACAACGCTAGATGGGGTGTTGCCAATAATTCAATTCTTGAAAATTATACCAATGAGTATTCTGATAAGCAGCAAATTGACCTTGATGAATCCTATCAATGTGGAATTACTGAAGGTGAAGTAAAGCAAGCTGTACAAGGTATTAATTCGGACTCTTCCAGTGGTTTAGATGGTGTAGCAATTCGAAGTGTGAAAGACATTGGCTGCTTCAAGACTATTGCTTTGATTGGTACAATTATGGAGACTTGGACTATAGTGCCAGAATGCTTTCGTAAATCGCGGACTATTCTTATACACAAAAAAGGAGATAAGTCTGATGTAGGCAATTGGAGACCAAT
Source organism: Dicyrtomina minuta (assembly GCA_949802685.1). Lineage (NCBI taxonomy): Eukaryota > Metazoa > Arthropoda > Collembola > Symphypleona > Dicyrtomidae > Dicyrtomina > Dicyrtomina minuta. The sequence continues at coordinate 26,662,811 of OX461810.1, forward strand.
TTCCATATGCTCCAATCTTAGAAGAATTATAGAACGTGTTTTGGACCGTCGATTGCAGACTCATGTTACCATCAATGATAACCAAGTCGGGTTTTCCAAATGTCCAGGAACCTTTATTAACACTTCTATAGTAAATGGTTGCCTTCAAAAAGCAAAACGTGAAAAAATTGATTGCTGTATAGTATTTCTTGATGTTAGTAAAGCTTTTGAGGAGACGTCCCATACTCATACATCTAATATGTTGAATGCTAAGCTGCTTCCATCAAAACTTCGAACTTTGATTCTATGTCTAATGGGGGAAAATGTAGCTCAAATCCAAACTACCAAAGGTATGTCGCAACCTATACTCGTTAAAAAAGGAGTTTTTCAAGGTTCCCCTCTTTCTCCACAACTGTTCAATATTTCCATTGATCATGTCCTTAAAGAACTAAATGAGCGAGAAATTAGTGACGCATACGGGTTTCATTTGCACAACGATGTGCCTAATGTAGCTGGAAGGGGCTTTGCGGATGACGTTGCATTAGTATCTGGTTCTGTTCAAGGTGCCCGTGAGTTGACAAAAATCGCTATTGCAAATTTCAATAAAGTGGGGTATGAAATTAATATTCAAAAGTGCAAGGTAATAAATATTGTGAAAGGTAAGATTTGTGAAGATCCACTAGTTGTAGATGACAGGAATGTCATCGATGCCATTAAAAAAGAAGAAACTGTGAGGTATCTGGGCGTCAATTTCAATAATGAAATATTCTTTGATCCTTCATCAACAATTAAAAACTTTACCAAAGACTTGCAAAACCTAGTTTGGACCCCAATGCTATTTCCAAATCAAAAAATAGCTATAATTAATCAATATTTATGGCCGTGCCTTACCTACTCATTACAAACAGCACCGTTGAACAAATTACCTAAAAAATTTTTAGAAGACTTGGACAAGATTATTCGTAGTGCAGTAAAAGATATTCTTGCTATCCCTCATGACTCACCTAATGCATTATTATACACCTCTAAAAAGTGTAGGGGTCTGCAAATCATGAGAAGCACTTGGGAGGCATTTATTCAACATTATAACATCTGTGTTGTCCTTCAGTCAAGTTGCAATGATCCATTTATACCATTTGTTAAAGATTTACAGTCTGAAATGGAAAGTTGTATTTCAGCTCTGCAGTTAAATGGAGATGAGGTGCAAGCAAAGTTCGATTCGTGTCCCAAAACCAAGCCTAGCAAAATTCTACGGAACATTTTGCGGGATCAAGAATATGATCAATGGTGCTCATTTACACTTCGGGGACAAGGTGTCGCAATGTATAAAGATTGTTTATATGGAAATAAAATCATCATTGACAACTGTGGTTTAACATCTTCTGAGTGGTTAAATGCTTTAAAAATGTCAGCTAATGTTTACCCGGTTAAAGCTATTCCAGGTCGTTCTCTAGAATCATCCCTTTGCAGACACTGCAAGGAGAAAGAAACCCTCGCTCATGTTCTAGGGAAATGTCATGTGGGAAGCTTACTGAGGACCAGCAGACATCATGAAGTTCGTACTATTATCGCAAATCATTTAAGAACACTTGGCTGGGTTGTATATGAGGAAGTGTCTGATGGAGCTTCAAAGAGAGTGGATATAATATGCTGGCGTAAGGAATTAAAGGCGGGATACATTCTTGATCCGACTATACGTATGGAACAGTCGTCTAGTCAAGCAGAAGAAGTGAATATTGAAAAGCAGGCTCATTACAATCCTTGCATTCCTTACTTTCTTGACAAATACCAATTGAAGAATTTGGAAGTGGTTGGACTTCTTGTTGGAGCTAGGGGTACTATAACTGGCTTTTTCGAATCATTTCGTAAAGATTTACGCCTTCCATCAAAAATGATTGAAGAAATAGTTGTTGCCACAATTCGAGGATCCTGCCGAATTGCTCATAATCATTTATATAATATGAATCTGACTCATAGTTAATTTTAAATTAGCTGTTTTAAAATAATGTTACTTTATACTTTTCAAATATCATACTAAACTTGTAAATGATGTGTTTTGTTCTTACTGTGTCTTTATGGCAAGCGCAATAGTAGCGCCAGTTGTAAATAAATATTTACGTTCTCTCTCGGCTTTACAGAAGACAGAATGTTTTAGGAAAGGTTTAGCAATTTTGCAGTCCTTGCTTTCTTTCCACCTGTGCAGATGTAGGGTGCGCTGCCATAAGCGGATTTCGCTATGCTTTACACTGTTAGGTACAGGAAGTATGGGTTCAGGCCCCATTTGAGCCTTGCTTCCTCCCTCCTTCAACATGTGCGCTCCACGGGCTAGTTGATCGGCATACTCGTTGCCCTCAAAGCCCATGTGAGCAGGTTCTGCACCCTAATACCGAGCCGAGTAGATGTTTACACGCAAGTACTTACAGGTTACAGGTAGAACTTTTCCAATGAAGTCGTTCGAACCGAGCGTCACGATATAGGTGGCAAACAAACAGCATCTGCAATCTTTTGAGAATTCTTCTCTCATGGCGGTTCCACTGTGATGGTTGCATCACTTAGTAAAAAATCCATAGAGGTCATTTAGGTGGAAACTATGCCTTTTAAAGGAATATATTGTGCATATTGAAGTTTCAGGTGCACATAATTTTAGAAAAACAAATCAAAGTAGGAATGGAAGTGGGATTGTCCACAAATGACGTTGGTATGACCAATGAGTCTACATAGATGTGGCTGGCTTCCTATGCTGAAGATAGGAAGAGAGGCGTTATACGGCCCAAAAATAAAATTGTCTCGATGACGTCATTTATGGACGATCCCAAACTATTTTAATGACAAAAGTCCCTAAGGAGTCGTTATCTCATTTTAATAGCAATAATAGCGTTAATGGCTATTTTTGAATTTCATCGCGAAATAAAAAAAACTAATTTTCTTATAGGACTTAACATGCAAATTAAAATTGAACACGTGGTTCCCCCTATGGTCTATTTTTCGCAAATGACCTTTGACCTCGATACACGTGACCTTCGACAAAAATGATTAGTGGTGAGTTTCCTTACTACCATAGGTCTATCTAACGCATACAATCTTAAGTTGAAAATCGGCGCCCATGTCGCGTACGTTCCCTGTTATTTAAAAAATTAAAATGCGAATGAGCTGTAGATAGTGCCGTTTGCATTTAAAGTATCTTCTAGTATGTTTAAGCATATGGGATACGAAATAATATAACAAAAACTAAATTTTTATTTTTTGGCCAAATAAAACAAAATCCGTACCCGTGGTTTTCAAAAATTGCAATGTTAAATGCCATAAGAAAAATCAGTTTTTTAATTTCGAGCACTTTGAATTTTGTTGCAAATGGTTTTAAAATAGTAAACGTCCGTATGCGGATCAAGTTTGGGTATTTCTAGACTATACCAAAGATGCTAAATTTGACTAACTACATTTGGTTATAAACCCAGACAAAGAGGTCTTGCCGTTTGCTTGTTAGAAATACTTGCGCTTCTTCTTAATTCACGAATGACTTACTAGATAGTTAAATGATGGAATGCAAATCATATGACGGACCAAGAGCAAGACTGAAGCTAAATTCAGCAAATATTAATCGAGAAAATTACATATGTGAGATCTTTAAGGACGAGAACTGCACAGATACCTGCTTAAGAAGAGTTTACGAATTCTGGAAAGAGATTCTAGGCATCAGAATGCATACAGACTTGTAAACCTCAACTCACACACACTACTTAATATTTTTGACCCGATTTTAGTGAAACAACAACAACTGAAATAACAGACAGCGAAGTAACTACCGAAGATTCAACCACCAGTGATTAAACCACCAACGATAAAGCGAGAAAAATTCGGATGCCTTTTCGAGGAAATTTGGAAGTGTTTTCGAGGAAACTCGGGAGTGTTTTTGAGGAAATTCGGAAGTGTTTTCGAGAAAACTTTCGATGCGTTTGTTTCCGACTTCAGAATACATACATACTTGCAAACCTCGACTCACGCACACTATATAATATTTTTGACCATATGTAAATTATTTATTTAAAGCACAGTATCCATGTTTGTACACAACTGTACACGAACAGTGATCCAAGCAAGAACTTACTTTTTTGCTCCAAATACAATGCTATAAAATGTAAAAGGAAGGGGTTGTAAGAGCTGCGGCCAATTAACAACTAGATGAATAAATTATATATATATATATACTAGATAGTTAACTTCCACTAATTTTTCTTCTGCGAAGACATATGGATATGGCGCTTAGGTTAACTACACAAGATTAATTAAGCGCAAAATATTAAACCTTAAAAAAAAATAAGAGGTAAAGGCCCTGGCCCCGACAAGATGCTGAGCTTACAGCGAGTTGGTTTGATAACTGGAAACCAATGGTTTTGTAGTAAGGCTTACATAAAACCCTCTCTGTAAGCGCCGATAAAAGTCGGCTAGGTACGAGTTTTAGTAGTACAAATTAGCAGGATACGATAGGGCTTCATAAGAAGAGCGCCGGTACAAATGGGCTTCATAAGAAGAGCGCCAGTACGATTGGGCTTAATAAGAAGAGCTCCAATACGAGTGGGCTTGATAAAAAGAGTGCTAGTACGAGTGAGCTTGATAAGAAGAGCGCCAGTACGATTGGGCTTGAGAAATGGTTGAGGTTAGCTGTATTAACGAGTAAAGCAGTTTGACATACAACTGTTTTTAAAGAACGGACTCACAAAGGTAAATCTACTAGAATCAAATTAAAGACTATAATCATTAAAGAAAAGGCAAATCAACCAAATTTCAATCAATTTGCACACTATAGGAATAAATTTAAAACACAGTTTATATAAGGGTTGATACATGTGATACATAATACGCTCTTTTGTTTTTAAATAGTGTTCAAACAAATTAAGCTTAAAAATGCTAGCATGATTGACCTCATTTTTATCATCACATTTAACATCTAGAGGTAAATTATTTCATTAATCAGTACATCGGTATACAGGTGATTTTCTCCCACATTGCGTTCTTAATTTAACATAATCAAGTAGTTTATTATTACAAGACTTCGTAATTCTAGTGAATTCCTTAAATTTAGAAATCCCAACTAGACTATAGATGTCAGACCCATACTTCATTAACTTACATAAGAATATTAGACAAGAATAGTTAATACGCTTCATGACCGATAGTGAGTATGTAAACTGTAAAATTATTGACTCACCAATGCCTTTCTTCTTTGTGTTCACAATAAAAGAATCACTAAAGAAAATGTTTTAATTCTATTTTGAATAAGTTTGAGTTCGACTGAGCACCCCAGATAATAGAACAATAATCCAGAATTGAAAACACAACTGCATTTAACATTACAACAGAAGTTTTGAAATCAAGAAATCGCTTAACGCTGGTTATTTCCTTTATAGCCCCACACACTCTGTTTTTAACATACATATAATGTTCTTTAAAACTAAGCGTATCATTCATAATAACATCAAGATAGCAAAAAAATACACAAATTCAATTTAAAAATTATCGCAGTTTAAACGAATATTATTTATATCTGATAATTAAGTATCATAAGGCTTTTGAAATACTATATACTTACTATTATTAACATGGATGCTGAGATTATTTTCGTTGAACCAAAAGCTTAGATTATTTAGACAAGTTTGCATTGTGCTTACCATAGCATTTAGTTTTTTATTATAAAAACACAAAAAATGTCATCAGCATACAGGATATATCGTACACCTTCTGATATGGCCTCACATAATTTATCAATGTAGATTATAAATAGTAATAGAGCTAATACCGACCCCTGCGGAACACCAGATTTTAAATCATAAGCATCAGATAGATAATCATCAACCTTAATTTTTAAGCTTTTATTCCGCAGCATATCAGTAAGCAGTTTGACAAGGTACTTATCGGTTTTGTAGACATCTCTCAATTTAATAAGTAATTTAGAGTGATTGACTGTATCAAAGGCCTAGAAAGGCTGTTAAATCAATAAATACAGCCAGCACTCTCCTCTTTACTTCATCGATTGCATTATATATGTCTTGCGTAAACGTAAAAGTAGCTGATTGACACGACCTAACCTTTGAAAAACTATGTTGCTGATCACACAGTTGTACAGATAGGCGATAGGCAGATAGGTAGATTCAGATATGCGTGTGAACAGCAGTTGCTCAAATAATTTATCTAATAAGGGCAAGTTTGAGATTGGTCTGTACGACATAGGGCATGCAAGAACGAAAAGTTTTGAGAAAACGAAAAAAACGATAACAAAAGTCCCAAAAACGAAAAAAAACGAAAAAACGAAATAAAAACGAAAATTTTAACCAAGCTTAATAAAAACACTGCACTACAAAAACTAAGTATTTAGATCCCATTGATTTATTTATCTAACTTCGCTTTTAGTTGCAATTGTGTTAAAATTATTTAAAAGCTAAAAAGATTTAGAAGAATTTAGTGCTTTAAAGTAGGCTCTTTCGGCTCTTTCGAAACGCTGGTTTCAGTTTGGCTTTTTTGTTTAAAATTAGTGTAATCGGCTTCGCTAAACGGCTTTTCAACTACTGTATGGTCTAGACTTAGTATTAGTATATGATCGTTTTGATTGCATGGTTGTACAATTAAACTAAAACGCAAGTATTTAACTCTTAAAAGTCTATAAGATAGTTTGATTAATATTATGTAATTAATCCTATAAACGTATATTGGTAAATAAGTGCGACGTACGAGCTCAAACTGCTATCAAAACAAATTTCGACACGAGAAAGCATGCTCGTGGCCATAATACAATATGTCTGCGAGTTTTTGAGTTCTTTTCGTGTTTTATTGCTAAGCTAAAATTTTCGTTTTTTCGTTTAAAAAAACGACATTTTTTGGCGAAAAAAACGAAAAAAACGAAATAAGTAAATTGTTCGTTTTTTCGTTTTTTTTCATTTTCGTTTAAACGATATGCATGCCCTAGTACGACAATGCTTTGTTTCAGCCTTTTACTTTATACAGTAGCGTAATTACTGCACATATAAATTTACTCGGATACAAGCAGACATAAAACATATTGGTGAACATATTAGCAATAGGTAAAGCCAGAACGTCAATACAAATATCATCTACCTTCTTACATTTACCTGTTTATTTTTTATGGACCTTTGACACATTTGTAGAAGTTGGAAACTCCAAAAAAGTGACTTTAAATACTCTTATTTTGAAAGACAGACTTCTATGTTAATTTCACTACGCAGGCTAATGTATTTTTTCCTTTAAAAGTTATCCTTTAGAGCAAGACTTTTAGCTTTCAGACAATCTCCCATGTGCATTGTACGCTTTGAATTTCCTGATAACCACTGCGAGGGTTTACAACAAATAAGCTTAAAAATAACAGACGAATGAGAACCTGCATAACTGATAACTCGAAGTAATTGAGTATATAATCCGCGTCATCAAATATATCCCAAGCTGACCATGGTATATTACTTATGTCATTACGTACTAATTCCCAATCAATCTTTCTGTAACTACGCGTTACAAGAAACTTAGGTTTAAATTTGGGTTTACAGAGCTTAAAAATTACAAACACCATAGTGGTCAGATATGGCTGTGTTTTTATTTCCGCTGGTAATGTGCATATCAGGTTTCGCTACATAAATATGTTCCAATAAAGAAAAATTGTATAAAGTTACTCTAGTTGGCGTCCAGATAAGTTGAGACATCCCGTCACTACTAGCTACAGTTAATTAATGGATTGATTGATTTAGCTTTATTTTCAATACTCTTCAGTAGGAAACTCTTTTTACAGAGAGTTAAAATGTTTCTGGTACTAGCGTCTTTTCCCAACAAATCTATATTTAAATTACCTGTGTGTACAAAGTTATATCTTTGTTTATGCAAACTACTCATAATGGAGTCAAAGTACTTTTTAAAAGTTGCTATTGTATATATTGTTGCTAGGAGATCCGATAAAGCTGTTGAGAACAATCGACGTGTTCGTTTGTAGCTCCGAAATAAATCGCAATTAAGTGTGTTAAAATATACGTACAGTTATAAAATTTGAACTATTATATACATAAAAACTAAATTTGATAACTCATTTAAAAATATTTTTTAAATGTGAAAATGAAAAATGTGTTTACGGTAAACCGAAATAAAGCTTCAAAAACAATTCAAAATGTGGATTATTTACTAGTAAAAACAGTATAGCTAAACTTGGCACGTCTGGGAAAGTACATGGAGGGAATAATAAATGTGATTGAGCCTACTCGTTCCAGCTTCACTCAAATTTCGCCCATTTCCACCCGCAAAACTTTTACCCCTGACCGTTAATGCACGCTTTTACGGACACAAACTGCGACAATTTTATGTTAGTCCTACTATACAAACAGTGTTTTTCAATGTTTAAACTAATTCGCTTTAAGCTCAGTATCTACTTTGGGCTTACGGTGGACAAATCCGGCGCAAAGCGTTGGATTTTTGGTAATTATATGCTTGGTAAATTGTTTGGAATGGACCAACTTAAATTTTTTACGCTTCATTTTGTGCACCCACTGAAACCGAGTCTCAGTGCTTGTCACATTACATGCTACGTACATACGTACCAACAAGTATAAATAATTAAAGCCAATATTTGCAGTAAGCTCAGCATATACTTCGTGCCAGCGGTGGACTCATAACAACAAATAAATAAACTGATTTATTTAATAATTTTGTTAGTTTTTAGATGTAAAGTGGCGAGAATGAAGCTGCAACTTTCATTTCATTTATTTCACATTTCGACAGTGTATACGTGATCACGTGCTCCAACCCTCCTCTTCCTCGCCCCTGCTTTGTATACTAGATGTATGAATGGATGACGCTCTGACAAAACCAAAGTAGCATCTGTTATTTATTGCCTTAATTCTTGTATTCATTTAGATTACGTATACACAAGAAAATAAAAAAAAATTTGTCAAATACAATAATTATTGTTTATTTAAAACTACTTTTAATGTAGTTTGATTAAAGCAAAGTATTGCATTGTCACGAGTATATAGTACATAAATTTAAATACCTATAATTGGGGCCGGCATGTCGTCATAACGACAACGACAATAACTACTAATTTTGACATGTCTTTAATGTCGTTATTTTGTGATCAAGTGTCGTTATTTCGTCATCAAATGTCGTTATTGATAGCAATAACGACATTAACGAAAACATATAAAAAGCGAACAAGTTGAAACACTTGCGGGCAGTTCCCGTGATATGACTTGCAACAACCGGCAATACCTATACGAAGCTATGAACTTTCGCCTGCTTGTGTTGCTGACAACGCAATTACTTTATTCGTGTCAAAATTAATTTAGCCAGCGAGCTTGAGTTTGAGTTCGAACGTTTAGTTCGAACCCCATCTTCTGACTTGTGAATAGCATGGCTACAGTAGTTTCGACTGTGTAGTTTATTATAAAGTTAATTGTAACTATAAAATTTTAATTGCACTACTATGCCGCCTAAACGAGGTTTGACTACGAGTAGGCTACAAAAACGCATCAAATATATAAACTTTATTCAGTCACTGTTGTACAATTACAATAGCCCAACGACTCAGTATACAATACACACTATTTTGAAACCAAAGTTAAATTATCGACAGTAATTATGACAAATGGCAAAAAAATTCTATTTCAGTTCAAGAATTTATATGATGATTATAGATTTGAATTGATCCTCTAAGAGCATGTAATCCAATTTCTTCCATTAATTTTGCAGGCAACTTTAATTTTACAATACAATCCTGAAAAAACTTCGACAATGATCCTCTTGCTTCAATATAAAGACCAATTACCTCTATTTTTTTCAAACGATATTTTTCTTTGAAATAAGAAACACACGGTTCATAGATTTCCCTTTTCTCATTATCAACTGAAATAGATTGTTCCATACTATCCCCATATTCAAATCTCACGGTAGGATCCAATAAACATTTTACGGAAGCAGATTTTGCTGAGTTCAAAAAGCCTGGTATTCTCTGCAGCAGCAATATTTTGCACCAGACTAATAAATGCTCTCTGGGACGAAACGAGCATACTTTAAAGCCTTACATTCTTGCAGTTTTTCTACTGTGAATATTTTTATTTGAAGCACTAACGTATTAAGTTTTGAACAATAAAAATTAAACCGGTCGAAATTACTTGTCTTTTTGTAAAGAATGTTTTTGTATGGCTCTGTTGAAAAATGTCGCTATGATGTCGTTATGTCGTTATTTCTCGTTATTGCCCTTGTCGTTATGGTTATCTTGTCGGTATTTCATAACCTGTCGGTATTGCCGGCCCCACTTATAATAATTGTACAGAAATGCGTTAGGTCGCTTCTGCTTTTGTATGTATAAGTTTTTCGGGTCGGTTTGTAAAATATTTTATTCAAATATTATACGTGTCACAACGTAAACTGACTTATGTAGGCAAAGAAATAAAGAAAGAAACTGAGAAAGTCTCAGACTGTTAAAGAGTGTAAGTTTGAGAGAAGTTTATTTCAACAAAGACACATAATTATAACTGAATACATTATTTTAGGAAAAGAAATCAGTAAGTGCAAGAATGCTTGCAATGATAAAATTAGTGGCTTTCTTGGAGGAGGACCCAGACTGACTGTGTAAAACTGATTTCATTTGATTTCATTCACAAATCTAACGGCTCATATACTTGTATTTGCAAAGTGGCACGTGCGTCATCAAAATATTAAATCAAAACAATTATTATTTTTAGAAAATATAAATTGTAAACTAAAGATTGACGTAAATAATCACAACGTATATTATGAGTAATGCTATTAAAAAGTTTACAGTTACATAGAATTAGACGTCAATACTAGCAAGTAATCGCATATTTCAGACGTCAATACATTACGTACAATTAGACGTAAACAAGAAATGACATAATCTTAATAATAATAATAATAATTGGATCAATTTAACTGAAATTCATACAACCAGACTCAACCAGTCACCGTGGGTGAGGAAATAGGAGGCTACCGCGTTAGATCGTCTTGGTATTTGTACCCTTTCACCTATCCCCGCCCTCTCCTCCACAGTAAAGGAGTCCCATTCCCAAGGCCTCTACAGTATTTAGTGGTCACTAAGGAGCACCGAAGGAGATTGGGTTTCAATTAACCATCCAGTGACGTTTACCGTACAACACCGAGCCGTAAACGATTAGCAGTGACCGAGGATCGAAGCCAGGTCTGAGACTGTAAATTTCGTTACAGTCTGCAGTCCTAACCGCTCACCCAAGCACGCCTACTACATAATCTTAATAATAGTTGAAGTTATTATAATTATTATTGTAAGACATATTATGTGAGTAATCCTAAAGTACGTAGGCAAGGAGAGGAGCGGATGGCGATTTCCTTGACTCGTCTAGGTTGAAGACGGAAAAGTATACAAAATTATATTAGAAACATAATTTCTGCGGTTTTGTTTGTGTTGTCTATTGACGCAGGAAAGACAGATAAAAAAACCAATATATTTATCATTTATATTGCTTATTGCGTAATATTCTTGAAATCATCTCATTTTATAATTAACTACTATAATATGTAAACTACAGGTGAATTAATGTATATAAAAAATGTGAAAAGTATGCGCCATAATTGTTTAATAATCATTTTAGTTTATTGCAGCTCCAAAAGCGAGAGCTGCATACAAAATAAGGAATAATAAGTTTTCATCTTTACATTTAAGTAAAACGGAAATACAATTGGCAGTTCAAAGCGACCAATTGGCAGTTACTTATGATATAGATCAATGCACAGTAAAGTTAAATAAATGAATACAATATCTTTTGTTTGGTACAAGAGTGGTTTCTGTTATTTGTAGTTTTGTGTATGGTTTACATAATTTCACATTCAAATTGATATTCTAGTATTTTACGCTTTTCTGTAGATTAGGTTACACATACACTCCATTGTAGGCACAACGCCTGCAAGGGAAGGAGGTGAAATTTATTTCATAAATAAAGTGTACAGTACTTTTACAAGAAGTATAGTATGAATGAATGTAATTCAGAGAATGAAAATGACGGGGGGGGGGGATTGGTTTGATAAAAAGCGAAAAAAAACACTAGCGAAAGCTATAATTATAAGCGCTACACGTTATTAAATTACATGTTGTTAAAAATAATGATTAAATGTCTGCTTTTTGATGCTAGAGTACAAAAACTGGAGATATCAGTGCAACCTAACCCAATCGAGTGCAGCTGGTTCTTCATAAATAAGGATTTAGTGTAGCCGCGCTGTTGGTGCCGATGCCGAGTTTATTTTTTGTTGTTGTAAGATAAAAAGAGTTCTTGCATGTAAAGACGTGTTTTTAAATGCTGAGCTTTAGCTGTATCTATTGAAATGGTCATGTCCGTCCGTCCGTCTGTCTGTCCGTCTGTTGGCCGCACACTACAGGTCACAGTATTAATGCGACGTTCATGAAACAAGTCCTAAGCGACCGCAAAAGCGAGCACGAAGGTCTATTGTTGTGTAACTTCGTTCCGACTGACTATTCTCCGCAATTAACAGTTAAACAATTTCTGGCAGTGAAAAGCAGCACAGATGCAGCTAAAGCTCAGCATCTAAAAACGGGTGAATGGGCTGGACATAAATGACGCCATACAAAACCCATATTTTTGACCCACTCACCTACCTTGGTAATCTCATTAGCGTTGCTTACAAGGCTATATCTTTACCACAGTGTGTCATCTTTTTTCAAGTGACCCACCTTTAATGTTGGTAAATTCATTTGTGTCCTACCCCAAACGCCTGCAACATACCAAGCAGCCAAGCACCTATACACACGATATCCCGTATGACCACTGCTATCCACGCACCTTAATAATAACATTATTTTGGAATGGTGAAGCTACATACGATACAATATATTTGGCTCTACAGGGGGTTTATTTAATAAGTGATGAACGGCGAGCTTCCGGAGGTTTCTTCGAAAGTGATAGACGGCCAGCCCCTAGGCTAAGGGTATCTTTAATAGGTGATGGAGGTGGGCCTCCGGAAGTTTCTATGATAACTGATAGACAGCGAGCCTCCTAGGATTTCTTTAATAAGTGATGGACGGCGAGCCTTCCGGGGTTTCTTTAAAAATTTATGATGGGCAAGCTTTTAGGGATATTTGATAAAAGATGCACGGCAAGCTTTTGGGGGTTTGAAAAGTGACGAACAGCTAGTACTTGGGAGTTTCTTTGATAAGTGATGGACATCGAGTACCGGGGGTTTCTTTGATAAATGATAAACGGCGATCCTCTAGGGGTTGTTTTAAAAGTGAGACAGCGAGCCATTGGGGGTTTCTTTAAAAAATTATTGACGACCAGCCTCAACGGTTTCTTTAATAGGTGATGGACGGCGAGCCTCTGGGAGTTTCTTTTATAAGTCATGGATGGCGATCCGTTAGCGTTTTTTAAAAGAAATGATGGACGGCGAGCCTTTAGGGGTTTTAGGGGTTGGCAAGCCTTCAGGGATTTTTTAATAAGTGACAAAAAGCGAGCCTTTGAGAGTTGTTTTGAAAAGCGATGGACGCCTAGCCTTCATGGATTTTTAGATAGGTGGTAAACGGCGAGGCTTTGGGGGTTTTTTTGATAAATGATGGACGGTGAGCCTCTAGGGATTTCTTTGATAATTGATTGAAGGCGAGCCTCTTGGAGTTTCTTTAGTAATTATTGGACGGCAAGCCTCCAGGGTTTCTTTAATAAGTGATGGACGACAAGCCTGTGGGGGTTATTTGACAACAGGTGGACGGCGAGCCTTTGAGGGTTTTATTTATAAGTGATGGACGCCGAGCCTTTAGGATTTAAAAAAAAAGATGGACGACGAGGCTCGAGGTGTTTTTCTGATAAGTAATGGATAGGTCGAGAATTGACAGGCTACTTTATCAAACGAATCCTAGTGTGACATTAACAAGTGATGGCCAGTTTGACTGGTGCACGGAGCACGACGAGATACGAGTTATTGATGAGCGAAAAACATATATAGTAGTACATTTTGCCTGCGAGATTTCTCTAAATCCACTAGTCTTCGCCAGACTGTATTCTGCTGGCTCTTGAATGTGCTGAGAAGAGAGGAAATAGAGGTATATTGTGGGATAGACAGGAGTAAAAACTGGCTACATGATGAGCGATTACGGTCATCTGTGAGCGGAGGCATGTACTCCTTGGAGTACGTGAGCACTCCGACCGGGACAGAGCCGTATTTTAATGGGATTTTCGTATCCCTACTCAACTCGTGGTGCGTCATTAGAATCTGTCTGATCACTATGTATCCTCTCTTCCTCGATTCAATATAGCACTGTCGAACGTCGTCTTATAGAAAGCGGTCCCATACTTAGGCAAGGTGAAGAGAGGCATAGAGCGTTTCCTTTGCTATGGCTATGACACGTTATGGTAACCGATCTGGTTCTGGACTCTGTAGGCCTTGTTAAATAAACAGCAACTCATGTTTCCTTAGCTAGGAGCTTAAATATCGCGTCTCAAACCTCGCGGCATTAAGAAAGCCTGAAAAAAATTGGTATGCTTTCCAAGTAAAGTTAGTATTAATGACAATTCAGCCCTGTAGTCAAGCGAAAGAAGTTATTATAAAAAGCAGGCTCATTATAACCCTTGAATTCCTTACTTTCTGGACAAGTACAAATTAAAGGAGTTGGAAGTGGTTGGGCTTCTCGTTAGATCTAGGGTGACTATAACAGAGTTCTTCGAATCATTTCGCAAAGAATTGCGTCCTCTATCAAGAATGATTGAAGAAATCGTAGTTGCAACAATTCGAGGATCATGCCGAATCGCCCATAATCATTTATATAATATGAATTTATCCCATAGTTGATTTTAATTTGATCATTTAAAATAATTTTATTCTTTGTTTTACAAAAATCATAATGAACCTGTGTGAATAATATGTTTTTTTCTGACTGTGTCTTAATGGCAAGCGTAATAGTGCGCCAGTTGGAAATAAAAATTTACTATCTCTCTAAGTTTGCTTCAACGCATTGCCTTCCGTCTTAGTAGATTAAACGTAATGTCAATGTCTTTCAACGAGATGTCTTTCGACGAAGCGTGAACAGCGAAATGTCTGTCGACGAAGAGTGTACTACGAAATGTCTGTCGACCTACTGTCGTTTGCTTTTCAATGTCGGCGACACAATGTCGTACGGTGAAATGTCGTTTCGACCCAGTGTCGTACAATCATCATCATTTAATCCTGGGTAATCACCATCATCAACATGTTTTAAAGACAAGGTAGAAATCACAGTGGAAATTAAACCATTTTCTATTTGATGGGTAGCAAATGTTCTAGGTTATGGGTAGCAATTGTCCGGGTAGCAATTGTACGGGTATCAAATCTCCTACAACCGCTACAACAGAAGTTTAAGGTGACACGAAAGTTGAGTAATTTTCGTGCTTAGTTTTCTTGTACTTACATTGTCTGTGTAGCAACCGTGTTCATCAGTCTATTGCGGACCTGAAATGTCGTAATCGTCTGTCGTCTATTCAATAATTTGTTCTCATTTTATAGCCATTTAAGCTCATTTTCCACATATCGTCTACCAAATTTTTCTTAAAAATATGCCAAATTCTATAAAAGTATGCCTGTAAAAGTATTTATCATGAATGTGTAGTGCATTGCGCTATTGCGCACCTGAACAAGCTCCCTAACTAGAAGATGTTATGCGATACGATATGCGATATGGATATCGCATATTTTGACGCATGCGATATGGAACACGATATGAATCTGTGTATCGCAAATATCGAAAACTACCGCAACAGTTTTTTACCGTTCGAAAACCAAGCAAATCTCATTCGCATTGCAAATATAATCACATTTTCAAGCGCATTTACTCAGTATGCTGTCTACATTTCAAAGATAACCATACTTTATTCATTAATGAGGTAAAACCATTGAGTTGGGTGTAATTACATGCAGAGCGGGTTGGTGTCAGCGTTGACGGCGAGAAGCGTAACGTTAGAGAGCATGAAATTTACGATTTTCCGTTTACGTAGGTACATGTACGTTCTCAATTGTTTACACGTATCTATTGGGTTTTGGGAAGCACACTTTCCTGAGTTTTGACATGGGTCCAGTTAACTGTTAATTGTGAAAAAATGGCCAGTCCGATCAAACTAAAAAACAATACAGACCTGCCTGCTCGCATTTCTGGTCGTTTAAAATTTGTTTGAAGTTACTGGGTTCAAAACTGTGACCTGTAGTGTACGGCTAACAGACGGACGGACGAACTTAACCATTTCATTAGATGCTTAAGCTCAGCATCTAAAAACGACATTGCAAGGGTAAACCTTGTATGTAGTGTGTACTTTGCATTTGATTATCCATCAGTTTCAGTTTAGAGCACTTATAATTTTACTCCCGCAACAGACATAGACACAAAAGGCACTGACTGTGACTTAAAACTTTGTGTTACAGCACACTGAGCTAAGTGATTATTTAATTAACTTAAGAATAATGGCTGACTTTAATCCAAAGGACTATTCCAAAGTTAAAGCTTCTTATATGACAAAGTTCAAAGTTTGGTCTCACTTTTTCATAAGGAAAGACGGCCTTATGGCGTGGCGTCATCTTTGTAAGGGTATGCCGCCTGTTGTAGTCTCTCGCACAGGAAGAAATACAACCGGATGGCAGTCTCATTTACAAAAGTTCCTTTAATTATTAAATTAATAATTGATAATTGTTGTTAGAAAAACGATGCGATAATCTGCGATATGCGTCCAATGCGATAGCGATATTTATTTTAATGCGATATTGCATTCTGTATCCTAAACCTCATACGCTATCCTCACTGAGGAACAGCAACAAATGATTTTTGTAGGCAAAACTGTTTTTGATCATTTTGTATGGATTCTAATAGTGTCTGGTTGTTTTGTAGGAATCTGTTGCTCTTGAAGCTAAAAATTATGATGACATCATCGAAGAAAATTTTGTGGATTCGTACCACAATCTGACGCTGAAGTCTATGGTGATGTTGAAATGGGTTAATTTAACATGCTTGCTTACATCGAATAATACATCCGCAGCACCCCAATTCATTCTGAAAACCGATGATGACATTTTCATTAATGTAGAGCGACTTATTAAGGTAGCCCATGATATGCCACGTGCCAAAATGATGTAAGTTGTTTTTTTATTACTTGTGTTAAATGCGCAAAGCACTTACGATGGAAAAATCATTTTGAAATCCGTATGAGCGAATCCTTAGTCAGGTAGCGTTTTTACGTCTCGTTGAGCAGAAGTTAGTTTTGTGGAAGGGCTTCATGGTGTGGAGTGGGGGTTTGAGAGCTTTTCGTAAGCAGCTAAGGGGATGCGTGAGTATCCTTCCTTTCATACGTGTAATAAAGAGACGTAGACGGCGTTTAAAATGTGTGCCTAGCAGGCCAACAGCTGTCTCTCAGTACTAAACCTATAGTTACAATATAGATCAGCATACTGTCGCTTCTCACTACAAGTTTCCACTTACTTTCATGCTGTGTCGGTATACTTGACGTAATCGCGTGGGGTGCAATGGACAGATACTGTTCCTGAGCTCGGGAGGTGAATCTCGCTTGCGCAGGTACAGGAATGTTCAATATACTGAGCCTGAGATTGTTTCTCAAATAGTTTCAAAGCTGACAGATCATTTAACCTACCACAATCTTTAACAAGCATTCATTAAGTGGTTTTTATATCTATTCTATCTTCTTTCCTTTGTTAAAAGCTGTGCAGTCACTTAGTCAGTGCAGCCAATATATATATATATGTATATATATTATATGTATGGTATGGTATTCTAATATAATTATGTTTTCTATACACAGTATGACATTTTC